>CM050928.1:27054963-28275333 GCA_027742785.1 Vigna reflexopilosa | reverse complement strand
TTTGTCAGAATAAATAAAGAACGTAATTTATATATTCATATTTTTATATGTGTTATATGTAACTTAAAAATATAAAAATATAAATTACATTCTTTATTTATTCTGACACTATGTATATATACACGTTATATCATAATTTATATATTTATATTTTTATATATGTGTTATATGTAACTTAAAAAATATAAAAATATAAATTACATTCTTTATTTATTCTGACACTATATATATACATGTAACTTAAAAAATATAAAAATATAAATTTCGTTCTTTATTTATATACGTTATATGTTTATTAATAAAAAAATATAAAAATTTATGATTAAAAAATTTTGTCTTAAAAAATTAATTATTAATTTTTTTATGTGAACGGTTTTTTTTATTAATATTTTATTATTAAATAATGTTTTTTTGACAAAACGATGTACGAAAACTAAAGAAGAAAAAGAATAAATTCAGTTCCCACAATTAACTGAACTGAAACGGTTATAAGTTCAGTTTTTAAAAATGAACTATAAAATAGTATACTAAACTTTAATAGAAGTGAATCAATTTTTTTAGTATATAATATAATACGATTAATTATAATAAAATACACATCATTTATTTTTGTCCAACAAAAATGTTATTCAAGTTCTAATGAAATTTCACCGTAGACACCTGAGGAATGTTCGTTTGATCAAAATAGATCTTTCTTGAAATGTCAACCCGACTCCAATCCTATGTGAATACATTTCGCGAGTTTATGGAGGTTAAGGCTTTAGAAAAACATCCTAATGTGTAGGCCAAGAAAATAAAACCTACTTCTAGAAAAAGTCGGGAAGAGTGATGTAAAGATTCAGAATTAAGATGATAAATTTAGAAATAACTTTTAATTTTAATAAAATGATACTATTTTGGTTTTATAATTTTTTAAAATAAACATGTATCCCTCATGCTTTTAATAAATTATTACTTTCTATATTCTAATAAATGATACTCATTTCTTTTATTTTTTTCATGGATTTTTTTTTTTAATTTTTACTTCTAAAAATCTAATTATTAGTTTTCATTATATTTTATTTAAAATTTAATCCATAAGATCTTTTCATAAATAAATTCATAAAACGAATGTTGTTTTATTAATAATATAATGCAGATAAATTTCCTTAATTAAAATATAAAAATATTATTGTCCATTTAATATTACAATATATGAAAATGTTATTCTATTAACAGCTTACAAAATTTAAATATTTATTTACAATTAGAAAAAAATGTGATTATTATTTAAGATAATATTATATGGAAAAAAATACGCTGATATATCTTGAGTGTATTGTAACGCTCCAAATTTGGGTGTCACGAATCATAATTAAATTAAGATATTTCAAAATCCTCTTAACGCGTAAAATGGTGCCAATTAAATTTTTTTAAATTTAAATCTTGCGGAATTCAAATAAAGTTCTAATTTCACCAGAAAATATAATCCAATTACAAAATTCCAAAACTAATAAAATAAACCACGAAATAAAATTTATCCAATTACATTATTCCCGAGAATTTATAACTCAAAGCTTTAAATAAAAGGTTGTCCCCCCACTCTCATGTCGCTATCACGCGTCTGGAGTATCTGCTACACTCCCTACTCCCGTATAACCAAGGTCATACGATCATCGCAAGACACACACACAACCACCAACATAAACAGATATGGGTAAGCTACCATAACACAACCAATAACAATAAAAGGTGTACAAGATAAGTAAACACAATTTAATAATAATCATTCATCTACAACACTACTCTTACTCACATAATTGTTTTTATTTCCTCTACAACATCACATATACCTCCCTCAAAACTAATCACATCACATCACGCATACTTTATCAGGAAATACACCATGAGCCGCCACAATACTCCATAGTGAAAAGAATCAGTCACACTCTTGTACCCTACCTCAAACTTGTGGCCTCCCCACAAGTCCCCTGTAGCCCCTCCTACAGGTCTGCTCGAGTAGTCCCGCCTACGTGGCTAAGGAACATGTTTCCTGCCACACAAGGACAAGACAAACACCATCACCCCCACACAAGGAGGACTCAATACCCGAGCACTCCCTTTTCGCACACAAGGCCAAAGGAAGTTGCTATCTCGATCGGACGATAGTCTCAGGTTTTACTAGGTACAACAGGTGGACATATCTCTCACTCTTGTGCTCATCAACTACACATCCAGGTACATTTCAACACTCACTCGTTCCATTACATATATCTAAGTACCAACAACCATTCTCACTCTCCACCTAATAAGCCATTCATCATTATCTAAAGTCTCATTCAAAAGTCTAATATACTCAAACTAAATTCGGTAAATTACAATTAAATAAATAATTAAACAACTAATAAATAAATACATAAACATCATTCCAAATAAATAATTAAATAAATATCATTCCAAATAAATAAATAAATATCCTGTCAATCCAATAATACATTATTTATTACATTAATTAAACAAATCTCATTAGTGTCTCTTTTTGGAAATAAAATAATTAATTTGACTTTCCAGTAATTTAAAAAATCTTATACTAAGGTTATATTATTTCCTTTACCCAACCAGTTAACTTTTAATTCTAATTATGTTGTTAATAAATTCTAAATTCCAAAATATTTAATTTTAATTAATTTGTTTCCCAATAATTTATTTTCCTTCTCATTCCAAATTAATTTTCCTTTTCCAGTAACTAATTTGATTACAATTAATTACCAATTAAATAATAATAATTTTCTTCTTATGATTATAAGAATTAATAATAAACATTAACGATTTCATCTCTCTCTTTACAATTTAATTTTTATTAATTAAAACCAATAATTATGAATCCTACACACGTCCAAACATGGTTCCGTAAGCATAACTAGTCCAATTAAATTCTGATTATTTTTGTTCAATGTCTAAGTTTCTGCACAACACTGGGCTTCTGCACAACAGGGCCTGCAGCCCAAACAGTTAGCCAAATCCAAAATTGCCAGTTCAATCCCAAACTGTCCAAACCAGAACCTAATGCTATTAGTCTACAGGCCCAACGGCCCAACATTGCTGCCACCGCAAACCCTAGCTGCAACCACCACGACGCCACTCGCTCGACTCCGACCACAACCACGACACACTCGCTCGACTCCAACCACCACCACGGAACACAACAATCGCAAGCATCAGAACCCGAAATAATTTTTCCCCAAATCAAAACCATAAATTCCTCAATTGGAACCCTAATCCCAATCAGGGAAACCCAGCCCTGCAAAGAAGATAAAAAAAAAACAACCCAAACGCGAAAACAGTAACCCAAAGATCTACGAGAATGCCTTCGAAGACTTGGAAAGCCACTACTACGACGCACACTGCTATGGAGAGAACGTCGCGCCCTCATTACGCCTTTGTCGTACCATAACCGCGATCTCGCCGCCAGGAAAGGAGTTCGCTCCGTCAACACCGCTGTGATATCGTTGCCTCTTCTCAAGACGCAGATCATCCTCGCCCCCAATGATGGTTCTTTCGCGGTGGAGAGAAAGGCAGACGCTTCAAACTTCTGGTTTGAGCGAGATGAGGAAGAAGAAAATGGCAGAATGAGCACACTCAAGTGACCCCTCGAAGGAAATAAGGGTTGGGCCCTAAATTTGGTTCAAGCCCAATTGGCAACAGAAAAGAAGAAAAGAATACTGTGGACTTGGTATACTAACCCTAATTCCCATTAACCCCAAATTAAAAGAATATCAGAACCCAGATTTTGATTTTAATTGCAATCACATACTTCCTAACAATTCTTATCTCCATAAAAGAAAGAATTCATTCACGTGAATTCCTATCTAGGAAGTTAAGCAATTCAATTACGGGAATTCCTAATTGAATTCAATTACGTGAATTCCTAATTGAATTCAATAAAGTGAATTCTAAAGGTGAATTACTATAATAGAATTTAATGTTTATTAATTAAACACGGTTTATTCATGATCGAAAAGCCTATCAAAAATTTCAAGATGATATGATTACAGTACATATAATTACACTACAAACATTCATACATAGCTTTCAAAAATTAATTTACAATTAAACAAATAAATAAGTAAATTCTCAAAATCAATAATACAAATATTTTCATGCAAAGGTGAACTTCCCATACCTTAGCCGATCAAAAAATAAGCTTTCACCCTTTCTTTTACAGACTTTCCTTTCCTTCAGTTTCTTTATCTAATGCTATCTTTTTCCTTCTCTCACAAAAGTAACGCATCACTCTTTCTACAGTTTCCTTTCTTTTTAAATAAAACTTATAACTGCTCTTCCTAAAATCTTTCAACCACTATTTAAAAAGCTTAACTGCTACAATTTTTTTATTTTCTTTTTCTGCTTATTTTATTTAGTATAAGCCCCTTGTCCTCTCAGCCAAAAAAATAAATACCCTAGTACATTTTAGCGATGTGTACCGGGTTTTAGTAGACAAAAATACCCTAGTACATCATAAATTTTAAGTTTTAAAGTTAAAGGTATTTTAATAATCTTCATTCTCAAAACTAAGAAAAAAAAACACAAACCCCAAAACTCTTGCTCACCTCCCTCATTCCTCTCAATCCTTTCTCTTTCATCTCTTTCACTATAACATTTTCTCTGTCATTCTTATGCTAGTTCCAACTGAAAAAACATTCGCTGTTAAACAATTTCATCATCTTCAATTTCAGTAAAATGTTCATTCAAGATCTCTTCAATTTCATCATCTTCACTAACCTCTCTAATTTCATCATTTGCGGATGTTGAATCATCATCTCTAAAAAAATTTCAGGCCAATTACCAATTCCTTCAAATGTCATTATGCTTGTGAAAATTAGATAAATTTAGATAAGACAAAATTTATAAAATGAAAATCATTATAAAATTATTTTTTGTAAGAAATTGTTTAACCGTGAGTGTTTCTGATTTTTTTCCAGGCCAATTACGAATTCCTTCGGATGTCATTATGCTTGTGAAAATTAGATAAAATTAGATAAGCCAAAAATTATGAAATGAAAACTCATTATAAAATAACTTTTTTTTGTAAGAAATTGTTTGATTTTTTTTCAGTTGGAACTACACTAGCGATGACAGAAAAAATGTTAGGATATATTTGTCTACTAAAACTCGGTACACATTGTTAAAATGTACCAACTAAAAAACAGGACAAGTTAGCAAACCCATATATATATATATATATATATATATTATAAACCTGTATATGTTTAATTACTAAAACATTGATAAATGACTTTCAATAGCACATAGGATTTGAAAGAAATTATAAGTAATTAATTATATTAGACTTTGACTATTTCGAACTCAGCCGTCTAAGTCTTTCTTTTTAAAAAAACATAAATAATTGGTGTTTTTTTAAGGATGAAGCTAAAACCCTTTGCGTGGTTGAACCTTTCGTCTTTTTTAAGTGTTCGTTTGTTCTTTTTATTTTTATTTGATGGGTTACATGTAAAAAATATTCTGATATATTTAAATAAGTGTTTCATCTTGAACTATACAATAAATATTTATAATGTTCTTTATGAACGATGCGTTTTATCAATTTAATAAATAATATTATAATATTTCACAACTACATCTACTTTTACTGATACTTTGTTAGTTTTAGAAAAAATAAATCTTAAAACAACTTACCAATAATCACTACCCACATACTTTTCCAAATAAAATTTTGATTATCATTAAGATTAAGAAAGTAAAAATATTGAAAATTAATCTTAAATTAATTGTGATGCACCTAATTATTAGATTTTATTTGACATAATCAAATATAATAATTTGAATTACTAAATTTAATAACATTTTGACTAATCACATGACAATACAATTTCCTTCCTGGCGATGTTATTTACATGATTCATATTCAAATTTCTTTTTTCTTCTTAGTGGTATCACGTTTTTTGATTTATCTTAACATATAAAGGAGAAAAAGGTAATATAGTCTTTCTCAAAAGTAAGGAGGTCTACCAAAAAACATTACGGGAGTGTAAAAAGGAAACCTGAATATTGAATATTGAAGAAGTGATTAGATGACGAGGCTAGGAGACCAAATGGGTCAAACATGGTCTCTAGAAGTTTTTTCTTTTCACACTCCCATAGTGTTTAAAATGACAATTTTAACCTTTGTAAAAATGATTTCCAAATTATATTAAAAAAAAAATTAAAATATAATTTTTGAAATTTCTAGAATATGATTTCCAACAACAATGCAGTGGAAGCGATGACAGCGACAAGGATAACTAGTGGTGGCATGTGGATGTGGTAGTGAAAAACGATATTTTAGTTTTTTTAAAATGTAAGGGTGTATTTAGTAATAATATGGTGCAAAAGGAAAAAACCCAAAAAATCCTATTATCCAAAACAAATAAATAGCCTCTGATGGTATCTGAATGTGTAAATTAGTATCAACATTGGTTACTTAATTATTGCTACTGATTTTTAAAATGAATAATGCTATTTTAAGAATAATTTGTCTACTTAACTGTACTTTTTAATTCTAAAGTTTAATGTTGTCAGGAATGTTGTCTCCAATTAGTTTATTTTACTCACAATTTTAAATGTATAAAAGTTTCTAGAAATAAGTAACATAATCTTAATATTTATTTAGTTAATTCTTACTAAGATATTTATAGAATAAAAAGTAATATATGTTTTTAAGATAAACATACACTTGACAACGAATTTGAAAATAATTTGAGTGCATTTCTTTATAAATCAAATTTTTTACAACAAGAATTTGTGATTCAAGATAATCATATAAATTATATTTTTTTTGGTATATAATAAAATCTAATAATCAATAATACTCTTAAAACTTATTGGTGGATTAAATTGTAAAAATTATTTAACTAATAGCCTTGAACATTGTTAACATTCCTGTTAACTTTATTTTGATTTTAGTTAAATTAATTATGCTATCTACTATCTTCTTTATATAAAACTTTCACACTAACAATTACAAACTTCTTAATTTGCTAACATATTTAGATTTTCTAATATTTTTTTCATTTAGGAAACAATCTAATATGACACATAAATATCTCTAATATTCAATCATTATAATATCGTTAGCAAATAAAAAAAGATGTGTTACATGTCACATTTGTCAATTTTTCTACAGGCAGTTGGCATTAAATGTAAACACGAGATTTGTTATATTTTCTTATGATTTTTGTGACACCTGGACATTGACGGGATGGGGGAGTGATCATCGGTGCAAGAGACACGATGTGTGGGGGCACAGACAAGGAACAGCTCCTGACAAGCTTTCAGTGGAAGGGACATATGAATCGAACATACACCGAAATGAAAGAGATTTAGAGACTGACTGTATAAGTATAAGACTCTATACAGTTAAAAGATAACTTAAAAGAATTAATTTGACTACTCATATCAATAAATGCATTTACTTTTCGATAACCTAATCCATAAGTTGCCAAAACGTTACAATTTTCATAAATATTTTTATAGATATTTTTAGTATTTGTTATATAAAATAAATAAAGAAAAACAATATAAAGATATTATAAAATATCTAATATGATTTTGTCAACACCTATCCAATCAAAAATTTATTTGTGAAAGCAACTCTTTCTCCAAAGTATAAATTGTCACATGAAGAATGTAGAACATTTTAATGTATAGTGTAATTTTTATGTACTTTCAACAAATTAAAAGAGTTTAATGATAGTGTAATTATGAATTTTTTACCTTTTAGCAATTTAAAAATCATCATTCATATAATTTTTAAAATATTTACTAAAACAAAAGTTGAAAAATATATTATTTTTGTTGAACGGGGAGTTACACTGCGAAGCATTTATTTAACCAATTTTTTCCCGTAACCAAATGTAAAATTCAAAAGATGTTATTACCATACTTTAAAAACTTAAGCTAATTTATTAGTGAATTCTTTCTATATACTTTATACTAATTTATCTAAATTTATTTTTGAATAGCATGAACTCAAAAAAGTATTTCTTTTGTTTATAAAAACATCTGTCCAAACTAATTCCAATAACCAATTTTTCTCCAATTTTAACTAATTATTGTAAAAAATTAAAATTATATCTTAAAGAAAATAATTATTTCAGTTGTGGTGTGGAGATTAATCATTTAATATATAACACACATCTATTTGATATTTGAACGTTTGTTTTGACTAAATCAAAATCAGAAAATATTTCGATGTAAAAAGTAATAATTATTAAAACTATTAACTATTATTAAATGCGTAGTCGTTTATAATAGGTGGTACTGTTCAGTAATATAAAAATAAAAAATATTTTTTTATAATATTTTAATGTTAAGTATGTAATCATGTGATTGATTTAAAATTATTCAATAATCAATAATAATAATAATAATCAATAATAATAATAATAATAATAATAATAATAATAATAATAATAATAAATATCAAAGTATATTACGTTATTGATTTAAAATTATTCAACCATTATTAATAATAATAGTAATAATAATAATAATAATAAATATCAAGGTAACTTTAAAATGTTTTTAAAAAAAATGTTATCAAATTACTGTTATCCTAAAAATAATTTTCCAATAATGTGATCCTAAATAATAGATGTACCAAGTAAAATCAATGTTATTTTTCTTTCTTTATTAACAAAATTTAAAAGCATGAAGAAAATCTTAAACATTAATCCCAATTAACATTTTTGTATTACACGTTTACTTTTCTTCTGAATAAGAAAGTATATAACATGTTTACTTCGAAGAAGAAGATATTTTCTTTAAGGCAGTGTTTGTTTGTTGTTGTTCCGTGCTTTTGATTCTACAATAGCAACGATGGGAAACACGTTCTGTTTCTTCTGTGGATGCGTTGCTCAATCCAGCGTCGGCGTCGTCGAACAGTGGGGTCGCTTCCACCGCCTCGCGCAACCCGGTTGTCACTTTTTCAACCCTCTCGCCGGCGAATGCCTCGCCGGAATCCTCTCCACCAGAATCTCCTCCCTCGACGTCCGCATCGAGACCAAAACCAAGGTCCCCAATCAATTACGTTTCAATTCCCAATTACTTTTATCTTCTCTTTTTTTTATAAGATTTTATGTCACAATCGTGTAATTTTTTTTTAATTTGTTAGCATGGTGTGTGATTTTTAGTTAGTGCAGACTATGACCTATTAATGATAATGGAGAAAGGAGGCATTGTGAGTGATTTGTAATTTTGAATTGTGGGGCAGGACAATGTGTTTGTGCAGTTGCTGTGTTCAATTCAGTACCGAGTGATTAAGGAAAATGCGGATGATGCTTTCTATGAATTGCAGAATCCTCAGGAGCAGATCCAGGCTTATGTTTTCGATGGTTGTGTTTGTTAATGGTTATTTTTTGTGTGCACAATTGTGTGAATTTTTATTTATTGTTGACTGTTTGTTGTGTGGTTTGATTGGTGGTTCAGTGACACGTGCTATTGTTCCGAGAATGAACTTGGATGAGCTCTTTGAGCAGAAGGGCGAGGTTGCTAGAGCTGTCTTGGAGGAACTTGAAAAGGTAACTTCTTTTTTGTAAGTAGTAGGTATTATTTGGATAAACTTGCCCACGAACACTGGTATAAGAAGACTTGAATTTAGAGTAAAATCTGTGAGCTATTGTTCTCAGTTGATGTATAAGAAAGAGAAGAGTACAATAAATGGAATAGCTACAACCGATAACACTCAATCTTGGAATATTTAAACTAAATTCTAGGTCCTCTCAAAGACAAAGTTAGAATAGCGGTAAGCTGATCATTAGATCTCATAAAACCAGTAATTTCCTTGGACAACAAACTTCTGGAACAAATGGCAATCAATCTCTTTGAATCTCTTATGAAACACTATATTGGAGACAATTGAAGGAATACCTGATTATCCCAATACAACTTCACCTACTCAACTTCTCAAAATTTCAACCTATGAAGGAGTTACTTAATCCACTCAAGTTCACAAATGGCCAAAGCTATAGATGTATATTTAATTTTTCAGTGGATTGAGAAGCAACATTTTGTTAAGAGACAATATTTCCTCATGAAGACACAGTATTTTGTGGTGGATCTCCTTTCAATGGGACAACTAGCTCAATCTGCATTACAATAAACTATAATTTCAGTATACCCCTTGTCCTCATATAACAATCCTTGTCCTGTTTTTTTTTTTTTATATATATTTGGAAATGTGAATTACAACATCCCAATGGTCAATGTAAAATTTTTGCATTAATTGACAACGTAATAGATAGATAACTAAGTTCCTTCCGCCCCTTCCCACCCGAACCCCCCTCCCCCCGGAGGTCTCTTATTGAGCCACTTCAACACGCAACAAGTATTTCAGATAGCCAAGATTTTTGGTCTAAACATGGCTAAATAAGTGCTCCTTTAGTTGAGCAATCCTAGTGGTATCATTTCCTATAATAATTATATTGTCAACATAGACTATTAGATAAACACACTTTCTGGGAGAAGGATAACAATAGAAAACTAAATGATCTGTTTCAATCCAAAAATCTACATAGTATGACAAAATTTAGCTCTGGGATAACTGCTTTAGTCCATAGAGAGAGCAATGTAATTTACACACTAGACCATACTCCACTTGAGCAACACATTCGGGAGACATGGAGTGAAAATCGTAATCCGTGAGGAAAGAGACTTTACCGACTGTGCAAGGATGTTGAAATTGAGAACCAAGAGCAAAAACATGTCGGAAGACATCTATGAGGCAACCACGATGGCCCACTGTGATTCTGACCATGGGAAGGTGGCACATGAGACACATTCGCTTGGTTTAATGGTGACAGAGGTCAGTGCGTGGTGGCACATCTGGAGGCATGTGGTCACGCAAATACTGAAGTTGGGTTGTGCTCCTTAAGGTGCACACAACTCTGACTTTTCCAGATGAAAAAGACAGCGAACAACAATAGTAGCAACCGGAGACAGCAAACATCTAAGAAAGTTTTTATGTATAAGCATGTGTTTTGAAATATGATAACTTGATAAGATTTTGCTATGCTTGTCCACTCATCCTTGATTAATTATTTTTCTGAATACCAATGGTCTTTATCTCCTGAATATCAGGTGATGGGAGAGTATGGGTATAATATAGAGCACATACTCATGGTTGATATTATACCCGATCCTTCTGTGCGTAAGGCAATGAATGAGATCAATGCAGGTAAAACAATGAAATAAATTTCATGGCTTTCATTATTTTTCATATTTGTTTTATCAATTAAAAAAATGGAGCATGATACCATTAATATATTCTATTCCATCCTTTCCCGCCAATCCAAGTATTAGTGGGTTAATTAAGATTATGATACGCTCAATTCTACGCCACGGTATTTAGCGAGGATTGATTTTATTTGACAGCTCAAAGGATGCAACTTGCAAGTGAGTACAAAGGAGAAGCTGAAAAGATATTGCTAGTTAAAAAGGCAGAAGCTGAAGCTGAGGCCAAGTTTTTGGGTGGGGTTGGTGTGGCTAGGCAACGGCAAGCTATTACAGATGGCTTGAGAGAGAACATCCTGAATTTCTCTCACAAAGTAGAAGGAACTAATGCTAAGGAGGTGATGGATCTTATCATGATAACTCAGTACTTTGACACAATCAAAGACCTTGGGAATTCATCAAAGAATACCACTGTTTTTATACCCCACGGACCTGGCCATGTTAGGGATATTGGAGAGCAGATACGCAACGGACTGATGGAAGCAGCCAGTGCTCAAGTAAATGTGGAGGAGTGATTTTGTAATATTGCCTTCGAAGGTATAGCCCTTTACAGTCACACACATAGTCCAATTATACTGGTATTACTCGTGTAATTAATAAGTGTCTGCTTAGTTTTGTGGAATAAAAGTTTTTGGTCAGCTGGATGTAAAATCAGATGTTTTTCAGTCGTATTATGTAAACTTTGCTGTCATGCTATATTTTAGAAATTCGAAAGGTAATATAGAATCAAATTCATATGAATTAAATGAAATAGTTTGTGGCTTTCCTTTTTATGGAGTGTATAGGGTAAATTACCTTTTTGAAATATTACCTATTGTAATTTTTATATATGAACATATTAATATTATCACTCAAGTTTCGATCAACAACTGAACTATTGTGATTAATGAATTGTATTTTCAGTTTTTTTTTTAATTTCAAGAATTAATGTGATAACTTTGTATATTTTCAAATATCAAAATAACCTTATACCTTTGAATATATATGTAAATGTGTAGCCAAACTCGAGTATTGTGTTGGCCAACAGTGTTGAGAATGGAAAGTGTTGTCTCTGCTTTCAATACATAAGTTCGAACCATTTTGAGCTTCTATTTTCCAGATTCAGAAGGACATGCAAGGATATTATTCCTTAATAGTACAGCTTACAAAACTTTACTAATCTCATCAAAGTTGCGCAATACAATCAAGAAGCCATGATAAAACTGAAATAATGACGGTCTGAGGAAATAACCTTAAAGAAAAGGTATTGGTAAATATCCAAATATAAAATAAAAGTTTTCAGAAAAATGAGACCTATACGAAATGGTCAAGAAGAACTATACAACAATTTACTCCTCAGCGGTTGTGTTTTACCTGTTCCAACAAGAACAAAACTTGAGCTGGCATAACCAAGCTATTCTTTGTTCAGTACATGTATAGCGTATACGATAGAAACAGAAGTGTACAAGCTTCAGGCAACTTCCATTATCTGAAGCTGTAAAGAATTGACAGCACCCTGATGGGCATTCTTCAAGAATTTGCCAAAAGCCCCAAAAGCAAGAGCACCCTTTAATAAATGGGCGAACTGTTCAACAATGCAAATAATGATCATAGAAGGCCATTCTTCCTTCTTCGAACTTTTCGAACTTTTCTTATTAGTATGTAACAGATCACATGGGCAACATTATCGTTTGTATTAGAAAAAATCTCTAATCAAATGCATATCTTTGTCTAGTCAACTCAATGTGTGAATGAGTTTGCCAAAGGTGGGCAAAAATGGAAAAATGATGGCTGAATGTAGCTGCTTCCTTATCTACCAGTAGTCTTTGCAAGAACAGATTCCCTCTTTGAAGTGGTGATACCTTGTCCCGTCTCTTACTATAATTACTCGATCGTAAACTTTGGAGATGAACTTTGCTGCTTGGTGGCAATCCCCACAAATCCTTAAATTTTTAAATTCTTTACAATGCGAATTGGAGTTCCATATGCCGTGTTCATCAATCCAAGAGCAATAGCCAACTTCTCACTGTGAAAAGACAGAGCAGTCTCTTTATCTTCCTCATCATCAATATCATGCAAAAGTTCTCCTAACTCTGGAACATACCCGGCACTCTTCAACTTGATTGTCATCTCATCCAAAAATGAATAAATCTCCCTACTTTCAGGGTGGGATTTATCTCCAACAAGGAACTAATGCAATGTCCCCTTCAATTCAATTGAGCTGCAACCAGGAATCTTTTTTCTTTCATTACTGAATTCATTCTTTTCTCTCAGCATTCTTGCTTCATTCCATCTCCCAGATGTTGAATATATATTACTGAGTAGAACATGACACCCTATATGGTTAGGATCCATGTCTTTAATGATCCTTCCTATTCTATGTCCCCGCTCTATGTCTTTGTAGATTCTACAAGCATTCAACAGTGCTCCCCAGATTGCAACATCTGGAGCCATTGGCATACTTGAAATCATGTCTTCAGCCTCTTTCAAGAAACCAGAACGACTAAGTAGATCCACCATGCATCCATAATGCTCTATTTCTGGGGTAATAGCATAATCACTAACCATCAATCTGAAATATAATTTCCCCTGCTCGACCATATAGCCATGGCTAAAAGCATTCAATAAGGCAATGAATGTGACTTTATTAGGAGAAACCTTTTCAACTTTCATTTGTTCAAACACATTTATGGCCTCATTGGGTTTTCCATGCATTGCAAACCCACCAATCATGGCATTCCATGGCCAAACCTTTTGCTTTACCTTGTAATTAAAGAAAACTCTGAATGCTGATTCTATTTCCCCACACTTTGCATACATGTCAATGATGCTAGCTAAAAGCCTTTCATTCATCTTAATCTCGCCTCTCCCGATGTAAGCGTGTATCCACTTTCCTTGATCCAGTGCTACTAGATTCGAACAAGCGGTAAAAGCGCTTACAAGGGTATATTCATTTGGCCTAGGACCTATTTGCAACATCTCGTTGAAAAGATCCAAAGCCTCCATGAAACAACCAACCTATAGTAAGCATGAAGTAACTTTAGACACGGTACATTAACAATTAACTCAAACACAACCAATGTGACATACTTTCAACCGCGTACTAGTGAAATGTCCAATTCAAACGAATAAGGCAATCGTGTAAAATGCTAATATCATTATTTTTTTTACTTTCAAATCCAGTAATACCTGAACATAACCAGCTATTATAGTACTCCATGACACAACATCTTTTTCTTGCATTCCGTCAAACAATTCCTTAGCTCGAATCATGTCACCAGATCCAACGTAAGCAGCAATCATGGTGCTCCAAGAATACAAGTCTCTATCCACAGCCCATTGAAATACCTTCCAGCCATCCTCCACAAGTCCCCACTTCCCATACATACCAATCAAGGCATTCAAAACAAATATATTGTTCTCCAAACCAGTTTTCACAGCATGAACGCGAACCTGCTGTCCCTCCTGCATACCCAACCCATTGCCACAGGCACCGAAAGCATACACAAAGCTATATCTATTCGGAAAAACACCCGAATCCCGGGTTAATGAGCGGAAAACCGCAAAGGAATTGTGGCAGGAATGGGGTAACATAGAATGTGCTTTGATCATGGTGTTGTAAATGAACAAGTCTGGTTGAGGAATTTGATCAAACAGTTTGTGTGCATAAGAAAGAGAAACATAAGCAGTGAGCTTGAGAAGCTTGTGGGCTGAAACAGGGTGTGATATTAGAGCTGTGGTTACTAATTGTGAATGGGTCTGCTTAATTTGTTGCATCGACTTGCATGAGTCAATCAAAGAGACAAGTTTACAACAGTGATCAGAATGAAAAGGTTTTGCAGAGGCTGAGTAGAACCGAATCATTTTTCTGGCATGAAATCATGCTGATTCAAGAAAGAACACTTCAACTTAGAAAAAATGGATAGATAGCCCAAGCCTCTTGTCACGGGCTGGGCCTGTTATAATTATAGCCCATATATGGCCCGTTTCATTTTCTGATACTTATTGGGCCGTTTCACCCAAATTCTACATTTACCATTTTATCTTTTTTAAAAATGATTTTCGAATTATCTGTTTCGTTAATATTCTGGAACAAACTTTTTAAATTTTCAGAACTTGATTTCAAGAGTATAATTTCTAGAATAGAATTTTCTCAAAAGGATTTTCGGAACAAGTTTACCATAATGCAAGAAATTCATTCCTGAACAGGTTTTATGGAATACAATGAATAAGGCTATCTAGTCTTTTCCTCCTAATATGTTGGTGCAGTTAGTAATAATGAAGTGCAAGAAGAAAAGGCCTTAATTGATTTATTGGTCACTCTTTCTCATTGTGAATGTCAAATATATATTTTGGAAAGTGCATATATAATGAATAAATAAAAGAAGGATAGCAAAGATATTAATAGAATAAAAAATAGTTAAAGTCCATTTAAAATTCAATTTTCCTCTAAAAGAAAAGAACACAATTTAGTTTAACGTAAGTAAACTAAATTACACAATTTATCTCATCAATATACATTATTACATATTTTGAAAATATTATTTGTTTATAGTCTTACATGACACACCCTTAAAATTTAATTTAAAAAAAATCAATAAAACTTAATAATTTATTGTGTAAAAATACAAAATTTACAGTCACAAATGATAATATAGCATATAATTGGTTCCGTCTTTTACTATTTACTATTTATTATTACTATCTATAACTAAATTCAACTTTTGACCAAACAATAGGATGATCATTAGGAATGGTAACGGGTCGAATTGGGTATGGATAGTACCTACCTGTAATCCGATTTGTCAGATAAAATTATATCCGTTATTCGTTGGATATCCGCATAAAAAAAATCTGCGAATTTTTTTCAACTCGCGAATATCCGTTGGATACCCGTTTTCAACCTGCAAATATTTAAAAAAAAATTATTTTATAAGTTTTTAAATGAAACTCAAATTAAATTGTAAAAGAAATACAAATAATATTTAAAATATGTATTCAAATAAAGTAAATGGATAAGTAAAGAGGTTGTTGTATAAACACAGGAAGAGGAAAAAAAAAATAAAACCTAATTTAAACCTAAGGATGAAAACGTAATTTCAATTTTTTAGCGGATAACGGGTATCCGCGGGTCAGATAGTGTAATACCCACACTCGATCCGTTTATAAGCAAGTATTAAAATACCTGCTACCCACAACCCGTGTGTAATAAATATTCGCGGATACTAATTATCCATTGCGATTTTATCCGTAGATATTTGCGGGCGCGAAGTTTTTTGTTATCCCTAATGATCATAATATATAAAAAACTAAATTGTGCAATCAAAATTAATTATTTAACCAATTAATCAACAAAGATTATAAAGTCAATATGACAAATGAATATTATATAAAATTCAATTGAAATCTTTCACACCAATAATATTATTTATAGGAAGTTTAATACAAACGTAGGTCTTCAAATGATAAGATATTGTTTATTTTGAATCAAATTCTTGTGAATTTATATTCTGGTATCATTCTAAAAATTTCTTACTAATAGAGATATCTTATGTACATATAAATTCATGTTCATCTCTTATTTTATTTTATTTAAAACTTTGGTTTGTATCCTAACTATATTTGACTTGGTTTATAATAATATACAAGTTAATTAAAACGAATGTGGTAGAAGAGAAAAAACTGTATATGCACACATGCTTATGAATAATAATGAAGATAGGTTAGAGTAATTTACACTTAAGAAAGAATGACATAGCATATAATATGATATTGCATAACAGTATTGTTAGAAACGAACATGATTAAGAAGGCAATATAGCTAATTAAGAATATGGTAGGAAGCTATTAGGTTAAAAGTGGTCCAATGGGATTAGATTTACATGTTTTTGCTATGATGCTTAGTAGAAGAATAATAGGTTTTGGTGGGGAGTTGTAGGGATTGTTTGGGAGTAGAACAGTAATTATGAAAGTAGAGAAATACAAGAATAAAAAGTGTATAATAAAAGGTTTGTAATGATCATACTGCATAAGCATTATTAGGTAAATTCCAGATTTGATGGCTGCACTGATTTCTTCTCTCTCAGAGTAAACTTCTAACTAAGACGACAAAACTTCATTATTAACATCACATTTTTATTCTCTTTTCTTTTCATTCAAAAACTCTTCCTAGGCTTTTCAACCCATACCATTATCTTTCAATTCATATCTCATCACAACTTCATCAACTCCTTTGATCATCAGGGTATGCTACATGGTTACCTTTCATGTTTAAATGATTATTGGTTCCTCACTTTCCCAGAGTAGTGTAATTTAATTCACTAATAAAATTCTTCTTTATTACTGTTATTATATATAAGGAAATTGTATTTAAATTAGACCTTTTTTAAGTTATTTTCTTGAGTATTCAAACTTAAATTTAAATGTGATGATTGACTTCATTATATTATTTTAAGGAACTTTACATCAAAACCATATTAAACATTTTAATTTTAAATATAATAATAGGATTTTATTTAGTTAGCTCTCAGTTCTCTTTATATTAATATTAAATGATATTTATGTGTATTAGTCATTGTCTAATGTGTATGGTCTAATAATGCTAGGACCCATCTTTAATGAATGGAAATTCTATAAGGGTTTGATGGTAATAGGATAATAATAGGATACAATAATAATAATTATTGATATAATAATAATAATAATAATTATTATTATTTTCATGGTTTTGTGATTGTATTGAAAATGGGGCCAGTGATAGAAGAGCCAATTATGCCATAGATTGGTGGGAAGAACAGTGAAGAGGAGAT
The DNA here is from genome assembly GCA_027742785.1 of Vigna reflexopilosa. NCBI lineage: Eukaryota > Viridiplantae > Streptophyta > Magnoliopsida > Fabales > Fabaceae > Vigna > Vigna reflexopilosa. The sequence goes on along the minus strand of CM050928.1, from coordinate 28,257,277 downwards.
TTGTTTGGGCAAAGTTTGTAGGGTCAAGCTTGAAGTGGGAGCTGCAAAAGTAACACACACCATGTGATACAAAATAGCACATAATGGTTTGTACTTAAAGTTTCATGCCCAACAAGTGTATGCACAAATGCACTCTACTAGTAAATGTCTAATTTAACATGCTATCTATCACTTCTTCATATATATAACATCTCCATTATCCTTCAACCTTAGCTTAATTAATTCTCTTTCCATACACTTCTTTAAATTTTATCTTTAAGAAAAACATTTGAGAATTAAAAAAAAAAATATTGGATTGAATATGTTTTTAGTTTCTAACCTTCACTCAAAATTAGAATTATTTTGTTAAGCTTATTTGATATTATAAACGCGTTTTTCAATTAACATTGGAGAAAAATGTGTCAAACAGTGTAAATAACTCAAATATTATTACAAAATGCATTTGAAATGTCAAATAAACTTAACAATAGTTAAAATAATTAAATTCACATATTTTTAAAATTGAGAGACTAAACTGAATAAAAGTCCCAAAGAGAAATTAAGTTTAATTTTGACTGAAAGTTAAGAGACTAAAAACATATTTAACCGATAAATATTTAAAGTGCCACTTTGACTTCTAAATTATATAAGACTATTTGATATATTGGAATTATTATAAAAAAAAGTGATTATGATTAGAGGAATTGGTTAATTGATTTAATTGCAATTAGCAAAAGATCATGTAATACTTCTTCTGGTGTATTTAGATTTTACTGAGTGTTTGGGTGTGAATTAGTGTGTCCAATATGGACAAACATCTCTCCACTAAACATTTGCAATTTGCATGAATATGATGTTACTGGTGTTTGTTACAAAGCATTGGTTGAAATTGATACTTGAACTCTTTGAAACCATACATAATCAAGGAGAAAACAAAAACCAAATAGAATAAATTAAATATCTCCAATCCCACTTTCAATCTCAGCCTCAGATTTTTCTGATATTTTTTCATCTTTGATTTCCTCATGAAAATTAGCTGCTGGATTCATGTTCATCACTGCTGTTGAACTATTAGGAAAATCAACCACCAACAACAACTCTATTAAAGAAAGGGTGAATTTTTATCTAAACAAATATAATACTAAGTCACGTGAGATGAATCTTGGTTTGAAGTTTGAATGAAGCTTTGCAATAGCATAAAGGAAAGAAAAATGGCTTTTAGAGAGTCTTTATTAAAATAAGAAACCTTTGATAGAAAATTTGATACAATAACACTACTATAACATACTTTTACATTCATTTGATACTGAGTATAAGGATAAAGTGGTCATAAAAATGTAAATTTTTGTATTTTTTTAAAGAAAGAAAAGAGTAAAAAGTAAGAAATGATAATATAAAATGAATGTAAAAAATTTAGATGTGTCAAAGAATATTTTTCAATTTGATAATCCATGTTCAATCTTTCAACTATTAAGAATCCAATTTGATTCTTCAATTCATTTAAACTTGATAATTTTATATTTAACTCTTCAAATTGTATCATAAAAACAATTATGCTTTGATTTTGAAATGAATGTGTGATAGAAAAAATAAATAAATTAAAAAGTAGTAAGTTGAATTAGTTGTATATATAATAAATAGTAAAGAGTATATAAGTAACTTTACTTTGAATGAATAGTAGTATATCTTGTAGTTCAAAGACATAAAAATTAAACATGATTTCAAATTTGAACTTTGAACATAATTCAAAATTTGATTTGAGAGTGCAAGTGAGTTTGAATTGACTACCAACCAAATTAAACCCAACACGTTTTATGAAAAAAATCGACTTTGGTCAATTCATCATTCAAATTTGAATTGAGAAAACATCAAACTTGATTATCTATTTAGACTATAAAAATAGTGTTTTTCTTTTTCTTTGTTGAATACATGTTGCCCCTTCTAATATTTAATAAAATTTATCTAAAAAAATAAATATAGTTCGACCAACAAAATATTTCAATTAGTTGGATCATTTTTTTTCCCACTAAATTCAGTCTAATTAAGTGGTTTACACTCTCTTTTATTGAAATAACGAAACATGGAATTTTCAGACCATGAAATACTCTTTTGTCAGAAATATTGCAAAACAGAAAAATCCAAATAAAAGGAAAAACCTAATCTAAAGAGAAATACCTAGAAGGTTATAGGTGTGTGCTCACGTGATCCACTACTTAATCACTTTTTAAATGTAAATTAACTTTAGGTTAAACCCTTTTAGCTAAAAACAAACATAAAATAAGAGTTTATCTATAATGTTACAAATTAAAATAAATATAAATTTATATTTTCTTTTAACTTGTACTATTAGAGAATAAAGTTTTAAATAATACTATGGTAACTCCACTCTCAAGTATTGATAATATGTGGTTTTTGTTGTCCTCTTTTCTATTCTACCAACATGTCTATAACATTGTTATGATTGCTTTGCCCTAAAAAACAAGGAATAATATGTGCTTTACATTATTACACAAATTGTTTCTACTACCTTGTGTATGGGGTTGGTAGGTCAAGTTGGTATGTAGCAAGCAAAGCCATGGATCTTGAATCCAAGGGTCAAGATTTTGAGATATGGAAGATGAATTGATTAATGTGTAATCATTGTTGCACAGTCCACATTTTCATAGGAGAAGAATTGATTAACATGTAATCATTGTCATCATCACAATCTCCAAATTTTCAAATCTACCAAAATACTACCAAAGGTTAAACTTTACATGGTTAGTTAGCTGATTGGCATCAAAAAGACAATCAACAAGGCAAAGGAGGGAATATCAACTGTTTCTCAAATCACCTCCAAAATATTCCTTCTCAGATTAGGGTTTACACTTTTCTGTGAGAAGAACAGTGTATTTGGAAATCAGAATATTAAATCACCTAATCCAAGGTAGTAAAAGTTAAACCATTAGCTATTTCAATCTTTGATCAAGATGAGGATGAATCTTTTCTTGTTAAAATTTTACATCATCTTTACCATATGGAAAACTTTACATGTACTTTCTATTCATTTACATATGTTCAGATATTGATAAAGTTCTCACTGTTTTGGGCTACAGAAGAAAGGGAATATTGTTTTGTTACTCTCAACCAGGAGATGCATCATGGTAAGGTGAAGAACTAGAACTCTTTCTTAATTCCTATGTTAATGACCAAGAAAAGATTGATGAGTGAAAATGCAAGTCCATGACATAAATTATCAGGTAAAAAGAATGTATCTTTAGGTTTTGTTTAGTGGGATGTAAAAGGAGAGACATTAAAAAGAAAGATTAATCATGGGGGAACATTGAAAGTGTCAAGATTCTTGTAAAAAGATGGCTTTGTCCTATGCCAATCATAACATCCTCCTCTCCTATACAAGAACAACCAGACTGGAATGAAAAATGAAATTATACCATACATCAAGCAAAAGGGAAAAAAAATATAAATTAAAAAGAAAAAGAGAAAATAAAAAAAGGGTCTTTTCCTTTTAGTTGGTCAGCAGTCAGAATTGCTTGCCATTGCCGACATGATCCACTGTCACTACACCAAATTGAGTAGAAAGATAAATCAGTTCTGAAGAAATCAGCAACACAGCACCCTGCACTACTAATGAGTTCAGCCAGCCACATAACTTTTTCATTTACAACCGTGTTTGACTTTTAGCCAGTCATTAAGGAGCTACAGAAACTTTCATTATTTCTTCCCTTGAGGTGGGTGAAGATACTTAAATTAAACATATACATATCAGTGAAAATTACCAGTATGCTACAATGCAAAAAACAGTGAACTCAGTATATAATTGAGTGCAGTTAAATATACAGTCTAAAATGAGTTAAATGGTTGAGGCTTTTTGAGAGGTACTACTTCATAACATGTAAGAGAATAGGTTCATGATGAAAAAGGATGGAGAAAAGTTAGTAGATAAAAGGGGTGGCTATCTTGATGCTAGTTTCAATTTCAAGCTGTTGTACGTGCAGTAAAAAGGACATATTGTGGCATGATTTATTATGGAATATAGTACTAGAGTCGTCGTTCATGTAGCAGCAGTATCTATGAACATAACCAATCACAAGTTTAAAATAACTTCAGTACCAATTCTGCTGTCTTTGGTTATTATCGTTTTAATGCATCTCAACTTTTACTTCAGTATGCATATAAATTCTGTACTGATACAATAATTTCTCTTCGAATTATGTTTACTATTATTATTACACAGTACAACCATATAAAGATATAAATTTATAGTAAGTGACAACTTACAAAATCATGTACACTTTTTAAAATTTTTATTTTTTAAATAAGATTTAGTGGTTTTTTATTTCTCATGCTAGTCAAGCGTTTTCAAATTGTCATTTGATGTATATATATATACATATATATTAGCAAGAGATTGCCTTGGTACTAAAAGGTCTATTGTAGAGAAATTGCTTAACATACCAATTTATTTATTTCTTATATGGATTTGAGCATCTTTGATTTACACTAAGAATCAATTCCACTCAGTGTACAACCGTTCTGATATAAAATCTATAGTTAAGATTAATGTGATTACACATTTTAGTGGTTCAAAATCAATTACATCAAAATAAATTCTGTTAAAACAAAATTTACCCAACTTAGATGTCAGAATTCCATGATCTGCAGAAGTTCTATTTGCACGGAATAGAGAGGGAGAAGTTGTATTAATTATTGACTAGGAAACTGTTGTGCTTGCATCAGGTTGACAGTATCTCAGATTTCAGTTGCATAATTTTATTATCAAATTTATAGTATGATGACAACAAAAACAATAAAAAGGGTGTCATGTGCATGTGACTGACAAGAAGGGTGAAAAATGATATGCAATTTCATCACCACCAGAACCCTTGAATCACCAACCTTCTGTTCATGGCTCCAATAACATTTATTCTGCATATTGCAATAAACCTCTCAACCATATCATGTAACTTCTCATACCGACAGGTCTCTTCCTTTTCCATTTTTTTAGGCCACACTCCTTGTTTCAACCTTTTTCCAGGCCTTTTTAGCAATCATGGCAACCTAAACGGTTAATTCTGCAAAATTCCAATTTTCAACATTGAGATAAACATGGAAAACAAGGCCCCATTAACAAATAAATTATCACAAAAATAAATGTTTCAAAGGGAAAGTTACCAAAGCTTGTGGGACATTTGCTAAACAAAAACAATAATAATATTCACAAACATAATATATATAGGGAGAGAAACAGTGTGTGGATTGATGTGAAGGAAGGCCACTCATACCTCACTCTCCTTTGACCACGACAGCCTTTGACATGGATATCCACTCTCCATTGTGGGCCTAATCATTTTGTAGTAAACAAACACACCAGGAGATATGCCAGATTATCTATGAGAAATGCTTCTACGGATACAAAGATTCTTATCTTCTTCCGAGGTTGACACACGTTAAAATCATGTTGGCTTTGCCACCCTACTACTGCTTCAAGCCATTCCAACTCTGCACAAAAAGTAACATTCAAATTCTGGGGAACTCCTATATAAGTGTAACATTTCTAGCAACTTAACTCCCTATTCATGAGAGCATCTAGTGGAAGGAGGACACACCATATCATTTGAGATTGCTTCCATCATGAAGAAACATCATAAATGTCATCAGATACTTTTTGTTATTAATTTGGTATGGTGTTCATGTATAGTGCTCCCATTTTTGTGATGACTAACCATGCGGATGCGGTCTCTAGTTGTGGTGAAACATGACTAGGAACAGATGTGGAGATAGCCTCAGCCATGTTTTCTCTTTCCACTCATGAAAGTAATATAGATTAGATGAAGGGGCCTGACTTGTGACAATTTTGTGCAGTGATATGAGAACAGAAGACGCCAAAACTTGAATCAGTTTTCAAAGGTGAGGCCAAATAACGGCCAAATATATGTTTCCACTTTCCTCTAAAGGCTCTCACATGCATCAATAGCCCTATGAAAGGGAGAGACCAAGGAACAACATATACCGTTAGAATAGAAATGCTGTCCTTACAGCTTGGAAGTTGAAATTTACTTGAAAGTGAACTAACTGTGCTCAGTTAGTGGCTCACTGGTTTGTAACAGCATGATGGACCTTAATGGTTAATACCAATTGATAAGATGTAATTGAGAATTATGTTATTTCTTTGTTACTAGAACACACAAAATAAGAGTAGTTGGGATAAGTCCAACAACTATATGGTCCACGCCAAAGTGGTTTTAAAAATCAGGAAACATGAAGGGAAACTCTTTATCTTGCTAGACCCTACGAGAAACTGAAACTTCTACATCAGGCAGTTTGCAGAAAGCAGTGAGACATCTTTTGTTCTTTGGTCAACTCAGTTTAGAACTAAACTGGAGCATTAAAGTCTTTGGATGTGATGGAAATCAGGTGGTCAAACAGTATGATAATTCATCCTATTCTATTCAATCACACAAATCGGTGTGGCAAGCTCAATCTATAGACTATGTATTGTGTTATGGCATATCAAGACATGAACTATCAATTGAGATATATAATCAAAATGCCATGGACTATTTGTAGTGTCTTTTTCCCCCTTCAGGTGAAGAAAACACGTTAATGACACCTCATGATGTCATATAAACGTTGTTTTCGTTGAGAAAACAAAAACTTTGCTCTAGATATAGGCTTTCCTCTTGTTTTTTAATAATTTTTCATACAGACCATAAAATTCAGTTTGCTTTTGAATTTTTAAAGATTTTGCATGAGTGCTTTATATCATATCAATGTCAATAGTTAAATGAATAAATTAATAAAGAAATTAATCATATCCTGAAGCTAGTTCCATGAGAATGAAAAATGCTTCTAGTCCAGTACTTGACCAGCAGAAAATGAAGCGGAAGAACAAGTAGAAGAGGAATTAGGAATTGAGTTTTTCACATGAGAGGAAGTTTGTAAACAAGGTGTTTCTCATTAAGGCAAACTTTACACATTCATTAATGAAGCGCATCTTTTTATGTTGTAGATTGACATTAGAATTAGGATTCAATAATCATTCTCATTACAAAATAACTAGCAAAATTTTTGGGACATGACATTCGTCTTGCTCCTTTCCTGGATTGTTGTTATGCTGATAAAAGAGCAAGACCTCCTCCTTTACAAACCCTAAAAGTACAAAATAATTACTGGAAAAAAGATTGATGATTCATTAGAATCAAAGCTGATCATAACACGGTCACTAACAACATGCTTTTTTTGGTCCCTTCTAATATTCCTTCTGTTTCAACCCCAAAGTCATGAAAAATTTTCAACTAGATGTAAGGGAATAATAGAAGAGTTGTGGAAAGAATCTGATAAATCCTAAAATTACACAATTCTATAAGAGTTGAAAAAAAGCACATTACACTAAGGGAGCATCAGCATAAACTTCAGCCAGCATGCCATCCTCACTACCAGACATGGCAAACAGCTCTGCATCCTTCTCTTCCTCACTGGAAAAGTCTCTCCTTTCAAGCTTGGCATGAGCTGCAATGTATATCATTTTCTGAGCCCTCTCCAAGGCAACTCTTGACTGTTTATTAGCTGAAAATTTCCTCATAAAAGACCAATTACTCTTAAACCCACATGAAGTTGCGTGCTGAAAAATAAGCCTCACTGCAATCTTCCCCAAGGATTTAAACTCACTCAAACATGTTTCCCACACAAGTCTACTACTCAGTGGATTTGCAACTTTCATCTTCCCTGTCACCGGATCCCTCTGCTTCATCTGAACAGCCTGTGCATAAAGCGGATCAAGACCATCTGACCTCCATTTCATTAGTTCCATCAACACAACATGAGCCTCTTCTCGCGAAGCCAGCCTCGTCAGTAACTTGTCCACGTCCTTCTCCTGTTCTCGCGTCAAACACTTGTAAGGAGGAAGATACTTTCCACTTGCATCCTTAATCAAGTAAAGTGGATCAAGTATAAACGCTGCTGCCCAAGCAGGATGATAATTCTTCCTAAACCTCTTCTCGACTATCTTCTCCACAGGTCCTTCCACAATGTTGAACTTCCCACACGACTCTTTCACCTTGCTCCTCAGCTCCTCCCAAAGAGGCAAGCACCTACCCATCAATGGTCTCTCAGCCTCAACATCATGCACCATCCCTCTAACAAGCTTCACAAGTGAATAAACCGCCTCCAACTCGTTCCAAAACGCCTCATTCTGCACCATCCCTGCAACCTCCCTCACTAGCGTATCTTCCATACACATCACCTTAAACCCATCCTCCATCACAACCATCTGAATCACTCTGGCACAGCTCAAAATGTCCTCCAACATAGGAAACACCAGTTGAAAATTCTTCAACGGATCACATTTGGGTGAAGGCACGCGAATTAGGCCACCACAATCCATCTCTTGCACCCTGCACTTGAGGAAAAGACTCCTCACCTGCGACTCGCTGTTTATAAAATTCGCAACCTTCAAGCAATTCTCAATCACAGACCTGAAAAGCGGCAACTCGCGGTTAAAATCCTTGATCAAGCTAACCAACCCCTGAAGCTGGCAGGAAGTGTTCACCATCCAATGGTGCTGCGCCTCCAAGTTCCTCAACGCCTTCGCCTTGAACTTATCTGCGACAATCCCCACACACCTGTGGACAACACTCCCAGTAACAGCAGTAACCGTCTCCCACAAAACCTCCTCGGCATACTTAGAATTCTCCACTCCACCAGTGAACACAGCCTTCTGAAACACACTACTCCCATTGGGGAGATTCACCACAAACTTCACCAAACTGTCCCCCCCACCACAACACGAGTTAAAGTTAAACAAACCCCCACTCTTCCACCCATCACTCGCCAACTGAAAAAACATGGCGTCCCTGATCCTAGCCTCGGACTCAGCCTTGGCCTCCCCAAACCTAGCATCAAGCCTACCCCCAGAAACCTCCCTCCTCAAATTGGCGGGCAACCCAACCTGGCCCAAAAAAGCCTGAAACTTTCTATGTTCCAGACTAGACAAGGACACAGAACCACAAGTCTCATAGAACCAATCGAAGAGCAAGTCCAAAGCAGAATTCACCTGGTCCTTGCTCAAAGCAGGACCAGGAGAAGTCTTGGGACTCTTCAACTTCTTCACACTGTCCTCAAACATGGCCAAAGCACACAAATCATCCTTCCCACCCGACAACATTAAATGCTGTTGGCTCTGCCCGTGATGCTGCAAGAGCATAATGTTGTTGTTATTATTATTATTACTATTGCTGTTGTTGTTACTGTTCTGCATCGGGGTGTACCCCATGTCGAAGCGGGAAGACTCAACCAAGGCCAAGGAGTGATTTTGATAAGAAGAGGGTGACGTGGCACCCATTTGAGGCGAACCCCTTTTGCGGTTCGAACCGGGAGTGATGGAGGAAATGGGGAGGGGAGAAGGGACAGAACCGGGTCTCAAACCGGAGCTGAAGTTGGAGCAAGTTCCACGCTTTAAGTGTTCGGAAGCTGTTCTTGAAGGGTTTGAAGCGGAGAAGAGAGAGTCGCAGAGGGAGCATTTGAGTTTCACTGATTTGGGGAGGCCGGTGTCTGGGTGCGGAACGAGTATGGGCTCGAGGTGTGCCCAGTACCATGCTCCCTTGCCTTTGATGGCCTTGGTCCGGACAGTGAGGAGCCCCTCGAACCGTTTGTTGACTGCCCTGACGGCCGCCGCGCCGTCGTCTGATGGGAGGGGGTCGGTGGAGGTTGAGGTGGTTGAGGTCATGGCTTGAAGGTGGAGCGTCAGAAGTGGAGGGTGTAGTGGGGTGGTGACGGTGGTTTCACCGTTTTGGTGGGAGTGGGTGTCGTTTTGGGGCATTTAGCCATATATGGTTGCAGAATAAAGAGAAGGATGTGAAGAAGGTGTAGAAAGTTATATGAAGGAATAGAGTAACTGAGCGAAAAAGGAGTAGAAGGTGCATATAGAGTGGAGCTACTCAACAGGAACCAGAGAAAGAAAGAAAGAAAGAAAGAAAGAGAGAAGGGTGAGTCAACCAATTTTGTATTGAGTATAGTTTTTTCTGAAAAAACAAAACATCAACTTGTTCTTTGTTTATGGATTTCATCTTTTTCTTAATACTATGTCTCATATGATAGTAGGCATACTATAATGTCATCACAAAATGTTATACAACTACTTAATACCTTTAATTCTGACGTTTTAATTATATTTTTGTAATTTTAAAATATTTACAAAATAAAATCACCTACCTCTTTTTTTTTATTTATATTTATAATTTTTATTTTTTATTTATATTTATAATTTTTATTATAAATATAAGATTAATGAAATGATAATCACGATTCAATTTCAATATAATAATTTTAATATTTTTTATTTTAAATTTTATCATTTACATTATGAATAAAATTTTTTCAAAAAAATAAAAATAAAGATGGTGTATGAGAAAATATGTTAAGGTACAGTTTTGTTTTTATTTTATTTTGAAATATACGTCGGAACGATGAACAGCAGTTGTATTTTAATGATATTTTGAATTTGTTTAATGTTACCGACAATTAACATAAACATCCTATTATTAGTCGTAGTATTTTAGTAGGTAGAGAGTGACGTTTTATTAAATTTATTATCATATACTTTAAAATTCTACCTAAAATCTTTACTTTAGCTTTGAACAAAGTCACCAAATTGATAATAGATGTTAAATCAATATGCAAGGAAACAATTAATAAAAAGTTATTTGCATTAAAATATGGTTAGTTTAATATATATTTATTCTTCAGAGATTAGAACATGTAAGTTAAGCATTTGTTATAGGAGAAAAATATAGTTGACTGTAATTACAAATAATTTACAGTTAAAAAATTTTGGACTTTTTTTAAATAATATTCAATAAAGACATGCGCCTATTTTTCTAAATAAAACTACGTTTTAACTAAATTGAAAAAAAAATTATTTTGCTGTACCTTTAGATTTTAAAAGAGTAATTTTGAAATGTAGATATAAATGAAATCGTTAAAAAAGAGGAGACAGAAATAATTGTACCAATAAAGCCTAATTCAATTCATAAAAGTTGGGCTCTTTACTTTCTTTTTTTTTTAAATAAAATAGTTGAGTTTCTAAAATGTGCTATAAAGGATTTAGTTTACTCTTCGACTATATATCTATGACGAATATTTTTAAGTTACTTAGTTTTTATTTAAGGGAATGTTTTATAAAAATGTATTAAGGAAGTAGTCACTCATAAACTCATCATAATTGTAACTTTATCCATAAAATATTGCATTTGCATCGATTTAAAACATTAATCAATACGAAATTCTCATCATTATTATCATCATTAATAATAAATACATTTAAATTTATTTATCAATTTAATATTTTGTATTTTGAAAATAAAGGTCGAAATTAATATTTAATATTTCACGTTCAAAAAATTATTTTAAGGAGTTCAAAAGATTTTTTTTATTCCAAGTCTTTTTGTGACGGCTTATTGAAACTGTTTAAAAAATATATGTAAAAAATATTTTGATGTCAAAATCAGTTTAACATTTAACAATTCGGATATTAATGGAATCGTAAATACAATCATTTATTTTCTTCGTTCAAACTTATATTTATAGATTTTAGAGTGTGTTTTTAATTAATTATTAATAATCATAATTCATCTTAAGTTGTTTAACATTAGAGTTAATTGTCTAGTCGATCAAAATATATAACCATTCGGTCATATTACGTGACCGTTCAAATCTAATAATGGTTTGTTTAAGTATCTTATTAACGATTGATTCTCTGATCTATAACTGATCGAACGATCATATATGATACATTTTAAAATAAAAAAAATTAGAAAAAAAAAACTAGATTTTATTTTTTGTTTTTTAAGAAAATTGATTGTTTTAGCTTTTTGAAAAAAGTGGTTAATTGTTATATATTTTAGAGTGGATAATTTTAAATTGAAAAATGCAATTTTAATTAAAGAGAGAAGAAACAAAGGGTTGAATGATTTTGATGATAAATGAAGAATTAATTAAAATCCAATAAAGAAGAAGAGGTTGATGGCATTGATATGGTGATTTTGATTGGTTTTATTAATGGAGAAGACATTAGTCTCCATTTGAACAGGATGATGGAGTAACATCAGAACCAGATTTTTATGGTTCATAGTTTTTCTCAAATCACTTTCACCCTAACAAAAAGAAAAGCACTTAAAATTTTAGGGTTAACTTCAATTATTAAGCTACTTGTTTTACTTTTGTCGGCTTCTTATTTCATTTTTTCCTCCATTGTCTCTCTAATTACGCTCCACTATCAATCACTAAATTTAACTTTTGCCAAAAGGATAACAAATATGTTCTTACCATCAAAAAATCACTTTTATTGTAAAACACTTATTCTAACCTATTTTACTTTAGGGTAGAATATAATCATAGTATTTCATAAGAGAATATAATAATAATAATAATAATAATAATATGAAAAAATGTTTTATTTTTATTAAGAAAAGGTATTGGAAATTTATCTATTAGAAACATTTAATATAATTTAAAAAATAAATAATTAAAATAAAATTCTACTGATACTAATATTTTTATATAACACTAATTTTAAAGATATAGATAAACAAAATTATATTTATTTTATTGATTATAAATTATTTTATTTTAAAATCAAAATTATTACAATTGACTCTTAAATTTCTATTTTACTTATAAATATCACTTATTTATCTATAAACAAGCTCAATAAACAAATCAACTCATAAATTGCTTTATATTGTTTTTTAAGACATTAATGTTCATAAAGTTTGGAAATCCTTTGTTGCATTTAATCGATCTGATAGGTATTATATCTTAGGAGAGAAGGACATACAATTTAATCAATCTTCTATCATCTATGTCTCTGTTTTATTCTTATATGATTATTATGGTTTGTTTTGATTATTTTCCTAACATTCTTAGAAAGAAAAATTATTTTTATTTTACTTCACTCATCATTCTTCCTTTTATTGTAAAATTCAAAGATAACATTATATAACATGTTTGCCATGTATATGATTAAGTTATTCTCAATTATACCTGGAAAATTTATAGGCAGTTTTTTTTTTTATGCTAGTAACAAATAAAATTTTGGCTCATTAATATAGAGCTACTACTTAATATGTTATGATGTTTATGATAAAAATATTTACAAAAGTATCTTATCATACTAAAATTGTTGTTAAGTAATGAGAAGTTTGATGCAAATATTCTTATGAAAAATAATTAAATTTAATTTTTTGTCATATTCATAAATTTAATAATTTTGTTTATTAAATGAAGTTAAAAGGAATTATTTTACTTGACATCATGCTTATGAGTTTTATGATTTAAAATTACCTCATTCATGGTCTTATTGTGTTCAAAGTTTAAAACATGAGCATGAATAATCATTTTTTTTTTAGAGTTTAGATAATGTGTCTTTGTGTTGAGGAAAAACATAACTTTTATTTTTAAAGCTTGTTCAAAATTTTCAGTCTAGTTCCAGTCTAATAACATCATTTATATAGGTGTTGTATATGATTTTTCATTTTAGAATGTTTCATGTTACTAACTTTGAGTTAAATTATGTTTTTAACTCAAACGATTGGTTTATAAGCTAGAGACTAATGTTCATGTATATGCTAATAAAAAATTATTTTGTTTATACCAGAAATAAAAGAAAAAATATTGTTTATTACTAAGTGATTTTTTAGTACAATAAAATTGTTATTTTTAGACATAATGTTTTCGTTGTTAAAGGATATAGTTGTGATGATTTTATTTAAGTTAAGGGTTATGTATTTATCCGCAAATAAAATATCTAGTAGATTTTTTTATTATTACATATATAAAGTTGTGATATGTATCATGTTAGACTAGGTCTCGTAAATCTAAATTTCACTAATTTAAAGTCTTTTAATTTTATTGTTAAATTTTTCATTAATTTAAGATCGTGAAAATAAAGGATTATATATATATATATATATATATATATATATATATATGAAATTGGCATGTGAGTGTTGTATTAGATATGTAAATATGGTTTTAATATTTAGAGTATACTCATTTATTTTAGGTCTTGGTATGAAAAGACAATTTTTCAAATTTGGTGATTTAATTATTGTGTATAAATGAATATGAGTGTGACTTACAATATTTTGGCATAAAAAGAAATTTGTAGCAAAGGTTGACAGTAACATAACTTAGAATAATGTTGTTTTTGGCATTGACACTGGAATTATATTACTTTTATACATAATAAAGTTAGCAATATACATGGAAAAACTTTATAGTCTGTTTGTCATATTCACAAATATAATTCGTTGTAAAGTTTGTGATAAAATTCCTTGTAAGTTATGGAAAAAATAGAACTAAATTTCAAATATTTCAAAGTGTAGGATGTCTTGCCTTTTAATAAAAAAACTTTCAGTAATAATATTATTTATGATTATTCTAGTTAGAGATTATTGAAAGATATATTAATATTAATTGAATTTTGTTTTGGGTGAAACAGAATCAATTATTGATTGTGTTTTTATTTTGGATGGAGGTGCAGTATTATGTGTAATAACCTAAAAATTTGTCAAAAGGGGTTGATGAGGGTATTAGGTGAATAAACCAAATTTTATAATTAAAAGCATATTAACCACTTAAGTAGAAGCAAATTGGAAGCGTATCCATTTTCTAAAAATACTTCTTTTTCTAACATTCCATTCATCAACTTTCTCCACCTTCTCTATAGGTCACTTTTTTACTGAACCATCCATTTCACCATCAGAGGAAGCTTAAGTAATCCTGATGTTGTAGGCTCCAATTTCATCGATCTGTTCTTCATTCGATAAGCATTCTTCTTCCTTTTCGTTCTTCCTTGGGCTGTGATCATGTAGCAAATCTTGCTGCATGTGACCCATTGTGTCTTCTCTTCCAATTTCAGCCTCAATTGGGTTCTAAAGTTTGTTCTCCATCATCATTTGATGATATATAGGTACTGCTAAAATTTCCCCTAAGACATGGGACAGTGTTGATCATTCTCAAGCTTGACTGCTGGAATTAGAGGTAAGGGAAGTTAGACTCTCTCATTTTGTGTGTATTTAACTGTGCATGGATTGAATGCATGTTTAGAAACATGAAATGTATGTCTGGAAAATTTGTTATGTACTGGTGTGACTGATATATGCAATTTAGAAGTATTGATTGAGAATCAAGGTGTGTGTTTTCTGATCTGTGAACTTTGTACTAGTGTAAGTATGAAATAGAAACTGATATGAAACTGTATATGATGTGGGAATTAAGTGTTGGAGGTTGTGACTTCAAGATATGTTGTCTATTAGGAAAACAATTGGTTAAGTATAATGGTAGAGTCAAAATTTAGGGAACTGGGCAAGTGATTTTTAGAGTTAAAGGTTAGGGTCTGGTCTAGGTTATTAAAGTCTCTTACTTAAGGCATTTAGAACTTAGTAGAAGCCTCAAAATAACCAAGAACAGTTTTCAAATGGTAAATTCGAAATTTAACTTCTAAACAATTAAAATTTGAAGTTTTAGATCATAATTTGGTGTCTAACCACTAGGGATTGATGTTAGGAAGGTTTGTAAACATTTAGACAAGCTCAATTCAACGTATAGATCAATTTGGGAGTGTTAGAAACTCATCAAAGGGTCTCAGATGTACTAAAATCAGGTTGCTGTCAAAAACTGATAAGAATAATCGATTATCTCATTTGATAATCGATTATTTTAGTCAGAATGTCATGTTTTCTTCAAGGTTTAAACCCTTTAGTTGTCCCTATTTTTGGGGCGCTTTCCCAATTTGATCCCCTTCTTATTAAAATTCCCAATTAGGTCCTCATAAGAGCTAATTTCGATCAATTAAGTCCTTTCCGTTAAATTTAGTTAACGGAGTGAACTTTTTGCACAACTGGGACGGCGACGTGTTAATTTTTTAAAACGTGACATAAGTTGGGTATTACGTGGAATTTTCTAAGTTTGACTTGAAAAATATTTGATTAAAAATATATAAAAAAAATCATTCTCCATTACAAGCATTATCGAGAAATCTTACCCAGAAATCCTATCCAGAAATCTTCTTCCTAGATAAACACAGAAGAAAGAAACAATGGGTAAAGAAAAGTGAAAATGGTGGTTGAAGCGCCATTGGTAAATGCACGGGAACCTTAGTTTTTGACCTTTGATTCAAACTCTGCAACACAGAACTGACCAATTAATATCAAATTCAGAGGACTCCGCAACACCAACATCAAAGGAATTTTTTTTTCTTTGGATCTAAAAATAATAATTTTTAGGGATCAGACATCTATCACCCGTTTGGGGGAAAAGAAAAAGAGAGGGAAGAGAGCCCTACCATCGTCTTCTCCAAGACACTGTTCCTGTTGGTGGTGGGTGCAGAAAAAACAAGCGTGTTAAGCGTCCAATGACAAGCTCTTTTTCTGCTGCCATTGACACTTCTTCTTCTTCTTCTAATTCTTCTTCTGCTCTCACCGCCGCTTCGCAACCACAGATCGACACTGCTTCAACCTCGAATCACATCAACCCTTTGTTTTATGGGTTGCCTAATTGCTCCAACCATGTGAATCTTCCGTTGTTCCCTAGGTTTGGCTCCAAAATCTCCAGTTCCAGGTTTGATCTTCAGCTGAATAATGCCCTTGGATTAGGTTTTTCATCCGGGGTTATGTCAAATGAACCTAGTGAGAATAATAGCTTTAGAAACGAGTTTGGTTCTAATAACGCGCTTCTTTCAAGTTATAATTCCATCTTTGGTTCTTCTTCAAGTTCTACATCCACTACTCCAGCTTTGTCTTCATTGTTGAGCTCTACTTTGCTTCAACAGAAGTTTATCGGAGCATTGTGTGTCTTGTCCCCGGCACTGTCCTCCGACATGTCCATGATGTGGTGCAGCGTGTGGAACAGAGGAGATTCCATACCCATCACTCTCCTCTCAGATTTTTACTCGAAATTGAATCCCAAATTCAATTTCATTTAACCCTAAATCCCTAAATCATGTTTCAGAATTACCTTATTTTAAATTATTAAATTTTAAACAAATACCATGTTTCATGTGTAATCCTTGCCACGTTTTAACACTAAAAACGCCACGTTTACATAAATGAACAGCTCATCCTCCCTACTGTACAAAAACTTCACGCCGTTAACAAAATTTAAAGGAAAGGGCTAAATTGATTGAAATTAGCTCTTATGAGGATCCAATTGGGGATTTTAATAAGAAGGGGATCAAATTGGGAAAGCGCCTCAAAAATAGGGACGACTAAAAGGTTTAAACCTTTCTTCAAAGTTCACATAAATAATCGATTATCATATGTAATAATCGATTATTGTTGTCAGGAAATCATCCAGGACAGTTTTAGGTGGTTTTCAGGGTTTCGGGTATAATTTTTGGACGTTCTTTAGGTCGTTTTGGGGGTTTTAGACCTTTCTGAAACTGTTGTTGATGGTTTAAGAGTCATTTTCTTTATCTAAGTATGAGTTCACGGGGTTTTATGTTGTTTGGTGTTTCTTCTAGGTCTATTATTGTTTGGTAATGTACGTGGAATGAATTCAATGTAAATAGTTTCAAAGTTGTATCTCTCAGTGAGATTATGGTAGTGTTTAGAATGAATATAGGAAGCTCAGTCTTGGGGGTTATCCTAACACTCTAATGACTTTTTCAATCTCACTTAGAGAAGAATTAGTCATGTGGTGAGAGTAGTAGGAGGTCCTAGTCTTGGATGCTTCCAGTATGACCCAAGGCAAGTGATAACGGACTTACACTTGTGTGTGTGGTAGGGTGTAACCCATAGCAATGACTTTGCAAAGCAGTAGAGGCCACCACAAGTGCACAACCCGCCATAGCTCGATATTCATTCTAGGTCCGGACGAGTCTTGTCTAGTTATGATCTATTTCAGTGTGCTAAGTACTTGTCTGTGTGAATATGATTGTATATGTGAGATTAAAATTACATTATTATGTATGCTTTTGAGAATCTAGCTTACCCTTGCGTGTTTGTTGTTTGTTTTGTATGTTGGTTTTATCTCTTTTGCAATGATCATCCAAACTGGATGTGAGCAGTAGCAGAAGATGTTCCGTTAGAGCAAGCCCTGGAGGAAGAGGACACTGCACCTAGTTATTAGGAATACTATTTTATATTTGTTCCCTTTTGAAGAACTTTATTGTAGGTCAGCTTAATATTTGTAGATCTTTTGAAAAATTTTAAGTATCCCTTATTTTGAAATACTTTGGATTATGTAAAATTTAAGTTTAGAAGGCGTTTTTGGATGACTGTAAAATCATAAACCTATATTCACATCCTCTTGACTGCTCTCTTTTATCATTTTGTGTTCTATTCTATATTATATCATATTATATAATTTGGGATGTCACATCATGAAAATCTGCTAAACAAAATGTTTCATGATATACCATGGAAGCAATTATTCATGTTGTAAATACTTTGTTGCTTGTTGTTGAAGTAGATTTTTATTATCTATATGATTTATAATTATTAAATGAACTGATACATCTAATTTCAATACAGTGTAGTAATAGTCAAGTTGTCATATCTAAAGTTTCTAGCAAAAATATTATTAAAAAAAGAAGGCAAATGATCGTGAGACAAAAATCTATGAGAAACTTAAATACTAATGGTATTACTTTTCTTAACCTTGTTAGGTTAGAAAAAAAATATTACGTATTTACATAACAAATGTTGATGCATCAACAAATACTTGATTCATGAAGAGGAATGAGTCTAAAACCTATAAATTAGTTACAAAAATGGACATTGATCTCCACATGAATGGTGATCTCATGGGATGAAGTTCAATTGATAATAACAAAGTTGTTGTTGACTAAAGTATACAAACTAATTTGACTAAAGGTTATGTCTTATTCATATGGTGAGGTATACTATAAATTGTGAGAATAATAAGGTTGAGGTATATGCATTATTATGTTTTTTTAAATACCTCTTAATAAACTCAATGATAGTTATTACAGGGATGTGACTCACAAACCATCCTTGAAGGGTTTACCTACTAAGTGTGATGGTGGGGTCGCCATTGTGAGACATGGGGCAAACCTCTAAGTGACAGTTATAAAACAAGATACATGTAAAAGATTATAACCTAAAATAAACATTGATATTGTATGTGTCATTTATTAAAACCTTATTACAGAATATGTAGCTTAAGACAATTAAGTCTTTGCTTCTTTTTTTTCAAACTGAACTTTATAAGCACTAGGTGTAAGATTCAAATCCAAAAGGTTCCTTACACTGAAATACATTTTTGTTTTAAAAGACTATGCTTTGTTTCATGTTATTTTTTAAATTAGGTAGGATATTATTAGAAATATTTAATATAATTTAAAAAAATAAATAATTAAAATAAAATATTAGTGTTACTAATATTTTTATACAATATTAATTTTGGAGGTAAATGGTATTTATGAATAAATGATTTTTTATATTTATTTTATTGATTACAAATTATTTCATTTTAAAGTCAGATTTATCACAATCGACTAAGTGTCTATTTTTTTTTTATCTATAAATACCAACACATCAACTCATAAAAAGTGAGTTCAGTATTATGTTCTATATTGTCTTTTGAGACATTAGGTCTTGTTTACTTGAGTGGATTTGAGAGAGAGTAATTGAGTAGATTTGAGAGGATTTGAAGATAATATTTTTTTTGTTTATTTGAGTGAATTTGGAGGTAAACGAGAGTGTGGATTTGAAAGTAAAGTTTGTGAGAATTAGTGTGAAATTTAATTTATGTGACAGATTAAAAAAATTTACTTTCAAATCCAATCTCGATTACCTCCAAATTCACTCAAATAAACAACAATAAAAATTATCTTCAAATCCACTCAATTATTCTCCTTCAAATTCACTCAAGTGAACAAGGTCTTAGTGTTCACAAGATTCAAAGATCCTTCACTACATTCGAGTTGTTGTATCTTGAGAAAAAAAAATACATATAATTTTGTTTTACCGAGTATAGTGGAGTGAGTGTTTTCTCTCTAAAGACAAAACTCTTCATGTCTCAATTCAGGTTATTTTTGTTATTACATGTTTGAATTTAAATCTTTTATTATCTTTTTTTTGTTATTCTTATATGATGATTATTATTTATTTAGATTATTTTTCTAAGGCTAATCACGAGATAAATTATTCGAGATATAAATTATAAACTTATTTTAAGATTAAATTAATATTAACGTTCAAAATGATGGCATCAGAATTATTTAAAATAATTTACTCAATATCATATATTATTTAATAATTATCAATTCATCATAAATATTAAATCTTATATTTAATATGTATATATTTTTTATTATATTAAACATATTATATTAATTAGAAATAATATAAATTTATAATATATAAATAAATATAAATCTCAATTTACAACTAATTTAACATGATTGAGATAAATTTAAAATCTATACCTTATAAATCTTATAAATAGTTAGAATCAGATTTGAGTATTTTCTATTTTTTTTTTCAAATAATAAAATAGCCACGTTGTAAAAAAAATGTAAACATAACTAAACCATACTATTCTATGAACTAGAAGTAACTAAAATCCATATAAATATAAAAATGATAAATCAACGAAAAATTAACTGTCGAAATCGAATCATAAAACATTCAATTCATATAATATTCGAACTAGACCAAATCAGGCTAACACATTTCCATAATAAGATTGAATCATAAATTATATAATTTGAATCAGACCAATTAATTTCAAAGCTTTGATAATGAGCAACTGCATTTGTTTCTTTTTTATAAGTTTTTTTTATAGAAAGAAAATGATTATCCGACAATAGGAAAGAGAAATGAAGTCAGCTTTACAACTATTATAAGTAAATTATTATTAAAATAATGTAACTGGTGATTACAAAAATGCATCTAAAATGTAGGACACTAGCTATACTATACCCCGTGAAACACACACAATTAAAATATTAATATATATTTTAATGACAAAAAGTGAGATTTTTTAAATTATTAACTTTGTATTATTAATAAAACTTAATACTGTGTTGTAACTATAAGACGTTAAAGAAAACAAACAATTATATGAAGAATTAGTTTATAAATATATTGTGTCTATGTTTTTTTCGCTCTTTAATGTAATATAATATAAATATAAATATATGTTATAAATATAAAAGTTTTAAAAATATTTAAGAATATAAGTTAAAGAAAGTTTGAATACAGTTGATAAATTGATAGGGGAGACATCAAATTTTCTAATGAAATTTTAAATTTTAAAATTGAAAGAGTTGAGTAAGTTTCTCTCTCATTAAGCCTTTGAAAATGGCTCCTAGAATTTTGGGCCATTCAACAATTTGTTTAACATGTTTTGATAAGTTTGAGAAAATTAAGACCATTTGGATTAATATAAACTTGTTGTGAAGTAAAATTAGTATTAAAATGATATTAAATTTCAGAAAAATCTAATAAAATTGATAAGTGCTGGAAAGTTTTACTTCAATACATATGGAAAGATTAATGTATTTAATTCATGGCTAAAATATAAACCCATAACATATAATCATCTTCAGTGAATATATATAGTTTATATTATGTTTTTAATTATTATTAAGTTATAGGGTGAGGAATTCAATTATACATTTTTTATTATTTTAGTTTTTATATTTATTATAAATAATAAAATGATATCATATTATCTGTTTAATAAAAGAGATATAAATCGATCTATATGTTATTTTATATCCTCAAATGTTTATAAATCATAATAAATCTTTAAAGAAAAATAAAAATATATCTCATAAATAGTATATTCACAAACATTTTAATTTGTAATATTGTTTACTATATAATACTTCAGATGCCACCATAAGTCTCCAAATATATTGTTTACTTAGTTTAAAAGTTTAAAAAATATAAACAATTTTAATCAAAACTGACACACTGATTTTTTTTACTAAAAAAAACGTAAACAATTAAAACTTAAAAATATAACTTTGATGAAGACCATTAAGTAAAAGCATTAATATGCTAAACTTCTAAAGTAACTAATTTAACAAATAATAAAAAATTCTCTACTTGTTTTTTGGTGGTCTAAATCTCTTGAGCCTAAATTACAAAATCATAAAAATTATTTATTTTAAGAAAGAGACCTTTATAAAGTATTGTTTTTATTAATTTTATTGAATAAAAGAGGTTATTAACTCAACCCATTTTTTTACAGATGAAATGCGAGATAGACTAAAATAAAACAGATCAACCCACATTGTTATCCTTACAATAAACTTAGAATAACATAAATTTATCTTTTTATCTATTAATCGTCTTATATAATACATCACTTTATATGCACAAATGGCTAACATGAAAACAACATAAAAAAAATTAAAAACAACTTACTCTAATCAAAATTATAATATGCTGAATATTTTACTATTTTTACTAAGTTCAAATATTAAAAATATTAGCAAATTAACTCAAATTTAGAAATAAGATAAAAACAAAGTAAGTATTAAAAAGATAGAAACTTTTATAACATCAAGTTAAATAATTAAATTTTTCTATTTATACATTTTTTTAACTTAACTAGTAAAATAAATTAAAGTAATTAAATTATTATATTTATAATTTTTTTTAACTTAACTATAAAATACATTGTTTTTTTTAACATAAATATATATATATATATATATATATATATATATATATAATTTTATCTGTTGATCTACTAGATTATTGGTCAGCTTTATCACAAAAGAAGTTTCCTTTAGCAAAAGTTTAAGCAAAATAATATTACTATCCGCGCATTTTTTTGATTTTTTAATTTTATTTAATTAAGTATCAATTTTAAATTTAAATACGACACTAATTAATTTTTTTATTATATTTTTATCTTTTTATTGGTTTTTAATATATATATATATATATATATATATATTGTGATGTATTAAATAAAAAATAAAATAAACAAATTTATAAATATTTTCTTAAAGTCAAGAAAAAGGATTAGATAAATTGTTTTAGAAATCAGCAATTACTAATACTATCATCTAGGAACATGGAATTTTGTTTTCTTACATCATATGAGTATTTTTTTGAAAAATAAAATATAAAAAGAAATAGTTAAAATATACATCAGAATACTTCTAATAAAATATCTATGTATAAGTTATTAAAAGATTTAAAAGACATATGATATGGTAAGTTACAACTTTCAATAATTACGTGACATATAATATATAATATAGAATTAATAAAATTTTAAATCTTTTATAAGTTTAAATATTTTAAATTAAATTTTTATTATATTTTTACTTAATAAATATTTTTAAAAAAAATATTTTAAAATTAAGTTTTTTTTTTTCATTATCACTTTTATATTATCTTGTCATCTTACTTACTTGTTTCTACTTATTAAATAATGTAAGACTTTACTTTTAATACACACAATAATATTACAGTTAATTTAAAAAAAATCAATAATTTTTATTATTTTATTAAAAATTTGTAAACAAAGAATCCTTGTTATCACCTAAATTAATGGTGATAATTAATAATAGTTTATTGACTGATGTAGATATAATGACATTAAAGTCATAGAAAAACATCACAATCTTGTAATTCAACTTATTTTAAATTAAAACAATAAAATTTACATCCCACAATACCATTTTATATTAATTAAAAAAATTATTTTTTTTAACATGCATATAAATAAAATGACAAAAGAAGATAACAGTCACATCATTTTCGATTAAAAAATAAATGGTGATGAAAAGAATTACATATTTAATAAACAAGAAATTAATAAAAAAAATCCCTTAAAAATACTTGAATTTATATAATATACATAACATTATGGAAACATTTAGTGTGTGTGACAACCACCAACAGTTTCTATATTTGTTTATCTTTTCTACAGTATTGTATGAACATCATAAAATACTAGGAACAATGATAGTTACAAAACCTTCTTATCCTCACCATAATTAATTGTCATTGTATATGAGACATGTTTTAAAGTGTAAATCCTAAGTATATGTAGATTTGTTAATTACCATAAACATGAAAGAATTTAAATGTAATTAGGAATCAGAAAACATGATTAGTTGATGGTTAAATTAATTGATAGAAAAGGGAAATGAAATATGGAAGAAAAAGAAGAGTGTATGATTGAGATGAAAAGTCAAAGATGGTATGTAGACATACTTGGTTTTGGTGAGAAGATGATGAAATTATTTAACCTAAAGCATGTGGTTGTTAAGCATAGACTTTACATGTATTATCAGGTGTTATGTCTCATTCACCTTTTAAAAGAGGAAAAAAAAAGGCATAACAACACATTCTAATTCATTCTTTTATGTGAACTTTTTCGTAAACATCGACAGTATTTTATGTCATATAATGCCTCAACTTTTGCAAATCATTCACACAGATCTGTACTCACACAAGCAACCAAGATAATTGGATGCATTTTTATTTATTTTATTTTATTTTATTTTTCATTCACTTATTATTAAATAGTTAGAGTACAATTCAAGGCTTCTGCTGTAAATTAATTCCCGGTCTGGAAAAAAAAATATTAGTAAAAATGGAGATTTTGTTTGGTACATTTAATGGGGGAAGAACAACAAGATTATGTTGTTCCAAAAAGACATAATTGATATTCTCATGTTTGTCTATCAGAAAAAAAAAATTATATTGCACATTGTTAGAAATTCAAGCGTGAGTCTAAATTCTACATTAGATAAAAATGAGAAAATAGAACACTATATAAAGATAAAAGACCTGTTAACCCTTTGCCTTAAGGTTTTAGGTAAAGAGCGGTGTTAATCTTTTATATAATTGGGTTCAAATGTTATTAGTGTTTGTGTAACCCACATATAACATCCTCCTCCTATACCAAAAGTCTTGGAAAGGACTATTCGTGGCCAACATACATTGTATTGAAGAAAGAAAAATGTGTTTGGTATCATAGAAAAAATGTGACGTTAATAATGTTAAAACTAAATTTGATTGTTTTGTATTATATAAAAGTAATTGGATTAATTATTTTTAGTTTGGAAGGTTTTTTTAATGTTAATCACGACTTTTTAAAATGCCGTGATTTAATAGATAATATAAAATCATTATTGTTATTTGACATGTATTTTGTAAAATATACATCTAAATATTTATATAAAGTTTAGATGATATGTAAAGATATAGATTAGATAATAAAGAATATAAGAAGTTCAAATAAGTTGAGTAAAAGAGTAGATTAAGATGCAAATTTGAATTGTTATTTTGTTTATTCTTCATCTATATTGATTCACGAATTTTTATGTACATGTTGACAAAGTAGACGAATCTTTTTTGAAAAATGTATGTTTGAATTGGTATTGTGAATACTATGAAGAAATTTGCAAAGAAAAAGTAGACTTACACATAGTAAATTGAGTGCTACAATAAAATATATTAAACAAAATTCAATCATAATTTAATATAGCTTGAACATGAAATTAGCATGCAAGCTTCATGCAAAAATACCGTTAAATTTAAGTTATTTTACTTGAATTTATTATTGTATTACTTGTAAAACTTCTTAGTGAAAGCGAGACATTATTTGCTTGATCATATAGAGAGTAATATTTTTTAAAATACCTTATGCATTTCTCTAGCAAAGAATGTTTATACATCATATTATTTATAGTGGTAAATTTCCTTATAACATATTTACAATCAAGTTGTGTTGTGTTGTAAGTTAAATGAGATACTTTCAAATGATAATTATGTTTTATCTTAGTATAAATGTGACTTTGAGTATTTATATATTAATTATATATTATCAATGAAATCTTTATTATGTGAATAAGATAATTCGGTTGAAATAAACTAATATAAGTTTATCATAAATTTAATAAATTATTCACCGATTGTTTATATTTTTTTAATATTTTTATTTATTATTTATTTTTTCATATGAGAATATTTAACTTTCAATTTCAACTGTTCAATAGGATAAACTTTTCATTTATTAGGTAATATAGAGTATGTATATTGTTTATTCTCTTTTATTCTTAATTTTGTTTTATTTAAAGAACTTTTGTTTTACTAAAATAATTTTCAATATTTCTCATCAATTTGACTAGTTGGATATTTAACAAGTTTTATCATATATCCAAGATACATGATATCTTATCATATCTTTAATTATTCATTTTTTATATGAATTCATTCTGTAATATATCAAATAGTTTATAGAATACACATTTAATCGACTTGACTTCTTTTTAATATATTTTTTTTTATTTCATGCAGAGTATTGTTTTAATGATTTTTAATATAATTATTTTTACTTTCTAACTTATTTTTATAAGTATAATTTTATCATCACAATTGCATAAAAACCTTTCATTTACTATAATATAATTTTATAATCTAAATATTGTTTATCACCATCTGATATAGATTAAAATTTAAAAGATGCCTATGTCTAAATTTAAATTATTACTTATTTAATATTGTTTTCTTTGTGATTTTTTTCAAGTGTATTTTTATCTTTATTAATATATAAAAATTAAATTTCAATTAGAATTAGAAAAAGAAAGTAAAACTACATTTAAAATATTTTTAAACTTTAATATTTGTTTTTTTATATTTTTTAAAAGTATTATAATTTTATCAATTTTGTTTTATTAACATTTACAAAATTAATATATGATTTGGTTGTGATAGAATTTCATGTGTAATTGTGATATTATATATGATTATCTCACTTTTATTCAATTATTATTTTACTTTGATTTAAATTCATATAATTATAATTTTATTCTTTGATATTATCGATAATAGGTGATTTTGATATCAATATATAATATTATCATGTTTCATTTGTTGTAACTTTTTTAATTAATTAATATTTTATATTCATTGGACAAGGATGCATTTTTTTCTTAAAAACAATTAGAATATAAAACTCCTTCTCACCATGTTATCATCCCTATGAAAAATTCAAACAAAATTGGAAAACTAAAGTTTCTTCACTTAATTTTTTCATCATACTATTTTATTCAACTTAATATATAACAATCAAATTGACAATCAATCCAAAGCCAAAGATTACGTTCAAAATACGAACCTCCTTCTAACATGAATCGTGTACAAAGTCGCATAAATTTACCCAAAAACTCTACTACACTACATTTTTAAAACCATTCAAAATTCAATCGCAATTTTCTTTTAAATTATTTAAAATATCAATCAATTCTTACCATTAAATTTCATATTAATGAATATTAAAATTATCTGTAATTGGAATACACGATTATACATAAAATAATTTAACAATTAAAATAATATAAGTTATCATTTGTAAACAACTATTCAACGTAAAATATTTTATCAAAAACTTAATTACAAAATGTCAGTGGGACCGATACTTCTGCATGTAAGTTTTACTAAGGTCAATAATATTATTTAGTCAATTTTCTTTTATACTTTGGTAATAAAATCGTGGGTTAATTTTTTTTCGAGTTAAATTTTGTTTCATAATTATCTTTGAACTATTTATAGTGTTTCACACGTTATAATTTAAATGTCAACATAAAACATTGTTTGTTATATAAAAAAAATCATTAAATTAAAATGATTATATATATTTATTTTTTAAATTTAAAAACTAAAATATATCAAAATTTAAGAGAAAAACAAATTTTAATTTTATTAAGTAGTGAACTTAGAAAATTCACTTTAAAATAGACTCGGAAAATTTATAGTTCAGTTTATATATTATATTTAAGTGAACAAAAACTCATACGATCCTAGAAAACTTCTAACTTATTTTGGATTACTTTGAAAATAATCTGAATATGAATATATACGATATGATATTTGGATATGCATTGGGTAAATTATGAGTAAATGGAAGTTTAAAAATTATATAGTGCTAAAACATGAACTTTTGTTTAAAGAGATTTATTTTTCATTTAAGAAAACATATTTGTTAAATAAAAAATAAAACATAACTAATACAAATAAAAATATATACCTAAACTTTGTTAGTTTAGAATTTGATTGAAGTGTTTTGGATTATAAATGGCTTAGGAATAACTTGATCCAAGTCACATGTGGAAATTGATATTTACTTTTATTAGATTAATCATTTATTACTAAATAAAAAATTACAATGATAGTGAAAGTCTAACTCTTTCAATTTAATGTGTAACAAATAAAATATATTCGATTTTGATTTCATCCACTTAACTTTTCTACAATTCTACCAGATGAGACTAAAAACAAAGTGACATACTCAATTATCAAAGCATTATTTTATTAAATTGCTTTGTATTAAATTTTAGTTGCCAATTATTAATTAAATAACGAAATTTTACTACTTATATTTATAACGTGAATGATTTTGACTTTGTTGAGTTGTAATTCAAACATTTATATTTTCATGATTACATGAATGGTAAATTTACCTTGTGTGAATTCGAGACTAGCCATTTTAGGAGATACAAAGGTAAAAAGTTTTAGCAATGAGAAACATTTTTGAAATTCAAATTTGAACTTTTAGGGTTTGTAATGGAACAACATTGATTCATCCATGTGTGAAGAAAAAGGTAAAACCTCCATTTGTGTTTCTATAGACTATTATTATATGGTGGTGTCACTAATTATGATTATGGTTAATCATTACATAATACATATTAGCACATGTGTCTTTTGAATATTGGCCTTATATTTGTTATCAACAAAGTAGGGTACACAAAAAGTTCAAACACATAATCAATGATCTTTCTTTTCTTTCTTTTCAGTATATTCGCCTTTGCAATGTAATTATCACTGTCTTTCATTCTACGATACCCCTTACCAATAATCAAACTTTATATTTCTATTACTTATTCATATATTTGTCTTTATCAACATATATTATTATTAAAAAAAGATGTTAATGTTACTATGGGACTTGAAGCTAACCGGGGAGATGGCAAAATGTGGGGGAGAAAATCAAGCGCGAGAAGCGTTTTGAGACCGTTTGGTATCGAGAACCGTTGAGTAGAGTTAAAACATAATTAATGTCATAACGAATATGGTCAAGCGATTAAAATTTACATTAATCATTAAGAGATAAATTAATTAGTCAAATTTTTATAAATTTTATAAATAAGAATTTACTTTCGAGGTAGACTTACTCTAACTTACTATTAAATAACAAAAGACAAGGATCTAAATGTATTATGCAAGTCACTCATTTGAATCCACCGGTTGATTTCATCCTTAATATGTATGTGATTTGAATGCTTCTTAATTAATTGAGATTTGGAATTTCAACTAAAAACTATTTCACGATGTTATCATTTTTTCAGATCAATTAGGAGAGATAATGGGAAAATCTTTTGATGAAAATGACATAAGAAACTAAACACCACATAATATAAAACTAGTTCTGTAATTATGAAATTAAAAATTATTTTAGTTCATAATTTAGTGGTTGAATTCATGATGCAGAGAATAGTATTTTTGGTGGTATAAAATTATTTATAATATATAATTATTTAAAATTGTTGTTATATTTTTAAATAGAATATAGAAAAAGGTATATATAATAATTGGTCCATAGGGTACCAAACAAAAGGGTGATACGGTAGGGTATGTATATCTTCAAAAGAAAAAGAAAGCCCAAAAGATAAATGCTTTGTTTTCTCACGCGCTTCAATTACTATTTAAATTTGCATTTCCCACCATACACATGAAAACGGAGGTACAATATACAACAAAATCCCAACACCTCACTTTTTTTTTTATCCTTCTCAATTTCTGAATATCTCGAAATATCTTCTTAAAAATTCAATCCAAAAAGTATTTTTGTATTCTAGATTTGAAGTTCTCTAATACAATTTTGGATCTATAAATACCTTTCAAAACATTCAATATAGAAAATATTTGTATATTATGAAGTGAATGTTTCGTAATGCATTTCCAAATTTAAAATACTTTCCAAAACGCTTAATTCAAAAAATATTTTTATATTTTAAATTGGATTTTTAAAAATGCATTTCCAGATACGGAAATATCTTTCAGGATTTCAATTCGAAAAATATTTTCATATTTTAGATTGAATTTTTGTAATGTATTTTTTAATCTAGAAATATTTTTTAAAACATTAATTCTAAAAAATGTTTTTATATTCCAAAATTGATGTTTCGTAATGTATTATGGATCCAAAAATATCAAATGAATAAAAAAACAGATATAAAAATTTAGTATAATTTTAATGAAGGATAGTTTGAGATTTACATGTTTTATGGGGTTTAGGAAGGAACAAGACGGTGCAGGAAGAAAAGGCCCACAGAAACCAAATATTCATTAGTGCGTCCAACATTTGCGTGTTAATTCCTACGTCACCACATACCACATATTGTTTCCGGCTCCTCTCTTTCCCTTTTTGTCCAATATTAATATTTAAAAAAAAATAATATTTTAACACTAATTTTTGACATCATTTTAATATTATTCACGTGTTAAAGTGTGGTTAAACGATTTCAAATTAAAAAAAATTAAAATAAAAATATATTTGAAAGGAAAAAATCAAAGTTTTTTTTTAATTTGGTCTAACTACATTTTGACACGTGGACAATGTCAAAATGGTGTAAAAAATTAGTGTTAAAATATCATTTTCCTATTTAAATGGATAGAAATATGTGTCTTCCGACCACATGCGATGCTAACTCTTCACCGACATCCGTCCACGGATGTCTTTATTCTATATACATTACACAATCTCTTTATTATGCCTACGTGGAGTGACATTATCCAAAGCACAGGTGTGAGAATTATTGGAAAACAAAGATGAGTAATTTTGTGTACAGA
The DNA here is from genome assembly GCA_027742785.1 of Vigna reflexopilosa. Taxonomy (NCBI): domain Eukaryota; kingdom Viridiplantae; phylum Streptophyta; class Magnoliopsida; order Fabales; family Fabaceae; genus Vigna; species Vigna reflexopilosa. The sequence goes on along the minus strand of CM050928.1, from coordinate 28,226,444 downwards.
GATCTATAGGCAACAAGCATTCCCGCTACACCCTCACACAATACAAAGAAGAATGAGACAGGAAGAAGATGACGTACGATCAGGAGAGTACTTAATCAAGCAAACTACAACTGAATCCACCATATGAGGGAATCAGCTTCTCTGCCTTTGTTACGCATCAAGTAAGAGAGGAACAAAGCTTCTAGATTGCCCATAGAAATGAGGGAAGCTATTTGAACCATCCACAATTTCATAAATCAAACCATCACCAAGCTGAGGGATATCACAGAGAAAACATGAAATTAGAGCATTACACGCAAATTTGGCACTTTTTATTACTGATAAATATAACTTGGAAAAAGTCATAACCCAGTTGTATATTTCACTCTGTTTCATTGAATTAATGAAAGTAATTTGCAGGACAGACATGTTATGTTCATCTTACAAAAAGCCATAATTTCCAAGAATAAGAATGAAACACTGGCCATTTAAAAGTATAGCGAAGAAGTACATGCAACCTTTTTAGCATCAATTTGAAGTAGGTAGAGTTCCAACTTTCTGTTCAAGAAAAAATTCTGCAGTGTTGGCCGGACCTGCAATGATATCACATCGCATGAAAAACTACTATTGGTTCAATCATGGTGACCTGACGTATAATGTTAGACACAGTAGAGGGGGAAGCTATATATACATGATTATGAGATGCATGGTCCTTTGAAATGCTACTATTCAACAAACATATGTTTGATCCTTGGTTGAAGGAAGGCACACGTAAGAGAGAGAATGTAGGGTTTTGATAGGTTAGAGAGTGTTAAAGATGATTTAAGAAATGGAAGATTAGAAGAATGGTGGTGTTTGTATGGTTCTGCGTGAAGAGGAGAGGAAGAGAGAAATAGTTAAAAAGGGAGGGGTAGGGTCTGTGTGCAGAGAAAGAGAAAAATGAGAGTAGCAGGTAAATTTAGGATTTCAAGGAAAATGATATATCAACAATTTTTAACAAAATTTATACATGCCACATATCGAAATTTGATTCGTCCACGTGAAAATTAAAAATAAAATGAAATGCTTACGTGTGTGAGAGAGAAAGATATATATTTTGAATTTTGAATCTCAAAATTCATTCTCAAACTTTCGAGAGCTATGTTTCGCGAACGTAGTCGGTTAGTCACTGTCTCGTAGTTACCGTCGCCCCGGAGAGCCACCGTTCATCAGAACAGGTTTCTTCCCTCCACCCATCGACCCACCCAGTTTCGCCGCAGTCGCGCCTCATTGCCGGCGTAAAAAGGGCAAACCCTAGACGCCGTTCGTCCGCCGTGGTGTTCTCTCCTCCCAGCCCACCGTGCCGCCGCCGTTGGAGGACGGCCGGAGTATCTTGATAAAAAGGTATTTTCTTAACTTTTTTCCTCAGGTAGATGATGAATAAATGTGTCTTCCCATTCTAGGTAGATATTCAGTGTTTTAAGTGCTTGCTGTGAGATACTCAAGCCTTCATCTTGTCACCTGCCTTGGAATAATGAAAATCCTACCTATTGAAACTGTTTCGAGCATTTCTTGTTTGATGCTTAATCTGTTGGGTGACTTGGGAGTAAGAGTTAGGAATGGTGTGCCAAACTTATTAACACCCCTCGGTGCCTTGATTTGGTTATTGATTTCAACTCTTTTGTTTGGTACGTCTTTGGGCGAGTATTGGCAAAATTTATTCTGAGCGAAATTGATGGTGAAGTGATGTGGTTCATGTTTGGCTGCTTTTTGTTCTAAAATCTAGTTAGTTAGTTGTAAAATTCGGTGTAAACTATTTTTGATTCAACTGAAAAAGCTGAAGTTGCTTTAACTCACTCAATTTTCAACTTAGAATCAGTGGGTTTCTGATTTAGCATCACATCAAAGGTGATGTACGTCCATGGTCACTTCGAAGCAGAAGTGGCTCTGTGTAACTTCTGTTTTTCTGAGTGTGAGAGCATACTCTCAATTATGCAGGTTGTTGAGATGAAACTTAACTTTTGTATTGCAAAACAGTACTAAAAACACCTATGGAACTTTATACGAAATAAAATTGAGATTTTTAGTTACGCCTGTTTGTGGAAAGGAACAGCACGCAAATAACATATATTACTATATTGTTAGGTTGTATGAATGGACTGACATGCAATATTTCCCTTTAGGATGATGATGTTGAGTTCTATATTACTATACCCTTTTGCTGCCATTCTGTTTTTAGTATTGATAAATCATGTGTTTCAACTTTTCAAATGGCTACTGATTGCTGTCTACTTGTCTCTCCCAAATGCCAAACAGTGATTCCATTGTTAACTTTGGCATTTCACTGAATTGTTCCTCTTTCCATTTCAGTTTGGAATTGTCTTGGATGAAAGTGCTTTTCATTAACTCACTGATATACTCTTCCCTTTTACAGTGTAAATTCATATTATTGCTAAGTCATTTCTGGTAGATGAAGCTGCTGCTGGAAAGTAAAAACAATTAGGATAATCCCTTGTGATATCCTTGTTTTGGGAATATTATTCTTGCAGGAAAGTATACATTAGATTAATATTCATCCGTTTATTTGATGAAAACCTAAATCAAAGGCTTCCTCGAGTTAGTGTATGTTTGTTTTGTTTTCCATCTATTTTTTACATAACATACAACACATATTTATGCAGAATTTGTAGTTCACAGTAATTTGAACATCTGTTTAAAGAGTTTAATATTTGTAAACAAACAATTTACAGTAGTTTTATACTGTCATTCAATCAAAAAATATAGTTTGCGTGATTTTTGAAGTAATTGTCTTAAATATTGTTAAACTTATTATATGTTATTGTTTATAACTGGATGGCCATGTAAGCGTAAGATCTAATTTTTTCCTCATCTTCTAATCATATTTAATAGATTAAAATCAATTTAATCAAAATGAAAAAACGAAAGTTGATCTCTCATTGCTTAGGAGAAAATTAAGAGAACAATAATAGAACATATAAAAGAAAAAGGTTGAGATTTGTTTTAATTGTTTACGATAAAATAGATTTTTTGTACTTCTTGGACCATAGAATAAATAAAAGCTTAACTTGTAAAAACACTTTGTTTTTAAGGAAGAATTCGACGTTGACAGCACTTTGTAGGTATGCTTTATATTTATTCTCATTTAAATGGTTAACTTTTTTTAAGGTTGTGTCATCGGGGTCCTTTTTTTTTTCTTACTGGCAGCACTTGCTGAGTTAAACATTGAAGCTTCCATGTAAATGCGATTTTTGCTTATTTTTTCAGCAGAAATAGCTTGTGTGATATTGACTTAACTTTGTAAATATGTCAACTAATGGTACCACAATCTGGTGTAAAGAATGGGGTCCCCCAATTGGTTATTAACATGATGAAATGGTATTGAATTGAATTATATATGGGTGGTAGTTAATTTAGCAATTATTGATGTGATGTAGGTAAACTCACTGCAACATGAGCAATTGAACATGTTTGACATTGTGTAATGTGTTTTTTCCTGATATATGGATTAGATGATAAGCTATTTGTGTTTCTTCTGAATCTTGTAATAGAAAAATTTGCCCCTGTAAATTATGAACTTAGATACTAAGTCCACTAGCAATTTCTGCTTCACTGTTTGTGAATACAGGTCTTGAATGTATTAGTTGATGCCCTAACCTATGATGTTAGTTGAATACATTTCGTGGTTAGATTTAATTCGGATAATTTTGTTTTCTTGTTGTTATACTCTCCATCTTGCATGATTCGTGGTTTAGGAGTAGTCTTTATTGTCTTTGTTTTGGATGAATTAGATTGTAGAACTCTGCATAGACGTGTTTCGTGATGGGAATTCAATGACCCCGAAGCGGTCATACCTTTTGAAGATGTCTTGATGAAGTAGATATATGTTGAATGCATAAGCTAGGATTGAACTTCTAATGCAGAGATTTGTAATTAATTATTGTCCATTATCTCTTTCAAATCTTGATTTATAATGTATTTGGTGACCTGTTAGTTTTTAATCTTATTTTCCTTTCACTACAACCTTATCTTTGTTTCTTGGTGTAGTTTCAAACCTTATTTTTATTTTTGTTGGATTCACAGTGATGGATTGCATATGAAGATTATAAAAATGTAAGTATATTAATTGTTTTGAAAATTGATATCTTTGATTGAAAAGAATTTGTTGATGGTTCTTTGGTTTGATAATGCTTTGTAATTGCGAGTGATACAAAACTTATAGTCCACATTAATGGGGATATTACGACAAATTGATAGGCAACGTATCGAGGACACTTCATTCAAGTGGTGTCTTCATCTGAACAATCCAATTCAGTTCTACAAACTCGGAATTCAATAAAGTTTAGAAAAGGATGGAAGCAATTTTGCACAGAATATGGATTGAAGGAGGGAGATGTTCTCGAGGTTGACAATTATTGAGATGATGATTTATTAGTTGAAGTTTATATTAATGGATGTCCGTGTAATGTAATAGATCCAATTTCAGTCTAAACTACAAACTACATCATCAATTTAAGCTCATGTATTTCATTATTTATGTTTGAATGAAAATGAAAGTATTACTTCTTTGTCTCAATTACGGAGGTATTTATACCATTTGCACAAATAATATGAATTAACTCTTAAATATGATTCATGAAGGTGAGAAAAATGCTCAAAAAATCACGTGACGAGAAAGAGAGGACCTGTAGTTCAACCAAAAAAATGGAACCTAATAGCCTTTCCTAGAAGAAGAACAGAGGAAAGAAAGACCCCAGATTTTTTAACTTTGTATTTTAGGATTTACTTCATCTATAACCTATCGATCTTAAACAAAATAACTTTGACTCTTATCAAATATCTATATATTAACACAGCCATTGTATCATACATATAGGATTTTCATTATTCAATACAAAATGTCACAAAATATCCAAAACCCAAAAAACAGATTTGCAATTCGTTCACCCCATGCACTTCTATAAAGCCATATATTGGTGTTCATATGCAACTAATAACGCATCATGACAATTTGAGTGATAATATACATCATAACAAGGTAATCCAAATCGAGATCTTACTCAAGATCGGAAAGGGAAATATAAATCATAAATCGGAAGACACATTTATTCATCAAAGTTAAGAAAATACCTTTTTATCAAGGTACTCCGGCGGAGCTCCGGCGGCACTCCGGCGACACTAGGACGGTACTGGGAGGTTGGGAGGATCGAAGAAAATGTGTATATTTCGTCTTCCAACGGCGGCGGCACGGTGGACTGGGAGGAGAGAACACCACGGCGGACGAACGGCGTCTATGGTTTGCCCTTTTTACGCTGGCAACGAGGCGTGACTACGGCGAGACTGGGTGGGTCGGTGGGTGGAGGGAAGAAACCTCTTCCGATGAACGGTGGATCTTCGACAACGGTGACTAGCCGACGACGTTCGCGAGCACTCCGAAAACTTCACATGGGGCTCGAGCTCTCTCGAAAGTTTGAGAATAAATTTTGAGATTCAAAATTCAAAATCTATCACTTTCTCTCTCTGCCACAGGTAAGCATTTCATTTTATTTTTAATTTCCACGTGGACGAATCAAATTTAGATACCTGTGCCGTGTCTAAATGTTGTTCAAAACTGTTATTTATGTATCATTTTTTGTTAATTAATTTCAGTCAGTTCAAGAAATTGACAAAAATAATCTTCATTAATTAGCGTTTAAAATTATAGTAATAAATTATTGTGATCTCAAAAATTTAAGATAATTAGTCTGTTCATTTTGTTTTAGTGTAATTCAATTAAAATTACTAAATGAAATGTTAAATGACCAGATGAAAAATAGATGCACATATAACCGTAACGTATTGAAGATAAAAATAACAAAGAACATTAGTAAAACAATAATAATTTTTTTCATGTGTTTTTTATTTATTTTTTTTATCTTTTTGTTTATTAGTTTTATATTGATTTCGAGATCGAGATTATTGTTCTTCAAGTCTTTGTGTTATAATGCTGGTTTCCGTTACCGTTTATCTTTTAACGAGGTTATCCAAGTTACTTTAATATCAAAATTAGTAAATATTTAATTGTGACCTTCTTAATCAAATTTTATGGTAAACTAATTTCCATTCAAATTTAATTGTTGTTTAAAAGTAACCATTGTAGGATGACCTCCTAGACTTTTGTACTGTGTGAATAGTACATTAACTTTTCTCTTAATTATTACTTTTTGTGTGAATAGTACATTAACAGAGTATTTATTACTTTTATAATGAATTAATTATTGAAAAGTCTTGGTAAATACATTAACATTCTCTTAATTAAACATTATTTCCAAGATTACCAAAATATTAAAAAGAAGAAAACTTATAAAATAAAAACTTGATGGTTTCTCCTTGAAGATTTAGAAGAAAAAAATCTCAGAACACTATAGTAAGTGATACGCATGAAACAAGATTAGAATATGTTAAGGCTTGATAATTAAACTTTATAGATGAAAAAAAACAATAATAATAGACATAATAAAAGTGATAAATTAAATATGAAAAAGACGAGGGATATATATTGTAGCAATAATATAATAGTATAATTATAGTGTAGATTCCTTTTATTAGTTGGGACAGGTTATAGTTGGTGAATTAAAGAATTGTTTTATCCCATCATGGCAACAATATGGCTAAGACTGAAGACCAACTTAAAGATTCAATGGATCTTCCTTTAATTATATATATAACAAATCCACTCCTTCTGGAATAATTCTTCTAATGACATCACATCTTCATAATTAGAGCTGCCAAAACAGGTAATCTGGCTCGATCCGGTCTGATCTATTACGGATTGATCACTTAGTAAGTCAACCCAACCCGACTCATTTAGTAGCAAGCCAGAAAAATTTGAACCCGGTTCGACCCACCATGGGTTGGTGGGTAAACGGGTTGACTCATTAGCTCATTTAATTACAATTTTTTTAAAATAAAAAAAATTAAAAACTTTCTATATTCAAATTTAAAAAAATTTTACTCGAAAAAAATGATGTTAAACTGAAGACAATTCAAAATAATAATAAAAAGTACAATATAATGCAAATGTCATCCAAAAACAAAAAACATACAAATAAGTTTCTTATATGCCATAAGTTTCATAAATAAAATAATAAATTAAAAAAATAAAATTAGGTAAGTGGGTTGGCGGACCAACCCGACCCACCACGGGTTCAACCCGCGTAAACTGAATTTAAATGAGCCGAATTTAAATAAGCCGGGTTGAAATCTGACCCGCATAAAAAAAATTCAAGTTTTTCAAACCCAACCCGGTCCAAACCCGTGGTGGGCCGAATTGGCTCGCGAGTTGTGACCCATTTTGACGTATTCATAATAATGGTTATATCACTTTCTGCCACTTCAAAACAAATATGAGATCAGAGTAATTTTTTTGTTTCTCGAAAAGTCCTATAATGGTGGAACTATGTTTGTAACAACTTCAAACATTAAATTATCATTAGTAAGGTATAAACATGATTTGTGTAAATTATGATATTCTTTTATTTGCAAATGTGTCGAAACGAACAGGATTGAAATGATAAATTTGTCTTGGCTAATTCTTTTCAACAGTAAAATTCCTCTAAACAAACAGAGTCTCAAAATTAAGAAAATGATGTTTTCCTTAGAAAGAAATGATACAGTTGTGCTGTTAGTTAAAGTTGAGGATCTAACTTTGTTACTTAAACAAGAATTTCAACTGATAAGAAATAAAAATGTATGAAATAGTATGCTGTTAACATTTTTCTAACAGCATGTATGTAGAATCGTTCTTTATTACAAGTAAGATGGTTCGGTCATATCACCTTTATAACACTGAATTGACGTTCTAAAAAGTACCAAACTAAAGGCATATCAATGGTAAAAAATATGCAGGTTGTGCAGCATTAGTAGAGAAAAGAATAAGGCTTGTTAAGATGAAACTTCATTGTATTTGAATACGCAGTCATATAAACGTCCACCAAGAAATTGTGCAACCTCAGGATGTTTGACCTAAGAAAATTATGCCAAATAAGGAATCATTAGAAGCTCAAATTTTCATTATTGAAGAAGGTAAAGATAATGGTAAGCTGCATTACCATTCCAATCTTCAGGGAATCACATTTAAACTGAGCATAGAGATTTGTTTCTATTCCACGGCCCTGGCAAAAGAACTAGATTAGCATTTGTTTAACATATGAATTTGATAACCCAGATGCAATGACAGAGGAAGAACTTACCATCCCTTCTAAGATGACAAGATCTGCATCACTGGCAAGGTAAGCAAGCTCCTGTGTCACTCTTGTAAGATCAATAACCTGTAATCCGTTTCAACACAAAGCAAGAAAGATTCGATAATCATAAGTTCAAATACCATAATTTTGCTAGATAGAAAAATTCATTGCTCATTTACTTACAGGTAAATCGTTGCCAGAGTTAGCAATTAAAAGATTTGAAGTACTGACACCCACAAGTTGATCTTGTTCATCCTTTAACTGGATAAGTGGAAACCAAAAATGAAAGGAGTTAGTGAGGAATATGGCCTTTTCAAAAACTTACGTGTTTATTTTCATTACCTTTGATATAATTTCAACTAGCTCAGAACAAGTCACATCATTGATAGATGGTAACTCATTAGCAGCCAATACAACCTAAATCCAAAGAGAATCACGTAAAATATGTTATGCCGGCTGCAAGAACAGCATATGAAAAGCAGCTTCAATTTCAAAAAGATAACTAAAATGGAATAAGACCAATAAACATCTACACAACAAGACAATCATTCACAAATTTTATCCATAAATTAGAGTTTAAATGATTGATTTAGAACTAAAATATCAGAAAAACTTGGTAGAAGCAAAGATTCAAAATATCCGTGGCCATGTGAGAACAAATGATCTGGTAAAAATTCATTTGGTTGGATAATAACTCATCCTTTTAAAGAAATTTCAAGGGCATAACAAATGATATTGTAAATATTCATGTATGTGGGTTTTATGTGGAGCAAATGGCCTTGTAAATCAGGCAAGCTTGTTATTGATTGGACATTCTTGCTCCATTGATTTTCTCATTTTTCAGTTTTTCTTTCCTCTTTCGTTCTTATCTTAAGAAGGGTTCCTTATCCTATATCTCTACACAATATTTCCCTAGTGAATTTTTCTTCTACGAATGAATGAATTTGTCAGCAAACCTGACTCCCACGCCGAAGTAGCTCTCTTGCAAATGGCATGATACCCAAAATGATATCTGCACCAGAGTTATCAACAAATATGATAACCTGCAATGATAAAGGGCAAAGATTAGAACTTTAGCAACGGCAGCCAGGAGGCAAAAATACTTTTCAAAAATTAATGATAAAATTGTGTCTCTTGAATTTATACACAGGAAACTTGCCTTCTTCCATGGCTTCCTGTTCCATTTCATTTTAAAAGTGTCAAGATCATCAATAACCCATGGTCGAGGAACCAGATTTTGGCAACTAGCCAAAAAGGACATTCCATCCTTAGAGAAAACCTCTGCAAGCTTCAAGAAATTGTGAAAAGAATTAGTTAATATGTAAAGTACAAATAGATGTAATTCTACACACTACCGCTTATGATTGTGATAGGAAAATAAGTTCAGACATGAGTAAAGCTTTAACTATATCTAGTTACCAATGCCAAATTTCAGCAACCAAGGGAAGACATAAAGGAACATTGTATTTTAACTGAGGATAATTAACCAAACCATGTGCCCTTATGTTTCACATGGCATTGAGGAACAAAATCAAATAATTTCAGAAAATGCGATAAGGATAGACATTAGTAATGCCAACAATTCAGCAAAGAAAAGTTATGGAATATTGTATTTTAATGATATCAACCACACCATATCTCTTTATAGAAGAACTGAACTAAATTAAACCAAAGCTAATAATAGGGAACTGGAAGGAATAATGAGTAAAGAGGTTGGTATTGTAACATGGACATAAAAGAACATCCATAGAGATTGCAGCTTAATGACGTAAAATTAGTATTTGAACAATGGGTAGATACAGTTTGGTTTGAGGAAGAGTCAAAATTTAGCTATGCGAAGTTATCAAAGAATGCATAGCAAATCATCCTACCTGTGCAGAACCAAGATCAAATATGTTTCCAGCAAAAATTCCTCTGACTAGATTCTCGAGTCGCTTGCCTTCATCTTCAATGGCATCATTAAGTTGAACAACATTCTCAAAAAGTGAGATGGCTTTTGCATTTTCTTCATCCTATTGCAGTCAATCAGAAAGGAGTAACATACCTTAGGTGAAATGAAACTACATTGTGCATAAGTAATGTCATAATAACACCCTAGCTCTTCTTTATTGAAATTGATAATGTACGGTTAAATCTTCTCCACTTCGACTAATAACTAGAGCTTTTCAACCAACTATAACCAAAAACAAATCCATTCAATTTTCCTCCACAGGACAAGCAAGATGTTAAATTTCTTCGACTACAATCAGACAGGAACACACTTTTTATTCGACCTTTTATTATCCATAGCTGCATAGAAGAAACTAATGGCATCCCAAATAGCAGTAAAACTTACCTTGACTTTTTTGAATATATCTCTGAATCCTAATTCTCGAAGCACTTGCTCACGAAGTCGGCAAAGAAGCTGAAAAATCACCCAGCAGAAAGAAAAACAATGAAGGAAATTAGAAACATCACCAGCTGCTGCTTTTATCTTCTAATTCCTCTTCTTGAGGAGGGAGGCTTAGGGTATAATTCTAGCTATAGTATAGAACATACAATGCAATCAGGAGGCCCACCATGACTTTCAGGATCTTTCTTCAAATCTTCAAGTATGTCAGCATATCTTTTCCATGGAAAGCATAAACAAAATACAAAATTAGTAAATCCCACACCACAAGCTATCATGTAAAGTAGATATAAAGATCACCTTTGAGCAAATTTTTCAGCTTTGGCAGCCGCGTCAGGAACAGAAGTATCACTCTCTGCACGCCTCCTGCCAAACCAAAGCTAAATGATGATGTAAACAAGAAACAAATAAACAATGAAATCCTTGCAATTATATAAAATCACATATTTCACTGATTAGGAAAAAATAACAGTGACAAGTTTGTAAATTGAACAAAGATGGGCTCCTAAAATCTACACAAAGAGAGATAGTCAAATTGGTTAGTCATTTGGTGTGTTCCGGTTGATTCAAAATATAAAAAATTTATATCAACAAATTCACAAATTATTATTAAAACAACATAAACATCCACTGTTATTACTTATTAGAGACTTTATTATGATCATGACACTTTGGTCTCTCGTTAAAATTAATGACGCTTACATAAAATGTTCACCAAACACTCAACTACTCATAAAGAAGCTTCACCATTACTTACCTAGCGACAACTCAAATCATCTTCTAGATGTAAGTTTTGGACTTTTGGCTAACCTCTAAAGTCCCTAAAGAAACCAAAACAAACTAACCCTGACCCAGTACCAAGGAAATGGGAAGAAAGTTAAAAAAATGCCATGAGAAGTATCAAAGCATAATCAGCATAATTGACCTCCCAATTGTACCAACTACTTTTGGCAGTAACCCCCACAGATATAAAAATTTACAAACAAGTTCAAACTGCTATTTTTGAACGATAAGCAACAAACAAATGATAATGGTGACACCACCTGAACATGTTGTTCACCTCTCACCAGCATACATACCAACCACCATTACAAACAAACACATATAATGGTTAAAATAGTTAAAAATAAAAATAAAAATCAAATCCAACTACAAGAACAAAAAGGTCGACACACTTTAGAAAGCGTAAAAAAACGAATCAAATAAGTTAGCATACAAATAGAAGTAGTAACTATGACAGCGGTAAAAACAATCCTGATTACCTTTAAAATCACACAATCAAACATCACAGTGGTGTAAGGAAAAGCAAAAAATATAAAAACGACCAATTTTTGTTATCGATTTGTAAGAGAGATAAAAAAAAAGTAATTTTTACAAAAACAAGCCATCGTCGGGCAGAAGGAGCAAAAGGGTATGCTGAAAGCGATGAAAAACTACGAATCGGGTAAGAAAAAAAAAACTTTTTTAGTGAAAAAAAGAGGAGAGGAGAACGCACTTGAAAGAGGGGATGGAGTTGAGGAAGAGATCAATCCAAGAGATTTCGGTGGGAGTGGGCTTGCGGGGGTTATCGGAGGGGAATCTGTAGGGAATGGTGCATGCTCTGTAATGGGAATCGATTGGTGTCAACAACAATGGAAATTCCACAAGCTCTGACGCGCTTTCCATTTTTCACAGCAAGAAGGAATGAATGTGATTGCAAAATCAATAAATAGTGATAAGATCCGAGTTGCGTTGTGAGTTCAATTCGCCAACAGGAATTGCAGTGAGAGAGACAGAGAGAGAGATGAGAGAGAAAGCGTGACGGAGTGGCGCTTCTCTCCTCACTTTCACTTCCCAAAAGAGTTGAAACTCTCAGCTTCTTTTCCTTTTCTGCTAAAACAATTAATTTTAAAATAACAAATGATTTTTCTTCACTAAATAATACCTCTTAATAAGTAAACAATAATCGGTTTTAATTTTTTCATGGATTTATTCTAGCTTTCTAAAATAATTAAAAGCTACAAAAATCTTTAAATCCAATTATAATATTATATATCAGTCTGAAACTGCTGATATCCCTTGCCTCAAACTGGGAAGTTTTCGTTGTCCACACACATCATGAAGACGACTCATGAGGTCACTTACTAAATTAGGAGCAGCCACCTAAGTTATAAATTTATTTGTTGTACTTTCTTTTGTATGATACTGGAAAATAATTTTTTGATAATATTTTAATATAATTTACGTGATTAGTTTGTTTATAATTATTATTATTAGTTATAAAATAATTTTAAACTAATCACACAATAATATATAAATGATATTAAAATATTGTTAAATATAAATATATATATATATATATATATATATATATATATAAAAGAAATCAGACCAGCTAATATATATGAGAGAGCACATTACATCATTAATTAAATGTGCTATATCTTAGTCATTATGAAAAGGAGAGTTGTAAAAAAAAAATTAACATTTTTAATGAATTATAAAATATTTTAGTTAGCCTTTAGATGACACGTGTTATAATTCAAAGGTAAATGTTAAGAATTCCCAACTTGAAAGCATGAAGTATTTAGGGTCTAAAACTTTGGTATAAATGTTTTTCAGATAACAAGAAAAATGAATAGAAATGAACCTTAGATGATGCTGAGTATTGTGTTTCATAATATGACAATCCAACTTTTGTTCACTCATGGAAGATGAAAATTATATTAATGTGTAATACAGATTGGTTGACACAATATAAGAGTTCAGTATCTTGAAAGATATTTGCATAATTTAAAAAAAAAATAGTTAACTATTGAATTTCACAAATAAAATATATTATTATTCTATATTCAACTTCAGCTTCTTGATACTATATTTTATTTCTTAGAGTTCCAATATATTAAGGAAGAGTCAAATACACATTATAGCTTATGATTGATTTGGGCATGAAGCTAAATCACTGCCACTGTATGCCTTTAATTGAAAAGGATTATTTGAAAAAAACAGTAAACCAAGACAAGGAACATTCTTAACATATCATAGAATTCTCAAAATTACATACCAATGAGTAAAAGATGGTGTAGAAATAAATTGTACCAAGTGATGGACAAACAATGTAATATACATAAGGTCTCAAATGCAACATCTGTAAGCTAGAACATCATGAAAAGATTCCCCTGAGGTATATGAAAGTTTATTTGCATTCTTAACTGAAGTATATGAAAAGTCTTACTTCTATTTAGGTATAAACAAAGTCTCATATCGGATAAAATAAAAAATGAATATGTGTTTATATATACATAAAATATCTTTATTGCTAAAAAGTCTTTTGGAGTGAAAATAAAAGTAAATCTGGAAAAGTTTGACCCAAAGTGATATATGTGTAATGAACAATGTATGCAAAAAAAATTGACAAAAATGAACTCGTGACTTCATAAGAAGGATTAGCTATGAGTGTTAGGCACAATGGACTACTCAAGTTGTACCCACAATAGGAGCTAAGCCTCATGCTAATTAGGAGCTAGTTAGGAACAATCGTGTGTGTAAAAGAACAAACATAAAAAAACAAAAAGTATTGTGAAAAATTTCTATATATTTTTTATTCCATTAGAGTAAAATATTGAACTCTTAAGATACATAAGAGAATACACATTACATTATTAATCAAATTTGTTACAATAATAAAAGATAACTATAAAGAAAAAGATTAAGATGTTTTTCAAATTCATAGAAAATTCATTGTCAAGATGAGATAGTTCTTTTCTTTTAACAACATTACTTCAAAACTTTACATTTTAACTAACTCAAAATTCAACTATTAAATGTAACTAGTTATTTTTTACTTTATCTTGATAATTGATCTGAAATGCTGCTATAAAACAAATATATTTTGTTTTATTATATTCTATAGTATTATAAAAAGTTTATTGCTACTTGTATCTTTATCTTCATTTATTTTTACTTTAACCTTGTAAAAACATTCACCATGACAACTATATTTTTTGGTTTGTTAGAATCGTACAGCAAAATAATCACATTTAGACAAAAACCAAAAGGGATGGATTGAGTTCTTAATAAAAATTATGCTTTAAATTTTTTTCCCTTTTTAATATCCGACTTAGCAATAAAATTGATTCCTTTAAGATAATAGCAGATAAATAAAAAGAATATGAAAAAAGAAATTTGCAAATAAATTTTATATGAGTTCATATAAAAAAGAGTTTAAGGTTCAGAAAACACCTTTCTTAAAGCTACAAGAGAGATATCTTCCTTGAAATCCACAAAGGACAAACATCTCCTTTGAATATAAAGGATAAATGTTAAGATATGCCAAATATTCTATTAATGGATATTAGGTAATCAAATATTGTATTAGTTATAATTCAGATATTATTATAATTTGTGCATATTTGTGCATCTGTGATTCGTTTAATAGATGAAGAATTATAGGATCCTTGTATATATATGGTACTCTATTATTTAAAATAATACATCAGAATTATTCTTTAAACCTTTCTAATATGGTATCAGAACCAGGTTGGAGCCTATCTTAGCGATATCTATTCTTTCTTAGGCATTTCTATTTTCTCCCATTGTCGGGCCGCTATTGGACCACCCAATTTCTACACACACGAGATGTCTATCTATACTTCGGCGTGAAGGGGGTGTGTTGGAAGTATCACATCGACTAGAGATAAAGCCAATTTATAATATATAAATGAGGTGCAAACCTCACCTTATAAGCCGGTTTTGTGGGATTGAGTTAGGCTTAAAACCTATTTTTTAATAATAAAGACACCTCTCTTGAGTCACATAAGAGATGAAGAAACACATTTTTCTCTGAATCCAAAAGGAATGATCACCTCATTTGAATCACACAAACCATAAATAGTTTCACCTAATAAAACTCAATCACTTAATATCACACTTGAAATTTATCGCTCTACTCATAAAACTTTTGAAACTTTTCCACACTACCCAACTCATTTATCTAAAATCATAAAGTTTTACCCATTTTATAGAAGAAAACTTGTTTTTATCTAAAATCATAAAGTTGTTACTAATAATTAATTATTTTATTGCAAGCAATAATAAATTGCTACCACGTTTTTCAAAATATGCTTCACTAAAGATTTTGGTTTTGTCAATGATAATTGATTATCTTAAATGATAATCAATATTATGATAATTTATTATTGTTGTTTTTTTAAAAATATTTTTTAGATTTTATTTCGAATATAATAAAATGATAATAATAATAATAATCGATTATTGATGTGAAATTTAGAAAATTAGATTTCTCTTTAAATGACAAAATGCTGAATTTTAACTAATGCAAGTCTTAGATCTAAGCATTCAATCTTCAATATAATTATTAGATCTAATTTTCTTTAACTCCACCATTTTTCCATAAATCATTACTATCAATAAAACTTCAACTTTTTTCATTTAACATGATTTAAGTGATGTCATGATATATGGTTGTTTGCAACATAGTGCAACTTTTTCCTTGACATTAAGTGTAAAATATCACATAAGAAAAATTCAACTCATTGATATTTAATTTTGCTTACTTCAAATATTCTTTAGATGTGTTTTGTTTTAATGGATATCAATCCAAATAATTATTTCTAATATTTTATTTACAAAGTTTATTATTTTTATTTTTATAGACATCATAACTTTTTAAACCTATAAATTACTTTTAAGATCAATTTTATTTAAAATTTAATTATAAACTTAAAAATATTTTTTTAATTCTTTTTTAATAAACACACAAACCTACATCAACATGTACATGTAAGCAAGGGTTTAAAACTAATTTACTTTAAAAGAAATATCAACGCCAACAAAAGAGTTGGTTTGGAAAGAAAAAAATGTTTAATATACATACTTGTACATGCAATTTTTCATTCACAACTTTTTTTTTTGCATTGTTGGTAACTTAATATTTTTCATCTGTCATTGGTTAGTATAACGATTATAGGAATCAAAATTACGTTTCATTTATATAATAGAAAATGAAAAGTTTTATTTATTTAATTTAAAAATATAGAAATTATAGGTCTGCTATGAAAATCAAAATACAGTCAATTTAAACCAAACCCATTTTATTTTTCATATATTTTTAATTTTCACATTCCTCAAATAATTAAACCAGAACACAAATAGTGTTGCCAAAATGGCCGGTTCCAAATAAGTTGAAGATATTGTTGCATAAGGCGTTAAAATTTAACGATGAGAGTGATTTGAGGATTGGGAGTTTGCAACAAAATGAATGTAGAAACTTTAAAATTCTCCCAAAATTTGTAGTAATAGTTGATAATTGGCTATAAGAAGCCAGGCCAAAAGAGACACATATACTGCTACGCTATTTTGTCGCCAAAAAGAACTCACTCTCAGACATGTTTAAGTTTTGAAAAAAAAAAGGTACATGTGAAGCCCCCTGCAGTGAATAGAATCTTATTTAAATGCTGCTGGTGTTCATATGCTAAATAATCAGTAGGGTTCCACCGGGGCTCTAAATTTCGAACCAGCATAAACAGCACCTGACCCAAGCTCCTCCTCAATCCTCAGAAGCTGCAACACAAACCAAAAAACGAGTCAAACACTTCAACTAAATATACCAGGTAAGCTCTCTACATCCATTTGATATTAACGAGGGAGAGACCATAAAATAATGATAAGTTCACAAAAAGCAAAATAAGACCATATGGTAACTGCTGTATTCTTGTATTGTAATTACTATATTCAGGCCATGTAACAAAAAAGACTTTAATAAGGTTTGTAGTTTCTACCTGATTGTACTTGGCAAGCCTTTCAGATCGGCAGGGAGCTCCAGTCTTGATCTGACCCTGTTTGATATTGACGCAGCATGATTAAATTATATCAGCGTATGCTAAATTTTCTAAAAACAATGAAGAACCATGACAAACTATTCTAAAAAAGCTTCTCACTACTTACAGTTGCTAAACCAACTGCGAGGTCTGCAATGAAGGTATCCTCAGTTTCACCACTACATACAGCAGACAAAATGAAACACATTAGTTTGCACTTAGAAAGGGTAATACAATGTAAATGAAAAAAAAAAAAAAAACAGAACAAAGGTATACAAGGGGGAAAATGAACATTCAATACCTCCGGTGGCTAGTCATGACACCCCAGCCAGCTTTCTTAGACATTCTCACAGCTTCAATACTTTCGGTTACACTACCAATTTGATTCACCTAAAATTGAAAATACAAAAATGAAAATTTCTTCTTAAAGTGGATAAACAAATTTTCAGACTAGATAAATATTTAAATAATACGGTAATCTAAAATTCTGATCCTCTAGCAGATGAAAAAAGCCTTAAGTTAATTTTACCTTCAACAGAAGGGCGTTGCAAGCCTTCTCCTTAATTGCTTTCTCCACACGCTACATTGTTAATAACAAACACAATAATGTCAAAATGATACGTGTTTGCAGTACATAGATCAATTTGGAGTTAATAAAGCATACCTTCGGGTTGGTGACGAGGAGATCATCACCAACAATCTGCACTTGCTGACCAATTTCACCTGTTAATTTTGTATAGGTCTCCCAGTCATCCTGATCAAATGGATCCTCAATAGACACAATAGGATAATCTGTCACAAATGATTTGTACACATTCTTTAAGCTGTCTCCTGAGATTTTCTGCGATCCATCATTATTCTGCAACAAGGTAGTAGTATGTTATCTAGCTAAAGCATTTGACAACCTCTTCCTTAATGGAGGGCGGGAAGATGAAAATTTAAGAAAAACTGGGAAAAGTTTTGTAAGATATCAACCTCTTCCTTAAAATTCAAGTCATATGTTTTGTCCTTATTATTGTAAAATTCTGAAGCAGCAACATCCATACCAATTACAACCTGTGAGGATAGAAATTAGTCAGTCATATGTTAAGGTGCTAAATTAGATTCGGTAGACAGAGATTCAACCTTTCCAGTGTAACCAGCTTGGGAAATGGCAGTCTTCAGAAGCTCAAGCCCTTCTTTGTTTTCCTAAAAAATTAAACTTGATTTAGTGAGATAAATTGTTTGAACTAGAAGATAAGAATAACTAAAGTCATGTAACTGAAAAAATATAGTTGTTCACACATCTTAGGAATGTTACATCGCAAGATATTGATATATACAAAAACATAAATCAAGCAGCTATATGCAAGCAAGAAAATGATATATTACTTTTAAATAATTACAAGATCAATAAAACTAAAACCAGCCGATTAAGACCTGGATGTTAGGAGCAAAGCCACCTTCATCACCCACGTTAGTAGCATCCTGTCCGTACTTCTTTTTAATCACAGCCTGTAAGATAAGAGCGTGAACATCTTAATTCAAGATCACTAATAAGAATGTTAATTCTTTCATCCATTTTGTGTTTCTGTTTTTCGTTTTGTGAAAAAAAAAAAAAGTTAGGAAGAAAGGACTGTAACCTTTAGATGATGGTATACTTCTACGCCCATTTTCATTGCTTCTTTGAACGAAGATGCCCCAACTGGGAGAATCATAAATTCCTATAAAAGAGGACACAGGGTACGTATTTCAATCAGAAATTGTCCCTGTTCAACTATTGCATTAAATAGACATTACCTGCATTGCTAGTTTATTTCCTGCATGTGAGCCTCCATTGATAACATTGAATGCAGGAACAGGCAACACCAAAGTCTTGTTTCCAGCCAGATTGGCAATGTGCTGAAAAATTAAAACAATAGAAAAGCACATATCATAAGAACACAAGATTAACAGATAAGAGCTATTATTACCGAAAAACCTCACATACCTTGTACAGAGGAATTTTATTCACTTCAGCACCAGCCTTACAGACAGCAAGTGACACTGCCAGAATAGCATTGGCACCCAGCTGAAAATGTCAACATATTGCAAAACTAATTAGCATAAAATGAACGCCCAATACAGCTATATAAGATGCAGTCACCGAACTGAATAATTCAAACGAAATCATGTAGCGATACCTTCTGCTTGCACCACCCCCACTCGTTAACAGTTCCATCAAGCTGCTGTACCATGTAATTGTCAAGTTCAGTCTGCTTGGTTGGGTCCTGTAAAGACAAAAAACAAAAAACAAATGAAATCAAATTTCAACCATTAATATGTTCCTAACAGTATTCCACAGGTCCAATTTTACAGTTGCATAATACCTTGCCAAGCAGAGCAGGTGCTATAATTGTATTCACATTCTCCACAGCCTACGCCAAGGCAAATATGAGGTCTTATTATCAGATCCAACACATCATAAACGAAAAAAACAAAAAATAAAGGCAAAAAGTTATTGATTGTCATTTTTGAATTCTTTTTGGCAAACGACCTTGTAAATACATAAAAATGAAATAACAGAATATCAAACGTCAAGCACCTTGCTAACACCTTTACCGAGGTAGTCCGAGCCTCCATCCCTCAATTCCAGAGCCTCAAAAACACCTTCATAGAAAGCAAAATGAGTAAGGCACACCACTTTCAGAACTACCAACCCATGCCGCAACCATATGAAACGAACCGTGAAACAGATAAACAAGAACATAACATTCAAAACCTTCGCATTCGACTTCTACCAACTACCACAACTACAAACACCACAATCCCTGGTCGGTACGATAATGACGCTTCAAACAGAACAAGACAAACAATATCTCACAAGAACAGTGAACACACAAACACATTTCCTTCTATTGAACAAACACCGATCATTTACCTGTTGAAGCACCGCTAGGCACGGCAGCTCTGGCGAAAGTTCCATCGCTGAGTGTAACGTCAACCTGACAACAACAAACGACATTCAGAATCCATAAATCATAGCTTCGGATAAACCATTATCGTAACAAAAATAGAAACAAATCATTACTAACACCGAAATAAAACGTGGATCATATTCCCGCACATTTTCTCAACGTCCAAACAGTAACAAACCGCTTTCATGATATAGAAATCAAAGCTTCGCTTAAACCATCCCCGTAAAAATACAGAATGCAAGTTATGTAACGAATCAACGTTTTCTATGTAAAACCGGAAATGGAACGTAAATTCATTTTCTCTCCTTTTCCCCGCACATTTTCTCTCCTTTTCCCGCACATTTTCAAAGTTTCTAACAGAAAACGACAAAAGCAAATGGCGAAAGAGAGACGGCAGAGAGAAACTCACTTCGACGGTGGGATTTCCACGGCTGTCAAAGATCTGGCGAGCCTTAACGACCTTGATTGTTGCCATCGCAGTGTTACTCTTTCACAGTTTTGGATTTTTCGAGCGTCGCTCTAATTTTCCAAGAAAGTGACGATACAGTCCGAATGCATGAGTGCGATTGGTTCATTTATAAAGGAGGTTGGTACGTGGCTACGGTGGAAAGACGTTGAATATAGACCGTTGATCTTTTGAAAAAGAAGAGTGACGTGTAGGGATGAGATGGTTTGTGTGGGGCATCACGAGATTCTTGCTTCGATGCGAGTGGGTCCCCAAAGCACGCAGAGGGGAATATGCCAAGTGCTTCAGCTCCCTTCCTAGGTGCCGAGGTTCTCGAAAACGTTGAATTAATGAAAAGCAAAACTACCTTTGAAAATTTTTAACGTTACTTTTCAATAATATTTTAACATGATTCATAAAAATTATTAAAATTTAATGTAAGAACTTATTTTAGTAATGAGAAGATAACCCTTTTTTATTATTTTCTTTAACTAAAATCTCGTAATTAAAAAATAAAGCCTGTTAAAATAGAAGTTACTTTGTCTAACATATATTAATTGAATTTAATTGTTATAAGTGGTTTTTTGTTTGAATATTGTTTTGTCAGTAAAAGGTTGTTTTATGGTTTTCTTACATGGCCGAGTCTGTTGATTTGATAGATTCAAGGTCGTAAAGTAGCCAACAGTTTCGCATTCTAGCTTCTAAAACTTGAGGCAGCGTTTGATGTTTTTCTCAAAGAGATCTAATGGTTAGAAATAATTAACTGTGATGAACTATTTAGACACTAGTTACAATAATAATCATGATTACCACTACATAATAACGTTACAAGAGTGAAACATCATTAAGCAAAGATTTTGTATTGTATTTGTATATGTTGATTATTTTTTTATTTTCACTTTTGTATGTGTTCTAAATTTTCATATGAATAAAAAAGATTAGTATTATGTATATATAAATGTGTTAAAATCTTGTATATCAAATTACATATATAAATATGATGAAAATGCTAAATTATCAATTTATCATTTAGCTTTAAAAAATATTTGTTTAGTTTTATGAATGAGTTGGAATTTTTAAATGTATAGGACATTGAAAACTTATCATAAGAAATAAAAAATAAAAATAAAAATCCAAGTCACCTCTATTAAATAGATAAAAATGTTAAGGAAATGGTATAAATTTTAAAACATTCTTTTAGAATAAGCTATAAAGGTGTATTCAAAATTTTATTGAATTACTATGTGAAGTCCCCCAATTTGAAGGCTTGAGTTTGTAACGGGCCATGAATATTGGTAGTTGTCCATTTCTTTTTGCACCCACGTAGCTTTTATATGCACCATATGGGGTGATCAAACTACCTCTTACTTCCCGTAGTCATTCCATAGCCGATCCATTATTGTTGTTGCTATTGATGTTTTATGTTATTGATGGACTTAGAAAAAAATACTATAGATAGCTTATGTGTATGTTGAAAGTTATATCACGATTATATATATAAATTCAATTTATAATATATAAATTGATATACATATTATTTTATAACCTGTTTTTTTAGTTTTGAATTAAACTTAAAAATTGCTTCCTAACATGATATTAGATAAATGATTTTAAGTATATTTTTTTGAAGCTTTTTATTTGTTGGATCAATTGTTTTACTTGCTATTGAATTATTGTCATAATATCAATTAATGTTTAGTCTTACATTCATATGTATATAACTCAGTATGATGAAGTTGTTGAAAGTCTCACATCAAGTAAAAATAAGATCAATTTATAAAAAGTGAGTGCAAATCTCATTTTTCAAACCGGTTTATGAAAATTGAGTTAGACATTCATTTCTTAACATGATATCATATCATAGTTATGGTTAGAGTCTATCATAACTATGGTTAAAGTCTGTCCTATCAATATTTATTGTTACGTCCAATATGTATATACATCAGCGTAATAAAGTGAGTTGAAAGATCGATTTACAATATGTATATTAGATGTAAAAAGTCAATTCTGTGAAATAGAATTAAGTTTACAATTTAGTTCTACACTATACAATTTAAAATTTACTTTTTATTTTGAATTGTACAGTTCATAGTTATTTTTTATTTTTAAATTATATAATCCATTTTTTTTACTAAAAACTTTCAAATTGCATAATCCGATCAAATTTACAAATTAAAAAATAACTCTTAAATTATGCAATTTACAAACTTTTTTTGATGAGAAAATATTTCCATGAAAGTTGAATCCATTCGCACGCACACAGTTATGTTATGAGTTTTCTAAACTTTCACTAATTCAATGCGATGGTGCTTCATTTCTAAAAAGAATAATGGATTAGTTGAAAAGAAAACAACGAACAACGTCTAATGTAGTACTTTGTACTTTGTCAAACTTTGCACACAACCTCATATTCTAAATGTTAGTATTTAATGTAACATTAAATGATCCGACAGAAGTTGAAAAATCTATCACACACAACCAAAAAAAGTTTCCCATAGTTGTTTTTATCCATTTTGAATAAAATGGGAGACACATATTGTTCCTAAAATGTTTGAGGAAAAATCTATATTCTCCCACTTAATTTTTTTTAATTATCATAGTAAGACATCAAATATTTAATCATGACCATAAGTTTTCTAATATTGTATTTTGTCTTTAAGTGTATTATAATATTTCTCAAGATAAATAAATATGTTTACAAAAATAAATAAAAAATGTTAAATATAATTTTTCTTATTGAAATATAAATACATTTATAATTAATGTATTTGCATTACTAACATGTTTCGTAATTGCTTTATTCTTTTAACACGTTTTAAAAATATTTAATGTTTACGTGTTTACTTCAACTTTGATCTCAGTAATAAATTCTTCAATTGTTGTCATAGTTCAATGATTTAAAAATAGAGCTTATAATTATGAGTCGAGCTAATCAGTGTTCTAGTTATTTGTTAAGAATAATTAATAAGCATTAAGTGTTATAAAAATTTATAGTTAAATATGATATTAAATTAATTTTGACCTCAATAATGTAAAATTATTTTATTTAAAGAACAAAAATGATTATAAGTGTTATACACTTGTAATTGACTTGTTTGATGCACATAAAAAAAATTAAAACATAACTATATAATAAAATAAGTTGTACGGTTTCTCTTTCTTTTTAATGGTCTGTCTTTTATTTTAATATTATTAAAAATTAAAACATAATTAAACGTAAAAAAATATTAAATTAACATAGAAAACAATAAACAAAAAAAGTAAGCAACACAGTATATAAACTATAAAGTAATATAAAGTTAGACACCTAAATATTTTACAAAAGAAAAAGCAATTAAAATATGATTTTGAGACTTCATTGAGTTTTCTTTTTCTGACTTTTCGATAACATTTTACATTTCTTTTAACTTAATAAAATCTCATGTATTAAAGAAACAAACAATATTTTAATATCTGAAATTATTAATTATAAAGAAATAAAACTAGTAATATAAAAAATTTAATTTAAAAGACAAAAAGGATATTTCTGTCTTTATAAATTTTGTTGTATGAATTTATATTATTTTAATTAGTGTGATTAATTATTCCAAATTTAAACATAAATACAGTGGAATCAAGAATCATTATATCTTAAACAGTGTTTTTGGAACACTGGTTAGCATTTTCTTATAATTATAAGTCTAGATATAAAATTCGGTTGTTATCATTGAAATTATAATAATTCATAACATTTATCATACGAAGATTTTGTTAACAATGTTACTTACCATCTAGCTTAATTATACATTTGATTATGGTATTTTTTTTTCGGTTGGTTCAATTTCATCCATTATTTAGGTCTTTAATTTTTAAAATGGTATAATCTGATTATTTCCATTAAGTTAAAGTTAATGTCGTGTTGATATATATATATATATATATATATATATATTATATGTCAATTTATAATTTTTAAATTATTTTTAAAAATTTTAATTTAAAAAAAAAACATAAACTATCACATGATATGTTATTATCATGTCACATGGCAGTGTTATTACCTTATGAGAGTGATTATTTTCATTTCAGTTCTTATATTTAAAATTTTAATTTCATTTATTTAATTTGGTCTTTTCAAATTTAAGACTAAATTAATGGTTAAACTTAATTATAACTGTTAAAATAATTTTTTAGAATTTATACATCAAATCATTCTACTTAAATATTCAAATTATTTTATTTTTACAAGTATACAAATGTAAAAAATAAAATAATTTGAGTATTTACGTAGAGTGATTTGATTTATAAATTCAAAAAAATATATTTTAACATGTATATATAAGTTGTAATTAAGCTTAAACACTAATTTGATCAAATTGGAAAAGTTTAAATTAGATTGTTTTAAAATATAAGAAAACTAAATTAAATAAAAATTTTAAATACAGTGACCAAATTGAAAACTATCATTGTCATGCAACAATAACACTGATACATGACATGAACCATCATTGTTATGCGACAATAACATTGATACATGACATTACCATGTGGCATGACCATGAAAAGGTTACACAAATGTTTAAGTCTTGAAAAACCAGGGTTGGTTTTTTGGTTCAAAATATGATGCAAGGAAGGAAAGAAAAATAATTTGCTTATATAAGTGTATAATTGAAAAACAAAAATCTATGAAACTTGAGAAAAATTAATTGTAAGTCAAACGTGCACTCAATAGATATACACTTTAAAAGAGACAAAATCTCATCTCGTTAAGTTTTTTGTTTTCCTAAGGTTTTCATACATCATCTTACAATCATTAACTGCAATAAAAACAGTAACAACATTCTTAGCGTACAAACAAAAGTATAATTGCAAGCATAAGCTTTCACAAGACCACGTTATACTCTCAATGTAATCTAAAATCAATTTATAAACAAACATAAATGATTCTTCTCACTGTCATGAAACACTCGTTCAAAGTCATCAAACCAATTGCAACATATATGTTAGACCAGTCAAGTCACACTAATATTACTAACGAAAACAAGAAGTTAAAAATAAATAAAAAATGAAAAACAAACTCTTTCTGGTGGGTCTTATTTGAACCAATACCCTATGCATCCTTTCTCATTCCATATCATATTCAATCATTTCATTTCTAAGTGTTTTAACCTCAAGAAGTTCAATTAATCATTTATGCACAATGTTTATTTTCATTACACTAAATTCACATTAAATGGAAATTATTCTTTAGTCTAAATTAGTTAGATAATTATAAGTAAATTGCAAAAAAAAAAGCACAAGAAAAAAAAACACACAACAAAGTTTAAAAAAGTCACAAATACTCAAATTGTCTTGTATTGGAACACAAGTCCCCAATAACGACACCAAAAACTTGTTAATGAAAAACAACACGTGCATCAATCGTACGTAACAAGTAATAAATATTATTCTTTCCACATGGAATTTTGCAATACATGACAACTCTCACAATTCATGACTCAATTAGACAACAAAGCTCACAAAAACACGAAGAAACTCTTTTTGGTATTTTTATCAAATAGTTGATATGCAACATAAAATTAACATAAAGTATTTACAAATGTCAAGACTAGATTTCATCAACTTCATTCTCATGCATACACAATCATATCAATTCCAAATTCATGTCAAAATCAATTCACAAGATTACTCAAATCATATTCCTAGTGACTTTGAGCCTATGATAACTCATTAAAGTCCAATCCCTTAGATCATTAACAAACAACCATGCATTAAGTTCAAAATTCTCAAGATTACTAATGAATCATGTTTTATCCATAGATACAAGGTCCATTAGGTATTTAATTTCAATTTTAGGTTCAAAAGACATTTCTAACACCTCAAAAACTAATAATCAAGTCACGACAAGTATTAAGCATAAAAGTCAAATACTAACATTGAAATGGAAAATCATATGTATTAACTTAACATACATAAGATTCAGTTTATTACATCTAATATCAACAAAATGGTTAGCTGTCCAAGAGAGAGAACCTAAGGTTTACAAATTGAAAATATAGGAAGAAAATGAAACGAGAAGAAGAAGGTTATTTCCCAAGGCACCTAGTAAGTCTCAAAGCTCCAATTCGTGCCTTCCACTCACATCTCCATCTCCAAGTCGCAACTTATCGTCCTTTCTAACATAAAAGGGGAAATCACCATGGATGAAGGTGGAACCATTATAGGAGAAGGAATAGCTTCCTAAGACACTAACAACCGCCAAAAGTCTCTCCCAAACACCCTAGACGAAGAAAACTCGTGAAAATGTGGAATTCTCTAAAACCCTCGCGAGAAGTATGAATAAATACTCATTTTAAACATGCCAATGATGCCATCACTTAATGCCATTGAATAAATTGTGAAATAGAAACTTTATCAAACTGGCACTCAATGTCACTTTACCACCACTCAACACTACTTTGTGGGGGTGAGTGGCCCTTAGTCCCATAAAAGTGGCGTTAAGTCACGAGCAATTTGATAATCGTCTCTTATTCATGACAATAAAACATATAAAAGTATGTAAAAATGGACAATATCACTTGACACATGACCATTTATGTTTTTTTTAATATATTTTTTTTAAAAACAAAAATTCTACCAATTAATACATGGTATGAGCGTACACGACATTAACCTCAACTTAACGAAAATTATTGTTTCAGGTATGGGGATGAGGTCAATTATCTTCAACACAAAGTTCCAAACTTCAATCCGTTCAGGTTATATCAGTCCTTCTCTTTAGCACTCCTTATGTCATACAAGATTACTTGCAAAAGATATTTCGATACTTAAGTCAGTAAGTAGTTGTTCGGTTATCGGAACCAATTCTTATCATTAAGGTTGGCTTAATTACGGCACAAAATGTGATAAATATACTTTACCTATAAATGCGTTCAATTTGCAACATAATCAACAAACATATATTCGACCGATTGACCTCTCACTCTCTCGTAAGAACCGTCCAATTTACGATTGGAAAAAAAAATAAAGGCGTTGACAAATCAAGTCAATGGCTAATAAAAAGAGTGCAGCCTTTAACTGTCCAATCATGACTGAAAATCATATAATACAATTATCAAATCAAATCATTTTAAAAAATTAAAAAATTAAATTAAACCAACCAAACTGTCAACACCCAATTTCGTCCGGATGACTATATAATATATGTTTTGCCTTTTTATTTTATTTTACTTTATTTTATCTTATGTATTTTATCATTTTTAATTTTTATTTTTATTATTTTATTTCGTTTTACATTATTTACTTTTTATTTTTTTATATATATTAGTTTTTCTTCATTTTTATTTTTTTATTATTTAGAGTTATTTCCTTTTTATTCTTTTTTACGTTATTTTCTTTTTATTTTTATATTCTATTACTTTATTTTTTTATGATAAAAGTTGTACAAAATAAAACAAAAAAATCTAAAAAGAAAAGAAAAAAAAGAGGAAACGGTGATAGTCAACTAAGGTTTTAGGAACTGCAGACGGTGCTTCTACTCATTCTCAGTCATGTAGACACAAATTAAGCTTTCTACTCATTATCAATCACAAAGGCACGAATTAAGCTTTTTTGTGCAGCTTTCCTGTAACATATCACAGCTTAAACCAAAATACACAGGGTACATGCAAAAAGTTTTATACATATCAACAGTTATGCAAGGGAAAGGATGCCTCAACATGGCTTTAACCAAGAAAAACACGAAAAAAGGAAAAAGACAAGAGGGTCTTGCTGATCTTCCAAAAAGAGGACAATCCAGTTTCATTACAATCCAGCTTGATGACAATCTAGCTACATTACAATCGAGCGGAGGGATAAGGCCCGTCCTTATCAGGTTCATTTCCCAAAAATCCAAATCTTTTTCAAACAAATTTTCTCACTAATTTCTCAAAAAAAAAATATCTTTTGTTTCTTTATAGTGTTTTTCAGTGATAATTAAACATTTTGAAAACCACATCATATTCATGTATTTAATTAAAGGTATTGCCTTATGGCAGTCGTTATAGGATGCTAATACCTTCTCTACACGTAATCGACTCTCAAACTCAGAATCTGGTTTTCGTGGACCTTGCCTTATATTTTTTATGGTTTTTCCGTAGTTTTCCAAAATAAACTACGGTGACGACTTCAAAATCTTTCTTTTCAAAAAATTGTTTCATTTTGGATCGTCATCTCGTCGCGATTGCGACACAAACAAATAAGAAACCAAATATATCATTAAATTTATCGTACATCTATCATACGGATACAAAATTACTCTGTTTCCATTAACAATGTTTCTTAACCTTCTATGAAGAGTAGTGTTAAAAACGTAAATGTACATTGTATAGTTTTTTTTTTTTGGAACAAACCATCGAAATACACGAATAATTGTTAGGTGACTCAAATTCA
Organism: Vigna reflexopilosa; assembly: GCA_027742785.1. Classification (NCBI taxonomy): domain Eukaryota; kingdom Viridiplantae; phylum Streptophyta; class Magnoliopsida; order Fabales; family Fabaceae; genus Vigna; species Vigna reflexopilosa. The sequence goes on along the minus strand of CM050928.1, from coordinate 28,197,246 downwards.
TATCAGTAATTATAAGTCAACCACGAAATATTTTAATGAAGTTATTGAATTCATAAAAGCCATTTTTATGTGTCAGAAACAATAAACAAAAATCCAAGAAGCAGAAATGAGAAAGCAATAAAAGGAATTTGACTCTTATATCTAATTTAGTTGAAAGTCAACCAAGGTAGATAAACAATAATTGTCGATGGTTATGAGCATCAATCATCAACATTATTAATAATTACTTGAATAAGTTTAATTTTTTATTTGGACAAAGTTCAATGTATTTACATATTGTTATCTGAATTTCTTAGTTGTGTTTGTCCAATTATGTATTATATATATATATATATATATATATATATATATATATATATATATCATGGTATATGAACTGATTTTTCAACTCTTCAATTAATTAGTCCACTGAAACTAATTTATATGAAGAAGTGATAATATATATAATTATTTAATCTGCTACTGTTGTCTAGAATTTTAAATTAATTATGATGGTAAAATAAATTAAACTTTTAACCTGTAAATTTTAATTTAAAAAGATGATAAAACTTCTCAAAAGTTACGATGCATGGACAGAAATTTTATTGATATATATTTCCATTTATTAATTTTTCATTTTATTGATTTCTTCTCTTATAAATGTATAGTAACAAATTTATCCAAATTTGTCTTCAGCATAGGAACATGCATGTGCCTAAAAAGATTAATGTTTTTTTTTTATTATTAATTTGAATTGGCACGTGTGTTGAAATTTATTAAGACACATGATACATCTGTTACTACATAACTGCATATTTACTCTCAGTATATATGTATAATTGATGTAAATTATTTATGTATAATCTTGTTAACTTAGTTTTAAAAAATAAGAATATTTGTTTTACGTCTATTTATGACTCTACCTATTCCTCTCAATTGAAATTAACACATAACTTAAATTTCATGAATAAATGTGTGGTATACAGAAAAAGAACATTTTGACAAAAATGTCAATACCTTCCATCTAGCTAAATATTCTTGTCATATTAATTATTGCATGTATGTTAAATAAATTTATTTCTTTTGAACGATTATGCTTTATTTTTTTATTTTTATCCAAATATTAAAAACTCTCACTAAAGGTAAAATGAAGAAAAAAATGTTGCATAAGCTTAAAAAAATAATAATTTCTAATGAGAATTCTAATGAAAATAAGGAAAACATTATAATTACAAACAAACAAAAAAAATCATATTTCCCTATTGGTTGTAAAATATTATGTCAATGAATTATGATTATTAAAGTGATATTTTTTCTCAAAACAAACCTTTTTTTTAAAAAAAAAATATATTCAAATAAATTCATCTATTTTAATTCTCAAATTATATTAGTTTAAAATGAGATTTCGCAAATGAATTGTTTTTTTTTTCAATTTAAAAAAAAAGAAAAAATTTTTGACTTTCTAAAAATCGAATTCTGACCTTTTTAGACATAAAAGTGGATATATTTAGAATCTGATTTTCAAAGAGTTGAATTTTCAATATATCCATCTCATGTTAGAAAATCGATCAAAATTTATATTTTGTTTTTAAATTTGAAAAAAAAATAAGCAGGAAAATTATATTGTATTGTAAAAAGTAAACGGGTTAGGTTAAAAAATAAAATGGAAATAAGCTTATTTGGGTAAAAAAATAAAATAAAATGGGTATATTTTCAGAAAAAAGAATATACATACTATCGTTGTTGAAAAAAGTTTTGTAAAAGCAAAGTTAAAGGTCTTTTTCAAAGTTAATGATAAATTGAACGAATTTAATTTTTCGAAAGGATACAAAATGAAAATGTTAAAACCATTTAATCATAAAACTTTGACTATTAAATTAAATTAAACTTGGAATATAAATTTGTCCCTAAGAAATTTTAGATGATGTTCCTTTGGGTCACAGACAGGCACAGAAATATCCGATGTGGGACAAAGCTATGAACATCAAGGTGACATTTTCAAGGCTAATAAAACAACTAATTTTTCTAACATTCAACAGTGTGTTGCTCAGAGTTAGGTCCCTGGTCATTTTCACCAACTCACAGTAAAAAATCTCAAGATCTTCAAAACAGCATAACAAAATCTTAACCCATTTCTTAAGTTTTCTTAATTGCCATGGTTACAAAATCAACAAAACTAGAAACAAGAAAGGGTAGAGACTCGACACAGAGACCAAAAACGTAAGAGTTTTGGTTGGTGATGTCGATTTATGACATAGGCTGTGCCTATGACTGGCTGAGAAAGCTCCATGTGATGCTCTTTGCATAGTACAAAAGACTTTTGATTAATCAATGAAATAAAAAATGCCCCACACACAGTTGGAAGAACCTTTCACACACACACATTATTAATACATGAATCAATCAATTATTATACAACTGTGTATTATATTGCCATATTCCATAGCTTTCACATATGTATATACACAAATATGCGTATACTATATTGTATTGTTACATTCTGATGATAGCTTTCACACCAAACTCCTTAAAATTTGCGTTTCCACGTTTGCATCTATCCCAATAGGGCTTTAAATAGGCCCTTAAAGTCTTCAAAACATTGCATGTAGAGTTAGCTGTTGCTGTTGCTGATATCTTGTTTGTTTTCACCTTCTCTCACTCACTCTTTGTTGCCCTTTTCTGTGTTTGTGTCCTAATTGTTCCAAGCCATTATGTTGGGTTCTGTGTTGGAGTTCATCACTCAAGCTGCTTCCAGCTCAGCCTTCATCTTCTGCTTCTGCAATTTGATCATAGTCATAATTCTGGTGGACTTGAAGCCTAGCTTCAGCATTCATCAACAGAGTGAAATTCATCTTTTGAAGGGTGCAAATGATCTGAAACAAGGAGCTAATAACTCTAAGCCAGTGGTGGAGAAAGACACAGCACCAATGCCACAGGCAGTGGAAGTGGAAGTGGAAGAAGAAGTGTCACATGATCATGAAGCAGAAACAGTTAAGAACATTGAAATTGAAGGTAATGATGATTGCAGCAATGAAGATGAAGAGAAAGTGGAACAGGAAAAGGATGATGACAGAAGTGAAAAGGATGACAGCAATGATGAACTGAGGAAAAGAGTGGAAGAATTTATTCAGAAAGTTAACAAAGGGTGGAAGGAAGAATTGTTGAGCACAACAAGTTTGGTATAGGACTCAAACAATGAAGAAAGTTAGGCCTTAACATTGGGTTATTAAACTTATTAAACTCTGGCTAGAAACTTTTGAGTCTTGTGTTGAATTTTGCTGTGTTATATGTATCAATCAAGAAAATAACATAGAAATAGTTGTTTATATGTGCATACATAATCAATCTCTCTTGCTTTTTGTGCTTTGGAGGCAATTGTTCCAACATGAGCACCATGGTATGTTAAACCAGAAAATGAATGAAAAGTTAAGTGATTGAGTTTGCTGGTGAAAGATGAAGATAAGAAATTCCAATGCAGAACTTTATTCTAGTTGCTTATGTCACATGGATAAGGGGAAAAAGTGATGTGCACAAAGATCATGCTTGGAAGCAGCATATGTAGGGAATCCTGCCTTCTTTTTTTCTTTTCTTGTAAAGAAACATTTTCTGGGAATTTCTTTATTGCTATATATTCCTTTTCTTTTTACTGTGCACTAGCCACTAGCCAACAAGTTACCTCTATTTTTCTTTCTGGTAATTGGGATGAAGCATTGCAGAAAGGTTCATCCAAAAGCTCAAGAAATGGAACTAAATTGCTGGTATGCAAAAATCATGGCATCTGAGAAATTCATGATGTATTGCTGAGGCTAAAATAGCCTACAAAAAAGTTGATATTTTTAGTTTTTTTTTTGCACTTTATTTTCTCACTGAATCGGTTAGTGTTGTGTAAGATTCACACATGGAAGAGTTTCTGATATAGTAATTGAATCAGTCCTTTGATAAAATTAAGAAGTTAAAGTCTATTGATTTCTGAAAAGTCATATGCAAATATCTTTTTCTCAAATTCACAGAACAAAAATTCTTGCACTTTATTTGTTGCTTGTTGAGTAGCTGATTTCATTTTTCCATGTATAAAGAATATAAGACATCTAAATTCTGTGATGGCTCTAAATTTTTAGATTAAGTTTGGAGCCTATTTAAGAAATTAAGACAACTTTTTAATTATGTCTTTTTGTTAAAAAAGTTAAGGCTTAAAACAAAAGACCATTTAATTATTTAATAAACGTAAATAATATAATAGGATATAGTTCTTGGGCTAATTTGTTTTTATTGTAATGTATTGGAATTATTTTTGCTTTATTTAAATATTTAGATATGTTGGTTAATGTAAAAACTCAAGTCTATTGACCTATTAAAAATATGTTTACTATACTCTTTTTTAACACGATAACATTTTGAATAAGCTCTAAAGCCATTCAACAGTTCTAGAAACTGAGATCTTAAAAATATTTAATATTAAATTTTTAATATTTCTTATTTGGTTACATATTTTTTCTCTTATTTGCTCGTCTAGTACAAAATGATTAATAAATGTACTTTTTTTCATGGTAATAATGGTTTACCTAATGTTGATGTTGAGATGGCCATTGGGTGAAGGAATGAAATGAAGAAGCCACTTCAGCAGTGGTAATACTTTAATTTGGTTGATACCTTTCTCACTTAATTTTTTTCATTTATCAATTTTAAAAGATATCATATAATTTAAAAATGATTATTTTAATGTATTGTAAAGAAATTAATTTTTTAATATGACTTTCATAATTATTTATTATACAAGGATAAAACACTTAAACTAAATAGATTTTAGAAATACTTCCTTAGTTGTTGTTATTCTTGTCTTATCCCAACATGAGCAACTAGTGATGCCAATTACACCATATTGTTCCATCACCACACAACTCTATGATCACCCAAGTCTTATAACTTGATTTTATAACATTCAACTCAGTTTAAATTTACTTCTTAATACTATAGTATATTTTAAAGTTTATTTTTTAACATTGTCATATAACTTAAAGCTTACTTCTTAATATTGTCATACTATTTAAAATTTACTTCTTAACACTATCCTATATCTTTCACTCTCTCTGCCTTCCCTTTCTTCAGAAAGATTGGTGACAGTTTGAGTGAAATTATGATTGTGGTTGTACATAAAGCACTAGTTATGTGGTTATTGGTAACTAAATTAGCAAGAAACAAAGGTTAAGGCCAAAGGAACCACACTAAAATTCAACCACTCCTGAAACAACATTGTTTTTGTCTCCCATTATGTTGTATACACATTTCACTTTAAAACAACATTTTGTCCATTATCAGAGGTGACAAAAATATGACAAACTTTTCATGGATTAAAGGTCTCTTTCACATAAGTAATGTATAAGAGCTTAAGGAGAAGACAACAAAGGTAAAACAAAGAGATTATATTGAAGTAAATGCTAAAATGTAATTTACTCCTTCACAACTATTAAGAAGTGGACTTTAAGCTTAACTTAACTCCACAAAATCGGCTTGTAAGATAAGGTTTGCACCCACTTATATACTATAAATTGACTTTATCTCTAGTTCGGATGGTAACAACAATGATATGCAAAGTTGAAAATCTCTACTCTTCTACTGGGAAATATAGAATGCATCTAACACTAGAGGACTCAAATGCTAGAATCCATGCTTATGTAATTGAAGAGGATGTAATGACCATTTTTTATGGTAATTCTGACCCGAAAAGTTAAGTACAAAGTTGAATAGATTTATCTGAAGGTAATGGTCGCATTTGTGGGGTTGAATTAGACTTAAAATTCACTTCTTAACTTGATTTTATTCAAGTTAAAGCTCAAAGAGAAGACAACAAAGGTAAAACAAAAATATTACATTGAAGTAAATGCTAAAATGTAATTTCCTCCTTCTCAACAAATAATATGGTCGCATTGGTGGCGTTTGCACCCACTTATATATTCTAAATTGACTTTATCTTTATTCGATATGAGACTTCCAACACACACCCCTCACGACGAGATATATACATCTCGAACACGAGACTAGACATTAATGGGTGATCCGATAGCGGGTAGAACAATATACCCAACAAATATCACTAGGATAGGCTCTAATATCAGGTTAAGAAGTGAACTTTAAGCCTAACTTAATCCCATAAATTTATCCATTACCTTCAAATACTCCAAGTAATCAATTAAGCTTCCTACCCAGCTTTTCAACGTTAGGATTACCATAAAAAAGGGTCACCACATCCTCTTCAATTACATAAGCATGGATACTAGCAGTTGAATCCTCTAATGTTAAATGCATTCTTTATTTCCTAGTAGAGATTTTCAGCTTCGCATGACAGTGCTGCTACCACCCAAACAACACACTTGATTATAGTGGTCTCCTTAGAATAATTGATCACACACATCACGATTTAAAGATGATTGCTAATGTATTTGCTACAAATATTGAAGGTACTTCCTCTTGTGGCTAGGGATATAATTCAACTTTGCCTTCCATAAATAATACTTCCTCATTTGCTTTATAAAAAGGCAAAGATGGTGATGATTTTGATCCTTATCAAGTTTCTTCTAATTTTCTACCTAGAGATGCATACTATATGCTTATAGATAAGTTGAGAAAATGGATGGTCAATTTTTGGCTTCGTGAAGATCCAGTAAATTTACTATGTTTAAAGAAATCAAGGAAGAAACTTTAACTAATCTGACATGCAAGACGCTTCACCGCAGTTAGACGGCAAAAGATGAATGGTTGATCTTTGCTTGGGATGGTACCGATACCCAACCAAATGTCATATGTTCAAATCTAGAAGATGAACTTAAGCATCCACTTCCCTTACAACTGGAACATTTGCCTTTGCCAAGAAAGATTTTATGTACTTTGTTAACGGTTGAATCTATCCTTCCAATAATTTTTGAAAAAGGTGTTTAGAAGAGTTATTTTCACCTTATTAGCATTGGTAAATGAGTCAAGATTACTAATATGTGTCATAAGTTGTATGTTGGACTATGGCATGGTGTTTTTACCGTTCAAACAAAGCTTCGATACCAAACGAAGATCAACTCATTATGCAACGCCAAAGGTTGATTGATGAGAGACTATTATTAATATCAAGAAGAATACCTTATTTGAGCTTCATTGAGCATTCACCAATTACAGTCAATCATCATGATCATGTGAGACATGTTAATTGGTGACGACTATATTCAAGTGTGTTGTTCGGGTTGTAGCAAAATGTTAAGCGAAGCTGAAAATATGTGCCCTTATAATAGGAAACATAGAATGTGTCTAACACTAGAGGATTCAAATGCTAGAATCCTTGACCCTTCACCGATTCGACCACATACTTTTCAATTACATAAACATGGGTTACAGGAGTTGAATCCTTTAGTGTTAGGCGCACGTATATTTCCCAATAGAAGAGCAGAGATTTTTCACTTCGCATGACATTGTTGCTACCACCCAAACAACACACTTGAATATAGTCGTCACCTCGGAATGAGTGATGACACTCGTTAATATAACAGGTCTTACATGATCATGATGATTGACTGTAATCGGTGAAGACTCAAGGAAGTTCAAATAAGGTATGCTTCTTGATATTAAAGATGGGCGTTCCATAATGAATTGATCTTCGTTTGATATATATCGAATGTTTGTTTGAACGATAAAAACATCACGCCATAGTCCAGCATACAACTTAAGATGCAGATTAGTAATCTTGACCCATTTACTAATGCTTAGAAGGTGGAAAGGATTCTTCTGAACACTTTTTCAAAAATTATTCGAAAGAGAGATCCAACAACAGTTGGCAAAGTACATAAAATCTCTCTTGACGAAGGCAAAAGTTCGAGTTGTAAAGGAAATGGTTGTTTAAGTTCATCTTCTAGATTTGAACATATGGAATTTGGTTAGGTATCGGTAGCATCCCAACCAAAAGATCATTCTGATAGGTTCAAGGGAAATGTTTATATTTGGAGAAATAAAAAGGACACACAGTTATAACTGTCTATGGGTAGGTTTGGTTATCCCAAACTTTTATAAAGTATAAAAGTCTGTGTAGGTAGTTGTTTTTAGCAAATTTTTCATTGTTGTTGTTCTTTCTGAAAAGAATAAATGTGGAGAGTCTGGTTCTCTCGAATAACCAAAAATTGTAAGTGTTTGGTTTCCCCACATTGGAGGAAACCTGGTATGCTTTTCGAATAAAGATATGTAGTTTCTAAAACATCTCATTATAGGTTTGAAACCCTATCACAATCATTCATCTTTTGTCACCTAACTATGGCGAAGGATTTTACGTGTCAAATTAATGAAAGTTTCTTTTTTGATTTCATTAAACATGGGAAATTTACTAGAATCTTCAGGAAGCTGAAAATCGACCAATCATTTTCTCAACTTATCTATAAGTATCTTGTTTGCATCTCTAGGTAGAAAATTAGAAGAAACTTGATAAGGATTAAATTGACTGATGGATGGTCAATTTTCAGCTTCGTGAAGATCCAGTAAATTTACTATGTTTAAAGAAATCAATGAAGAAACTTTCACTAATTTGGCATGCAAGATGTTTCACCGTAGTTAGGCGACAAAAGATGAATAGTTGATCTTTGCTTGGGATGGTACCGATACCCAACCAAATGTCATATGTTCAAATCTAGAATATGAACTTAAGCATCCACTTCCTTTACAATTGGAACCTTTGCCAAGAAAGATTTTATGTACTTTGTTAACGGTTGGATCTATCCTTCCAATAATTTTTGAAAAAGGTGTTCAAAAGAGTTATTTTCACCTTATTAGCATTGGTAAATGAGTCAAGATTACTAATATGTGTCATAAGTTGTATGTTGGACTATGGCATGGTGTTTTTACCGTTCAAACAAAGCTTCGATATATTCCAAACGAAGATCAACTCATTATGAAACGCCAAAGGTTGATTGATGAGAGACTATCATTAATATAAAAAAGAATACCTTATTTGAGCTTCCTTGAGCCTTCGTCGATTACAGTCAATCATCATGATCATGTGAGACATGTTACTTGGTGACGACTATATTCAACTGTGTTGTTCGGGTTGTAGCAGCAATGTTATGCGAAGCTGAAAATATGTGCCCTTATACTGGGAAACATAGAATGCGTCTAACACTAGAGGATTCAACTGCTAGAATCCTTGACCCTTCACCGATTCTACCACATACTTTTCAATTACATAAGCATGGGTGAAGACTGTAATCGGTGAAGACTTAAGGAAGTTCAAATAAGGTATTCTTCTTGATATTAAAGATAGTCTCTCATCAATCAACCTTTGGCGTTCCATAATGAGTTGATCTTCGTTTGATATATATCGAAGGTTTGTTTGAACGGTAAAAACACCATGCCATAGTCCAGCATACAACTTAAGATGCAGATTAGTAATCTTGACCCATTTACTAATGCTTAGAAGGTGGAAATGACTCTTCTGAACACTTTTTCAAAAATTATTCGAAGGCGAGATCCAACAGTTGACAAAGTACATAAAATCCCTCTTGACGAAGGCAAAAGTTCCAGTTGTAAAGGAAATGGATGTTTAAGTTCATCTTCTAGATTTGAACATATAGCATTTGGTTGGGTATCGGTACCATCGTAACCAAAGATCATTCTGATAGGTTCAAGGGAAATGTTTATATTAGGAGAAATAAAAAGGACACACAGTTATAACTGTCTATAGGTAGGTGTGGTTGTCCCAGACTTTTATTTTATAAAAGTCTGTGTAGGTAGTTGTTTTTAGCAGATTTTTCATTGTTGTTGTTCATTATGTGAAGAGTCTGGTTCTCTCGAATAACCAGAAATTGTAAGTGTTTGGTTTCTCCACATTAGAGGAAACCTGGTATGCTTTTCGAATAAAGATATGTAGTTTCTAAAACATCTCATTATAGGTTTGAAACCCTATCACAATCATTCATCTTTTGTCACCTAACTATGGCGAAGGATTTTACGTGTCAAATTAATGAAAGTTTCTTTTTTGATTTCATTAAACATGGGAAATTAACTAGAATCTTCAGGAAGCTGAAAATCGACCAATCATTTTTTCAACTTATCTATAAGTATCTTGTTTGCATCTATAGGTAGAAAATTATAAGAAACTTGATAAGGATTAAATTGACTGATGGATGGTCAATTTTCAGCTTCGTGAAGATCCAGTAAATTTACTATGTTTAAAGAAATCAATGAAGAAACTTTCACTAATTTGGCATGCAAGATGTTTCACCGTAGTTAGGCGACAAAAGATGAATAGTTGATCTTTGCTTGGGATGGTACCGATACCCAACCAAATGTCATATGTTCAAATCTAGAATATGAACTTTAGCATCCACTTTCTTTACAATTGGAACCTTTGCCAAGAAAGATTTTATGTACTTTGTTAACGGTTGGATCTATCCTTCCAATAATTTTTGAAAAAGGTGTTCAAAAGAGTTATTTTCACCTTATTAGCATTGGTAAATGAGTCAAGATTACTAATATGTGTCATAAGTTGTATGTTGGACTATGGCATGGTGTTTTTACCGTTCAAACAAAGCTTCGATATATTCCAAACGAAGATCAGCTCATTATGAAACGCCAAAGGTTGATTGATGAGAGACTATCATTAATATAAAAAAGAATATCTTATTTGAGCTTCCTTGAGCCTTCGTCGATTACAGTCAATCATCATGATCATGTGAGACATGTTACTTGGTGACGACTATATTCAACTGTGTTGTTCGGGTTGTAGCAGCAATGTTATGCGAAGCTGAAAATATGTGCCCTTATACTGGGAAACATAGAATGCGTCTAACACTAGAGGATTCAACTGCTAGAATCCTTGACCCTTCACCGATTCTACCACATACTTTTCAATTACATAAGCATGGGTGAAGACTGTAATCGGTGAAGACTTAAGGAAGTTCAAATAAGGTATTCTTCTTGATATTAAAGATAGTCTCTCATCAATCAACCTTTGGCGTTCCATAATGAGTTGATCTTCGTTTGATATATATCGAAGGTTTGTTTGAACGGTAAAAACACCATGCCATAGTCCAGCATACAACTTAAGATGCAGATTAGTAATCTTGACCCATTTACTAATGCTTAGAAGGTGGAAATGACTCTTCTGAACACTTTTTCAAAAATTATTCGAAGGCGAGATCCAACAGTTGGCAAAGTACATAAAATCCCTCTTGACGAAGGCAAAAGTTCCAGTTGTAAAGGAAATGGATGTTTAAGTTCATCTTCTAGATTTGAACATATAGCATTTGGTTGGGTATCGGTACCATCGTATCCAAAGATCATTCTGATAGGTTCAAGGGAAATGTTTATATTAGGAGAAATAAAAAGGACACACAGTTATAACTGTCTACAGGTAGGTGTGGTTGTCCCAGACTTTTATAAAGTATAAAAGTCTGTGTAGGTAGTTGTTTTTAGCAGATTTTTCATTGTTGTTGTTCATTATGTGAAGAGTCTGGTTCTCTCGAATAACCAGAAATTGTAAGTGTTTGGTTTCTCCACATTAGAGGAAACCTGGTATGCTTTTCGAATAAAGATATGTAGTTTCTAAAACATCTCATTATAGGTTTGAAACCCTATCACAATCATTCATCTTTTGTCACCTAACTATGGCGAAGGATTTTACGTGTCAAATTAATGAAAGTTTCTTTTTTGATTTCATTAAACATGGGAAATTTACTATAATCTTCAGGAAGCTGAAAATCGACCAATCATTTTCTCAACTTATCTATAAGTATCTTGTTTGCATCTCTAGGTAGAAAATTAGAAGAAACTAGATAAGGATTAAATTGATTGATGGATGGTCAATTTTCAGCTTCGTGAAGATCCAGTAAATTTACTATGTTTAAAGAAATCAATGAAGAAACTTTCACTAATTTGGCATGCAAGATGTTTCACCGTAGTTAGGCGATAAAAGATGAATAGTTGATCTTTGCTTGGGATGGTACCGATACCCAACCAAATGTCATATGTTCAAATCTAGAATATGAACTTTAGCATCCACTTCCTTTACAATTGGAACCTTTGCCAAGAAAGATTTTATGTACTTTGTTAACAGTTGGATCTATCCTTCCAATAATTTTTGAAAAAGGTGTTCAAAAGAGTTATTTTCACCTTATTAGCATTGGTAAATGAGTCAAGATTACTAATATGTGTCATAAGTTGTATGTTGGACTATGGCATGGTGTTTTTACCGTTCAAACAAAGCTTCGATATATTCCAAACGAAGATCAGCTCATTATGAAACGCCAAAGGTTGATTGATGAGAGACTATCATTAATATAAAAAAGAATACCTTATTTGAGCTTCCTTGAGCCTTCGTCGATTACAGTCAATCATCATGATCATGTGAGACATGTTACTTGGTGACGACTATATTCAACTGTGTTGTTCGGGTTGTAGCAGCAATGTTATGCGAAGCTGAAAATATGTGCCCTTATACTGGGAAACATAGAATGCGTCTAACACTAGAGGATTCAACTGCTAGAATCCTTGACCCTTCACCGATTCTACCACATACTTTTCAATTACATAAGCATGGGTGAAGACTGTAATCGGTGAAGACTTAAGGAAGTTCAAATAAGGTATTCTTCTTGATATTAAAGATAGTCTCTCATCAATCAACCTTTGGCGTTCCATAATGAGTTGATCTTCGTTTGATATATATCGAAGGTTTGTTTGAACGGTAAAAACACCATGGCATAGTCCAGCATACAACTTAAGATGCAGATTAGTAATCTTGACCCATTTACTAATGCTTAGAAGGTGGAAATGACTCTTCTGAACACTTTTTCAAAAATTATTCGAAGGCGAGATCCAACAGTTGACAAAGTACATAAAATCCCTCTTGACGAAGGCAAAAGTTCCAGTTGTAAAGGAAATGGATGTTTAAGTTCATCCTCTAGATTTGAACATATAGCATTTGGTTGGGTATCGGTACCATCGTAACCAAAGATCATTCTGATAGGTTCAAGGGAAATGTTTATATTAGGAGAAATAAAAAGGACACACAGTTATAACTGTCTATAGGTAGGTGTGGTTGTCCCAGACTTTTATTTTATAAAAGTCTGTGTAGGTAGTTGTTTTTAGCAGATATTTCATTGTTGTTGTTCATTATGTGAAGAGTCTGGTTCTCTCGAATAACCAGAAATTGTAAGTGTTTGGTTTCTCCACATTAGAGGAAACCTGGTATGCTTTTCGAATAAAGATATGTAGTTTCTAAAACATCTCATTATAGGTTTGAAAACCTATCACAATCATTCATCTTTTGTCACCTAACTATGGCGAAGGATTTTACGTGTCAAATTAATGAAAGTTTCTTTTTTGATTTCATTAAACATGGGAAATTTACTAGAATCTTCAGGAAGCTGAAAATCGACCAATCATTTTCTCAACTTATCTATAAGTATCTTGTTTGCATCTCTAGGTAGAAAATTAGAAGAAACTTGATAAGGATTAAATTGACTGATGGATGGTCAATTTTCAGCTTCGTGAAGATCCAGTAAATTTACTATGTTTAAAGAAATCAATGAAGAAACTTTCACTAATTTGGCATGCAAGATGTTTCACCGTAGTTAGGCGACAAAAGATGAATAGTTGATCTTTGCTTGGGATGGTACCGATATCCAACCAAATGTCATATGTTCAAATCTAGAATATGAACTTAAGCATCCACTTCCTTTACAATTGGAACCTTTGCCAAGAAAGATTTTATGTACTTTGTTAACAGTTGGATCTATCCTTACAATAATTTTTGAAAAAGGTGTTCAAAAGAGTTATTTTCACCTTATTAGCATTGGTAAATGAGTCAAGATTACTAATATGTGTCATAAGTTGTATGTTGGACTATGGCATGGTGTTTTTACCCTTCAAACAAAGCTTCGATATATTCCAAACGAAGATCAGCTCATTATGAAACGCCAAAGGTTGATTGATGAGAGATTATCATTAATATAAACAAGAATACCTTATTTGAGCTTCCTTGAGCCTTCGTCGATTACAGTCAATCATCATGATCATGTGAGACATGTTACTTGGTGACGACTATATTCAAGTGTGTTGTTCGGGTTGTAGCAGCAATGTTATGCGAAGCTGAAAATATGTGCCCTTATACTGGGAAACATAGAATGCGTCTAACACTAGAGGATTCAACTGCTAGAATCCTTGACCCTTCACCGATTCTACCACATACTTTTCAATTACATAAGCATGGGTGAAGACTGTAATCGGTGAAGACTTAAGGAAGTTCAAATAAGGTATTCTTCTTGATATTAAAGATAGTCTCTCATCAATCAACCTTTGGCGTTCCATAATGAGTTGATCTTCGTTTGATATATATCGAAGGTTTGTTTGAACGGTAAAAACACCATGCCATAGTCCAGCATACAACTTAAGATGCAGATTAGTAATCTTGACCCATTTACTAATGCTTAGAAGGTGGAAATGACTCTTCTGAACACTTTTTCAAAAATTATTCGAAGGCGAGATCCAACAGTTGGCAAAGTACATAAAATCCCTCTTGACGAAGGCAAAAGTTCCAGTTGTAAAGGAAATGGATGTTTAAGTTCATCTTCTAGATTTGAACATATAGCATTTGGTTGGGTATCGGTACCATCGTATCCAAAGATCATTCTGATAGGTTCAAGGGAAATGTTTATATTAGGAGAAATAAAAAGGACACACAGTTATAACTGTCTACAGGTAGGTGTGGTTGTCCCAGACTTTTATAAAGTATAAAAGTCTGTGTAGGTAGTTGTTTTTAGCAGATTTTTCATTGTTGTTGTTCATTATGTGAAGAGTCTGGTTCTCTCGAATAACCAGAAATTGTAAGTGTTTGGTTTCTCCACATTAGAGGAAACCTGGTATGCTTTTCGAATAAAGATATGTAGTTTCTAAAACATCTCATTATAGGTTTGAAACCCTATCACAATCATTCATCTTTTGTCACCTAACTATGGCGAAGGATTTTACGTGTCAAATTAATGAAAGTTTCTTTTTTGATTTCATTAAACATGGGAAATTTACTAGAATCTTCAGGAAGCTGAAAATCGACCAATCATTTTCTCAACTTATCTATAAGTATCTTGTTTGCAAAACTTATTTCAAGGAGAGATCCAACTGTTGACAAAGTACATAAAATCTTTCTTGACGAAGGCAAAGGTTCGAGTTGTAAAGGAAATGGATGTTTAAGTTCATCTTCTAGATTTGAACATATAGCATTTGGTTGGGTATCGGTACCATCGTAACCAAAGATCACTCTGATAGGTTCAAGGAAAATGTTTATATTAAGAGAAATAAAAGGGACAGACAGTTATAACTATTTGTGGGAAGGTTTTGTTGTCTCAGACTTTTATTAAGTATAGAAGTCTGTGTAAGCAGTTGTTTTTAACAGTTTTTTCATTATTGTTGTTCATTCTGAAAAGAATGAGTGTGGAGAGTTTGGTTCTCTGGAATAGCCAGAAATTATAAGTGTTTTGTTTCTCCACATTAGAGGAAGTCTGGTATGCTATTGGAATAAAGATCTGTAGTTTCTAAAACATTTCATTATAGGTTTGAAACCCTATCACAATCATTCATCTTTTATCACCTAACTATGGTGAAGTATTTTGCATGCCAAATTAGTGTAAGTCTCTTTCTTGATTTCATTAAACATAAGGAAATTTACTAGAATCTTTACAAAGCTGAAAATTGATCAACCATTTTCTCAGCTTATCTATAAGTATCTTGTTTGGATTTCTAGGTTGAAAATTAGAAGAAACTTGATAAAGATCAAAATCATCATCATCTTTGCTTTTATATAAAGCAAATGAAGAAGTATTTTTTATGGAAGTAACATTTACTTCTCCATTGAATGTTTTTACCAATATTTTACCAATACAAGACAAAGTGAAATTATATCCCTAACAGTAGCCACAAGAGGAAGACTTTCAGTATTTGTAGCAAATACATTGGCAGCCATGCTAAAATCGTGATGTGTGGCATCAATTATTCTGAGGTGACGGCTATATTCAAGTATGTTGTTCAGGCGGTAACAACAATGTCATGCAAAGCTGAAAATCTCTACTTTTTCTACTGGAAAATATAAAATGCATCTAACACTAGAGGATTCAAGTGCTAAAATCCATGCTTATGTAATAGAAGAGGATGTGATGACCATTTTTAATGGTAATCCTAACTTTAAAAAGTTGAGTAAGAAGCATGCTTATGTAATAAAAGAGGATGTGATGACCATTTTAAATGGTAATCCTAACTTTAAAAAGTTGAGTAAGAAGCAGAAAAGATTTTCTAAAGCTAATGGTCTCATTTATAGGGTTGAATCAAGTAGGCTTAAAATTCACTTCTTAACTTGATATCAAAATCAAGTTAAAGCTCAAAGAGAAGACAACAAAGGTAAAACAAAGAGATTACATTGAAGTAAATGCTAAAATGTAATTTCCTCCTTCACAACAAATAATATCGTTAGATTACAATTTAGAAAGCACCCACATGCACTCATTTCAAACAATCTAATGAAATCTAATAAGAACGTGGCACAACATATATCCTACATCTATCTGCTAAAACTATGAGAAAAAGCAATATTAGTTATGCGTCATGAGAACAGAACCATGAAAGCCTAACAAACAGATTTTCTATCACTAAGTGAAGAATTTCACAAGTCAAAACCAACCTTGATTTCTCATCCCACACTAAGACTTTTGTGGAGTTAATTGTCAGCATCAGTCAAGCACGAGTGAGTCTACATGGGATTTGATTTGACTGTTGAGAACACCAAATACTTGGAAAGGAACATGTTTAGCTAGCAACTTCAGCATCTGCATAGCTTGTGTTAGGCTCTTCTTCTTCGTCTTCAGGGAAAGGAGCCTCATCATCAGAAGGCTGTCCATTGCCAAAGATGCTGTCCATTTGAAAAGCAGCTGGTGTCAAGATTGGCTTTACTCCACCAAGACCAATTGTTATATCTTCTGCAGAAGTAGGGCTCACATGTATAGGGCTGGCATGTATAGGTGCAGTCATTGGAACATGCTCCACCCTTGGCTTCTTTGGTTTCTGCTCTAGCTGGTGACCAGGAACAAAACTAGCCACAACAACCTGATGCAGAAGATGGCAAGACAATTGTTGAGGAAACTATACCTCATATATGTAATTTAGTTCTTTCATTGCATGATTTTTCTTTCAAGGATAGCATAAAGAAAGTCCATCATAACTCTTTGTTGGGTCAAGCCTACAATGTTTGTGATGATAAAGTGTTTTTCTATGTTTCATTTCTATATACTTTGAACTAATAAAAAGCCACTGCTGTGATTAAGGTAATTATCATAAAAATCAACAAAGTCTATTTACTCTTATTTGACAATTTGTGATTAGATGACTATGTAAAACCTTCTTATTGTGTCATGCACAGTCTATTTACTCTTATTTCATATTTAATAAACCCTAGTAAACAAATTTATAAGGTTATTTCTTCATCATTTTTAAACTCTCAAATATCCTCTTCTTCAGCAGAAATTACCTGCACAGGACCAGCAGCTACCAGCAAACCGGCCAGTCCACCCCCCATTACTTGACCATCTGGACCGGCCAACGAGATGCTCATTCCCCCAGATCTGCTCTTTGTAAACCCATTCTCAGTTGGCATATATGAACCAGTCAAGGAAAGAATTTCAAAGCGCCCCTAGAAGCAGCAAATATGTTGCAGCAAATTATTAAGTATTTACCCAGTACTTAACCAAGTACAACATAAAGAAAGAAACAGTAGCAACACTCTTTTGGACATTCTCTTCCAAACACTGACCCGGATAAAATCTCATGCTAGACTCAAAATCACTTGGGTCCACAATCATTAGTGGAACCAATTTGCGGATTTTTAATCATTGTAAATGAGTGTTAATGGCATTTTTCAATAGATAATAGTGTATCAAAGACAAGTGAAGTTAAACTGAATTACAACAAGAAAAATGAAGACTTCATAGCTAGATCAACTTTCAGATTCCATATATGAAACAAGTTTTATCTGTGAAAATAAGTCTGTTTGGACAAGCTTCTTCATAAATACTTCTAAGAGAGAAAATAAAAAAAAATGAAATGAGTTTTCTATAAACTAAAATTATTTATTGCACAAATTAAAAAATAAAAACGTATATTATATGAAATAACTTTTATAAATTAGTTTGTGCATAAACTTTCTTTTCTCTCTCGTCTATTTTATTGCTTTGCTCGTAACAATTTTAACTTGTGGAGAAGCTAATTTCACTTTTTCCCCCTCATTTTTCTCCCTTAGAAATGCTTATGAAAAAGTATGTCCGAATAGGTCCAAAATAGTTATTATTCTAATGAATTTTTGCATGCAGAATAGACGTGAATTGTCATAAAGAACAGAACAAGTTATAAGACAAATTTATATTATGTCAAAACAAGGGGCAACCATGTGTGAAAAACTAGGCAGCACTAAGCGAAAGATACTGTATACTATTAAAGAAGGATAATAGAGTGATTTTCATTGTCAGCATTGAACCAAAAATTTACAAATATAAGAAACAAAACAAGCATGCTTGGATCTAGAATTTGTGCATTAGAAGCAACATTTTACCAATTCTTCTGTGTCTGAATCAAAGGCTTAATGCATAATAATCAACTTTAATATCATCTATTAACTGACGACATATTAGTGAACTAACAACATTTGCAATACAAATATTGCAAGAAACCAAATCATACCACAAAGCCAAATATTAGGTTGGATTCTTAGCCAATTGCCAAAATCAAATTTAACACATGATTTACTAACCCCCACCTCCCTCCGCAAATAAACTGACATTGGATATTTAAACTTAAAACCCTTTAGAGATGTGGCTGCATATGACTCAAGAACATTAGGGTATTATATATTAGGCAATCAAGCTAATGTTACATATGCAATAGCTGATAGAGAAAGTTAGCACTGAACTAACCTCATATGTTAAAGTACCACCAGAAGAAGTTGGTTGGCGTAGTGTAACATTTGAAATTGTGCCATTTGCAGACAGAATGCAAATCGCTTGACATCCTTGTTGAGAGAAGGACATAATCTTCATAGTAACATCCTGAAACAGGGCACAGGAGGAGCTCAAATTCATTCACAAATATAATCTGACTATTTCAAAAGATAAACTTTAGAGGAAATGAACAGAATACCTCGCCAGCATTTACTATAAGGATGTGAGGTGTGAAATTGGCACCAACTGAGTATGCAATTTGATCACCTATAAAATAAATATGTAGGAAGATTAATCGGTACACAAAAGAGAATGTAAAGTTCAATGTGGAAGCTACTGTTCACACAAAAAATCCACTTTGATTTCATTATGTAAAGGCAAACAATAGAATAAAAAAGGGTCGGTGATAGTTTATTAGATCGTCTTTCAATCTGACATCATATATGTCCAGGAAAATAAGCTATATTGACAAATAGATAGTTTTCAAAAGAATACAACAATGAAAGAGGTTTTAACATTGTAAGTTGCATTCCTCTGAATTATACCCTAAGTTACATATGTGTTTGTGAAAGGATCAATTATAAAGTAGAAAAAGTCTAAAAATTCATGCAATTTAAAAACCGATTGACAATGTGCTACTTTATGTAAATATCTATCAATATGTTACATTTTACAAATGTCCAACACATTTGATCTAGCTTTTGGGAAGCCAAAAAACATAGCTTGGGCAAAAGCTACAAGAGGTTCCAAAAGCTAAAACTAGCAAGATATGCATTATCATCGTGATAAAATCACATTATTCACAACTAGATTGATAAAAGTTACTTTAGCCGAAAAATATTTAATAATTACTAGTGTCGTTTACAAAATTTGACACTTAGTTCGGTTGATCCTGTATATAATCAAGATTAACTGTCCTCATTACTTGATTAGTTTCTATTTATCAGATAACTGAATGTTTCACATCATGCCATTATAAGCTGGAGATCATAATACACCATACAAATTTACCAGAACCTAATGTCATGAGAATAACTACCATTTATATACTTTTTCACTAAAATTGTCAAAAAACAATTATCTATTTTACCCACCGTATCCTAAACCTCATCTATACCATGACATGGTAGACGTAAAACAATAGTCAAAGTATCAAATACATTGTTCGCCTGATATCATTACACTAGATTTATCCACATGTTCCATTAATTATTAACCAAATCATTAACCAAATGCCAATGTAGTGAAACAGCTATGCTATGCTTTATCCATTCCAAAACTTCCTCCAGAACATTCAGAGGCCCACAGCTAAATCTAAAAATATGTTCTGAACCTGGAATATCTCCAGATATAAAATTAAGCTTGTTAAATCCGGAGTTAAATATTAAAATGCTTATGTAGCATATGCATGGACTGCATATTAAATATAACATTCAATTCACATGGATTCCATGTACAACCTCTGAATGATTTGTGGAAACGTATCCTATACAATTGAGACTTACTTATATTTGAATTATAACCATCAACTTATGCAGCCACTAGTAACATGTTGATTGGAAGAATTAATCTTAAAATGTGCTACAAGGTTTTGCAGCCTACTGTCCTATATCCACTGCCATTTTTTCAAAGATGCAACTTCAAGAATCATCTGTTATATTATTAAATTTTAGGTTCCTATTTTGCAACATGTCATGGTCCAAAGTCCAAACCAGTAGTATATAGGCTATAGACCATTGCAAGCCTTGTCAAATCAGCTAAGTACTGGACTAAACCTATTGAATATACTGATGTGGTGCCTTCAGTTATTCCAACTCAGTTTCTGTGGTCGGATTATGCCACCTTCTCCTCGTAAAGAAAAAAGAAGAATCATATGCTGCCTTAGCTGAAAACTGACTTCACTTCACTTTGACCACAAGATATCCCCATCCACCACCACACATCTTCATTTCCAGATCTAAAGGGAATCTAATACAAGGGTCCACTTGTACCACCATATACAAAATCCACTTCAAAGACATTAATAAAATTCATGAAACAAAAACAAGCATTGAAAACCAAACTTAAATCAACTTCAACTCAAAAAATATAAATCCATTTTACATAGTAAATAACAACCCTACTAAATATTAAAGGGGAAAATAAGAATATACTGCTAATGCAACAGTAAAACATAAAAACAAACAGTAACTATTATAAGATTAAACTCTAAAAATGTAAGAATCAATGAGCAATATTTTTTACCTTGTCCTGCACCTTGACCTTCAACTTCATAAAACTTAAAAGACTTCTTGATTGATTCAACTGGCTTTCCTCTGCCCCTTTTCCAGGCTGAGAAGTCTCCGGTCAATGGAATCGACGATGATATCGGCATCGGCGACAACGCCACATTGCCGTCCGGTCCATATTTCCTAGGTCGGCCCCTCTTCTTCTTCCCTTCTGTACTACCGGAAGTAATCACCGGAGCACTCACAGGTGCCGGCGAATCCCCCGTGGGCCCAGAAAACTGCACGGAGCTTAGTGCCACGTGGAAGCTCTGGGGGGGCTCGACAACCTTAACAGCCTGCCCAGAACTAAAAATCTCTTTTTCCTCCATTTTTTTCGAATCAAAGAAAAACAAAGACACCCCAAAACCTTAAAACACGCTTAAACCCTATCCATTGAAGATTCAAGGAATTACAAATTCAAAAAAAAGGAAAAATGATTTTTTTTCAACTCAAAGAAGACAAATGTACTTGAATGCAGAACTAACGTACCCCAAAACAGTACACTGACGTTTGAGCACAGAAAAAGTTGCAACCGCACATAAAAACTTCAAAAATAGAAACTTATGTCTGAAATGACGAAACCCAGAAGCATAATTTCGAACGGTTGAGGTTGAACACCGAGAAAGACGCGATACTGTGGCTCAAATCTCCACCATTGCAGAGAGCGGTAAAAGCTTCAAAAAATAGCAAATTTTTTTAAAAATAATTTCTACAATTACAGAGAAAATAACAATTCTAGTTTACAAATCCGCCAGAGTGATGTCTGAAATTAGGGTTTTGCAGGAAAAGGAGGAGTAAATAAATAAAGTTGAAAATGGGAAAATATAATAAAATGTAAAATGATAAAGTAATAAAGTAATTAAATAACAGGGAATTTAATTAATAATTAATATTTTAATTGCAAAATTCAAAGTATGAATTTTGGTTAAGAAATGGGTTCACGTCCGTCTTGGAAATTTAATAAAGGTGATTTAATAAATGACTGTGAATACAGATACTTATCAATTTGAATGCATAAAAAAATAGGTGATGTTTATGGAAAAGAAAAAAGAAACTTTTAATAAAAAATTGCAATTTATTTATTTACTGCTTTTTTAAGACAAAAGAAAAAAAAAATTATTAGAAGCTGTAAGCAAAGGCTGGATGGAGCCATTCCATTGCTCCAACTACTGACAAGTTCTTTGTCTTTTAATTTAAGTTAAAATAAAGTTGACCAAGACACATAAACAGATGTTTTCTCAAAGCAAAAAGAAAAATGAATTGAAATACTCCATTGGTTTGGTGAATCTACTCTAAGATGCCACTGGAACCCATACACAGCTCTTCTACCTTTTCTTGCATTATTCTTTTACCTTCTGTTCTCTCTTTCTTCTCTTTCTCCCCTCTTTCACAGCTTGAGTTGACTAAAAGGGCCATTTCAAAAACCTTTTCTTCTTAGAGAAGAAAAAGGAAAAAATTTACACCAAAAAACACTTGTAGACAGAAGGGACTACCAAATACTAATACTATGGTCCTGCATCTACAATTCTGATATAAATATAGGGTATCCATAAACAGATATTATATTTAGGCCTGGATACAGTGCTATTTTCTGTGTAGTAGCAACTTCCCAAACATAGAACATCTATTTAATGAACATTAAGGAAAGTAATCTAATAGGGCAAATGTTTCACAGCTAAATTGTGTTTTAAAAAGTAAAGTACTTTTTTTATTGGTATTAATTCTTTTTGGTTTTGTGCTAGGTGTTGACTCCACACAATAAGCTGTAGACAGTTGTCAGCACTCGAAGCCACATGGCATATATATATATATATATATATATATATATATAGAGAGAGAGAGAGAGAGAGAGAATTTTCTCTTATGCTAATTAAAAAAGTTGACTTTCTCAGATTTCGTGATTAAGGTGAATGAGACGCATATCTCAGATTTTGTAGTTTCTCTTCATTTAACTTTTTGTTCTTTATTTAAAGTGGGTTTCATCAAATCAGCAAGAAGAGTACATCTGGCAACATAAGGGCAGGTTTTGGTTGTGATGAAACAGTTATCTGTGAAAAAAGAAAATCAGATTAGATTGCAAAATTTATCATTAGTATGTAATTTCCACAACACAGTCCAAGCCCCCTTGTTAAGACTATGTACATAATCGGGAAGCCAAGTACATTTGACTTGAGATTATCATTTACAGGTAATTACAATAACAGTGTAATATGTAATCTGGAAAACCAAACAAACCAACCGAGCCTTCTTTCCTCAAAGGAGTATTTGGTGTCTTCTCCATAAGGAACTGAGGCAGAGATTGGAGTCATGGACGTATTCATAGGAGTTCTATTTTCTTCATCCACCACTGTGGTTGTCTTTGATGTAGTAGTGATGGGTGGAAAATTGCTAACTACTAATGTTTTCTGCAACTTCTTGTTCTGTGTATCGTCTACAGCATTTGCATCATTACCTTTCGATGATACCATTAAAGAGATGGGAGAAAAAGGTTGGCGTGTAGAAGGAGATTCCATTTCACGAAAACAGCACCAGTAGGGAATTTTTTCATAGGAACACCAGCAGTATCAAGTCCTCTTCTAGCTATAACATAAGAACAACAAAACGAGTGCTGAGTTCTAAATGCATGAATGTCATACAGAAAATCGTTAAGTATATACATATGTTTTTTCTGCAGATTATATGAAACACAAACAGCAAAGGAATGCTCGATATACCAGCTAGAAATTATGAGAAAATCAACCAGCTGAGATGTGGCTTTGGCCTCCACCTTCAACATCAAACGAATAAAACATTTCTAAACCATTCCTTGGTGCCACATACAGCCTTTACCAAAAAGCCATCATCATCAAGAGTACTTTGGGGAATCCGATGGAGAATCTTCTTCTAAAACCAAAGAAAACATAAACAGGTATCCAACAATCTATTGTTGCATTTTAGATGGCAAGTAGGCATGTTAACTAAACTGATGGAGGCTTTCATTTTGAGGAGAAAATTAAAAGAATGAAAAATGTTACGTCATGTTCTTTCCTTTCAACCAAACAGGAAGTAAACCCTTACAGTGAGAAATCTGCAAGCCAGATGCATGAAACACTGAAGGGGAGAGTATAAGAGAACTTAACTACCTGATGATAAACATGAAACATCATCATCCAGATTATTTAGTCGATCATTTTGGTGGGCTTTGTCTGTCCTCTTTATGAAGGATGACTGTGACTGATAATGTTTCGAAACAGATTTTGGTGTCTGACATCCAAGGGAGATTTTTCTACATGCTGCGCTTCCAGATCTAGGTGTCTTTTTTGCACTCTGGGCCTTTGAAGGGCTTACCTTTGACCCATAGAGTACTTCCTTTTCCGCTGTTATTTGTCCCTGAAGTTTCTTCAGTTCCTGAAACAGATACATAAGAATAAAATTAGTTTGACACACTTTTAGACTCATTTGATACATGTATTCCAAATTTCCCATTAATAAAAACAGTGTCAAGTGAGTGTAGGTTGTGAAGAAAAAAAAGACAAACCATAACATGTTGCCAGGATTTTAAAACTCAAACAAAAATCAGTGTTTTTTATAACTACAGAACTTATATTAAAGAATCTTTAAATGCAACAAGTGGTCCATATACCCGCTGCCTACGACGTTCTTGCTCCTTCTCTTGCCTTGATAGCGAGTAATTCTCAAGCATAGAGATCAGACAGGTCTAGAAAGTCACGTACAACAGAAATTAGTTTGAAATAATAGACTTGCTGAACAAGACACGAAGATGACCTCCGATGATTTCTATGGTGAGGGTACTTACACCATCATATGTGAACTCAATGCCTTTGTCTTTTTCCCATGCTATAGTTTTTGAAGTTAAAGCCTCTACCATTGCTGCATGCAAACAAAAGAAAATGAAAAAGACATTATGCATAAAACAAACATCAAGACATGGAAAAGTAAAGTTGTGTTTCTATTCAGTATCCTTAAGATGGTCGAAGGTCCCATAGCAAAGCAACATGGCTGACAAAGAAACAATCAAGATCTAATAATACCTGGTAGTTTGCTGACCAAGGCACGGGCTTTCTCCGCTCGCTTGAGAGTAAGATGAGAACCTTTCCCAGCATTGTATCGATTTTCATCCTGGAAGAAACAAAATGACAATAAAATTAACAAATTGTTAAGTGTGATAGATATGGGAAAGGGAATCCATTTACACCATTTAGGAGCCATTTATTTGTGCTTTTTATAGAAAGGGATGTTTCAGGATGCATAAACAGGTAATCTATTTTTAGAGAGATCATATATGAAGTTTTTTCTTTATTACAATTATAAGAAGTTCTTTTATTTGAAAGGTAGTTATTATCATAGGTTTTTTTCACAAGCTACTCACAAAATAATCAGAAATCTTTTTTTGGAAAACCTTAAACCTACACATTCCAAAAAGAAAAATTGATTTAAAAAAAATTAATTGAAAAAAAGAAGATGAAAAACTTTCTTTTTATGAACATCGAACTATTATCCATCCAACAATCCAAATTACCACTCAATGTTAATACCAACAGAGATGGTGAAGTTAAAAAAACAAACCATGTTGTACTCCTCAAGCCAAGATTCTTCTTCACGTGCTGCTAACCATTTCTCAACTTTTTCAAGTATTTCTTTTCTGACAAAAGCTTCCTCTTTTGCAGAGGCAATCTGAAGTTCAAGCTGTTCAAGCACACAAGCTGGGTCTACCGCTCCTGATAAAGAAAGGAAGATGCAGACTTTAGTTTGCTGAGGAAACAACTTCACTCATTCAGAGGTTTCTCATACGGAACTTACCAGATTCTATCGCTTCAACAGCGTGTTCCACTGCACTATCAATTTTTGGAATCAAATGAGTCTTATGACAAATCTCCTCTAGCTCTGCTCTTTTCCTCAAAACAAGCTCTTTCATTTTGCTTGATTTTAACTCTTCTAACCTGGATACTTCTGCCTCGACCTGCATGAAAATGTTACTTCTACAGGAAATCTGAACCACACAGATCAAGAAAACCAGTCCTTATTTCTCCAGTAACTATAACTCACATAGTTGATGAAGTTCTCAGACAAGCTGTTTGGTTCCGTTACTTCATCTTCTGAAGCAGCGATATTACAAGTAACATTCTGAAACATCTGTTGCTCTTCAACAGGCGTATCCATCAAATTCCAGAGCTCCAACATTGTTGAAGCTAGATCTTGAAGCTGCCAGACAATAATCAAGTTAACTATCAACCAGAGAAAATAACATCAAATTATAAACACAAAGTAATGTTTCATATCAAAATTAGATCTACAAACTGCCAGTTTTTACCCTTTGCATTCTCTGTAGTTTAACTTTTCGCAGTTCTTGTATGGCAATAGCCAATTGATTTACGGTTTCACTATTGACACTCCTAGGACCTTCTGAAATTCCTAAGCTAGGATGGACTCCACTGACTGTCTGCTTGAAGTCCAAACCAAGCACTGAACAGAGAGAATTCAAGGTACATATTTGGTCTTGAACCTTCTTGAGGCGTTCACTCTGCACGAAAAATAACAAAGAATAATATGTGATTGTTTAAATTGGTCTATCTTTATACACACGCACACGCACACAAATACAACTCAGATAGAGATAGAAGAGAAACTATAAGTATATTATTGACCTTCTCTTTCTGAAGTGCAAGGAGCTCTCTGTGTAATTCTTCAAGCTTTCTCAATGACAAATCAGTTTCATCTACAACAGCTGTAATATATTCTCCTGTACTACAAATCTCATTTGAGATACTTTGAAGCTGTTCTTGAACTTCTATAAATTGATTTCTACGCTCAAACTTCCTTTTCCGCATTTCCTCCAGCTCTGGGTGAACTCTTGCCAGCTCTTCCTTCAAGCTTCCAGCTTTTTTGTCAAACTAGAAAAATATGAAAGACAAGAACGAACCAATCTTCTTCTTAGTAAATCAACTGGATAACAAAATAGCGTTAACTATTTAAGGTCATGAATGTAACATTCAAGAAAACTATACAAAAACAAATTGTCATTAGTGATTCATGTCAGGTATATTGACAAGTCTTCGTAGGCTACTAAGGACCCAAAAAGAAATTCTTCTTGCTTTACCTGGGCTTGGAAGTTGGAACTACTAGGAAAACTACAAGGTACGTTAATTTTAACGAGAATACATAGGACCCCTCTCAACTAAACAGCTACCTTTGGCAAATAGTCACTCATTGACAACAATTTAGATATAATAAATTTGTACCAGAGCTTTTATTGTTAACGAACAAACTTCATTAGTACATCTTATGCAATCACTTCCAAAAAAACTCAACACGACATACACTTTCATTTTCCTTAAGTTCTTTTATCCACTTTATTTAACCAATACACATACAAGCCCTAAACTAAAATTAAAAAAATTAGTGATTCGTAAAACATCCAACCTGTCTAAAATGCACTGGTCGCTCTCCCATTGTTGAGCAGATACATGCAAGCTCTGCCTCGGAATCAGCAATCTCCTGCCTTAGTTGAGCTCTAGACCGATTTGCTTTATCTACCTTTCTTCTATATACTTCTACACACTCTTCTTCAAGCTCATACAACATTCTATCTTTTTCAGTCTCAGACTCCCCGACTTCATTCCATATTATCTATTGTGAAAAATTAGCCAAAACAAACAATAAGAGTTCTTCAGTTTTCCACACATTATTTTATTTGGCCAGTGGGGCAGCGATAGCATTACAGATAAGTTGCAGCAAAATTTAATGTATACCTGAAGTTCGTTTAGAAGAGATTCACATGTTGTATTGGATTGTAAAAGAAGACCCTTTTGATGTTTAGCCATTTTGGATCAGTTGTATCTACCGAAAGCAAAAAAACTGTAAAAACCACTGTTCCCCAAAAGGCCAAAAGAACATAAACTTGAGAAACAGTCATTCCAACTTGATGTGTCATAAAAGTAGAAATTAAGAATACTTGCAACAGACTTAAAATCCATTATCAATCTTTCAAAACAAGTCACGATCTAAGATCAAGTTTCAATATAGAATTGTCACTTTCAATGACAGGATGCTATATTGTGGTGACATTCTCACTTGAAAAAAAAAACACTGTTGTTGCTACAAGAAACATTAAAGATTTTAGTTTATGTCAAAAAGCCTATAGCCAATGAATAAAGGTTAGTCATTGGGGGCCATCTGGTCAAGGCTCAACTATATGGTAAATCAGTGAAACAATGACACAATGCACGAGTTACTAAATATCAAATTCCCATACTCAATTCATCTACTATCTCTTTACTAAACAATTATCCCTCTTAAACATAAAACCCACACCATTATCTTAGAATTAAGCCTCCAAGGCTTGGAACAAAGCACAATAATAGATACATTGAAAATGCCACATTACTGCCAGTGCATCCAAATACGTTTTTTCTGAAAAATTAATTATTGACGGTATGGTTCCATTCCATCATTTTACCATGTAACTCAAGTGTTGGACCTATAATATGTAACATCCTTTTAATAAATCCAACATCCCCAGTGAAAAAAAAAATATAATCAAACACAATTGATTGAACCCCAGAGATTCAATCAAAACTGAGCATAAAATATTTCAAAGCAGGCACGTAGCTTTCTGCTACTAGCATTATTTATTAGCGAAAATATTGTAACAAAATTCACAATTGTCCAGAAAAGAAGGTCATAGCACATACGCGAAACAGATTAAACAGGAAAGCTGTGTGGTGTCAATGACCTAGGATGTGAAGGACACAGAACTTCAAAGTAAGATACTAAATTTAGGTTGATGTTTTTTTTTTCTGGATTGGTGAAACCCAGATTAGAAACATTATCGTTACACCTTCCTGACGAACAAAATATGATTTTGAGGGATCCCAGAAAAGCAAAAAATGAAAGCTTTACTAATATTATAGTAAAGGATCTTAATCTTCACCTGTGATTGAAAGGGATTGGTGAATTGCCTTTGGTCTAGAAACCCCCCTGGCAAGAAAGGGGGATTGGTTTTCCCGATAAAATGAAAAAGGGTTTCCCAGAAAAATGCAGCTTTTGTGAAATTTTGAAAAGGGGTAAGAAATGAAAAAAATAGGAAGAGAGAGAAGAGAGAGAATGTAGCCGTTTGAGGAAGGAAAACCGTTGAAGAGCGGTTACAGAGGATTTTGATTTGTTTTTTTTTATTATTTTCTGTGTATAAATAAATTATTATTTTTTTACCATGAATAAGGATTGGATAAGAGATTTGTTAGAATGATAAAATGGATATAGAAAAAGTGAATTTTTATATTTAAAAAAAATAATAAATAATAAATTATTATATTAAATAAATGTAAATAAGTTATGTTTATCAAAATATATTTTTTTATACACTGAATTATTTCTTTTAGATTATTTAATTATTATTTTTTTCTTCAGTCAAACTTAACTTTTTTTTTATTTTTAATATAACCAAAAACTAATTGAGTCAGTGGGTTTAATTAAAGAGACACTAAAGTAAAAATACTGAATTTGGCATATGTGGAAATTCCTAATGCAAAGATAATCCTCAAATAAAACATAAAAACAAGTTCTAAAACTCAGTTGTAAATAATAGTTCAGAGATTTAACTCAATTTTCAAGTAATTCATTGAATTGTGATTAATTTAACTAATGTTTAATAGTTTGTTACCAAAAGATAAATTTAATAACCTTATATATTATTCATATTCGTGTACATTTGTTTTTTTATTGGTATTCTAGTTAAAAATGGATGTCACTTATAGTTTAGAGAATTTATTGTTAAAATTTTTGAACTGCTTTTCTATTTATAATCAAGATACAAATTGAATAATTATCTTTTGTAGATCTATTAATATAATAAAACATATATAAAATTATTTTTAACTTTTTTAAATATATAATCGTTCTTTTATAGTATCTTATAATTTATAGACATTTGTTTTAATTTATGTATTATTATTAATCACTCTAAAACGGACTTTAAAATGGCTTGTATCATACCAACTTACTTGTAACTTTGAAATCAATAAAGTGAATTTAAAGTTATTTTATGTATGTTAAATACGTATTTGATTTTTTAATTTTGGGTTAAATATGTTTTTAGTCACTATAGTTTTGGGCGATTTTGATTTTAGTCCATTGTCAAACTAAAGTACAATTTAGTCCTTCAACTTTAAAAAACTTTGGTTTTAGTCATTTGTACTAATTTGGTAAAAATGACTAAAACCAGAGTTTTCTAAAGTTGAAGCACTAAATTGTACCTTAGTTTGAAAATGGACTAAAACTAATATCGCCCAAAACTATAGGGACTAAAAACATATTTAACTTTTTAATTTTCAACAAAAATTTGAATTAATTTATTTTTGAAATTTTAAATTAATTTAGTTTCTTATTTTTTAAATTTTATAAGTTTAGTTCTTTAATCAAATTTTCATAAATTTATTTAAATTATTTATATTATTTGACATTTTTTTTTAATATTAGTTGGTAAACATGTTTAAAACATTAAATAAATTTAACAAATTTTAATTAAAATAATTAAATTCACATAAATTTAAAATTTAAAATTAAATTAAGTTAAAGTTTTAAAAATAATTAATTTTAATTTTGACCGAAAATTAATAAACTAAAAAAATATCTAACTCTTTTATATATTAATTAGACAAATAACACAATAAAAATATAAAATATATTCAAATTTTATTTTATAGATTAAATATGTTTTTAGTTAAATAAATATAATATTTTAAAATATTCAAACTCAAACCTGAATATATAACAGAATTTAACACCTACAAAATATTAATATGGATGAAATATATTTTTAATTAAATAAATATAATATTTTAAAATATTCTAACTCAAACCTGTGTATATATAACATAATTTAACACCTACAAAATATTAATATGGTTTGATTTAAAAAATTATGCTCATTTTAAAATTTTATAAACAATTTATATTAAAGATAACAATAAAATTTAATTTCTCGTTAAAATTTAAAGAATAAAAAATATATTTAACATTGAGTTAAAATTAAGTTATAGAAAAAAGTTGTTAAAAATTTCATTATCAGCTTCTTATTTTTATATAATACAACTTACATTTAAATTCTAACAATCTTTTTTAGTGTACGTTGCTTTTATATTACTATATTTTCTACGAGCATAAACATTATTTTAATTTTGTTAGTATCAACTTTTGTAACAGCACTATTTATTTTTAGCGATCCGAGGAAAATAATAATTAAGAGTCATTTGTAAATCAATTTATGAACTAATAAAATACAAAATAATCTGATATCATTTTTTATCCAAACAAAATCTTAAGATTTTGTCACACTCAAATACTAATAATGAATTCATACTTAATAATCCAAAAAGTTTTCTTCATAAATAAAATTTTCCACGCGAATTTTAATTTGTGAATATTAAAAATATTTTGTAAGTAAAAACTTCGTATCACTTATCGATGGATTTACCAAAAACTTCTGGTCATCGAATAAAAAATTAAAAATTTATCAATAAACTCATCAATAATAAAAACTTATCAAAAAAATAAATATATATATATATATATATATATATATATATATTTGTGGTAAATATCCATAAATAATAATAATAATTTTTGTAGTGTTTATTACAAGTAAATCTTGAAAAAAAAATCTTCTATTTTTTATTATAAATTTTTTAATATAAATTTATCATCTATAAACTATTTACATAAATATAAATTCATATAGTTCAAGGACACATAATAAATAAATTTATCACATAAAAAGAAAACATATTATTTAAGAAAAACATAAAAAATAAACTTACTTAAAAGAATAAATTAATCAATCTAAAATGTTCATTAACTCTTCAATTTCACGGTGTTACAATATAATTTAAAAAAGAAAAAGAAGATAGATTAAGAATGCAATTCAGATAGAATAAAGATGTAAGAAACAGATGAAGGTATTGAGAAATTAAAAAATGAAGAAAAAGAATAGAAAGAGAGAGAAAACTAAATAAATAAATAAATAAAAAGGAAGAAGATCGTGCGAGAGAGAAAAATGATATAGTACTTTGAAAAAAGTTTTAAAAGTTTTATATAAAATAATATAATAATATATAAATATTATTTTAAAATATTTATAAAAAATTATAGGTTTAATAATTGGTCAACTTCTTATTTGGGATGAAAATTTCAAATTGATTTTTTTTTCGTTTCAATCAAGTTTTTATTTTGTGAAAATTGTAAATTGGATCAATGAGATTAATATTAGATTGATGTATGGTGATATATGTTTTTAAATATCGTGAAGTTCATTATTTGGTTTACGTGTATCTATTTTATTTAAAAAAAAAAACAAATTGGAAAGAATGAATTAAACATTAGGAATGCTTCCTGTAATCACCCAAAAACACCGTTCGAGCTTAGGCCGCCACAGAATCGTGAATCTGATCACCAATCTCCATGTGAAGCATGTTCACGAACCACCCGCAACCAGAAAACCACAACAAACCCCAAAATCATGATCAGTCAACTCCTACCGCCACTACAAGCATCTTCACACCAACTCGCTAGTTCATTATCCATCTTCGTCGACCTGCAAACTCAAACCAAACCCAGAAAAAGGAAAACCTTAATTTTCAATTGAATTTTCTTCATTGCAGCGCACATCCAATTTGTTCAACCTTCAT
The DNA here is from genome assembly GCA_027742785.1 of Vigna reflexopilosa. Taxonomy (NCBI): domain Eukaryota; kingdom Viridiplantae; phylum Streptophyta; class Magnoliopsida; order Fabales; family Fabaceae; genus Vigna; species Vigna reflexopilosa. The sequence continues at coordinate 28,164,327 of CM050928.1, read as the reverse complement.
GGTTCCACCTAGAAATCATTGCAAAGAACCAGAATCCCAAGTCAGAAGCAGGAAAAACCCTCAAATTAGCGCAACACAAAAACTCTAAAATCGCGGAATCCTTCGTCGCAATCTCCTCCGTGCGTGAACACCATCGTGCCACCCAGAACAACACAACACCTCGCGCAAGCGTCAAGCCTCCATAAGCCAACAAAACCCTACAAACAGAAAAGGACCAGAGTCCATTCGAGAAAATCAGAGAACATGAACCCTAATCGCAAAATCCAATTGTGACTCATCCTCGAGCAACCATTATCGCACACAGCGCAGTCCGACACAAAATAGGTCGTGAGCCAACCACGTTGTTCATTTTCCTCACACAAACACTTGAATCGGGCCATTATCTCCTTCGTAGTGCAAACTAGCTTCTATTCCCCTAATCTGAAACCCTAATTCTGGGTGGGGATGGGGACTACCACATGGCAGTCCCTTATTGGAAAGAATGAATTAAACAACATATCATCGTACCACGTCATTTTAAAACATATATCACTATGTCACGTTAACCTAACATTAACGTCGTTGGGTCCAATTTAACGGCAGAGGTTTAATTGGTGTAATTTTCACAAAATAATGACTCATTTAAGACACGAAAAAAGAAAAGGACCAATTTGAGATTTATAACCTAAATAAAGAACTGACAAATGATTAAATCAAAATTATATGACAAAACTTAGGTTTAATAGGTTCGGAGGTCCCTATTTCTACGAATTCGTTCCAATTGGGTCCTCCTATTTTGAAAGTGCTCAATTGAGTCCCTAATTTGATAAATTTAATTCAATAATATCATTTCCGTTAATTATTGTGAACGACGTTAACTTTCTAGCCTGATGGCATGTTGATGTGTCCTTTAATAACCACGTGGCAGAGTGAGGTGTGGAATTAATTTATTTTTGTCAAAAACATGAATTCAACACAGAACGTCGTCGTTCACCTCTCATCGCAGGCCACCAGACCCCACTGCCTGAGTGGCTTCATCGAAGAGATCTGCTTCGTCTCTTTGCCGTGCCACCGTCTCAACCCTTTCCCCGACGACCATCTTTCGCTCCGTCGATAGGGATTTCGCTGCGCCGCCGCGATGCTGCTTGCAACCACTCCCTCTTTAACTCGTTATTGTTCTCCAGGACGCACTGTAAGACTAGTGATGACAAAAGACAGTTTCAAGGTAGTCGAGAAAGGGGGTGGTTTTCTGGCAGCAAAGATTTGAATAGGTAAGAAATTTGAAGCAGTAACTGATATTTTTCAAAAAAAATTGTGAGTGATAGTGTACCATTGGTTCCTTCAGGAAATTCTCTGGCATTGCTTTGTTTTCACCAGATCCTTTGACTGAATCCGAATGAACATTTTTTCTTTTCTTATGTGAACAAGTGGAAGCTCCAAATTTTGGCCTATTTTTTTCGAGAAAACCCTAACCATCCCAATTGGCTCCTGCACTCCAATGATTCACCGTTGCAGTCGGATTCTGTTTGTTAAGATTATATTGTTATCAATGTTGGTAATTCAAATCTTTCTACGTTTTCTCACTCTGGTTCATTTTCAGTAACTGTTCAAGGTTTGCAATTTGATTTCTTGAGTTTTACCTTCATATTACTCACTAACTCAATTTACTTTAATGTTTTGTGTTACAGATCTAGTGCAAATTGATGATTCATTCTACTAATTTTTTCTCTTACATAATTGTTCAACCGCTACAGAGAAAGGACGTAGGGTGCCTTTTGCTTATAATCGATTCATTAAGTATGTAGTCTTCAGCCTTTGTTCTTTTAAAATCAACCTCCTTGCTTCTCCCTAGTTACTGTGATATAGTTTCTATATTTGTAAAGGGGCTCAAATTGTTAAGAGGACATTATTTCCAAGGGAACACTTTAACCATTGATTTTCCCCAATGTTCTCAGTGTTTACTTTTCCTAAGGGATTGAGCGTGGATATTGTTGTGCATATCTGCATCGGGCACTATCTTTGGGAATGTAGCAGAACGACCCATTTGCGTAGTAGTTGTCATCGGAGATGGAGCAAAATATGACTCCAGCCTTCTTGAGGGTTTTGTAGTGGGTGGTGCCATGAAGATGTTGTCGATGATTGTAACATGGCGTGAAGGTTTTGGGGGTTTGATGTTTAGGGTTTGGGGGACAATAGATTTGGGGTGGCGCATGGGTTGCAAAGGTAAGAGGGAGATGGAGAGGTCGTCGCAGTGAAGAAGACACCCATGAATGAGGTTTGGTTTGAATAAGATAACTTTAATCGAATAAATCCATATAACATCCTCGTCTGTGCCACGTTACAGATAAAGGACACATCGGCATGCCATTAGGCAAGAAAGTTAACGTCGTCCATTGTATTTAACGGAAAGGATATTATTGAATCAAATTTATCAAATTAAGAACCCAATCGAGCACTTCCAAATTAGGAGGACCCAATTGGAACGAATCTGCAGAAATAGAGACCTCTGAACCTATTAAACCACAAAACTTATAAAAAAGGTTTGTTCTTGCGTGTCTCACCTGTAGTCATCGATAATCTTACCATATTTTATTATAGTAACATGTTTTACATAATCTAATATAATAATTAATTGTCATGCTTAATTATATATAAAGGTATAAATATTCAAATATCATGCTTCATTTATGATTAACTTACCTAAATTTTGTTGTAAGATAAATGACGTATGTTAATAATCTCATATATCAATTGTGCGTTTAAAAATTAATCCGATGACTTTAATTTTAATACTAGTTATTAAATTGAGAATTTACTTCAAAGTCAAAATGTATAGTTTATAAAGAGCTTTATCCTTTGTACTTAAGAATCTAATCATGAAAACATATGATTTGATTATAATGTAACCTAATCCTATGTGTTTATCTCATTATAATTAATGTAATTCACTAAAATATTATTATGTAAGTCCTAAATCTTGAATATTCGCCAACGATTACTGTTTTAGTGTCGATCGATCCACTTAAGGTTGATTAAAAAAAACACTCCGTTCAAGTCATATATATTTCTTAACTGGCTTAAAAAAACTAAGTCATAGAAAAAGTGTTTATTATCCTGATATAAAATCTATATCTATAAATCTAGTGATAATACCCGTCAATGACTATTGTTATTATTGATTACTCTTTAATTACTTCAACAATTGCTTTTACCAATCCATTGAGTTTTAATTGTTTATCCACCTAATTCATCTATACGATACACCAAGTCTAACAACATTGGCTTCAACGTTTTCTTTAAATGGGATAGATTTCAAGTGTTAGGTGTTATACAATGCACATTCACTAATGTTCTCTTTTTAATTTACCAAGACAATGTAAATAATATTTATCTGGCTATCACGATTTTTTAAGAGGTCAAAATTTGATTTTCAGAAAACTAAAGTTTTGACTTATTGTTTTAATGATTTTTTCTTAGAGATATTTATAATTTGATTTTCTGAGTTGGTATTCATGTGTTTTTAATTGATATGTAGTTCGGAATTCGATTATATCAGAAAACTGAATTTTGAATTACATTTTTTTTTCACTTAAAAAATATGGTTTTATAAAAACGAATTCAGAGAGTCTCCAAAAATCGAATTTCGAAAATAAAAAAATATCAACTCAGAATTCAGCTTTTCAAAAACTGAATCCCAAATTAGCTTTCCACAAAAATCACTGAAAAAGCAAGTCAAAACTCAGCTTTCCAATAACCGATTTTCAAGTTTCGGAGGTAAATATGATGCTATGTTAGTAAATTAAAAACTGAACCATGACACTCAGAAATAAAAAATCTTAATCTCGTTGGTGATATTTTTATCCATAATGGATTATATTGATTAAAAGAAACTACGAAAAATAATGTCAAATGTGAATTTTAATTGCTTCATTGTCATTTTGTTCTCTCAAGCATATATTGCATTGATTAAAATCATGGAAATGACAAGGAGTTAAAAGAAAATTCTTTTATGATAAAGAATGTGAAATGTGTGTATTTGAGGTGTCTAAAGTTATTATATACTATCAAGCATACATTTACAAATACCACATTCTACAACATTATTATTAGAGACATCTTCATCTTCATTCTTCATAGATATGATAGAAATTTGATTATTTGTGGGAGCATCCCAACAACTAAAATACTTAATATTATCATTTAAATCTTCAATCACATTTAAATGAACATTTATTCACCATTCATATTAACTTTAATAAAATATTCGAGAATACTTCAAACAATATTAACTAAATTTAATTATTTTAAATATAATTTTATAACCCATGTAAGTTCATTTTAACGATTTTCATAATTCTAATAACAAATTCGAATTTAGTTATCTTAAGTTTGGTATTCTTGAAAAACTTTTTATAAAATAATAACATTATAAATTTCATTTTTTTTATGGTTATTAACTTACAAGCGAAGCTAACAAAGTAACTCTTCCCAAAACCTCACTCTCTCTTTCTTCTTTCTCCCTTCATCTCTTTCCAATGGCTTCCATCCCCACACTTTCTCCGTCCTTAACCAAACTCTTCCCTCACTCCACACCTCATTCCAACTCCAATCTCTGCACTCTTCCTCCCACCTCTCTCTTCGGCACCAGGATCACCCTCCAACGCGCCACCTCATCATCCTGTTCTCTTTCCAATACCAACTGTCGTGCCACGTCATCAACGGTGTCGTTTAGCCTCCCCTCCCCGTAAGTTTTTCTCTCTGAAACCTTCCCACGGTGATGGGTCTCTCGAATTTCCTTATGGGTCGTCTCGGAATGCTGAAAGTTTCCACCTTTTTTTTTTGTTTTCCCAGGAAACCCCTTTCCGATGCGCCAGAGAAAACCCCTAAGTGAGTTTGTTGTGGCTGTTGCTTTTGTTCACGTTTACCAGTGTGGTAGTTGGTTGTCTGTGTTTATGTGTTTGAGGGTTGTGTTTGGTTCAGGTGGTCGGCGAGGGCTATAAAATCGTTTGCAATGGCAGAATTGGAGGCGAGGAAGATAAAGTTTCCCAACACGGGAACCGAGGCTATTCTGATGGGGATTTTGGTTGAAGGTTTGTTGCAATTGGTGTTTTTCAATTTCAGTATAGCCATGAAAACTAGTGCTTCTATCTTTGAATGAATTTTGTTTAGATAAACTTTGGCTCCTACAGCTGCAATTTTGGTCACCATAATCGTTTAATTGCACGTTTAGTTCACTGCTAGTAAGTTGTCGTGTGTGTGTTGACAATCTTATATCTTTAAGAATAAGATTTGTTTCACAAAAAAACAGAATAAGCTCTCGCATATGTTATCACTGGAAACACTTCAGCATTTTTTTGGTAATCAGATTATATGTTAGTTTTTCATTAGGACCAAGATTGCACATAGAAAAAACTACGGAGATAAAAAGCGGATTTGAGCCTAAACCTTTTCACACTTATATAGGAGATAAAAAATTAGATGGTAAAATGAATTATGTTTTTTTTGTAAAGCTGTATTCAACTTTACAAGAGAAGTTAAATGATTTTTTTGAATAGTCATGGGGGATTAGAATTTCTTTTTCTGTTTTATCCTTCCAAATGAGTTATGGGTTTAACAATAATATATCTCTAGACATACTCAAGTTTTCATTGAAGATGATCATTTACTTGTGGCTTCTCCCTCTTCGTTTTTAGCGGTTGTATTCATGTTTCATAGTTTCATTATTATTGAAGGAAAAATAGTGCTATGTACATGGCTGTCACTATAACCTCAGATTCTGTGAAACCTAAACCAAATATGCCATTCATAGTTTGGCACTAGAATCTTCTTCGTTTCTTGTAGTTGAAATAAGTTTGGCACTAGATCCTGCCATTTGAATTCCTAAAGGTTTTTTGTCTTCTTGAGCAATTAATCAATTTAAATGTTGCACTGGCTTTGTGCCTTTTGTATATCCTTATGATGCAAGGATATGATACAAGTATCGGATACATGTCGAATGACTATTCGTCTCATCTTAAAAAAGATAGATACGTTCAAAGTATATATTTATGCATACATATAATTCACAGAAATCTTTATTAAATATTATTCAAATGTATATACAAATAGTAAGAGTGAAATTTGCTTCTGCCAACATTGCATGTTTTTTTAATAAAGTGGTGATTAAATATCAAATCCTGAATATGATTTCATGGAATAGATCACATAAATTATATATTTTATTTATGTTTAACTTTTGGAATAATATAGAAATAAAAATGATAATAGTTGAATATATGACTAAAAGAAAAAAAAATGACTATAAGAAAAAAAGGGATTAAAGTGTGGATCCTTGGGACATGTTTTATTTAGCATGGGATACTAAATAAATACAACGAGAATTCATAACACGGGTTTATTAGCTGTATCAATAAGCAACAGTTGTAACTTCTAAGTACTCTTTATATGTATATTAAGCACTCTTTTATTCTGAATTGCTGACACTTTACAGATACTTTAAACCTCGGCACCAGATGCATTGGCCTGATATTGTTCCATCTTAATCATTTTTTGTTTTTCTTTCAGGAACAAGTAGAACTGCTAAATTCTTAAGAGCTAATGGAATTACACTTTTCAAAGTACGTGAAGAAACTTTAAATCTACTTGGCAAATCTGACTTGTATTTTTTCAGCCCTGAACATCCTCCTTTGACTGAACCAGCCCAGTTAGCCCTTGAATGGGCTATTCAGGAGAAACTGAAATCAGGTAAGCATGGTTTTTACAAATGGTCATAAGCTAGATTCATTGTTCCATTTGGGATTTTCCTTTTCCAAACATTTCCATTTGTTAGTTACTTATTGCATGAAATGAATCCATTGGTGCATTTGCATTGTCAAGTAGAAAGAAGCTGTGCCTCTTTTGATAGAAAGTTGCTGAGATATGAATATTAATTTTAAATGAATTTGCAAACTGTTTAGGGACTAAAAACATGATTAACCATAATGGTTTTATAACTTTGTGCCTCAGCCTTGCCTAGTTTTGCTCGTCTAATGTATTTTCAATATGACCATGTGATGTTGCATTTGTACAATGTTGATCTTGCTACCTAATGATCTTACTCAATTTTTTTCGTTTTGTCTTGTGGATTTACTAAAATTATGATATAAAATGTAGGTGAAGGAGGAGAAATAAACGTGACACATATGCTTCTAGGAATTTGGTCACAGAAAGAATCAGCAGGTCAAATAATTTTGGCTTCTCTAGGTTTCGATGATGAAAAAGCCAAAGAACTTGCTAAAACAGTAAGTCTCAAGTTTTGTTGCTTTGGCTGGCTAAATCCTTAATGTTAATGTACAAATACGGTTTCTGTGTTTGCAGATTGATGGAGATGTTGATTTGAGTTTCAAAAGGCAAACATAAGAAATGTCTTGCTCTAATTCCAAACACTGTTGTACTCCATTTTGGAGGTGATGCATTTCTTACTCTTTTTTAATTTATAAAAGTTTTGTGGAGCTCAATTTTTAAGCAGTGTGTGATGGTGGAAAGGCAAACACACACTGTATCATCTCTGCCCTCTTAACTTTTCATCCTTTTTGACTTCACATTGTATCTCTGTCAAATTTTCCTAACAGCGAAGCTTTTTCTTTATGAAATTAAAATTGTAATGATCCCTCAAAATATCTTATATAATCTGTGAAGCAAATTATTGGTTTGTTTCATGCATTAGCAAAGAAGAAAGTAATCAGATGAGAAATTATGGATGATGTAAGATTCATTTGAAATAGCTAATAAAGTATGGATGATGTAAGATTCATTTGAAATGAGAGAAATTGAACAATCCCCTTCTTTGTAAAGACAATTTAATTTTTAAATTAAGTCAAGTTATTTGGTTCTCTATAATTCTCAGTTTGTGAAATTTTGGTCTATTCATTTTCTGATTTTAGTTACGATTAATCATTGGATAAAAATATTTAGAATTTTAAAATCTGAATACTAACATTGCGAAAAAAAAAATAGAGATTAAAATTATGAATTAAAAGTTAAAGGGGTAGAAATTATAATTTAATTAGTTTTAAATATTTAAGTAATAATTATAATGAGTGAATATTTTTTGTAACAACTTTATAATCATATGGTTAAAATTATTACAACATTGATTTTTAATTGATAGAAGGAATAAATTGATTCGTTTTAAAATATTAAATAATTGGTTTTATAAGCATAACAGACCAAAATGAATTAAAAAAATAAAACATCAAATATACAATATAGTCCAAAAATTAAAAAAATCCAAATGTTTATTTAATATGTTGTTGTTTTGTATTTCGAGAGTACAAATTAAATACGATGCTTCCTTTCTTCAAAATCACTCGAGTTTAACAAATTATAATTTTCTTTTAAAAAATTGTAATAAAATTATACCACAATACAAATTTCCAATTTAAATAATAATAATAAAGCAAGCTAATGTGTTTCATTATGTCCCCTTGGCATCATTTCGTAACATATATTATATTATATGTTAGAAGAATGATTTTTTCATGTTTTTAATAAAAATACACATTTTAATAATATTTTACAGTTGGGTTATTTTTTTGTGTGAAATAAAAAAAAAAAAAAAACTTATTATAGAAGGTGTTAGCATGACACTTCATCTTTCTAAATATTGATGATTTTGTAATTATAAAAAATTTAATATCCACATTCATGTTGACAAGGGTCCTATTTATATGTTTGTTTGGAAATCATCTCCTATCATATACGTGAATATAAAAGATGTTTCTCTTCTTATATTGGGATTAATGTTATGAAGGCTATAAATGTAATGTTGGCTATTATTAGAGATTAAATTCCTCATTGTTGGAAAAGAACTTTATGGGGGTTGTTAATTATTTTAACCATCTTAAGGAGCATTGTATGACTATGAGTTGTTGCTTAAATTTTAAAGTTTTCCACGTTTTTCATTAAGTGAGCAAGTATGCTTAAATATTAGCTAATTTACGTGTTTTTATAGATATGCTAAGTATATTGTATTTGGAGGTAAATGAAATTACATCTTAGTAATTATTAACAAATCTAATTAAAACAAAATAAACGTAACAAAAGTAAAAAATCCATCAATAAACAACGCTTATCCATAAAATTAATAATTCATAATAAGATTTTATTTTATTTTTTAAATCATGCTAAATATTTCTAACATTTTTTCTCTCAACACATGTTTAAATTAGGGTTTTTGTTTTATCTATTAACTCTTTTCATTTTTACCAACAATTACAAAAATTACATTATTCTGTATTGTTTTTTTAATTTATTTTCAAAATTATTACAGATAATAACATTTAATATTACAAAAAAATTAATCACACTTTTAACATCTCATTTGGATAGTTTAAACACTATTGAGAAAATAAAAATTAACCATATAAAAAATATATAAAAATGTCTTTTTTACGATTATCTAAATACAAAACTCTATTTTTTAAACTATGTACTCTTATATAAAAGGTTTCTTATTTTACAACTCAAAAGATAACATAAGCCACATTAAGCAAACTATACATTTGATCCCTCGCCGCCTAGGATTTGCTCCCTTGTTTGTTCATCTCCCTCTCCTCACATTCGTCATGTAATAATTTCAAATTCATACAACAAACACAAAAAACAAACAATACAAAAAGGGTAAGCTAAGGTTAATAGAATAAAACAGAGTTCATAAATCGACATATAATATCTTAACCTTCAATCTAAGCATAACACTTAAACATATCATAACATTTAAACCCAAACATTGAGATACACGTGTTATTGTCGAACTATGGTAGGTTGTGCACTTATGGTGGTCTATACTTCTCTGCAGAGCCATTGCCAATGGGTTTCACCCTACCATAACCAAGGTTAGTCTGTTAAACGCCTCAGGCCAAGGCAAAGCCCCTGTACTTAGACCTTTTGCTACTCTCACCACATGCCCCACCCCTTTCTACTTAAGAACGAATGACCGTTAGAATATTAGGATATCAATACTGAGCTACTACAATAATACATACACTACTTGAAACATCCATTAAGAATTTCACCTTAGAAACTCTTTTCAAACCATACTTTAATACATACTTAACCGTGTGCATTATCATCATATAATTTAATTTATATTACTAAACGAACTTTAAAGCATCAAAACATTTGCATTCATAAACAATAGAGAAAATAAATCAAAAGAGAATCAAACATGCATACAGGGCACCCAATGCCATAATTATGGTGTTCAATGCTGAATTGCTCGCCAAGAGAGTTATTCTTTAACGCCCAATAAGAGCGTAAACAAAGAGCTTCCTCAGCTCAACGAGAAATCTCGCCTAACCTCTAAAATCCATTGCCAAACATCAATATTACTCGCCCAACGACCCCTCTACTAGCCCGACTAGTCTGTAGAATTTTACAGAACATCAATTATACAAAATTTACACCCCTCAACCTCAAATGTTATAATTCCCACACCTTCACATGCATCTACAACTCCGATTTGTTATTCCAAACCTTAATTGAACTCATCCAAGTGTTTATTAATCAACTTAAACCCTATTAGTCTTATTTTCCCATAAATTTCTAACTCATTAAACTAAAATACCATTTTAAAGCTTGAAATTCATTCCTACTCATTCCTTATCACAAGTTGGTAAACTTAACCTCTAAACAAGTCTTAAATAGCCTGGAAACAAACTTTAAACTTCAAGATTTTCCCTCCCATCATTATCTTAAAATCTCACTTATCAAAACTCTTATTTGGCACTAAATTAGTCTACAACTCTCACCAATTCACTACTATCTAATTTACATCATCCCCTTTTGTTATCTAAGGTTCTATACAAGTTTTAAATGCCTCTAATACTAATCTCAAACATCATTTATCACACCAAAGTCGCTCCTCTAGAATTTCACCTACAATAAACCCAATTCAAACTAAAAACAATCCCATATCACTTCCTTTTCATTACCTACAATCCTACATTAGTTTTGTACCTAATTAAACTCCAACACAACATCATCAAATGTTCAAACTAGTAGAAATTCTCAAACACACCCAATAATATTCATCGAGATATAAACATCACTCAATAACTTACATTATTCCCTTTTGATATCTAAGGTTCTATAAAAGTTTTAAATGCCTCTAATATTGATCTCAAACATTAGTTATTACACCAAAGTTGCTTCTCTAAAATTTCACCTACAAAAGATCAAACTCAAACTAAAAACAACTGCACAACACTTTCTTTTCACTACCTACAATCATACATTAGTTTTGTGCCTAAATAAACTCCAATACAACATCATCAAATGTTCAAACTAATACAAATTCTCAAGCATACCCAACAATATTCATTGAGATATAAACATCACTCAATAATAAACTTAATTATAACATATTCAACCAAACATAGTTTCTCACAACACATCAAACCTAAATTCATACATCTTAACACCAAATTAAGAACAATATTAACTTTCCTTACTTGGTTGGAAAGCTCAAACAACTATACAAAGAAAGCTACCACTATCTCAACTCAAATAACTCTAATTGTACATATAAACCATAGAAATATGATTAGGCTAGGTCCTTAGGACTATTGATCAACATGCTACATGTGATGACACTAAACTCACATATCTCTTAAAACAACCAAACAAATAAGAAAGATATAAACTAACTTACTCTAAAGAGAAAACCAATCAGTTAGAAATGAAGGTTTTGTCACAATGATATTTAGGTATCTTTTAATCATCAAACAAATGTTTTAAAAGTTAGAACTTTTAGAGGAAAAGAAGAAAAAAATTTACGTAACTGAATTTCAAAGAGATGACCAGTGTTTTAAATAATGAAACAAAATTATAAAATTCTATTTATATTATTGATATTTTTAAACATTAAAATAATCGATATCATTATTTTAAAACACACATAAATTTAATACCTTATTTTTTAGGTTCCTACAACACTATTAAACTAAAACTATATAAACTAGATTCCTTTTAACACATTATTTAACATAAAATCATTTTTTTATTTTTCTTTAATTTTATTTTATCTCATACAATAACCCTCTAATTTGATTTTCATTCACTTTCTAAAGTTTTTATTTTTATTTTTTTATAACTTCTAAATATTCTATTCTTTCACATTATATTTATCTTCTCAGTTATTAAATTATAACACAATAACATAAAAGTAAATAAATCATTTAAATACATACATATCAAACTTTAAGCTAGTATTTACATTATTTTTAAGGTTTAATAGGTTCGGAGGTTCCTATATTTGGGGGTTTGTTTTAATTGGATCCTCCAATTTTGGAAGTGATCAATTGGGTCCTTAATTTGGTCAATTTGATTCAATAAGAGCCTTTCCGTTAAATGCAGTTAACGACGTTAACTTTTTTAACATGTGGCTCCGGGTGGCACCGTTGGAACTGTGTAATTGGATTATAACATTTTTAATTGTTAAATATATTAATAAATGAAAATATAATTAGAAATTATTAAACATATTAAATTTTGTTTTTTTTACCATTTTCACGCATCTCTGGAACCCACCATTTTTCTTCCTAACTCTCCTTCTCCATTCCTCAACATCAAACCTTCACCTTCAAGAATCCTCTTGGCTCCCTCTTCCCGACCTCATTCTCCTAGACTAGGCATCTTTCTCGAGCAACCATCGCATACAACCACATGTTCCTTCCTCACCTTTCGTTTCTAACCCCGAAAACCAACACAGATCACACACAACAGGATCCCATTCTTCCCCCCAACTCAAACTTCATCCTTCAATAAACAACACCACCAAAAACAGAGACCTATACCCATTTTCCTGCAACACACATTCATAACCTAAACCCCAAGACTCACGCCCAATATAGCACAATACAAATGAGAGGATAATCGCCGGCGACATCAACGGCAGCGAGGTTGGTCACCGACAGCGGCGAGGGTGCATCACAGAGGAACGACGATGGAGGTGCTGGTAGAGCCTCTGGCTGTGGCATCGACGGTGGCTGAACTACGAGAGACGAGGAAGCCCCACAAGCTCCAATAGAGAGGAAAGTGGTGGCGGCGACGCGATGGTGGTGGAGAGGGTTCGTCGGAGTGCGACGACCTCAATTTGGTGGCGGCGGCACCGTTGCGACAACGAACCACCAGTGTTGTTTACGAACAAGAAGGCCTCTCTTGCGCGAGTAGGAGAAGGGGAGCTTGGTGCCGTGGCGGGCGATGGCTCCGGCAGCTCGCGTCGTCAGCAGTGATGTTTTAGACCGCGGCTCACGACGGCTAGTTCGGTGGTGGTTGTGGCACGCGACGGAGGTAAACCCCTCCCTAGGGTTTCCGGGTTTGCGGTTTGGAGAAGAGACTTAGGTCTTAGTGAATGCAAAAGGTGTGAAGAATTGCAGAACCCCTATTTTAATTTTAATAATTTAATATGTTTAATAATTTCTAATTATATTTTCATTTATTAATATATTTAACAATTAAAAATATTATAATCCACCTATATAATTCCAACGGTGCCACCTGGATCCCTCACCACATAAAAAAGTTAACGTCTACATTTAACGGTAAGGTTCTTATTGAATCAAATTGACTAAATTAGAGACCAATTAATCACTTTCAAAATTAGAGGATTCAATTGAAACAAACCCCCAAGTACTTCCTAACCTATTTTTAATTCAACAAAAGTAAAACAAACACGTGTATTAATAATTATAAAATGTCACTGACTTTTTTTTTTTTGTTAAATTCTTCCAAAATATTTTCTAGCGAAACTCAAATTCTTTCCCTCGCCGCGGAGAGTGAGCTACACTGGCAGATATCAGAGTGAGGGGACTCACAGAAATACTGAGTCCCGCCAAACCTAAACCCTAATCGAGGGTTTAAGCTCCAACAACATAACCCAATCCTTTTCTCTTTAACTGTTTCAGTTCCGAATTTGAATCTCGCGCGTCTCCTTCAATCATGAGTTTCGCAGCGTACAAGATGATGCAGTGGTCCACTGGAATCGACAACTGCTCCGCCGGCTTCCTCACGCACTCACGTGCCGACTCCGTTCCGCTCCAGGCCGACGACCTAGACGCCGAGTGGTCCTCCCGCCCTAGCCGCGTCGGCCCCCTCCCAAACCTCGTCGTCACCGCCGCCAATGTCCTCGAGGTCTACACCGTACGCATCCAAGAGGACCAGCCGACCAAGGCCACCGACCCCCGCCGCGGTACTCTCCTTGATGGAATCGAGGGAGCCTCACTTGAGCTCGTGTGCCACTATAGGTTCTGTCCGCTTATCTGTTTTGGAATTTGAATTGTGCTTAGATTAGCTCATTTTTGAGAAATTATAATAAGCGATTATTTCGTCAAGACCAAACATTTTTAGCTGTGTAGGGTAGTGGTATGAATTTGCAGCGGCGAGCAACTAACGAGGTCGCATTCCAGTCGAGAGAGGTGCTCCCATAGAGTGTTTGTTCACTTGTTCTGGAGTCTGCATTGTGATTAGATTAGTTTATTTTAAAAAATAGTAAAAATAGCGATTACTCGAAATGATCTGGACTGGACATTTGAGCTGTGGTTGTATGGACTTGCTGTAATTTAGAATGTTTAGTGCCAATAGTGGCTGGGTTGATTCTAGCGTAAGGGGTTAATTTCTATAATGTGGCGAACAACTAAGAAGGTTCCAATTGCCGTTGAGAGAGGTGCACATTTAGTGTTTTGTTCACTTGTTCTGGAGTCTGAATTGTGATTGGATTAGCTTATTTTAAAGAAATAGTGAAAACAGCGATTAGTTTCTTGGAAATGATCTGAACTGGACATTTGGACCATGATTGTTGCGTGATTTACTAGAATTTCCTGGGAGGGGTTAGTTCTCCTGACAATGTGGCAAACGAAGGTTTGATTTTCCATCGAGAGAGGTTTCTCACATAGAGTTTCTGACTGTACACAAATATGGTTGTGTATACATATGAGAAATTAGAAAGAAAACTGTGGTCCATAAGACAGTTTTTGTTTCTTAGCTATTCTTTAGTTCTTGTTTGCAATTGATGGTACATTGTCGATTGAGTAGTGGTGATTTTGTATGTGATAATTCTATGTGCTTGGTTAATGGTGCAGGGATGTAGATTTGGTTATTTGCAGTTTTGTTTGTTTGCTGAATTTACTGTTGCAGTTTAGGGGAGGCTGTGAGGATTTAGTGTAATTCAGGGGTTGGGTCTTGTTGTAGGGATTAGTACCTACAACGTGGCAGATCAAAGTTTGAGTTGCATATGTTCACATTTAAAGTTCAACCCTGCCGCAAACAAGATTGTCTCCAAAGAAGTACACCCACAATGTTATCATTATCAAAAAATATTGGGAACACCTAAAAGTCCTCTACAAATATATATCAGGAGCCATAACAGATTATAATAGAAGCATCACAGACAAAAAGAAAATACAGTATATGCATACAAGTATGTTTTAGAGACCAGATTGACCAGAGATAATGCTAAATTATATTATATAAGTGGATGTAATTCTCTTCTTACTAAGTCGATTTTATGAGGTTGAGTTATTTTTAAAGCTCACTTTTTTAAGAAGGTATTAGAGCTATTCAAAGTCTATCCTTTTCAAGTTTGTTGGGACTCGTGTCACCTACTATTGGGTTTTTCTCAGTTTCATGCTTGAGATGTCCAATTCTCGGCATGAAGGGGGTGTGTTGGAGATGCCATATCGACTATGAATAAGATCAAATTATAATGTATCAGTGAGTGTAAATCGTATCTTACCATGTCAGTTTTGAAATATTGAGTTAAACTTAAAGTTTACTTTTTAAAAATCTTATAAACAATTTATTGGGTTTGGGTTGGGTATAAGAATCCAAAACATTTATGAAAAGCGAAATTAGGGTTTCTTTTGCCTTGGGTCTGGGTTGGGCTGACCCAGATCTTTCTTTTTTCTTGTGATGGAGGTGTGACTTGATTTCTGTAATGCCCAAGGCAGCTGGTGTGCTGCTACAGAAAACCTGATTTGCCAACACCTTGTTATGATGGCCTACAAAGAATCCACTGCTTTCCGCCACGGCCATTAATTGATAACACTGAGTACACCTGTGTGATTAAATATAAGGGCAGTGAATAAAAGAGCTTATATTTTTTCTGATTTTTAAATTCTCATAGCAATTGATAGGTATGTTGTGGATTGAGTAGTGACAATAAAGTTTCTGATAATTCTAAGTGTTTGGTTAATGGTGCTGGGATTTAGACTGGGACAATGTTCATCTTTGTCAGTTTGCTGAATTTTCTGATGGAGTTGAGTGTGGAGCATCTTATGCCGTAATGTAAAAGTCTAACCTTATGGCTGATGCTAGAACATAAAATGTGAAATTTGTAAATATTTATATTTTCTTAAATATTGTTTTATAATTGATAGGTATGTACATTAGTGGTCATCAAGTGGGTTTCCTTGATGGCACCGGGATATTGAGTAGATTGCTCTTGCTTCTTTTAGCCATTGTTTTTACTGACAGACTCAAGTTTTATGTGAATATAGAATGTGATGTTTGGAAAATTTATTTTGTTTTATTTTCGTTAAGTATTTGGATTGGGTTAAGGGAATTTAGTTAGTGATAGTCACATGGCTTTCCTTGATGATAATGGAAATGTTGGACATGACCTTGATCATTTGCTTGTTTAATCTATTGGATTTAGTGATTTATTTGGGCATCTTACCTGACACATGCTATTATACATATGATCCAGGTTGCATGGTAATGTTGAAACCATGGCTGTGTTGAGCATTGGAGGTGGTGATGCTTCTAGGAAGAGAGACTCTATCATCTTAACTTTTGCAGATGCAAAGATTTCAGTTCTCGAGTATGATGATTCTATTCATGGACTTCGAACGAGGTGAGTGAATAGTTTAAATTAGCTTGTGAACAACATATGCTGTTCTTTTGTTAAATTCTGTTATTAATAATGTCATATCTGGCTCCATAATTCTGTGAACTAAAAGTGAAAAGAATCATTAATGGAGAAAAATAGCCTTCAAATTTGTTAGGAGTTCCATTGAAAATGGATTTATCCAACTCTTTGTTATACTCTTACTATACACATTTTGTGCTACTTGATTGATATTATTAAAATGGTTAGGTACTTAGTTAAACTACAGAGATATCGTATTCTATTTGGAATGTTATGAGTGGGTGTGTGGACATTCTAGTTCAACATTGTAGGGTAGAAGACTAGGTTGAATACTCTCATCAAGATGCTTTTTGTATTAAACAGTTCGAATCAAAACCTCCATTTAGCCCGCTTATGGAAATTATTGGTATTGTGATGAATTGTAACTATTGTTATGTTTGTTTTACTTCAAGGTGTAAAGAGAGAAATGTTTTTATTTTGGTGATGTTTGAATGCAGTGATATAAGTCTACCATTATCTTTTGGAGGGATTGAATATGGAAGATGTACAGGGCTTGCATAAAGCAAGCTGTTGCCATTTCTTTTTGTTTTTGTTGTTTATGGATAGGGTGTTGAGTATAACATAAAACATTTAGTTCATTGACCTGTAGCATGCCAGTATTCATTTGAGAATCAGAATCCAAGTCATTTTACATCAAAATCATATCTCTTGTGTAAAGGATGTAGTTTATGTCTTGTCTTTAACTCTTGTTTCTACCTCCTAGTTCTTTACATTGTTTTGAGGGTCCAGAGTGGCTTCATCTGAAAAGAGGAAGAGAACAATTTGCAAGAGGGCCGGTGGTAAAGGTTGATCCTCAAGGCAGGTGTGGTGGAGCTCTTATATATGATTTGCAAATGATAATACTAAAGGCCACTCAGGTTTTTCCTCTTTGCCTTGTGAATTTAAACACTTCATTACATACTAATTTTTTTTACCTGTTTATTAAAAATAATCATTGTTCACTAGATATAGGAGGGATAGCCTAAAATGCCCAATCTCTTTACATGTCTTTAAAGGGAACTTTTTTGAAATATCCATTATTTTTTCTTGCATGTGCACCAGAAAGTAGGATTTGGGTTCAAGTTTTAGGGTGTCTAGTCATGCTGTTGCAGGTTCTGTTTTAAATTCCTCTAATCTTTTCTCCAAATAGGGATAAATCTGTTTTTGTAAACCTGTTTTGAAAGTCCAAGGTTCCATCCAAGGCAACATCTTTCATTTGAATTGCTATTACATAAAAGGATTGATTCTAATGATTTGTTGTGCATTTGTAAACTATGCAAAGGCTTCCCTTCATTGTGTTTTGAGCCTCGATTTATTTGACATCAATGGGCTCTTGGGATGTTTTAGTATCACATCTTCAATTTGCTGGATTGTGTCCCGTTATTATAACTAAATGTCATTT
This sequence comes from Vigna reflexopilosa, assembly GCA_027742785.1. NCBI lineage: Eukaryota > Viridiplantae > Streptophyta > Magnoliopsida > Fabales > Fabaceae > Vigna > Vigna reflexopilosa. The sequence continues at coordinate 28,146,001 of CM050928.1, read as the reverse complement.
GTTTTCTTAATTCTCTTTCCATTCTTAGTTTGTTTAAAATCATTTCAAGGCTACAAATCAACCTTTCAGGGTTAAACAATCTTTATCTGTTTTCATCTATTTGTGGGATTTCAATTACCTAAACTGCAATTGACCTATCCAGGAGTTCCCATGAGTGGTAATCTCTTGGTCCACACCTTTAGTAACTCTTGGAAAGTGGATTTTAAACTTAATTCAATCTCATAAAACTGACGCATAACCCATTTATATACCTTAATTTGGCCATATCTTTTTATTGATGCAAGATTTTCAACACATTCTTTCATATTAAGGATTTGTGGGTGGTTTAGTGGCAGATAAAACAATAGACGTAACAAATTTGAGTAGAATAAACTCTGAATCTATCGTGGAAAGTATATTTTAAGCCTAACTCTACCTTACAAAACTAGTTAATAAGGTGAGATTTATATTTATTTATATATTATAATTTAGTCATATCTCAATTTGATGATGGATCTCCAACAAGAACATGCCATTTGAATGATGTTCTAGTGGTTAGACAGTTTTATGGGAGCTTTCTTTCTCTAATTTTCTTTCACTGGTCGGGTTTCTGTAATTCAATTGTCTCGGTATAATATCCCACTGTATTATGTCACTCTATATAGTTTTTAAGAGTTTCTTATTCTCTTGTATATCTGTCTCTACTTTGTTCCCAAAAAATATTTCTTTTATTAAAATATCTACACAGCAGTAAGACATTTATGGGTGGACATTTCACTTTTAATAAAACTAGGAAAGCTGGATTTCTTGTGAGGATTTAGGTCTTTTGGATAAATTTCTCATGCCGTTTTAGTAGTTTTGATTGGATTAGGAATTAAGACAGCTAGGTACCATTGCAATGCTATATGAGCAGTGATCTAGTGCTTTTAATTAAAGAGAATGCCTTAATGTTTAGGATAGTGTTATATTAATGCAGTGATTGTACGTGCATATTAATGCAGAAGAAGAATGGGATCCAATCTTTGGGCTTACCAGGCTACCTGACCTTTTGTTTAATAATTTTCAATTAAGTAACTATGATGCAAACGATCTGTTGTAACCCAGCGTTTCATTCTGTAATCCGCCTAACATTTAAAATCAACTGTGATTCATTTTGTTAGTTTATTTATCTTGAAAAAAATTCTTTATGTATTATATTTTTTATTGTTTTTTAATCATTTTATTCTTGTATTTTCTTTTGTCAGGCTGGTTCTGGTTTAGTTGGGGACGATGATGCCTTGGGATTTTCAGGAGCAGTCGCTGCCCGAATTGAGTCATCTTATATGATAAACCTCCGTGACTTGGATATGAGGCATGTAAAAGATTTTACGTTTGTTCATGGTGAGTGAAGGGAATATTAATATTTACTATCTTGTCTCGATTATTTATAAATTATAAAATAAAAGTTCTAGCTCTGTGAGATGGAATCTGTGTTTAGTCATGATAAAAAAATGGATCAGGGTTGTTAATGGTAACATCAATATTAGAAGTTCTTGAAGTGTATGGTATTCTTATTTCTTTCCTGATTTTGTGAGGTGTTGGGGAGAACAAGAAATTGGGCTTAATCCAAAGGCTGCAAAATTAAAGAAAAATGAAACCATCTGTCTCCCTATATCAGCAGCAATAAGTATGTATGAATCACTAGAAGGGACAGGAATCACATTAAATCCACGAGAAAGTTACTAGCTCCAGTTGATGAGCCATTCTGCAAATTTATTTCCCTCATAGTGAAATAGAACTCTTAACTTTAATATAGCCATAATAAACGTTAAAGAAAAAGAGATTGTCTTTGTAACTGAAACCTGCCTTAGTGAAACACAAAATAAATTGTTCCTGTAAGTTTGACAATTAACAAGGCTGACAATTAACAAGGCCTACTTATGTACATTAACAAGGCCTACTTATGTTAGACAATTAATAGTGTGTTAGAGGAGAGAGATTAGTCTGTTAGAGGAGAGAGACTAGTTTGTTAGAGGAGAGAGCATAAATAAACAAAGAGAATAGAGGGAGGGGATATCAGATAATTACTTACCTTTTAGGTAGAGACTGGATCGTTTTCCAGTGGAGGAAGGGAGGCTTCCTTGGGGTAATACTTACTTGTTATTTCTGTTCATCTATGCTTTACAGAATAATACAGTTTTTATTCATACATTTGTTTCTTTTTGTTGAGTGTGTGTGAGAGGTTTTCCATCTGTTACGGTCCTTGAGTAAAGGAACCTAACAGATTTGGTCCGACCTACCGGATCTCTTCGGAGGGAGAGGAGTGAGCTGTAGCGGAGAAGAATGGAGGGACGAATGGCGACTGTGGAATCAACGGTGGAAGAGTTGAAGGTGGAAATAAGAGCGATGACTCTCGAGTTCCGAAGAGCTTTCGGACGACGCTCTGGGAACCGAGAACGAAGCTCCGAAGGGAGTCGTTCTGTCAATGCCGATTGAGAGCGACGATTATCGGAGAGTTCGGAGGAAGAATCGGAAGACGACCGGAGCAAAGTACAACGTAGCTGGACGAAGCGTGTTGAACTACCAACTTTTGAAGGTACTGACCCTACGGGTTGGGTCGCAAAGGCTGAAAAGTTCTTCGACATCCAAAGCGTAACGAAGAAGGAGAAGATGAAGTTGGTTTATATAACTATGGAGGGAGGCACGAGCTACTGGTTCCGCTTCTGGAGGAAGAAAACCAAACACCCAACGTGGAAGCTGTTTACAGAGGCACTGACGCGGAGGTTCGGCGGACTGAACCGAGGCACCATTTTTGAGAAATTGGCCGCTGTACGACAGACAGGAAGCGTCGACGGGTACATCCAGGAGTTTGAATTTTTGGTGGCGCAGGCAGCGGGAGTGAACGAGGAGCAATTATTGGGATATTTTTTCGCTGGGTTGCAGGAAGGACTGCGAAATTTGGTGAGGCCGCACGATCTGTTGACGGCGATGGAGCGAGCTCGAGACGTCGAATAGGCTGGGTCGGGATCGCGAGGGAGTGGCGGAACGGGAGGAAAAGGAGGGGCGACATAGGGACGATATTCTGCGAGTTCCGGGACAGTCGTGGAAACATATCGAGAATCATCGGAGGCACCAGTGAACGCTAGCGGAGGGCATGGCTCAAAGAAGGAAGACATCTCCAATAATACGAGCTCCAAAGTGGGTAGCAGTGGAGGGGGAAACAACCAAGGCCGAGTGGTAAGAACTCTACCCTATCCAGAATATATTAAGAGACGTGAAGAAGGACGTTGCTTCCACTGCGGCGGACCTTACAGTTCTGGCCATCGCTGTGCAGAGAGAAGCATGTGTGTCATGATATTGACTGAGGAGGATGGAGAAGACGAAACAGACGAGAACATCAAGATGGAACAAATGGCGATGGAACTCTCAGGGTTGTCTGCCGGAGGACTCACACAATCTAATACTATGAAGTTGCAAGGCTGGATAAAAGGGAGGAGAGTTATGGTATTAATTGACAGCAAAGCTAGTCATAGTTTTATATCCACCAGTTTGGTGAATGAATTGGGTTTGAAAACCACCGACACACGTCCTTATAAAGTGTGCTTGGGAGATTGGCAAAAGAAAGTGACCGCTGGGTATTGCACAGAAGTCCCTGTTAAATTAGATAGTTTAGAGGTCAAAGATAAATTGTATTTCTTTGAGTTAGGCGGTGTGGATGTGATATTAGGAATCACTTGGTTAGCTTCCCTAGGAGAGATTAAAGTGGATTGGGGACAACTCATTATGAAGGTGAAGCAAGAAGGGAAAGATGTGGAGATAAAAGGAGATCCCACCTTAACACGTAGAATGGTGACACACGAAGTTTTCTTAAAAGAAAAAGAGATAGAACCAATGCCTCTAGGTTGGGACTTAAGCCAAGCAGAAATGATTGAAGAAGACTGGGAAGCAAAGAGAGTAGCACCAGTGCAGGAAGCGGGATTGCAACAGATTTTCGCAGAGTTCAAGGGGGTGTATCAAGAACCCCAGGGGCTGCCACCTGAGAGAAAAATAGACCATCGAATTCCATTGAAGGAGGATAGTCTTCAAATTCAAATCAACTCAGTACAATTTGTGCGTGCAATGGAGGTGCTGTACACGAAGCTCCATGATAAATATACCGAAGTCAAGACTAAGAAACTATCTGATTTGGAACACCTTAACGACGAACAACAACTGAAATTCATCAATTATTTGTCCACTGCAGAAGAGGTTATAAAGCACTTGAAGATCGAGAAGGAAGAGCTTCTTGGACAAGTCAACGAATTGCGAGTCGAGCTCGCTTCGCTAAAGGCTGCCAAAGACAACCTGTTAGCGGACTATCAGATGCTTTTGAGGAAGGAAAGCCACAAAAATGAAATTTTTTCTGAACAAGTGGAGATATTGCAGTAGTTTTGCCAAGAAGGAGCATATCATGATTTGAATAATAGCAAAAGGATGGTAGCTGTAGGAGACCATCAGGTGGAGGGAGCTTTACCAACTGAACTGCAGGACAACAGACCCATGTACACCCGTTTGAAAAGTGTTACAGTGCAGGAACCAGCAGCAGCAAGGGGAGGAGATACCCAAGTTTTAAATACAATGGCAAGAGGGTGGTTTGGATGGTGCTATTTGGGAAGAGGAATATTACATCCGACAGCAGTTCCTGACTTCAACCTTGAGGACAAGGTTGATGTTGGGGAGGAGGGTAATGTTAGACAATTAATAGTCTGTTAGAGGAGAGAGATTAGTCTGTTAGAGGAGAGAGACTAGTTTGTTAGAGGAGAGAGTATAAATAAACAAAGAGAATAGAGGGAGGGGATATCAGATAATTACTTACCTTTTAGGTAGAGACTGGATCGTTTTCCAGTGGAGGAAGGGAGGCTTCCTTGGGGGAATACTTGTTATTTCTGTTCATCTATGCTTTACAGAATAATACAGTTTTTATTCATACATTTGATTCTTTTTGTTGAGTGTGTGTGAGAGGTTTTCCATCTGTTACTGTCCTTGAGTAAAGGAACCTAACAACTTATGAACCCTGCTTCAGCCAAACAAGGCATAATGGATTTGCACATTAATTCTTGAACTAATAACAATTTTATTTTCTATATGCATATATTTAATTCATTCATACACCAAGGACAGAGACAGACTTCTTTTATTATTTGGTTGCCCTCTTTTATAATTTAAATATTTAGTTGTGTTGTTTCTGGATCAAAAACTGAATTAACTAATTTTATAATTTACAATAATCATTTAAAAATAAAAATATAATGGATTTTTTATTCTGGTGCTTTATTGCATTACTTGTGTATCTATTTCTTTGCATGAAAAGATAGTAATATGCATAAGATTGTGTTAATTTTTACTTAACAGGTATTGTTTAATGTGTTGTACAGGCTACATCGAACCAGTAATGGTTATTTTACATGAACGTGAACTCACTTGGGCTGGGCGTGTCTCATGGAAGCATCATACTTGCATGATATCAGCACTTAGTATCAGTACAACCTTAAAGCAGCATCCGCTTATTTGGTCAGCTGTTGTAAGTTCAACGTAGATGCCTAGATGTCACTTATTTTCAAAACTGACAATAGCAGAATGGAAGATTTTTACCCTCTGCAGTTCAATATCTTAGATAAGCTGGAGTATTTAAGATATGGCTAGTTTATTAACCTCTTTATTGGTGTTTGCTATGTATAATTTTTTTTTTATTTAGAATTTTCTTTTCATTATATAAATTTTAGTTTTGTTTGTACTTAACTTGTAGCCAAACAAAAATAGTGTAACTAATGGTGTCTATTATATTGTTTAAACATTTTTAGTTTTGTTGTTCCTTAATATATAGGCTAATAAAAGTGAATGTGAGTAATGGTGTCTATTATATTGACTCTTTTTTTTTTTTTAACAATTTACCACCTCTTCCATGTGAGATCTCTTTAGTAAGTTATTAATCAATGTGACCATGTAGACCTTATGGTTTGAGTAATATTTCCTCGTGGAAATGATATGTATTTCTGAAGTCCAGCATCTTTTGACTTCTGATTTCCCCCCCTCTTTTTTACACACTAAACTGTTTTTGTAATTTTTTCTGTTGCATTAATTTTTCCAGAATCTCCCCCACGATGCATACAAGCTTCTTGCTGTGCCCTCGCCAATAGGTGGTGTTCTTGTAATAGGTGCTAACACTGTTCATTATCACAGTCAGGTAAATGAGTTGCGTAGGCATATTTATTTGTAGTTTTGCGGGTACGTGTATTCTTGCATTTTACAGGTTTTGGTTTGCACTATACAGGGAATAATCTAATTATATAGGTTGTTTTTGCAGTCTGCTTCTTGTTCATTGGCCCTGAACAGCTATGCTGTTTCACCTGACAATAGGTGGTGATTCTTTCTGTCATATACTCTTCATTTAAAAGGAAATAACATTCTTGGCACGAGTTTTTACAATTATTTGACATTATCCTCAGTTTTCATACTTTCATTTGAAATCCTCGTATGCACATTAACTAATTTCTGCAAATTGTATTTGGATGTTAGCTTTTATAACCCCAATTCCCTTTTGTATTTCCAGTCAAGAGATACCGAGATCAAGTTTTAACGTGGAGCTTGATTCTGCCAATGCAACTTGGTTGTTGAGTGATGTGGCCTTGCTGTCTACAAAAACTGGCGAACTGCTATTGCTTACACTTGTTTATGATGGAAGGTATGCAGCTTTTTCTTTTTATCTTCCTCATTCACATTCTTTATGTTGTGGGTCTTATGCTCATTTTAGCTGATTAAGATGTAGACGTGTAGATTGATAGTACGCTCCAACTGACTTATAACAGGAATGTGTCATTTTATTTGCATAAAAGAATCTTATGAGAGTCTATTCCTCTACTTGCGTATGTTCACATTCTTTATGTTGTGGGTCATATGTGTTGGGAATGCAAGTGCGAGTCCAAGTCCCACATTGGATAAAAATGAGAAAATAAAGCACTATATAAAGATGAAAGACTGTTGGGGAGGTTCGACAGACACATAGATCTCCACACATGGTAAGACATTGTCCGCTTTGGGCCAAGCCCTCACGGGTTTGCTTTTGGTACCACTCCAAAAGGCCTCTTACCATTGGAGGTATCTATGTGTATATAAACCCTTGACCAACCCTTCTTTTACTCAATGTGGGACTTTGTTTGCACTTCAACATCCTCCCTCAAACAAAGGACTATGGTCTCCTTCCTCTCCCGCTGCGGAAGTCTTATGGTCTTTTTTATCCCCGAGTATACCATGGTCAGCATGGAGCATTTCTCTTTTGCCCTCTTTCACGATCCATGGTCACAACACTGAGCATTTCTCTTGCTCTCCCCGCCTCTCATGATTCATCCGGCGATCCGCCACTGGCCTCCTGCCTGGCTCACCTGATCATGGGGGGGCGTACTCGTTTGAGCCCGGTCACCAGACCGAAACCATGGGCTTTGATACCACTGTTGGGGAGGTTCGACACACACATAGATCTCCACACATGGTAAGACATTGTCCGCTTTGGGCCAAGCCCTCACGGGTTTGCTTTTGGTACCACTCCAAAAGGTCTCTTACCATGTGTGGAGATCTATGTGTGTGTCGAACCTCCCCAACAGTGGTATCAGAGCCCATGGTTTGGGTCTGGTGACCGGGCTCAGACGAGTACGCCCCCCATGATCAGGTGAGCCAGGCAGGAGGCCAGTGGCGGATCGTCGGATGAATCATGAGAGGCGGGGAGAGCAAGAGAAATGCTTAGTGTTGTGACCATGGATCGTGAAAGAGGGCAAAAGAGAAATGCTCCATGCTGACCATGGTGTACTCGGGGATAAAAAAGACCATAAGACTTCCGCAGCGGGGGAGGAAGGAGACCATAGTCCTTTGTTTGAGGGAGGATGTTGAAGTGCAAACAAAGTCCCACATTGAGTAAAAGAAGGGTTGGTCAAGGGTTTATATACACATAGATACCTCCAATGGTAAGAGGCCTTTTGGAGTGGTACCAAAAGCAAACCCGTGAGGGCTTGGCCCAAAGCGGACAATGTCTTACCATGTGTGGAGATCTATGTGTGTGTCGAATCTCCCCAACACATTATACTCGTCTGAGCCGATCACAAAGACTAACCATCGGCTCTGATACCACTGTTGGGTCTATCAAGGAGGAGGTTCACCGGGGAGATACAAACACCAATAAGATCTGAGCCCAACCATATAAAGGATTGACACCACTCTCTACCCAAAACCTTAAGGCAATGGGTTAACGGGTCTTTCATTGGGTAGAGAGTGGTGTCAATCCTTTATATGGTTGGGCTCAGATCTCATTGGTGTTTGTATCTCCCCGGTGAACCTCTTCCTTGATAGACCCAACAATATGTTCATTTTATGCTCATTAGGAGGTAGATTGAGAGTACACTCCAACTGACTTACACAGTGTTTGCTTTCACTCAATTACGATTGAAGTGGATGGGTATGCGAGTGTCCCGTGTTTTGCTTCTTCAATCAATTTGAGAAGATTTGTGGGAGAGAATATGCGGGATGGGCAGGGATTGAAATCCTCGCATAACTGAAGAGATTCATGATGATTTACTGTACATACAATTTTTTTTTAATCGACAAATGTTAGTTGTTAGTATTAAGTTAGTGGAGGAGTTGAACCCACAATCTCTCCCTCCTTCCCTTCCAACTTTACCACCAAGCCAACTTTATATCTCCTAAGTGTTAGTGGAGGGAGTTGAACCCACAATCTATCCCACTCTCCCTTTCAACTTTTATCACCAAGCCAACCTTATAATGTAACATTACTAAATTGCCCATGGCTTCTGTTTTAAATCACATTGAATGACCCTTGAATGATGCTGTTAAGGTTGTGTGTGATTTGTGAGAGGGGAGAATAAGTTGTGAAACCATTAGAATCAATTACGTGGAGGTGGTAATTGATTCTACACCATCAGAACTGATTCCATGGGGGCGAGATTCGACTCTACATCATGGAAACTGATTCTATGGAGTTGAGAATCAATTTTCTTGCCTTAGAATCGATTCTGTTTATTGCGAAACTGATTCAATGTGTTATTTTGTTGTGTGGTCGCTGGTGTGGTGGTGATAGTGCGTGTGGGTGGTGCGGTTGACGTTGGACAGTTATGTAATGGTTCTTGTGGAGCTTGTGTGGTGGTTGGTTGTGTGGGGATGGTGTCCTATTTCCTGTGTTGTGATGGTTGGTGGGCTGAGCAGCAGCTCCTGTGAAAGAAGAAGCTGCTGTAATAATAAACTACTACTAATAATACTATTATATTTTATTTTAAATTAATTTTAACTAATAAGATTTTATTTTATATTAATCTTAGCTGCAAGGAAAAAAGTGTAATCTTACATTTTAATCTATTAAAACATTTTTTATCTATGACATCCATCAAATCATTCACAAACTTTTCCTTTAAATATCTTCACTTTCACCTCTCTATTCCTTAAAACAAACAACACCACAATCCCTTCTTTATCTCCTTAAATTCATCATTCACCCTCATTCAAATCTATGGTTTGAAGTAAATACAGCCTTATAGTAGGAATATGTTCTTTACTTGCATAAAAGAGAATCTTACCAGTCTTTTAGTGTTTTATGGTCTATCCTTTTTTTTTCATGCTATCATCTCATGCTTCTCTTTTGAAAGTGGAAGGCGTTTCTGTACCCCAAAAGTTTTTTATTTGTTTTTATCAAAGGAAGAAAAAATAATTTAGTTTTTAAATTTGTGATCTATAGTAGATCGGTAGATGGAAATTATTTTGAAGAATTCTATTAGATAGTGTGATTGAAGAAAAGAAAGAGTTGATGCATTATCCCCTCATCCAACTGTTGTTGTATTTTTATGCGCTCGAGACATTACTAAACACAGTTATGATATAACCTCCTCTATACCGAAACCATTAATTATTATTTTCATTCAGGGTTGTACAGAGACTTGATCTTTCCAAGTCAAAAGCTTCAGTTCTGTCATCTGTAAGTTTGAAAATTCTACACCTGTTGAGTTAATGTTGTTATAGATTCAAATCTAACATTTTCAGATTAATTTTCATCTTGACCAGTTTTTCTAATATCTGCATTATTATATAAGGGTATTACGACCATTGGGAATTGTCTATTTTTTCTCGCCAGTCGGTTAGGGGATAGTATGTTGGTGCAATTTTCTTGTGGATCTGGTGGTTCATTGTTGTCATCCAATTTAAAAGAAGAGGTATGTAATGGATGTCTTGAATTTCTCTTCTACCTTGTTTTGATTGATAATTTCAAAGCCATTTCTTTTAGTAGATGCAAATATGCTATTGAAGATGAGTTTTTTTTTTGGGTTATATGAATATTTCTAGTAAGCCTGCCGTCGTCTTATTTCATTACTTCTTCGTTCTCTGTCACTGAAGTAATTTATAACATATTCCCTTGCAACTTTGTAGGTCGGTGATATTGAAGTGGATGCTCCATCAAAGAGATTGCGGAGGTCACCTTCTGATACTTTGCAAGACATGGTTAGTGGTGAAGAGCTCTCCTTGTTTGGGTCTGCTCCAAATAGAACAGAATCAGCTCAGGTAGTGTCTCGATATGGATAGAGGAAAAGTCTCATGAGATTTAGTGGGCATCTTAACGTCTTTTAATTGTTTATAGATACATTCCTTGTTGTCTTTTCTGTGGTATTTTCTGAATTTCTTTTGCCAATCAAACTTGCTGAACTAGTTAAATAGTTATATTTTTTCTGCAGAAGTCCTTCTCGTTTGCTGTGAGGGATTCATTGATTAATGTTGGTCCTTTGAAAGATTTCTCATATGGTTTAAGAATAAATGCTGATGCAAATGCTACAGGGATAGCCAAACAGAGTAACTATGAACTGGTTAGTAACTTGTGTTACCCGTTTTAATCCAAGCTCTATTACTTTTTGCTTAGACAGGGAAACATGTCGGGGAGTGAAAGAAGTCTTTGTATCACCTTCCTGTATAATAGTAGTATTCCATAGAGTTTGTTTACATTATGCTTGTGTCTTAGTTTAATTCAACTCAATGATTTTTAATTTGCATATATTGAGCCGCTATGCAGGTGTGCTGTTCTGGTCATGGAAAGAATGGTTCTCTGTGTGTTCTGCGGCAATCAATTCGTCCGGAAGTGATTACTGAGGTTTGTCCATGATTTTCGTTGGTGGGACATGTTTTAATATATGAAATATGTTTATGATATAATTTTTAAGTTTTTCTTTATATCAATGTACAAAACTACTGAAACTTTAATTTTTTATATTTTATCCCTACAATTGCATAATAAATCAATTATCACTAGATACAACAAGCATTTAAATGTGATGTACTAATGCTACTTCTACCCATCTAGTTGTTTGTTTAGCAATTTGCTGAATTCTCTATAAAGAATCTAATGAATTATGAATCAATTTCTGATTGACAAGCTTGCAAATGGTATGCAACATTCATACTTTTTTTTTGTATAATGCATACTTTCAGGTTGAACTTCCTGGTTGCAAAGGAATTTGGACTGTGTATCATAAGAGCACACGTTCTCATAATACTGATTCTTCTAAGCTGGCTGATGATGATGACGAGTATCATGCCTATCTTATCATTAGTTTGGAGGCTCGTACAATGGTAAATACAGTATTTAGTTTTAGAACAATAAGCTATGGCTAAAGTCTAATGAGTTTTGATTTTAATATTTATTTGTGGATTGACTTTGTAGTCAAATCATTTGGGGGTGCGGGATTTAAGTATTACATCAGTGCCTAAACAAAATGGTAGGGATGTTAAATCAAGCTCCTAATATGGGTATGCCAATCACATGACATCAGTAACGGTTCCTATAATACAACATTTTAGAGATAATTCTATATGTGTATGTGTATATACGTGATGTCAAGTATTTTATAAACTTGTATTATAACTTACTGCTATACTTCCTTTGACTTTTTTTTTATATTTTTATTGTTAATTTTCTTAAATGGAAATTGAAGACTGGAACTCATGAGCTGACTTATAGGTCTCTTCTATGCAAGCAATGTGGGCATCTAATCACAGTAGCTATAATCTTCCCTGAGTTTTATTCACAAAACCTCCATGTCTTTATCATCTCTAGTTTTGTCTCTGTTGGCTGAGCGACAAATAAGCTTTCTTCATCCTTTGCTCTTTGGGAAGCAGGACAGATGAAGGGTGAACTAACACTTGAAAATTTGGGTTTCTTTAGTGAATTAAGTTTTGCAAGATTGGGAACTCGAAGTCCACTTGTTTGTAGAAAAGTTTATCTTGCTGGCAATGGAGAGGCATTTAATTGGACTGCCGATGAAATTCGGGTTTTGATATTTATATAGTAAATAAGGGAAAGCTCAATCACAGGCATGACCAAATACCTAATTTATGAACAATAAAAGAAAATTAAGTAAAACAATCCTTTGTTTGTGTTAGGATGTGGAGAGTCTATGAGAGGAGGAAAGGAAAACAGAACACTTAACTGCTAAACAGTTAAGTGAGGGGGCGGGAAAGGGCCTATATATTAGGACCCTTTAATGTTTCAAGGGGAGTTGAGTAGTTTGTATGTGTTGACCGGTCTTAGCACCAGGTGGAGGAGGTTAAGCTCCTACGATACAGTGTATTCTTGATTCATTGATGTGAATACCATTCATACTTTTCATTCTTTACGAGTTCTTGATTGTTTGTGTTTGAGAGAGAGAGAGAGAGCTCGTTAGGAATTCTTACCCGAATCCCTAACAAAGTGGTCCGACCTGCCGGATCTGTGCGGAGGAGAACGAGAGCAATGGAGGGAAGAGTGCAAGCGGTTGAAGGGAAGATGGAACATCTTGAATTGGCGGTAGACGGGTTGAAGGCGGAGACCGCAGCGAATCGTCAAGAATCGATAGCAATGCGCAAGGACATCCAAGAACTGATAAGGTTGATGGGGTGCGCCACAAGCAAACAGAGGAAGGATCCGATGGGAGCCAAGGGTCTGTAAACAATAATGGAGGAAACCAGCGCGTTGATAATGGGGACAAAGACAGTGAGGGGGAGAAATCGGGGAACCTACCTAATTGGAGACGAAGGGTGGAATTACCCATTTTTGAGGGACCCGACCCCTTGAATTGGATCAGTAGGGCGGAGAAATTTTTCGAAATTCAAAGGGTAGCAGAGGAGGAGAAGGTTGAACTGGCGCATATCAACATGGAGGGAAGCGCCGAATATTGGTTCAAGTTTTGGAAGGATAAGGCAAGTAATCGAACCTGGGAGGGCCTCAAGGAGGCGTTGCTGATCTGCTTCGAGAGTCGTCACCGAGGCAAAATTTTTGAAAGAATAGCGGCGATCAGACAAACGTCCACTGTAGAGGAGTACGTGAGGGAGTTTGAAGCGTTAGCCGGACAGACGAAGGAGTTTTTCGATAACCAGTTGCTGGGTTATTTTGTGGCGGGACTGCGCGAGGAGTTGAGGTGTCAGATGAGGCCCTATGACCCAAGTGATCTAATTACAGCGATGAGGATCGCGTGCGACGTTGAGGAGGAGCTTCGTGGCCTAGGGTTGTTGGGGTGGACTGGGGCCAAGAACCCGCCTTTATGGGGGCGATCCACCAGCGGCGGAGCAGTGGTGGCAAGAACCGAGTCGCAGAGGAGCATGCCGGGGAGGGCCGTTCTGGCGGAAAGTGTTGGGTCAGTAAAACAGGATGGAGCGTCGAGAAATGGGCCGGTGAGAAGTGGCAGTTTCGGCGGAGGAGACAACCGGGGACGGAACATTCGTAACCTGCCCTACCCAGAATTTTTAATGCGGAGAGAGGAGGGGAGGTGTTTTCGCTGTGGAGGGCCTTTCAGTCCTGGCCATCAGTGCCCGAAAAAGAGTTTAAGAGTGGTGCTACTCGCGGAAGATGAAGAAGAAGATACAGAGGGAATCAGGGCTGAAACGGAGGCTCCATGCATGGAGCTTTCAGCGTTCTCTGCCGGAGGGCTGACTCAACCCAAGACGCTGAAACTGCAGGGCAGAGTCGGGGGAAGAAACGTCCTAATATTGGTTGAAATGGCGCCAGTCATAATTTCATAAGCAAGCGGTTGGTGGAAGAGTTGAAGCTCCAGTAAGAGGACACCCTACCCTACCAGGTGAGCTTGGGAGACGACCACAATAAGGGGACCCGAGGATGTTGTCCAAAGGTGAAAGTAGGCATGGGGGAGTTGAAATCGAGGAGAAGTTTTACCTATTCGAGTTAGGAGGAGTTGACATGATCTTAGGGGTCGAGTGGCTGGCCAAGCTTGGGGAAATCACACTCAACTGGCGAGAATCGACCATGGCGTTCAAGCATGTCGGGGAAAGGGTGGTCATTAAGGGCGACCCGGCGTTGGAGAGGAGGGTGGTCGAACCGGAAAAATTGTTGAAGTTGAGTGAGATAGACACGTGGGCCTTGGTGTGGAGTGTGGAGAGTGAGCTGGGAGAGGAAGAAGAAATTACAAAAGAACAGAAGGAGCTGGAGGGAATTATAAGGCATTATACAGGGGTATTTCGGGAACCCCAGGGCTTGCCACCTAATAGAAGGAGGAGCACCAGATTCTCTTAAAAGAAGGCAAAGACCCTGTAAATGTGCGACCCTACCGCTGTTCACACGTCATGAAGGCAAAGATTGAACGATAGGTGTCGGAAATGCTGCATCCAGGAGTTATAAGGCCGAGCGTAAGCCCATATTCCAGCCCTGTCATCCTCGTTAAGAAAAAAGATGGTAGTTGGAGGTTTTGCATAGACTACTGAGTAGGGTCACCGTCCCTAACAAGTTTCCGATCCCAGTGATTGAAGAGTTGCTAGACGAGCTCCAAGGCGCATGATATTTCTCGAAGGTGGACCTCAAGGCCGGTTACCACCAGATTAGGATGGGCGAAACAAATGTACAGAAAACGGCGTTTCGAACACACTCGGGGCACTACGAATTTTTGGTGATGCCGTTCGGGCTCACCAATGCCCCCGCCACTTTCCAAAACGCCATGAACGATCTATTCAGGTCGTACCTGCAGAGGTTCGTGCTCGTCTTCTTCGACGATATCCTCATCTACAGCACTACGTGGGCGGAACATATGGAACATGTGAAGTAGTTGTTGGACCGACTGCAGCAACAAAGCTAGGTGGCCAACAAGAAGAAGAGTGAGTTCGGGAAGAAGTCAATCCGATATCTGGGGCACGTCATCATGGAGGAAGGGGTTAAGATGGATAAGGAAAAGGTGGGGGTGGTCGTCGCATGGGGAGAACCCAAAACACTGAAGGCATTAAGGGGGTTTTTGGGTATGACAGGGTATTATCGAAGGTTCGTTCGGGATTATGGTAAAATAGCGAAACCCCTTACAGAGATGTTGAAGAAGGGGAACTTTGTGTGGACCGAGGCTGCCAGGGAAGCAATGGGGAGGCTAAAGGAAGCTGTGACGACGGTGCCTGTGCTGGCATTGCCGGATTTTTCGCAGCCGTTCTCGGTGGAGTGTGATGCGTCCGGCGGAAGAATTGGGGCGGTGCTGTCGCAGGGAAGAAGATCGATAGCTTATTACAGCAAAGCATTGTTGGGTGCGAATATGGGGAAATCAATATACGAAAAAGAGCTCATGGCGGTGGCGATGGCAATGCAACACTGGCGACCCTACTTGCTGGGGCGGAAGTTCGTGGTGCATACAGACCAGAAGAGCTTACGATTCTTGCTGGAACAGAGGGTGACGACGCAGGCCCAGCAACACTGGATAGCCAAGTTACTTGGCTATGACTTCGACATAGTATACCGAACGAGGGCCACGAACAGGGTAGCCGATGCTTTATCACATAGAGAAGGGGAAGAGCTGGATGAAGAGGTGGAGGCGGAATTAATGGGGGTAGTGCGACCTTACTGGCGAGATTTCCAAGATGTAATAAGGGAAGTGGAGGAAGACGACGAATTGAAGAAGATCAAGGAGGACATTACCAAGGACCCGAATAAGCACCCTGCGTATACGATGGAGAACGGGCGTCTACACTACAAAGGCCGATTGGTCCTAGCAGCTAAATCGGAATGGATTCCAAAATTGCTCGCCGAATTTCATACCACCCCAACAGGAGGGCATTCTGGGGTATACAGAACTTATAGGAGAATAACTCAATCGCTATTCTGGATTGGAATGAAGAGGAGCGTAACGGAGTATGTGGCTCAATGCCTGGTGTGCTAGCAACACAGGTATCTCGCAGCTTCACCCCAAGGTCTTCTGTAGCCATTACCGATTCCCTAAGCAATTTGGGAAGACATCAGTATGGATTTTATTGTGAGACTTCCGAAGTCAAGAGGGCATGATGCCATACTCGTGGTAGTGGACCGTTTAAGCAAGTATGGGCACTTCCTCCCCCTCAAACACCCATATACTGCGCGAACCGTAGCTGAAGCTTTTGTGAAGGAGGTAGTTAAGCTGCATGGGGTATTTCTCAGCATATTCTGGAAAGAGATGTTCAAGCTGTAGGGACCCGTCTCCAAATGAGTACCGCCTACCACCCCGAGACCGATGGACAAACCAAGGTACTTAATCGCGTACTTGAGGGGTACTTAGTTGCTTCTGTTCTGAGCAGCCACAAAGCTGGTATACCATCCTTCCCTGGGCCGAGTACTGGTATAACACCAGCTATCAAGGATCGGCCAAGTGCACGCCGTTTGAAGTGGTTTATGGCAGGGCGCCACCAACGTTAACCAGATTCATTCCAGGGGAGACCATGGTGGAAGCAGTTGCGCAAGAGCTGCAAACGAGGGATGAAGCGCTGCAGCTGCTCCGTTTCCATTTGGCGAGGGTGCAAGACATGATGGTGAAGCAAGCAAATCGTAAAAGGAGACCCGTGTCAATCAAAGTGGACGATTGGGTGCATTTAAAAATAAGGCCGCATCGACAAACTTCTATGCCGGTAAGACTACACCCAAAGTTGGCAGCGCGATACTATGCCCCTTTAAGGTAGTCCATAAGATAGGAGAGGTGGTGTTCAGACTACAATTACCAGAGAAGGCTAGTATCCATCCCGTGCTCCACGTGTCCCAACTAAAACTGGCCATAGGAACTAAGCAAGTGGAGAAAGAGTTGCCATCTGACTTACAAGTAAATGGACCCACATTTTGGCCAAGCAGGGTGATCACTAGAAGGGTTCAACAACATGAAGGACACCCATGCGAGCAAGTGCTAATTGAGTGGCAGAATGGAGGAGTGGAGAACGCTACATGGGAAGATCGGGTTGTGATGCAGGAGCAGTTTCCCAACTTTAACCTTGGGGACAAGGTTAATCTTCAAGGGGGGAGTGATGTTAGGACGTGGAGAGTCTATGAGAGGAGGAAAGGGAAACAGAACACTTAACTGCTAAACAGTTAAGTGAGGGGGCGGGAAAGGGCCTATATATTAGGACCCTTTAATGTTTCAGGGGGAGTTGAGTAGTTTGTATGTGTTGACCGGTCTTAGCACCAGGTGGAGGAGGTTAAGCTCCTACGATACAGTGTATTCTTGATTCATTGATGTGAATACCATTCATACTTTTCATTCTTTACGAGTTCTTGATTGTTTGTGTTTGAGAGAGAGAGAGAGCTCATTAGGAATTCTTACCCGAATCCCTAACAGTTTGATTAAGGGGGCATGTCAAGCTTCAACATCAATTTTAACTTAAAAAGTTGGTTGACTGAGGCTTTATTTTTGCTTCAAAGCTCGTCTGCTCCTTGATGTGTTATCCTTATTTATTGCAAAGTTAAATGATAATAGTTTGTGATGGTTTACATAACGAAGTTACCTGTGTTTTCTTGGCTAATTTTTAACAGGTACTAGAAACAGCCGATCTTCTGAGTGAGGTTACTGAAAGTGTGGACTATTATGTTCAAGGAAAAACACTTGCTGCGGGAAATTTATTTGGAAGGTGGGTCTTTATTGATTGGTTATTGATGTTTCTGTAAGATTAAAATTAGAAGATGGGTTTAAATTTTACTTTGTTAGTAGATCTTTACCCTTTGGTTGGGATTATTGATTTCATATTGCATGGAGCCATGAACTGTTATCACTTGCTGGTGAAATGGAAAGTGTGTGGCATATACCTTTATTTCCCTGTTAATTTTCATCTAGTCCAATGTCTTGTCACAATTTTCCATAATTAAGAAACACAACTAATGCTTTCCTAGTTTTTATTCGTAGGCGTCGAGTTATCCAAGTCTATGAACGTGGTGCTCGAATTCTAGATGGTTCTTTTATGACCCAAGATGTAACCTTTGGAGCTTCAAATTCAGAATCTAGTTCTGCTTCTGAGAGTGCTGTAGCACTTTCTGTTTCTATAGCTGATCCATTTGTCTTACTCAGAATGAGTGATGGAAGTGTTCGTCTTCTGATTGGAGGTAAACTCTTGGTTAGTTATATTCCTTCTAACAAATTATATATATTTTTAATTTCCACTTTCATAGCTCTCATAAGCTTTGTCCTCTTTGTCTATTATATCCTTGCGTTACTTGTGCTGCTTGTTTTCACTATTTTGGAACCTATGATCAAGGATTGAGTTACACGCTGTTTATAGATGCTATTTAGCTTTGTTTCCCCCTCTTTTTGTGATGCATTTATTTACTTGTCATTTCAATTTACAGATCCTATTACCTGCACAATTTCTGTCACTTCACCAGCTTCATTCGAGAGTACCAAGGGATCAGTTTCTTCATGCACACTGTACCATGATAAAGGACCTGAGCCTTGGCTGAGGAAGACTAGTACTGATGCGTGGCTTTCTACTGGTGTTGGTGAGGCTATTGATGGTACTGATGGTGCTGCTCAGGACCATGGGGATATTTATTGTGTTGTTTGTTTTGATTATGGCAACCTTGAAATATTTGATGTCCCCAATTTCAATTGTGTCTTTTCTGTGGAAAATTTCATGTCTGGAAAAAGCCATCTTGTTGATGCTCTGATGAAAGAAGTACTAAAAGATTCTAAATTGGGGGATAGAGATGGAGTGGTCAGCCAAGGGAGGAAGGAAAATGTACCAGATATGAAGGTTGTAGAGTTGGCTATGCAGAGATGGTCTGGGCAACATAGCCGTCCATTTCTTTTTGGGATTTTGAGTGATGGAACTATTCTTTGTTACCATGCTTATCTTTATGAAAGTCCAGATGGTACTTCTAAAGTTGAAGATTCAGCATCAGCAGGAGGATCGGTTGGCCTTGGCACTACCAATGTTTCCAGGCTTAGAAATTTGAGATTTGTTCGTGTGCCCTTGGATGCATATTCCAGGGAGGAGACATCTAATGGATCACCTCGTCAACAAATTACTATTTTTAAGAATATTGGTAATTATCAAGGATTCTTCTTATCTGGGTCAAGACCAGCTTGGGTCATGGTGTTGAGGGAACGACTTCGTGTTCATCCACAGGTCTGAACAAATCCATCATTATGTAATCATATCTATTTATTGTTTGTGGTATAATATCTTTCAAGATCTGTTGGGGATACCAATAACTTTTTACATGGCGCTTCATTGTAATGAGTATGTTCGATGAAGTTGGACAAGGAAGTTACAATAAATTAGATGCTCTTAATTTAATAGGCTTTGTAGTAAGCTTTGTTAAAAGATATTATCTTTAGTTTATATTTATATTTTATTTTTAGTTAGTTTGTTTATATTTTTTATTTGTATTATGGGCTTAGCTCATATTTCTTCTATTATAAATAGAGGACCCTATGTGTATATTCAACACAAGGGAATTTTCACTATATTCAACTTGGTATCAGAACAGGTTCTTTGATCCTCTTCCTGCTGTGTGCCGGTGGCCGGCCGCCATGGCCGTCGGCGGCCTCCTAAAAGTCTCTTTATCAACCTGTGTCTTTGTGAATCCAATTGCCTAACCAAGTTCAGCATTTGGAATTCTTTCTTTCTCAATCTCAAGATCAAGTTTGTACCTGACCTGACCCTTCTCCAATATTTCCAATTTTTTCTGATAACAGCTATAAGCTGAACTTCCAGAGTTTGTCTCAATACAATTAGAATGGGATTCGAACCCATGCACTTTTCGGACCAGTATCTGAAATTGGTGCTTTAAATCAACTTATGCCGAATCATTTTGGCACTTTTTTGGCATTCTTATTGACTTCCATTCATCTGCACCCAGAATCAAAGAGACCTAAAGTCTCCTCTTCGAACAAGAACCCTGGAAAGGCACTTGCCTCCACCTATACGTGAATATGCCATTGCCTCCACAGAACCATTCGTCATGAATCGCGAACCGATTATTGCTCTCCACCGTCGGTGCCTCATTTTCTCAGGCAAAGTTAGGGGTTTCGTGCTCCTCCTCGAGCGTGACCCAACCCTTATGGTCGCCGTCTCTGTCTCATCCGCACGTGCCGTCACGCGCCTCCTCTCTCTGTTAGATCTCGGGCGCGTACTGTTCACGTGCCACCTTTCCCTGGCCGGAAAATCACCGCTCCACCGACGTTTTGTTCGCCTTACTCTCCTAAGCTTTTTTTGGCCCTTACTTCACCGTTTTTGGGGTTGTAGTTGATACCTAAGGTTTTCTCCCTCAAGTTGTTTGTCTCTATTTTTGGACTCCAAGTCTTGTTTCTTCTTACATATGTGTAACGGCATCCTCTACTAGAATTAATTCCTCTCTATCTGCTACTCATATCATCACATCTGCAACCTCCCTCTAGTATTGTCGTTAACCCTACTGGGTATTGCTGGCCCCTTGGCTTCTTCTCAAGTCTTAACCATCAACTCAATGCTGGTCCTTCTTGTCGTCGTCTCCGCCGCGTGTGCCACCGGTGCACTGGCACCTATTCCGCTTATGCTATCTTCTCCATTTTGAAAGGTGCCATCCTGTTGCACCTAGGAATCGATTTACTGAAAAATTGTGAAGAAGGCCTCTGATTCCAAATTTGTATCGGGCCTTGGCCTTCAATTTTCCCTCATTGTTCGTTTCCCATACGTTCTCAAGAACCACTTGGAAAGCCTTCAGTCGGCATTTGATTAAGGTTATGGTTCTGGCTCTTCTCTCATCTCGAAGAGGTGGAAACCAAGCACGCTCCTTGTTGGGACCAAGCACTCTTTCTTTCCTTGTTGTTTCGCTGATACAACGCTTCGTGTCCAACACCTTTCTACCTCCGCCAATGGGTTTCTTCCCCTTGTGCACCACTGATGTGTCTCCACCATCATTCTGTTCAGAATCTTAAATACCAAAAACGACCGCTCTCGACGCCACTGCGTCACCTCTTCTTTTGATTGTTATTGTTGACTTTCTTCTTGGGCTCGGGTTTAGCCCATATTTCTTGTGATAGTGCTAAGTATCACCATTTGGGAGTAGTCCAACAGAGAACCTTTGGACCTCCGATCTGTCTTTGGCTTTTTGATGTCATCTATCATCCTTATGCTTTGTAAGTTGTAGCATTTGTGATGTTCCTATTGAGTGTAATTTATTTACAAGTCTCCAAGGACAGTCGGTGGTTAACACCAAGGAATTTCAACACCAAAGTCATGGGTTGAAACAATTTCACCAGCCCTTTATTAGATCTGTTTTAGGGTGCTTTGATGAATAAAGGAGACCATTATGATCTTTCACTTTCACGATTTGTCATTGATGCGTCGTCATTTCCATCGTTTGTCGTGAGGGGGAGTATGTTTCCAGCTACTATAGGCCCCACCAGTCAGGCAGTCCTTGCAGTTTTGTTGCTTTTCGCCACTACATGCCTCATCACCCCATCAGTCAGTGATGACAGTCCCTGCAGTTTTGTCGCTTTCAACCACTGTAAGCCCCATCCTTACTTGATGGCAATCCAATCCCTGGAGTTTGTCATTGTCCTCTTTGTCAAAGTCATCCTTCTTGAAGTTTCATGGTGCTAGTTGAAGTTTCGCAGTTGTCCACCATTGTCCATAAGCTGCTGTTAGTTGTTCGTCGACCTGTGATTGTGCATTTGTTTGCCGCACACTCTTGAAGACAGATCATATATTTCAAATTGAGTTTATTTATTCCAAGCTTTGTTCATATAATCTTTATGTTCCAACTTGAGGGAGAATGTTAAAGATATTATCTTTAGTTTATATTTATCTTTAGTTAGTTTGTTTATATTTCTTATTTGTATTTTGGACTTAGCTTATATTTCTTCTATTATAATAGAGGACCCTATGTGTATATTCAACACAAGAGAATTTTCACTATATTCAACTAGCTCCACGACCGTTTGCAATTTCAAGTCGCATTACTAGCTGATTGGTCTGCATATTATGTTTGAACCCTCATGGGTTGGCTGTCACATTGGATGACTACATTTTTTTGCTTGATTTAACTACTTAAATGTAAATTAAATTTCTTTTTGATAATATTTTTTTGTACAGAAGAAATTTGAAAAATTATCTCACTGTTGTCTTCTATGTCAGCTATGTGATGGATCTATTGTTGCTTTTACTGTACTTCACAACGTGAACTGCAATCATGGGCTTATATATGTTACATCACAGGTACAGGATGATACTTTGTTTTTATGGATAAATTATCATAAACTAGATATAATATTTGTGGCTAACCTTTCTTTAATCTACTCTGTAGGGTGTTTTGAAGATATGCCAGTTGCCTTCTGGTTCAAACTATGACAGCTACTGGCCTGTACAAAAAGTTAGCTTTCTACAGCTCAAAATATAAATTCTAGATTTTCTACCTGATTTGCTTGGACCTTTTCTAATTTGTGATATCATTCTTAGATTCCACTAAAAGCCACTCCACACCAAGTAACATACTTTGCTGAGAAGAATTTATATCCACTTATTGTCTCGTTTCCAGTAAGTACATCTATCTTTTTTAATTTGCTTGAAATGTTCAAGAACATAGTTGGTAGGCTTACAAGGTCATGTAATTCTTACTCATTTAATAATAATTATATAATTCTTAGACTTGAATATTCGTCAAAATTTGGATCAGCTTATTTTCAAACTTTTATTTCTTGCAGCTTATGAAAAATCTTGATACAATGTAACTATTTTTCTAATAAGCTTGAACAAGATGTCAAATATTTTTTATAATCTTAGTATTTGTAATCACTTACACGCAGTACATCAAGTTGTTTTCTACTTTTAAGCTAAGAATTAGATTGCATAATCTAATTCTGCTTATAAAGTTTCTTCTTCCATTAGCTTGTATCCTGGTTAGTAATTATATTCTATCTTGTCCATGTATTTCTTATCATCCAACAAAAGATATATGTAGGTTTTTCTTACGAAGTAATACCCAGTCGCTAAACATTTTTTTCTCCACTCCATTAATTGAATTGTTCCGTTTATTATTTTAAATAGAAGCAGCAACTTTATTGATTGCTATTTAGTCTTTAGTCATAATTTCTTTATTCAGAAAGTGATACTACATTTTAATCATTCTCATCAGGTTCTTAAGCCACTAAATCAAGTTATTTCTTTGGTTGACCAAGATGTCAACCATCAGAATGAGGGTCAGAATATGAATTCTGATGAGCAAAATCGCTTTTATCCTATTGATGAATTTGAGGTTCGAATTATGGAGCCAGAAAAGTCTGGTGGCCCTTGGCAAACAAAAGCAACAATACCTATGCAAAGTTCTGAAAATGCCCTCACTGTGAGGATGGTTACGCTGCTGGTAATGTTTTTTTCTTCACTTTTAAAAACGAGACGCTGATTGCTGCTGATCCTTATAAATTTCTCTGAAATCTATCTTTGTTGTAGAATGCAACCTCAAAAGAAAATGAAACACTTTTAGCCATTGGGACTGCTTACGTGCAAGGAGAGGATGTTGCTGCAAGAGGACGCATCCTCATGTTTTCTTTGGGGAAAAATACCGATAATCCACAATCTCTGGTATCCACAACCCCTTTACTCTAAATTTGGGTGATGCCTTTATTTGGACACTATCATGGATATCCATCTTCTTTGCAGGTTTCAGAGGTGTATTCTAAGGAATTAAAAGGTGCTATATCTGCCTTGGCCTCACTTCAGGGCCATCTGTTAATAGCGTCTGGTCCAAAAATTATTCTGCACAAGTGGAATGGCACTGAGTTGAATGGTATTGCATTTTTTGATGCACCGCCATTACATGTTGTGAGCTTAAATATTGTGAGTGATTGTTCCTTAAATCTTTTATTATGATGAATAAATGGCCATTAAAAAACATTCAGTTTGGTTATGCAGTTATGTCTATTATGTTCTGAAGTTTCTCTTATTGAATTAAAATTTGTTGGATGGGTCAAATTAGTAGTGTGTCCCATGTTTTCAAGAGCAATAATATTTCACTGTGATGCTTGATATGATAGAGTTTTGAAATGTGACAGAGGAACAAATAACATGAGTAACACAGATGAAGTGTATGCTATCGAGCTTTTAATTTTCCCATGTCTTGATTAGTGGTTGTTATCATTTTGGTAGGTAAAGAACTTCATCCTTATTGGCGACATCCATAAAAGCATATACTTTCTCAGTTGGAAAGAGCAGGGTGCTCAATTGAGTTTATTAGCCAAGGATTTTGCTTCTCTCGATTGTTTTGCAACAGAATTTTTGATTGATGGAAGTACTCTTAGTCTCATGGTTTCAGATGATAAAAAAAATATCCAGGTTTGTCTTACGATTGAATGGGAATTATTTGTTTTCATTGTTTTTTGTGATGTGTATTTGCACTTTTGAAAGTTCTTGTAATTGAAAATTTGTTCTCGAACATAATATAAGAATAATAACATACATATTGTTTTCTTTTTACTTGTGTCTAGGAATTCTTTTACTCTGTATGGACCCTTTCCAGTTTAATTTCCATCGGAAAGTTCATCTTGACTAAAGACTTAGCTCTCTTTGTAATCGGGGTTTTGCCCGTGTAGTCTCCAGTCAAGATGCTTCCAAAAGCCCAGACAGAAAATTGTTTATCAGAGAGAAAATTTTACAGTCTTTAGTCGAGATCCAATGGACCATAGTAAAAAGAATAGTCCCTAATACTAACAGGCATCAAACCTACTATTCCCCCAAATTGCAAGATGAATCTTAAATATGAATTTTCTATCTATGATAAACAATTTTGCCTGTTAAAATACAAACCTGTTAAATCTACAATGATCATATGTTGTTTGCGAGGGTCCAACCCCAACTGTTATATGGTTTGACTGTATCTGTCTTTGATCTTAGCATAAGCCAGAATCGAATTAGTGTACCCTATAGGCTGCCACTCGCAATGTTCCGTCAAGGTAGTTTTGTTTCCTGATGCCCCATTTAGAAGAATTCACTAAGGCTAGCTTAACCTGAAAATTTTCCTTCCCCTCAGTTCTTTCATTATTTATATTTTGGTGTTTGTCCATTTTTGTAATTTTGACTTGTTAATGTTTACTGGGATTTCATACACTTTTCCGTAGTTTACTCTCTTTCTGTTTATATATTCTTTTATCCAACCAGCAGAAAAGTTGCTTCTTTGTTTAAAAAAAGTTGATATGGTCTTAAAATATAGCTATCTAGTTTTTTTGTGTTTATTTTTGTTTTATTATGTTGTCCTTCTGGTGACATAAGTCCTTTGAAATGCACAGATTTTTTACTATGCGCCAAAGATGTCCGAGAGTTGGAAAGGACAGAAGCTTCTTTCAAGAGCTGAATTTCATGTTGGTGCTCACGTGACTAAATTCTTAAGATTGCAAATGCTATCCACTTCGGATAGAGCTGGTTCAGCTCCAGGCTCAGATAAAACAAATCGTTTTGCGTTATTATTTGGGACCTTAGATGGCAGTATTGGCTGCATTGCCCCTCTTGATGAAATCACATTTCGTAGACTCCAGTCTTTGCAGAGAAAACTTGTTGATGCTGTAGCCCATGTTGCTGGCCTGAACCCCAGAGCTTTCAGACAATTTCGGTCAAATGGAAAGGCTCATAAACCTGGCCCTGACAGTATAGTTGACTGTGAGCTGCTATGCCAGTAAGTTTATTCTTCAGCCAGTATTACTGCATAGGTGGTTGAGAAATGGATATTAAACTTAGTTTGAGCAAGAAGTAAATATAAAGATTGTTGGTTATTCTATAAATGTTGAAGAATTGCGATTTGCATCCAAAAATTAATGGCCCTATAAAATGCCTAAAACTTGGGTGCTTCCAAAAAGAAATGGAGTAAATAGGGGATAATAAACCAAAGTAACATTGCAAGAAAATCTAGGTAAATTTCTTCATTTGCTTAGTCTTTCTATGAGCCAATAAGGTGAAAAGCTATACCTTGTACTTACTTACCTGTTTGAGATATTTACATTTGTCTCTTCATATTTCATTATATGCGGCTTCTTTGTTACAGTTATGAAATGCTTCCATTGGAGGAACAGCTTGAAATTGCTCATCAGGTTGGGACAACTCGATCACAAATTCTCTCAAATCTAAGTGATCTTTCTCTTGGAACAAGCTTCTTGTAAACACGGTCATCTTTTGTAGATCAAGGAACAGTCCTGCCCATATTTTCCCATGCTGTTAGCATCTGTTTACTCTGATTCAATTAGCTCTTGTTATCGAGAAATGCTTTACTATGTTGTAGCCTAATTCTCTTACTGCCGTTGGAAACAGTGAAAGCAGACAGTATTAGGATAGTGATATCCATAATTGATTCCAATGGATGTTTGATACTGTACTCTGTACATCAAAGGTCAATTTGCCATGTGGCTCATGCATGTCCTTTAACTATAGTTATGTAGACCTTGTAGTAGTAGGGGAGTCTGTTTTATTCCCTCGGACGAGGTGGATGTAAAATGGATTTTGTTCCCCTAAAGAAACTAGTAGGAAACATAACCCCACTATAGAGGCAGATATTGTTCTGTATGTCAGCGTTCAGAGTTCTCTGTAACATGTAATTACTAGTATTATTATTTCTCACACCATAATATGACGTATTAGTTGCAAATGACATTTTAATCTGTCATGGCTGTTAAGAGATATAAAGTTGGTTTAGTGGTAGAAGTTGAAGGAGAGAAAGATTAGTGGTGAGTTTGAATTTTTCTGTTAACAAAAACTAACATAATAATAACTAGCATTTGTTGATAAGACAAGTTGTCATCTGCATCTGTTGTGGGTCAGTCATGATACATGGGTGTGTATCCACTGGTATTTTAAAAAGAGATATCTGTTGAAAATGAACATTAGACTCATCTTAATTAACAATATTGGAAACATTAAGAATGATAATAAGTTTACCAAAGTATACTTCTATGCTTGGTAGTAAATTGTCTTTACAACCATAATTATAGTCTTAAGGGTGCAATTTCAGACATTCACAATCGTGATTGTAATTACATTTGTCTTCATATTTACCTATTGCATCACAATCCCCCTTACAACAGTAATTTAAATCTTGCTTCCTTGAAGTAGAAAATGGAATTTAAAAGTACTACCCTATCTATCAAAATCTTATCTAAGGTTAAGATTAATCCTTGGAACAGAAGCCAGTGGCTGCTGAAAAGTTAGCATTCGTTTCATGCTCCTCCCCTGACCCGAAAAAACAAAAAAAGAATGATCGGATGTCACCAATTATGTCCACTACTAGGAAGATGAATGTTGAATCTCTTTGGGGCCTCAATTACAAATCACCGAATGAAGTGTTGTCGGCAAGATTCAATGATTCCATTAGCGAACTTTTATGACCAGATACTATACCTCACAATGTATAACCTCTTATAATAACTTCATAAGCTGTTTCCATCTCCTTTATTGTTATCGTTCTTTCATCAATTAATTACTGACTCTAAATATTAGTTTTTAAATAATTTAAAAATATCAATAGCTTGATCGTATATAAGAACTTATGATTTAGATTAGGTGACAAAATTAACTTTTACAATGTTGTCGCATTTTAATTTTATTTTTACTATTTATTTTTTTTCCAAAACTTTGCTGATAAAAGGCAAGTGCTATGTATTTTACAGTTTGAAACAATATCAAGCAAAAGTTGACCCTCTTTTCCGCTGTGTTAGTTTGTGTTATTTTTTTTATCTGCTGCCTTTGTTTTTGTTATTCTATCATGTCTTCTAAAACTCAAGCTTAATAGAAAATACCATTGTGATCCCTATTCTCTATTCCCTTCTTTGGTACTTCAAAATTCGAGTTACCATTCTCGTCATTTCAATTTGGTATGCATGGTACAGGTCAGCGAATCAATTACCTATGATTTGCTTCTTTAGGTAGCTATAAAAGTCTGCTTCTTACCAAAATGAGTTACAAGATAAGTAATACTTATGATCTGGTTCTATTGCAAGAATAACAAGTAATCCAAGTATGATTGCGCGTGTAAACACGACACATAAATGCAAACCACGTAAACCTGCTTTACCAATGCTCTGTTTAGATGTGTTGAAGCCGTTAACCTAATTAAAGTTGAAAGTGAAAGTGGAAAGGAGTTAACTCCACATATCTAGTATTAATCAAATCAGCATGATGATGCAGTTCAACTCAAGTTGACAACTCTTCCCATTTGTTGGTAAATTCTTTGTCCGCATTATCAATTTGTCTATCAACTTTTCTTTAGTATTGCTGCTATTTTCACATACCATTCCTTCGGCACGCAAGTGATAGTGAGTTAGGCAGCTTCGGATTGCAATTGCGTAAATCTTATGACAAATTCCTACTCATTCTACACGTTCACATCACATGTGATCTTTTCAGATTTCTTCTCCTTTTTTCTCCACTTAATTATTCAATACTTATACTAACTTTTTTCTCCACTTAATTATGCTAACAAAATACAACAATTGTTAGATATCTTATGCCATCTAAAAATAAGATGAATGTATTGTATATAAGTAGAACAAATCTTAATTACAAACCGGTTTTGTATGTTTGAATTAGAAAATGATATCAAAATCATTTGATAGTTATTTTAATGAGATTTATTATTTGTTGGGTTTATTGTGTCATTATTGTTAGACCGGTATAAGACCACTCATTAATATATTCTTACACTTGAAATATATGTTTTGTGGTAAAAAATTTGTTTTTGAAACTCCAAATAAATTAAAGATAAAACAATTTCCAGTATATAAATAAATATAAATCTTATTTTATAAGTTGATTTTAGAAAATTGAATTAAATTTAAAATTTACATAAATAATATACCTTTCTTTAATACCATATATATTCATCTTGCTGACTATGCAACTGCTCATTTATATAAGAAATTAGTTAATATATTACTACCATAGCTTAACACATTATATATGACATTATATCTATGCTAGCATTAGTGAGGATTAATATAAGAAATTGATTTTAACATCTAACAATTAGTGAGGATTAATATTAGTGGTGAATTCATGACTATTAATTTTATCATTCTTTAACATGAATTGGTGAATGAAGTAAGTAACTTTTGAACCAAATGTTATTGGTCTAATATGTGATTAAGGTTAAGTAGTGTATCACTTCCACTAAGGACATCAAGAAGATGGATTCTAAGAGCAAGACGCTTTGTCCTAATGTGTGTGGAGTCTTCTGGGAAACGTGCCGGTAAAGAAAAATAAAATTATCAAGTCTGAACTCATGGACGTAACCATTTTAATTTAGTGAAGAGAAAAGGAAAAAAAAAAAACAATTAGGTTACTTTGTAGGCAACAATCATTTTCATACATACATACTTTTTCTTTTCTTTTTTAAATTACAATTTTTTTCACTATCTCTTTTTACGTTAACTTCATTTAAGAATATGCAACTTGTTGGACTTTAATTGTTCTCCTACTTCAACTAGCTCTTGTTTTGATGACAAAATTATTCATGAGTTAAGATACAAACTCTCTCTCGGAATGTATTATATTTATTTAAAAATTTAAATTGTACTTTTAACATTTAATTTTTTTTATGCGATTCAAGAAGTTATTGTATTATTGTTGGCAATATATAATATATCCCATTATTTCTCGTTCTTATATTGTTTATGTTGTACATATTGCGAGTAATTTTGTTGTTTATTAACAATTAATATTTTAATTCAATAATGCATATTTTGTTATCTTGGTATTGTTTACGTTGTAGATACTGTGTGAGTTATTTTGTTGTTTCTTTCACTGTAATACATTGAACATTATTTGTTTTTTATTTTTTATATATCCTTGTGGTACTTAGATTTGAGTTTTATTATAGTTTTTCAATTTTTTAAGAGACTTTCCTATTTATCGGAAGAGTAAGAAATAATATATTGCTTCTTGTTCTACTACGATAATTGGATATATCGTATCATATCTCAAACCATTATTTTTTGAATCTTGGTCTATCCATGAAACCAAATTGCCTAAATGTAAAAAACTTGTTCATGTCATTAAATCGTATAACATAGTAGTTTTGTACTATTCTTTTCTTTTCTTTTTTATCATATTTATTACATATTCACATTATAATAATTTTAAGAATCAATTATCCTTAACATCATATCAATATAAATATCAATTAGCTGGTGTAAAGTATTCAAGTTCGTGTATCACTTGCTTCCATGGTTTATGTTTCTTAATCTATTTTTTTTCATTTGATTATTTCAGCATGATATCATTATCATTGTTAATCTTCTCTTTATTGTCACACTCATTCATCCTCTTCCATATATCAAATATTCATGTTGACATTTCAATAAGATAACTCAATTTTATTACTTCAAATATTTGGTAGATGTCTTAAAACATGGCATTTAATTAGATTTTATTATATTTTATCTATAAAGATGTAATTAATCTTGAAAGAGATTAGTGCGAGCGTGGAAGAACCAATCAAATTCTCCCGCTCAAAAGAATTTAATAGCTTTAACTACCCCAATAATAATTATTAATATTTCTTCATAGTAACCCCACTTTCAAGATTTGACACCACAATCATCAGAATGTCTCAAGGCTTATTTTAATTCAATAAATTCCTTTTCATACACCCATTTTCTCAAAAAACAAATCTTGATAAAGAAAAAAATAAATAAATTTTTAATAATATTCGACAAAAATGTTTTTTTTTATCGAAAATTTTTATCACTGTCACTGAAAACCTATGTATTACCATCAAACCTATAAACAGCAACAAAGACCCTTGAGCAAAACGATAAAAGGACATCATAACCCTAATTAAAAATTGAATTTTTAACATATCTTCAAAGGAGTTAATAGTTGAACTATGGAATTAGCATTAGCATTGTCCCGCGTGTGTAGGGTTCGTGCACGTGGGACTGATTGCATAATTTGGTCTAGCACGTATATCCAATGATGATGACACACGTGCGAAATGCAGTTTCTCAGTGGGGACATAGAGAAACAAAATGGGATAAGAAAGAATCAATGAATTATGCATCTCATTTTCCATTCATTTTCTTCCTTATATTCTAATTTGTGGACCATTTTCTCCAAAGAATGTCTACCCAAAGTGGAACATAACTCCTTCAATTCTGATCAAATGTGACACCCTAATTCATAATACCTTTCTAAAATCTTCTTGTTGCCATGCATTTATATAAATATTTACAACATTTTTTTGACAACATTTAAACATCGTTTGTGTCATTTTGTGATTGGTTCATGGTATTATTTATGATTATTATTATTGATTGTGGAATAATTTTGGACTAATCACATAATAATACATAGACGATGTTCAAATGTTGTTAAAAAAATATTGTCTAAGTATCATTATCCATTTCGATACTCAATATTATTAGTTTTAATTATCATATTTAAAAGTATTATTTGCTTTAAAATTTGAATCTTTTATTATAATTTTATCTGTAAACTGTTATTAAATTTAGTTTTAAATAATATAAAATTATTAAACATACCAAAATATACTTTTATTATTGTTACTATCATAATTTTATATTATTTTGTCACGCAATTTTAATATTTATTAAGATGTTTTTTTAAAGTAAAATAGTTATATACAAAATTTTAAAGTAGACAATATTTTTTATATATGATGATAAATTTTAAAAATATCATTTAATGAATTGAAATTAAAATAATAATTGTATTGTATGATCGGGACAACCATACATGACACTCCTTACTAAGTAAAACGAACAGTCTTAAAATAAAAAGTTACAGTAATAAATATGGCAGATTCATAAAATAATAATATCATTCGATTGACTTAAAGTTGAAATAATAATAATTTTTTATTTTTGTCGACATAGCATAATGTTTTGGTGTTTTTTTAACCTAAACTTGTGAAAGCATGTTAATGTTTGATAGTGGAATATGAAGAAGGCACACTTAGGTCAACATCAGAGACATTTATATGAAGAGAGAGAGAGAGAAATGAGTGTTTGGTTTGACATGAAAAGAAAACCTTTCATTTCTTTGAAAGGCTTTTTCTAAAAGTAATTGCGGCCACTGGATTCCAATTTTTCAAATTCACTCACAAAATCAAACTTTCAACTATATATCATCATGCTTTCTTTTACTCTTTTTTTTATAATTTTATATATTCAAGGACAAGAGTACAAATCCAAGATGAAAACGAATTATCCGTTTTTCTCATATTCTTTTAGTATATACCCAAATTGCCTAATTTATCCAACTTTTTCTATATTATTAATTCCTCTTTATCCACAATAGTACGTGTCACATACTTCAAAATAACTAGCTCAATAACGACAACATTTTAATATTATTTACGTATCATTTAATTAGTCCAAAATTATTTCACAATCAATAATAATAATCATAAACATCAATATGGACCAATCACAAGATAACACATAGATAATGTTAAAATATTATCAAAAAATTGTTGTTAAAATATATTATGCAAAATTAAAGACTTAATCCAACTAAATATTTTAAAAATAAAACTATATATTATATATTGCGGATCAATATTTCATCGTAATATAATATTAAAATTTCGATACGATAAAGGTCAGATGTTCAAATAATTGGTTGTAAATACTCTTTTCTCTAATTATCATTCATTGAGAAAAATTACTAATCCTTAAAACATATAATACTTTTAAATATAATAATATTAACTATGTTAATGATTATTAATATTTAATGGAATCGATTTCGATTATTTACTATCATGTGTGTTTTGTCTTAGTCATTGTTTGTTTTAAATGAAGTTACAGAAACTACTTAATGTCAAGTTAATAAAAATGTGATCATTCAAGTAATTAATATATATTAAATGTAATTACTCATATTTTTTTTCTTAATTTATAATTTTTGAAATAAATTTTGATTTAACAAGGAACTAATTTTAGTTTAATCGCTAATAATTGTGTTTTGTATTAAGTTAATTATTATATATTAATGATAATTTCTTGATATTGAAGCCGTTTATCTTATTGATGATAGTTGACTGAGGATATCTTATTATTAGGGCTAGAAAAAGAATTTACATAGGTGAACTTGAAGATATATATGAATTGAAAATAGTTTAAGAAATGTAATTTAGTAGGAGTGGGGATTGAACAATTATTGAAGAACATGGATAAAAGTAGTTGATTAGAAAATTAATAATGTACAGTTAATTCCCAACTAAGTCTATAATGATAATGCTTAATTAAATAATAAACCAAAATTGTTGTGTAGCATGAAGAGACACCAATCAATGAAAATTCATTGAGCCGAAAGTGATCAAATGCTTAATAATTTTCTATCAATATTATTTCAAACACTGCTGTCACCATCTCACTCACATCATCTTAATAATTTTTAGTTTTTTCTTTCAAGATGAAATAATTAAAAAATAAATTTTAAATTTAATTTAATCTCACAAAAATTAGTTTGTAAAATGATATTTGAATCTACATATTTTAACAAAATATAAGTTTTTTTTTATCTTATTTACTATATTTTTTATTTTATGTGATTTTTAACGCTTGTTGACATTTTCTTTTAATGTAATAGTTGTAATAAAACAAGAGAAATAATAAAGGAGAAAAAATAAATAAAACAAGTCTTCCATTATATAATAATACTAAAAGTGACTTACTCTATAAATTCCATCTCAAAAGCTTTGCATGACATAAATGTTAGAGATTTAATGAGGCTATATAATAAGGTAGTTTTACCTAAAATGTACAAAAAGCCACTATGGTGTCTCATCATTAATTTCTTAATCAAGTAATTAATTTGTGGTGTTCGTGGCAGCGTATATGCATGGTTCTCATAGCCCCACCGATGCATTAATACTTTTAAAAATACTTAAGAGATACGTATATATATATATATATACACATATTAGAAAGTGATTTTTAAGTCTAACTCAATTCTATAAAATCAACTTATAAAATAAGATTTGCATCTTATTTATATATTATAATTTGACTTTATTTTTAGTCGATGTAAGATTTCCAACATAAGCTTAATCGATGTGAGATTTCCAATATAAATGATTCGTTGCAAAATCTAAAAGCAAAAGATGTATAGTGTTATTCACTTATTATACACAGAAACCTCCAACATGGATAAGGTCGTTTCATTTCAACATCAAAATATAATCACCATAATGTTTGTGTATAGTATATCTTACTCAAACTTTTAATTACTCATGTGTCGATATATATCAACATTTTTAATCCATATATATAAATATATGTGTCTCTCTTTATAGTTTTATGGATTTTATATTTAGTTCTTTTTATATCTTAAACATTGATATAATTTAGTCTATAAATATTAAAATTAAATAAATATAATTTTTGTGATCCGATTCTTTAATTCTTTTCACATGTTAAATTGAGTTTCAGTTAATATTTAAGTTTTTTACCATTTGACATGTTTTAATTCAAATATTAGTATAAAATATTGTTTAACACGAAAAAAACAAATTAATGTGATTAAATTAAAATGATTATATTAATTTATTTAAAAACTTTGAGAACTATTAAAATTTTAAACGTATATAAATTTAATTTGTCTTCCAAGTTTAAAGATTAGAATAGTCAACTCTGGTTTTATATTGTGGAATGATACATGATTAGTTACATAATTATTAAAAACATTATTTAATTTTTTTTTAATTTTAACTTAAGGATTTAGTGAAATATATTTATTATATTTGCTTCTCATAATTAATTATAAGAATTTTTACTTGGATAGATATGGATAGATGGAGAAAAATGATACTAGAATTTTGGATATAATTCCCGTAAAATGCATGGAAGAAAGTAGGATTGCACGTAGTTATTGTTAGAAAAAATTCAAAGGAAGTTAATTCACTATATATATGTCGGAGTTGGTGCATTTTTCTTTAACTTTTATGGATGTTTTGAGAGGATTCATCTGGAAAATGTATTTCCAATGAAAAAAAAAATTGTTCAGCACCAAGAAAATTGAAAAACTATTTTTTCACTTTATATTTTATGTAAATTTATGATTAAATATAACATTATCATGGTTTAATTTAATACTTTGTTATTTATCAATGTTAATTTCAAATATAAATATAAAATTTGAAAATATTTGTTTTTATTTCTTTATATTTTTAATATGTCTTTTTGGTTTAAAGAAATTTTTTATTTTTATTAAAACGAGATATATTTATTAAACATAAGAAAAAACGTATATAATGTTTCAAAGAACATGATTTAAAACCTAAAACAAATCACTAAAAATATATTACTTTTAGCTTTATGAGAGAGTTTAAAATATTAGGGAAGTCTTAGAATTCTAAACATTAGATGATTTTATAAGGTTTTACAAAGTCTATAACTACAAATGTTTGAAAATCTTTCACTTTCTGTGAATTATAGTTAAAACTGTGTTATAAAATCGATTTATAATAAGATGAAACAATAAATTTTGTTAAAATAACTTTTAATATAGCTAATATTATTTTTTAAATTTTATAAAATTAATGTGTAAACAAATATTTGCATCTATTGTAAGTTTGTTTTATTTATTTTTAGTTTAATACGAAACTTTTTTTTTTTTTACAAAAGTATATATAAAAAAAAGAGTTAAATATTTATTTTTCCTGTTAAGATCTTAACCAGTGATTTTATTTTATTTTATTGTACATGCATTAAACATAGGAAAAAGAAAAAAAAAAAGAAAATGTAAAATAAGTGAAGAGTGTGAATATCTGATTCCTCACTAAAGAATAAATGGTGGCTTACACTTTTTGCGGGGATTGTCTGATATGGTCTGCTCATTCTTACTGTGCCATTAATTTTATATGATTATATTGCATGTTTATGTCATTGCTTAATGCATTTCATCAACATGTACTTGGGTACTTCATTTTTCTCACTACCTCAAGAATCTAATCTTCTTTGATTTTCAAAAATGGAGTGCTGGTTCATTGCACACACACAAAAAGACAATTTCATATTCATCTTCTTTCTCTTCTGAAACACTCATCTTGCACTTCTTGCTGCTTATTGAATACTGATTGACTGAGTTACCAAGGTGGCATGGTGATCGTAAAACTACATATTTTGTTTCCAGCTTGCAGTCAAATGTATCATGAGAATGCTAAAGATTGATTTGGAGGCTTCTTTTTCCAAAATAACAAACATATTTTATCTGGGATTTAGCAAATTAGTTTTCTTGTTATTTCATTGCATATCCCTGTGCTTCAGGCCACTGCCTCCTAGGAAAATCAATAATGAAATAGAAAGATAAACTCATGCATATTTTATATCAATGTGTCTAAAATTTAAGTAGAAAATTAAAATCTCACATCGAATATTAAAGATAAATTAGATGAATAATGTGTAAATTTATGATGCTAGAAGTTTCACATCCAATAAAAATAAAGAGAAATGAACTTTAATATTTGATATTGAAATTGATGTTGTTAAAAAGTGGATTTCAAGTCTAACTCAATCTGGTGAGATTTACATTTACTTATATGTTATAAATTGATTTTATCTCTTATGAACGTGGAATATTAATAAGACATATGTAATGTAAGACTCTGATATAAGTGACTAATGGATCATTGAATGAAACTATCAAGTTAGGTACTGATTTTTTCTGTAAATTCAAAGTTAAGAGTTTACACATTGAGTGAAGATGAGTCAGGTGTCTCACTTGGTTAGATTTTTATACAAAATCAGTACTAAAGTTTGATTTTTTTTTTGTTGCTTATAAACTTTTCTGTGATTGTTTTTAAACTAACCTTTCACGAAAAAGAACCTTCCTTTAATACAAGTTTTAATGCAGCAAAATGAGGAAATAGTTGTGCCATGCTATCCCAATAATGTTGAGGTTCTTTTATTTTTACCATATATATTCTTTGTCCCATGTGCAGAAGGGTGAGTGAATGGATAAAATAATAAGTAGCATACCAGGCTGTCTTTCTTGAAGCAGAAGAGAAAATTTATTCACCATATGTTAAAACAAAAAGATGAAGATAATGCATGATCATGCTTCTCTCTAGAGGCATCATCAATATCAATGGAAAATGGGCTCATAATGTCTCTTCATTTTCCAACAACTCAGCTTGGAAACCCTTCACTGTCCTTCCATTGGTTGGCTAAAGACAAGGCATAGGTAAAAAAGAAGAAATAAAAACTCACTCTGCAGATAATTTATTCTGATAACAAGTGAATAGTCTCTTTTCACTCTAATGTACATGCACTGTTACACTTTGATCACCAAGATCTGCATATTATATTAAAAAATAGATTATAGATAGAAAAATGTTGGGAACATTTGATGAGTTCGAAATATTTGTATGAAGCTGGCCAACCAATACACTCCTCCCACTAGCCATGTGATGTGAATGAGTGAGGTAGTGGATGTGTTTTCTTTATATTTCCACCACCAAATATCTGCACTATGTGTATGCTATTCTGAATGTATCATTCTTTTAGGCGTACGCCACTATCTATGTGTTTTTATTGCTTCCTGACCCTCATTAACTATTCCAAGTCAAACTTCATCAATTATGCACACTAAGCATTGCTTTCTGACAGTTGACATTACTTGTTTGCCATATAATAATTTCATATATACAAACACTGTTTCAAACGCAAAACATTCTAACATAAAACTTTTTTGGATGTCATACTTTGTACGCCAAAACAAGGAATAGTGAAGTTGTAGTGGAATTTAAAGTGCATATGTAATTATTTTCCATCATGGTTGCATAATATTATTCATGATATTGAATTCACTGTAATAGGATGAACTTAGAGTAGTACTTGAGTGTATTTTAAGATACAAAATATCAGTCAACTGAATTAATGAGAGATCTTTGGACCAAGGAAGACTGGAACTATTTAGTCACATAGTTGAGAGCATTCTTTTGCTAATCATCACTGATGTGGTCTTAGCAGATTACTGAACTGTCAAGTTTTCTTTTACTTTATCTTTTTTGGAGGTAGAAAATGGTGCATGTGAGATGAGAGAAGAAATAGTTAATTAAGGCAGTTAATTAATCATAGGAACGATACAAACAAATGAATATGAACAGAGAATATAAAATTCCAAAAAAGAAAGAGCCAATAATTATATGGCCCTCTCTCCTGATAAATTATAGCAGCATCTAAGAAAAAGCGTTTCTGGGCATCCAAACACAACAGAAAAGGTCTCTTTTACCAACTAAGAAATCAATAATACACCAGCCAGAAGCCTTTTCCAAACCCAAAAAAGCTAAATAAATATTCAAACCAAAGTGCATAAACGCCCATTCCCCACACCTTAAACACCTTCACAAAGCAAACAGCTTCATCATGAGTGAAGCTTCTACGCGCTTTTGGAGCGACTGAATCCTAACAAGAATTGACAATAAACCAACCCTCTGACGCCACAATCTACCACACTCAGCCACTACAAACTGCATGTGGGTCTATACTTTAAATACTTTAACCACACTTAACTCTCTTTCTAATTACGTCTTCACCTCACACATTCTACCGTCACAATCTCCTTCATCCTTATTTCTCTCTGTAGAACAACAACACCACACCACCAATCTATCAAATATTTCTCTCTTTCTCTTTCGTGCATATTCGCAAACACATGGCGCTCACCACCTAGTTCAACCTCAAACCCACTTACTCACCAAGAAAAAACCACGACCCATTTCACCAAACTCAATCTCCTCCAACCCCGTCA
Source organism: Vigna reflexopilosa (assembly GCA_027742785.1). Classification (NCBI taxonomy): domain Eukaryota; kingdom Viridiplantae; phylum Streptophyta; class Magnoliopsida; order Fabales; family Fabaceae; genus Vigna; species Vigna reflexopilosa. Next base: position 28,107,043 of record CM050928.1, on the reverse strand, counting down.
ACCCAAAATCTGAATTTTCCATGGCCCTCGAAACCTGGCTCATCAAGGTCAAAACGGCGCTGTCACACAGCCTTACGAAGAAACCGTCGTTTTCCTCGTCGAAGCCAAAGCACGTCGCCGTTTTGTCCTTCGAGATCGCGAACGTGATGTCCAAGCTCCTCCACCTCTGGCAGTCCCTCTCCGACGCCAACGTCATTCGCCTCCGCAACGACGCCATCGCGCTCGAAGGCGTGCGCAAGCTCATCTCAAACGACGAGCCTTTTCTTCTAAGCCTCGCCGTGGCCGAGTTCGCCGACTCGCTCAGACTCGTTGCCAACTCGGTGTCCCGACTCAGCAACTACTGCCACGAACCTTCTCTCCGATCCTTCCACCGAATCTTCACCGAGTTCGCGAACTCGGGCCTCGACCCGCGCGCGTGGACCCTCACCACCCCGAAAGACATCGAAACCAAACACAGAAAATTGCAACATTACGTGACTCTCACGGCAACACTCCACAAAGAAATCGACGCTCTCACGCTCCTCGAAAGCGCGTTTAGAAAAGCGCTTCTCAACGCTGACAACGCCGCCACCGAACACTCCTCTCACAAAAAACTAAGCGATCTTCAGCAGAAGATTTTCTGGCAGAAGCAAGAGGTGAAGAACTTGAAGGAACGGTCGTTATGGAACAAAAACTTCGATGGAGTTGTTTTGTTGTTAGCAAGGTTCGTTTTCACCGTGTTAGCGCGGATTAAAGTTGTCTTCGGAATCGGCCATAGTAGTAGTGTTCCCTTTTTGTCACGTAGTTTGTCTTCCGTTTATCCCTCCGATCACCAAAACCCTATTTCTTCTTGCTCCTTTGTATCTGGGCCGTTGAAAAGCTCAAAACTTGACGACGAAAATGAAAATTTGGGAAATGGGTTTTTCGAGTCTAATTGCAAGGTGTTGAAGTTGAAGGGTGACGGTGACAGTGATACTTTGGGTGCTTCAGCTTTGGCCTTGCACTATGCAAACTTGGTGATGGTGTTGGAGAAGATGATAAAGTCACCCCAGTTGGTTGGGGTGGATGCCAGAGATGATTTGTATGGGATGTTACCAAGTAGCATAAGGTCATCTTTGAGGGCAAGATTGAGAGGGGTGGGGTTTTCTGCATGTGATGATCACGTGCTCGCCGGAGAATGGAGGGATGCATTGGGGAGAATTCTGGGGTGGCTGGCACCATTGGCACATAACATGATAAAGTGGCACAGCGAAAGAAGCTATGAGCAGCAGAACTTAGTACCAAAAACCAATGTGTTGTTGTTGCAGACTTTGTTCTTTGCAAACAAAGAGAAGACAGAAGCTGCCATCACTGAGCTGCTTGTGGGGTTGAACTATGTTTGGAGGTTTGAGAGGGAAATGACAGCTAAGGCATTGTTTGAATGTACCAAATTTAATAATGGCTTCTTAAGCTTGCACAAGCCCAGCTAAGGAGACATATCAGTTTCTTCTTTCCTCTTCTCTTTCACTCTTCCTTTTCATGATCAAGGTTTTAAAAGATTTCTCACAGCATCAAAAGATCATGATGAAACTATAATTTAAAACCTTGATCATGAACTTTCTCATGAGGGTTCTAATTTTGCCTCTATGAATGGTTGATTTTAGGTAGTTAATTGTGGTAAGTTCAGATCCTTGAGGTTTGGTAATTTCTTTCTAACCCGGATCTGTATATGTATGTAAATGATATATTAATTTTGAGTGAAATCTCCAAGAAATATGCAAGGCCTTTCATGATTCATACATACTCTCCATAATCATGTGGAAATATTCCTGTGTATTGTTTTTCTGTCATAATTAATTTTATCATCAACTGCTACTTAGTGGGGTTTAATCAGATTTATTAATGTTGAATTTAGTGGCTGTTCCAGTAGCAACACACTCAGCTCAATGGGGTTCATGTGATAACCAATAAATTATTGATTATATATTACAGTCAATCCTTGTTCATCTTTCATGGAACTAATTTCATTGAAAATTAATCAGATTACAGTTCAATACTGCACTTTTTTTCTGCATCATCGTAATCAGGAAGAGTTTTTTCATACCAGTTATTTCATGTTGTGTTATAAATTAATTTGATCTGTGAAAATAAGTATATTGAATATATTAAATCTTAAATAATTTGTAGCATAGAATTATAATTTAAAGTCTTCACTTATCTGTTTAAAGTTGCATAAGTATAGATTTTTCAAAAAGGGGACATTATCTTCTCCTTCTAAAATTCTCTACCTAAAAAATATCAAAATGTTTAATAGTTTAATTATTGAAATTTAGTATGCATGGAGTCATGTAATTATTAAATATGTTTAATAGTTTTACAATAGCTATATTTAGGAATAATTAATCTATGTACAATATTTAACATAATTATTACAAAAATGACAATTTTATCACCTTAAAATTTATAATTGAATGGCAATGTAAAAATAATTCCAATATTAATCGAATTTTGTTAAAATCTTATATAAATGTGAAATTTAACTAATGTAGTTATTCTCATTTGGTATGGTATAACGCATGCACAGTTCAAAAGCTTCTTTTTTCTTCACTTTTTCAAATTTGAGATCCAAGGACATTGATGATTGAGCTTGAAGTCAATTGCCAAAACTTGCAAGAGTCAATTTTTTTTTTCCTTTTACAAGAAATAGTCGAATTAGTTAAATGGTGAAATCTACTATTTAGATCTAAAAAAAATTATAATTTTTTTTTCAAATGTTCTTATTTCCCATGCTGTGCTGTAGCCAAATAATTCTAATAATGAGATTGAGTATAGTTTTCATTCCTCCTTATAACACTCTAGAAGTGGACATTCGGATATCTTAGGAAATTAAACCTAAGATCAGAACATAAATTTATTGGCTTGGAAAGAAATTTTGTTCAGCACTCCATCACTGATAGACAATTTAGAACATCACAATTGAGCATAAAATTAAGGTCAAATAATATAAAATAATATATTATTTATTTTAAAATTTAGAAATTTATTACATATTTATAAAGGAGCAAATGGGGTAATAATTCAATATACAAATTCTTAATCCATCTGGGGTCTAGTAAATTATTTGTTTTAATTATACAAAAACATTTAAACAGAACAAAATCATTTTTTCCTTTTTTGCCCTCAATTTGTTGGTAACCATTGCTATTATTTTAGTTTCCTTTGCTAACTTTTCTTGATCTTTTTCTTCCTTTTGTGGATCTTCCTTTCAGTAGCAGACACAGCTCACAGGTTTGCAAATAACAAGTGGTCCAATTTGTTCAAGTTTCCAATAAATGTTAACCCCTTTTCAATATTTATAACTCTTAGATCCTACTAAACATCATTAACCAAACAACTATTTGTATTTGTTTATTGTAAAACTTACCAAAGAATAGCAAGAAAGATTGAACCATGTCTCCTCTATATCACCATTTCAACTAAACCATGCTTTTTCTCTTGAGTGCTTAATCAAAATAAAGAAAGGCACATAACCCTATTCAAAGTTTCTATTTTTTTAGGAAGGGCAATTAGGTGTCTTGAGATCTATGTGAAGAGCTTCTCAAGAAATTTGACCATTGTTGCCCCCATATGGTAGTGACATTTCCATTCAAGTGGGCCAAAACATGATTGGGTTTACATGCATATCAAATTCTACAATCCAAGTTGGAAGGCCTTTTTCATCTCGATTCAATCAACCCACAACCTCACTATCTTTAACCTAAAACTTCATCTCAACTCACATTTATCAAAAGCTAACATTAAATTTTGAATTTCATTACAATTTAACTAAAAGTAAAGTGACATACATTTATATTCATATTCATTTGACACATGTTACAAGAAAAATAGTATCAAATGAATATAAAAAATTTGTGTTAAAATATCATTTTTATTTAACTAAGCATTCCTTGTTTGTACCATAACCATATAAGTCAAAACCTTGTTTGTAGCACACAGAGTGTGGAAAGATATTTCATTGTGTTCTTTTTAACTGCAGGCATGTTTTACTTGGTTTGCATAAGGGTTAATATCTTGATATGGCTTTGCATTTAATTGAGGAAAAATAAACAAGATCAGATGCATAAAGGGTATTTATAACCTAAAGGTGGTAAAAGTTATAGGTGATCTTTCAATTAAAACCATAATAAAGTATGAATTTCTTTAAAAAAAAATGTCTCCTAAAAGATCAAAATCATAGACCATAGAGGAAAATATTAATACATAATTTAGTATAAAATCCATGTATTAGATAAAAATGTATAATCTTAATTTTTTTTTCTGCATTATTATCTTCGTATATTCTATATTAAACTATAAGAGAGACTCTATGTTTAACGTGTTAGATGATTGAATAGAACGGGGTTATGTTTGTGAATAATGGCTGATAAATTTTTTGGGAATTAATTAATAGCTAGTGTTTAACCCCAAAAAAAATAGCATCAGGTTAATTTATTGAATTAAGATCTTGATTGCATAATTTTTAAAAGTAACTATCTCAAATAACGGTGTGTCACTTGATGGGGGTGCAGGAAGCAAAAGCCACTTTGTTGTATAATGTATCACTTATCTATAACAAAATTCATATAATTTTGTTTAAAAATTAAACCGGTCAAACACCCTTAGTGATTGAGTCATCCTTTCCTTTAATAAAATGACTTAAATATTTTCTGCCTTTTTTTCCTCTTTCCCATGATGCATCTTTATGTTGTATCCACTGTGTACTAGCTTACCTGCATAGTTAAAGTGAGAAAACAGATACCCAATGGATAATTTCCCATCACTTTTCTAGTATAAGCAAAAGTTTCATTCTTGTAGTACCACCCCAAAATGCAAAGTATACTCCTTTCTAACCTCTATTGATAGGGAAGTTGAGATTTACATTCTTTCCAACATCCAGAAATTTCTGAAAATTTATATAAAAAATGAATCCCCTTTCAAAGGCACACTGCCACATGGATATGCCATCCAAGAAATGCGCACAAAATCATGAGAAAACAACCTCTTGGAGGCTGTATGTACCTCAAAAACCAGTAATATAATGAAGGACTACTCAAGAATTAGTTCTTTCCAAGACTGAAACTGCCCTGGGTATGTTTATTGAAAGAAACCCTAAAGAGTAGTTTCCCAGGCCAAAACCAATCTTACACTAAAATTTATTCTAAACCAGACTCTAGTTGCAAACTTTGATTTTACTCCGTTGAGACTTGGCATTATAAGCTGAACTTGATAACTAGAGATGTATATTCCTTTCCAAAAAATTTAAACTGCAACATCAGCACTAACCGTATACGGCAATGAAAATAATGAAACTTCAACTAGAAGAATTACAACTTTCAACAACTCTCCTAATTCGTTCAATAACCAGAGGGACCTCCTCTAATGTTATGGTAGTAAAACAAATTCGAAACCATCCTGGTTCTATGCAATGGCAGGCTGATCCAGGAGTTATACTGATCTTAGCAATACTTAAAAACTTCTCCCACAACTCAATTTCCCCTTTTTCACTATATGGTCGTATCAATCCACTCATATCAGCCCAACAGAACATACCAGCACTGCTCTTGGCACACTTGATTCCTAGTTTACTTAAACAATCCACAAATTCATCACGCACTTGTCGTATTCTTTTCCGGTTGGTTTCTAAATACTCCCGAATAAATCTTTTATCTGAAAGCATTGAAGTAACTAACCTCTGGGTCGGAGCAGATATAGAGGAAAATCTAGTCAACTTCTTGGCAGCAGCCAAAACATTGTCGTTGAATGAACATATAACCCCAACTCTAAATCCGGCAAGAGATAGGTCTTTTGACAGGGAATATACGATGTGAAACCGACTTTTGTCTATATCTGAATCAAGAACTTCAGCTAGACTCACAAACTTCTCACTTCCGTACGTGGAGCCTGCATATACTTCATCAACAATGATATGAATGTTTTTGTCTTCAGCAAAGTCCAGAAGACTGTATAGCATGTCTTGCGTCAAAATATTGCCAACGGGATTCGAAGGGTTGGAAATTAGAATTCCACGAATTTTGACTCCTCGTTTTCTTGCTTGACTAAATGCTTGATCAAGAGCAGTGATATTTAGATTGAAATTGTCAGTACTGCGACAGTGAACAGGTATTAGGTCTACCCCTGGACGCCATCTTACATCCCTGTCAAATCTGCAGAGTTCCTTTTAAATTTAGAACGAGAAATTAGAAAGAGGAGTTCAAGAAAGTGTCAGCAATTACCCTGGATAATACGGTGTAGGGACAAGGAATGCATTCCCATGGTCTGCCAAACAGTAGGACAATATCTCAATTGCAGGAGTTGCTCCAGCTGTTAGAACCATATTATATGGGTCAAATTTCACTGATTCCCCCATCACCTGATGCATAAAATCTGACAAGGCCTGAAAAATCAAAGCGAAACAAAAGTTTAGTGGATAAACAAAAGAACAGCATGACCGTCAGCAAACCAAATTTGAAATACCATAGATTGTAGGGGAGCAGTATTACAATAACGTATCTTAAAAAGAGAATTTTGAAATGTAATGATTTACGTAGGACAGTTATGTGATGTTTTGTGCGGCATTTGAGTGTTTAGTAACTGTAGGACAGCCATAAGATGTGGTATACTGCAGTTAGAGGTGTGTACTTATTAAATAGGATGTGTGACAGATTTCTGATTCATCGAGTTAAACTACTAAATTTTGTTTGAAGGAGACTCGTTGTTAGATTTTACACCTGTGTTAGTGTTCTGAATTTGTACTACAAATTCTGGAACAATTCCAGAATTCTATCACTTAAGGGTGTGTTTGGATTGCCATTTGAGGTGCTTCGAGGAGACAATCACACTTTGCCATTAGGTAAAAGTGGGGTTAACACTGGTCTACCATATTTTAAGTGTCCTTTCACGTTGATGGTAACTTTTTCCCAAGCATGCACTGAATCTTCCAGTTTGTGTGTTCAAACTTGAGTTTAATGGATTCTAAAAGCTCAAGTTCTTCATTTAAAATTATTGAGTACCAAGAGAAGCCACAACTAATAATACTTAAATCAAAACTTATCAGCTTAGAAGCTTGTAGCTTAGCTAGCACCAGCTTTAAGCCAGGGCTGTAATGATAACGATTTTCATTAGAACATTTCCCATCCTCCAGTATGTTAGAAATGCTTTAAGGTCATTTGTATTCCTTCGCCTAACAAATTAAACTTTTGGAATGATTGGTCATGACAACCACTATAAACATGTGCTCTGGTCGAGGGTTGGATCCTTACTGCTCCCGTACTTCTTAAATAAAAAATTCAAATTGAAATCAAGCATAAGTAGGCCCGCATCATTCACTTTCCATGGTAAAAAACTCGCGTGCAAGGGAGTGTGTTAGAAATGCTATAAAACCCGCCAATATATCAGTTCTTAACAGTTTTAACTTTTTGAATATTGGGTTCATAACAGTCCTACCTTAGTGTTAAAATAACAACAAAATGTGAAAACACCAATTTGAACCTTGAAAGGTTTAGGATAAGTCACATTAGTCTTCTACTGTCAATTTACTCCCCTAGTGAAACAAAATTGATACACATTTTCACTTTCGGGAAGGACGCGATGATTTTTCATCTTTCAGATTTTCCAAGTCTACCCCACACGCAAGTCACAACAAAGACCAATAAAACTATTAAAAGCCAACCCCCAAAACCTTAAACGACAACACAGAATGATAATGTACACATGCAAGTTCCCCTGTGAATTCAAACACTCTACTCCATCCCCCACTGATGAGAAATCATTGCATGCTCCAGGACTACCATGTGTCTATGGTCCCAGCCAATCACCACTCGACACATAACCAAGTTTTTCAATTTACAAAAAACAGATAATAAAGTCTGTAACATGTCACATGGAGATTAGCCCGGACCATGGTACGCACAAAAACTAAACAAACAAAAAAAGTGGCACTGGTAGCATTACCACTGACACTACGAAGCAAAAAACTTCTTACCATTTTCAATTCCATCACCCCATCAAACGTCTGATACGGCGCAATCCCGTTAATACCCAAATCAACACCGCCACTCATCGTCCCCTCCAAGTTCCGCGCCACCCATTCCCCTATCAAATCGAAGCACAGCTACAACCACCTCAACAATTAACAGCAACCAGATTAGCAACAGACACTATACACAATCAATTAAAATTAATCAATAACACAACAGAGAGAGAGAGAGAGAGAGTCATTAAAGAAGATTTAACAACCATAATGTTTTAAATTCCAATCAACAAGAGAAAACACATCTGAAAGAGTGTATGAACACTGCGGTAATCTGTCAGGAACCAACCTTGTTGTCCGAAAAGCCCAGCTGAATAATCCCATGTGGATTGTCAACAGCGTGGTAGGGATCCCGTGAAGCCCTCTCCAAGCCGACGTAGTAGAGGGAGTCGTCGGGCCGGGAAATCTGCGTGGCGAGCTTGGAGAGGCGAACCCGGGAAATGGAGCCACGTGTGGACAAATTGGAGCGGGAGGAGGTTCGGGGGAGGGTGGGCTCGGAAGAGGGGGAGGGAGGGGAGAAGTTGGAACGGCGTCGTTTGAGGTAGAGCTGGAGGAAGTAGAAGAGAGCGCAGGGGACGAGGGTTCCAAGGAGAAGCCCTCCGCGGCCCTGGACGACGCCCTGGAGAGGGACGATGAGTTTCATGCCGGTGTTAGAGAATGAAGGGTTGTGGGCCTGGCGGGGCTGGGGGTTGGGCTTGGTGGGCTTTCGGGCGTGGGTCATTGACCCGGAGAGGGAGTGAGGGTGGAGTGTGGAGAGGGGTTTGGTTTGTGTGGTGTTAGGAGAAGCAAAATGAAAGAATGAAGAGGGAAGAACCTCTGTCTCTGGGATTCTCTCCTTTTTTTTGTTTCCTTCTTGCTTTCCCATTTTACCCTTGGGATCCTATTCCTGTTCCTCCTAGTTCTAAACGACACCAGTTCAGGATTTTGTTTTATTTTATGTTCTTTATTATATATTTTTTATTTAAGGAGGAGGAAACGAGGATTCACGCCTAATCGCTTCATATTGGGATTTTGTTCTTTTCTTCTGTTATGGCTTATGGGAGACTTTCATACATATTATTACTTCATTACAATGTAATATTATATATTTTTTATCATGAAAATATTAAAATGTAAACAGTATATTTAGGGCTTGTAATTAATTTTAATATTTTAGTATTTTGAGTTAAGCACCTCGTAAGCTAACTAATTTACCGTAACAATCGCGAAATTATTGAGTAGTTCAAAATCACAAAGGGTTTTCTGGTATTACGAGAACGAATTTTAGATAATCATTTGGCTTAATTATTCGGCTAATCCAATTGAGAGTGGTGTACCAGCTAGGTTCTCATTTCTTTAAAAGTTGTAATTTCTTTTTCAATTTATTAATGTGCATCAATTTTTTTTTGTTAGCATAGTTTAAATAGTCAATGTTGATTTATTATATGTGTTTTTGTGACATGAAGACGTCACACATAAGAACTTTTGTGATGTGAAAATTTGGATCAGCAAAAACGAAAATCATGACAATTTCGCGACAAAACATTTTTTTTTTATCGAAGTCAAATAATTTAACAAGATATTAGAAGAGATTGGTAAAATGTATGAAAAAGTCATAATTAATAAGTTCATTAAAGTGTATGAAAAAATCACACAGCTCGACAAGATATTAGGAAAACTCGGTAAAGTACACGGAAAAGTTACATAGCTCGAACAATACATCTTGAGAGCTTGGTACTTGGTAAAGTGTACGGAGAAGTGACAGAGCCCAACAAGACATCTGAATAGCTTGGTAAAGTGCATGGAGGAGTCACATTGCTTGACAAGACATTTGGAAGACTCGATAAAATGCATGGAAAAATCAAATAGCTCGACAAGACATCCCTAGAGTTGAGTAAGGTGCATCCAGAAGTTAGATAACTCAGTGGAAAGTTCAGTCAACTCGGTAAGGTGCAAGGAGAACTGAGATAGCTCGATGGGTCCAGATAGCTCATTCTAACTTGTCAAGGTCTCCCAATTTTTGGTCAAACTAGTTGACTTCTCCATGCACTTTACTGAGTTCTTCGAATATTTTGCCGAACTATGTGACTTATGCATGCATTTTACCAAGCTCTCGTGATGTCTTGTCAAATTATATGACTTCTCTATGCACTTAGTTGAGTTATGAGGATGTCTAGTTGAGTTGTATGAGTTCCCCGTGCTCTTAGTCGAGCTCTTTAGATGTCTTGTGGACCTCTCCACCTTTTTAGGATACAATTATAAATTTTGACATGTTATCATTTGTCACGTCATTATACTCTTAACGTTGTTTATAAAAAATTAACTACAAAAACTTGATTGATACACAAATTTGGAAACAAAATTAAAAGTTTTTTAAAAATGAAAATTCAATCTATATACTGTTGTCAAAATAGAAACATAAGTAATTAAGTCCAATTATTTTTATAAAAAACTTGTAATATATATTTTAAATTTTTTATATTTTCTTTATTTTTCTCTTTTTTTAATATTTCCTTAGTTCGATCTTTATTTAAATATCATCTCCTCTATTTATATTATTATAGACTCCACATCCTTTTTTCCGACTCACATGATCATGAATCTCTTTCAAATTAAAATCCATAATTTTTATTATAATCACTATTTTTATTCAATCTAAAATAATACTGTTTTGGTAGGATTGAGACGTAATAATCTTGTAATAAAGATTAGTAATTAGAGTTCATTACCTGCCTTTTTTTGTAAGACATATATTTATAAATATTATAACGAGCTTACCATTAGGTCTGACTCATTAATCACCAATAAATGACTATTATTCTTGTTAATTATCAATCAATGATTATTATTCTCATTAACTGCCCATTAATGACTATTATTGCTTAGAATAATTTCTCTGTCAATCATTTTCTCACTCGACAACCACCCAATTCTTGGCTGACTAGGTGGTCATGCTGTACAAATACTATTATTTTTATGTTGACGTTGGTTAATTCTTTTATCAATATTGATATATTTGTTTACTAATGTTGAATATGGTATTTTCTTTTCTTCTAATATTAATAAATATTTTTTTGTCTTCTTATTAACCTCAATTATTAAAATATAGATTAAGATTAGTTAATAAAAATATAATAGCATTACCAATTGACACAATGAGAATAAATTATATTTTTAGGAATAATTTATTTCTTTTAGCTTTTCCTTTTTCTTTTTCTTTTTCTCACTCTATTGGTAACAAAATTGAATATTTCTAATGTAAGAAAAAAAATATTCCAAATGTTCTTGCTATAAGACTTTCTAATCATAATTTTTATCTTTCAAATTAATGTGTTTATTCATACTATTTTACGTCTTAAACTGATATGTCTTTTGTATCTTTTGTTTGTATATGTTTCTTCAATCAATAGATGTGAATTTTTAATAGGAAAATTTATAAAAACATTTTGAGATTCAAATCAGTGATGAGTTAATGTAATAAATGTTATAATAAATGAATCTATTCATACCTTATGTGTAACGCCCCAACTTTGGGTGTCACGAATCATAATTTAATTAAGATAATTCAATATCCTCTTAACGCGTAAAATGGTGCCAATTAAAATTTTGAAATTTAAATCTTGCAGAATTCAAATAAAGTACTAACTTCACCAGAAAATATAATCCAATTGCAAAATTCCAAAACTAATAAAATAAACCAAGGAATAAAATTTATCCAATTACATTATTTCTTAAAATTTATAACTCAAAGCTTTAAATAAAAGGTTGTCCCCCACTCTCATGTCGCTATCACGCGTCTGGAGTATCTGCTACACTCCCTGCTCCCGTATAACCAAGGTCATACGATCATCGCAAGACACACACACCACCACCAACATAAACAAATATGGGTAAGCTACCATAACACAACCAATAACAATAAAATGTGTACCAGATAAATAAACACAATTTAATAGTAATCATTCATCTACAACACTACCCTTACTCACATAATTGTTTCTATTTCATGTACAACATCACATATACCTCACTCAGAACTAATCACATCACGCAACCTTCATCATGAAACACACCATGAGCCTCCACAGTACCATAACTCCACCGTGAAAAGAATCAGTCACACTCATGTACCCTACCTCAAACCTGTAGCCTCCCCACAGGTCCCCTGTAGCCTCTCCTACAGGTCTGCTCGAGTAGTCCCGCTTACCTGGCTAAGGAACATGTTTCCTGTCACTCAAGGACAAGACAAACACCATCACCCCCACACAAGGAGGGCTCAATACCCGAGCTCTTCCTTTTCGCACACAAGGCCAAAGGAAGTTGCTATCTCGATCGGACGATAGTCTCAGGCTTTACTAGGTACAACAGGTGGACTTATCTCTCACTCTTGTGCTCATCAACTACACATCCAGGTACATTTCAACACTCACTCGTTCCATTACATATATCTAAGTACCAACAACCATTCTCACTCTCCACCTAATAAGTCATTCATCATTATCTAAGTCTCATTCAAAAGTCTAATGTACTCAAACTAAACCCTCTCGGATTCGGTAAATTACAATTAAGTAAATAATTAAACAATTAATAAATAAATACATAAACATCATTCCAAATAAATAATTAAATAAATATCATTCCAAATAAATAAATAAATAAATGTCCTGCCAATCCAATAATACATTATTTATTACATTAATTAAACAAATCTCTCTTTTTGGAAATAAAATAATTAATTTGACTTTCCAGTAATGTAAAAATCTTATACTAAGGTTATATTATTTCCTTTACCAAACCAATTAACTTTTAATTCTAATTATGTTGTTAATAAATTCTAAATTCCAAAATATTTAATTTTAATTAATTTGTTTCCCAATAATTTACTTTCCTTCTCATTCCAAATTAATTTTCCTTTTCCAGTGACTAATTTGATTACAATTAATTACCAATTAAATAATAATAATTTTCTTCTTATGATTATAAGAATTAATAATAAACATTAATGATTTCATCTCTCTCTTTACAATTTAATTTTTATTAATTAAAACCAATAATTATGAATCCTGCACACGTCCAAACATGGTTCCGTAAGCATAACTAGTCCAATTAAATTCTGATTATTTTTTTTCAATGTCTAAGTTTCTGCACAACACTGGGCTTCTGCACAACAGGGCCTGCAGCCCAAACAGTTAGCCAAATCCAAAATTCCCAGTTCAATCCCAAACTGTCCAAACCAAAACCTAATGCTATTAGTCTACAGGCCCAACGGCCCAACATTGCTTGCCACCGCAAACCCTAGCTGCGACCACCACGACGCCACTCGCTCGACTCCGACCACAACCACGGCACACTCGCTCGACTCCAACCACCACCACGGAACACAACAATCGCAAGCATCAGAACCCGAAATAATTTTTCCCCAAATCAAAACCATAAATTCCTCAATCGGAACCCTAATCCCAATCAGGGAAACCCAGCCCTGCAAAGAAGATAAAAAAAAACAACCCAAACGTGAAAACAGTAACCCAAAGATCTACGAGAATTCCTTCAAAGACTTGGAAAGCCACTACTACGACGCACACTGCTATGGAGAGAACGTCGCGCCCTCATTGCGCCTTTGCCGTACCATAACCGCGATCTCGCCGCCAAGAAAGGAGTTCGCTCCGTCAACGCCGCTGTGATATCGTTGCCTCTTCTCAAGACGCAGATCATCCTCGCCCCCAATGATGGTTCGTTCGCAGTGGAGAGAAAGGCAGACGCCTCAAACTTCTGGTTTGAGCGAGATGAGGAAGAAGAAAATGGCAGAATGAGCACACTCAAGTGACCCCTCGAAGGAAATAAGGGTTGGGCCCTAAATTTGGTTCAAGCCCAATTGGCAACAGAAAAGAAGAAAAGAATACTGCGGACTTGGTATACTAACCCTAATTCCCATTAACCCCTAATTAAAAGAATATCAGAACCCAGATTTTGATTTTAATTGCAATCACATACTTCCTAACAATTCTTATCTCCATAAAAGAAAGAATTCATTCACGTGAATTCCTATCTAGGAAGTTAAGCAATTCAATTACGGGAATTCCTAATTGAATTCAATTACGTGAATTCCTAATTGAATTCAATAAAGTGAATTCTAAAGGTGAATTACTATAATAGAATTTAATGTTTATTAATTAAACACGGTTTATTCATGATCGAAAAGCCTATCAAAAATTTCAAGATGATATGATTACAGTACATATAATTACACTACAAACATTCATACATAGCTTTCAAAAATTAATTTACAATTAAACAAATAAATAAGTAAATTCTCAAAATCAATAATACAAATATTTTCATGCAAAGGTGAGCTTCCCATACCTTAGCCGATCAAAAAATAAGCTTTCACCCTTTCTTTTACAGACTTTCCTTTCCTTCAGTTTCTTTATCTAATGCTATCTTTTTCCTTCTCTCACAAAAGTAACGCATCACTCTTTCTACAGTTTCCTTTCTTTTTAAATAAAACTTATAACTGCTCTTCCTAAAATCTTTCAACCACTATTTAAAAAGCTTAACTGCTACAATTTTTTTATTTTCTTTTTCTGCTTATTTTATTTAGTATAAGCCCCTTGTCCTCTCAGCCAAAAAAATAAATAAAATTTCAATAAAACAAGGTTTCTTCTAAACCTCTCTCCTTAGGATTTGAACTCACATCCATTCAAACTTATACACACATCTCTACCAACAAGCCAACACATCACGTTGATGATTTCAAACATTACAGTGGTAACAAACAATCAATAACTTATGCTGCAATCAAATTAACAAAACCATTAAATAACATAAATTTTATGTTCTAATCAAGACTAGAACACATAATCATTCGATACCTCAAAGAGCTCTCACTCATTGAGCTACACAATACTTTATAATAACATGCAACTTCATTAAAAATACTCACGTCTCATTACACTATTAATCTTAAGCCCTATATTTTTCTCGGGTCTTACATTCACCCCACCTCAAAAAAATTTTCGCCCTCGAAAATTGATCTATTCAACAAAAAGATAAGGATATTCTTTCTTCATAAACTCTTCTAGCTCCCAAGTCATCTCTTTCGTAACTTCATCCCAAAGCACCTTTACTGTACGAATGTCTTTGCCTCGTAACTTCTTGGTTTGCACATCTAACACTCGTACCGGTCCAGCCTCTATGGTTAAATCTTCCTTAACTTGGATGTCATCCACCTCTAACACATGACTAGGATCTGGAATGTACTTCCTCAATTGAGACACATGAAAAACGTTATGCAAGTTTCCCAATTGGGGTGGTAATGCTATCTCATAAGCTACTGGACCAATTCTCCTAAGCACTTGATATGGTCCAATAAATTTCGGAGACAACTTTCTCGACTTGATAGCTCTCCCAACTCCTGTCGTTGGTGTCACTCGCATAAACACATGATCTCCAACTTCAAACTCTAGTGGTCTCCATCTTTTATCTGCATAAGACTTTTGTCTGCTCTGTGTTGCCTTCATCCTCTCTTGAATCATCTTCACCTTGTTAGTAGTCTGTTGTAACAGCTCCGGACCTACGGTTACCGATTCTCCATCTTGAAACCAACACAACGGCGTTCGACATCTTCTTCCATACAACGCTTCAAAAGGTGTCATACTGATGCTAGCATGGTAACTATTATTGTAAGTGAACTCGACCAACGGTAGAACCTCACTCCAACTCCCAAGATGATCCAAAACACACGCCCTCAACAAGTCTTCCAAGGATTGAATGGTTCTTTCGGATTGCCCGTCAGTCTGAGGATGGTATGCCGAACTCATGTGTAACTGCGTGCCTAAAGATCTCTGCAATGTTTGCCAAAATCTCGATGTAAATCTCGGATCTCTATCTGAAACAATACTTGCAGGCACTCCATGCAACCTCACTATCTCCTGGATATATAATTCTGCCAGCTTCTCCAACGACATTCGCTGATTGATCGGTAGAAAATGAACACACTTTGTTAACCTGTCCACGATTATCCAGATGGAATCGTAACCCTTCGGTGATCTCGGTAAGTGAGTTACAAAATCCATCGAGATGCTATCCCATTTCCATTGAGGAATCTCCAACTGCTGCAACATTCCTCCCGGTCTTTGATGCTCTACCTTAGCCTTCTGACATACCAAGCACGATGATACAAACTTAGCCACATCTTTCTTCATTCCGCTCCACCAGAAAGAATCTTTCAAATCCTTATACATCTTAGTCATACCAGGATGTATACTAAGACGACTCTTGTGACCTTCTTCTAAGATCATCTTTCTCAACTCTGTCTTTGCTGGAATGCAAACTCTACTCTTGAACCGAAGAATACCATCAACACCTAAAACAAAATCTTTGGCTCGATCTGTACCCAACAATGCAACTTTGTGTTGCAACTCTTGATCTACGATTTGTTCTGCCTTTATCTGCTTTAAGAAGTCATTAGTGATTGACAAGTGACTACACCAGATATGGTCTTGATTCACCTGTACACCCAAATTCATATCTCGAAACTTCTCGACCAACTCCAGTTCCTTCACCATCAAAGCAGCCATGTGAACTTTCTTTCTACTCAGCGCATCAGCCACAACATTTGCCTTACCCGGATGATATTGCAACTCAAAATCGTAGTCCTTCAGATACTCCATCCACCTCCTCTGACGCATGTTCAATTCCTTCTGATCAAACAAGTACTTCAGACTTTTATGGTCGCTAAAGACTTGAAAACGCGCTTCATAAAGATAATGCCTCCATGTCTTTAAAGCAAACACCACTGCAGCCAACTCAATGTCGTGTGTAGGATAATTTTTCTCATGCACCTTTAACTGATGAGATGTATATGCCACTGGTCTTCTACCTTGCATCAACACACAACCCAACCCTTGATATGATGCATCACAGTACACTTCAAAAACTTGCTCAGTGTCTGGGATCACTAAGACTGAAGCCGTCGTCAACCTCTTCTTCATTTCCTCGAAACTCGCCTCACATTTATCTGTCCAAATAAACGGTTGATCCTTACGGGTCAACTGTGTCAGTGGTCCCACTATCCTTGAGAATCCTTCTACGAACTTCCGATAATAGCCTGCCAACCCCACAAAGCTTCTTACCTCCGTCACCGTTGTCGGTCGTTCCCATTTCAACACAGCTTCAACCTTTGCTGGGTCTACCGAGATTCCCTGAGCAGATATCACGTGCCCCAAAAATTGAACCTCTTCCAACCAGAACTCACACTTAGACAATTTGCCATACAATTGATGCTCCCTCAAAATCTCCAACACAATTCTTAAGTGTTCAGCATGCTCTTCGCGATCCTTTGAGTAAATTAGAATGTCATCAATGAATACGACAACAAACTTATCCAGACAAGATCGAAAGATCCGGTTCATGTAGTCCATGAAAATTGCTGGAGCATTCGTCACCCCAAAAGGCATCACCACATACTCATAGTGTCCGTAGCGTGATCTGAAAGCTGTCTTCTGAACATCCTCTGGTTTTACTAAGATTTGATGATAGCCAGACCTCAAGTCAATCTTCGAGAACACACCGGCACCCCTCAACTGATCTAGCAAATCGTCGATTCTCGGTAAAGGGTACTTATTCTTGATAGTAACTTTATTCAACTGCCAGTAATCTACACACAACCTCGAGCTCCCATCCTTCTTCTTTACGAGCAACACTGGCGCTCCCCACGGTGATACACTAGGTCGAATAAACTTTTTCTCTAACAGGTCTTCTATCTGCTTTTTCAACTCTGTCAATTCAGCTGGAGCCATTCAATAGGGAGCCATAGAAACTGGTCCAGCTCCTGGTATTAAGTCGATTGCGAAATCAACTTCCCGGCTAGGTGGCAAACCTGGAACTTCATCTGGAAACACATCAGCATACTTCTCCACTACTGGGACACCAACAATTTGCTCTTCTGTACTCTTTTTCTTCTCTGTTGCCATCACCACAAAACAGACTGCTCCTTCTTTGATATCTTGTAAAACTTCTCGAGAGGTAATCATTTGCACATGTTCTTCTGTTGGGAAAATAACCTTCTGTTGACCGCAATCAATGAGAATACCATTGGTCATCAACCAATCCATCCCCAAAATTACATCTAAGCCTTCCAGCGGTAGACACACCAAGTTAACCTTGAATTTGCGTCCTGCTACTTCTAACGAACACCCAACACAGACTGAACTAGTAGAGACTTGCCCTGAAGCTGGTGTAGAAACCACCAACTCGCTCCCCAAATCATATACAGGTAATTCAAGCTTCCCCAAACAAGCAAAGGATATAAACGAGTGCGTTGCACCCGAGTCAAAAAGAACATGAACACATCTACCATTCAAGAAACAAGTGTCTTGAATTAAGTTACCTGACTGAGACGCCTCGACCCCCGTCATAGCAAAGACCTGTCCTGCTGCTTTCGGCTTCCCTCCAGAGAACTTTTGTGTCTGTTGCGCTCCTCCTGGTATCCTCCTCTCTGGGCATGAAGATGCAAAGTGTCCAGGCTTATGGCAGGAGAAACATTTCCTCTCTTCAGGCTTTAGAACTGTCAGTCTCGGACAATTTCTTCTAATATGGGGCCCTCCACACTCGTAGCACTTCAAGCCTCCAAAACCTCTCTGTTGTGGCCTAGCATACGGCTTCTTCTGATTTCTACCTCCAGAGAAACTAGCCTTATGAGGTCTCACCACACGATGTTGGTTCTCTTCCATTCGCTCTGCCACCAAGGCTTCCTCCACCAGCGCCGGAAACTCTTTGATCTTCAAGTGGATGAGCGCCTTCAATATGTTGTGGCGCAAGCCTCTCTCAAACTTTCTACATTTCCACTCTTCACTCACGTTCTGACTGTAGAATCTAGCCAGATACTCAAACCGCTCCTTATAGGCTTGCACAGACATGTTCCCTTGCACCAAGGTCATGAACTCTCCTTCCCGCTGCAACTTAGCACTCATCGGAAAGTACCTCTCTAAGAATCTTCCTCTGAACTGCTCCCAACTGATGGCCTCCATACGAGCATTCATCTCCAACCGCATACCTCTCCACCAGTACTCAGCCTCTCCAGCTAGCATATAGGTAGCAAATACCAGCTTCTGCTCCCCAGAACAATCAATCACCTCAAAAATCTTCTCATTGCTACAGATCCAATCGTCGGCCTCGTCCGGCGTAGCCTTCCCATTGAACTTTGCAGGATTATGACGCAAGTAGTCATTCATGCCCACCCGATGCCTGTTTGTCTCCTCATTATGTTGCCCCTGTTGCGTCAGCTGCGCCAGTTGCACCTGTTATCCATGTAAAACTTCTGCTATCTGCTGAAAAGCCTACGCGAAATCAGCAGTAGCACCGGTAGGGGTAGTTGTTCTTCTTGGGCTCGACATCCTTAGCCAATTATAATACAAACATATAAGACACCATTCACACAAAATATCAGAATTACACATCAAAGCTAGTCGAACTCACTCCCCAAAAGCCCAAAGGTTCTTCGAAAACCGTGCTCTGATACCACAAATGTAACGCCCCAACTTTGGGTGTCACGAATCATAATTTAATTAAGATAATTCAATATCCTCTTAACGCGTAAAATGGTGCCAATTAAAATTTTGAAATTTAAATCTTGCAGAATTCAAATAAAGTACTAACTTCACCAGAAAATATAGTCCAATTGCAAAATTCCAAAACTAATAAAATAAACCAAGGAATAAAATTTATCCAATTACATTATTTCTTAAAATTTATAACTCAAAGCTTTAAATAAAAGGTTGTCCCCCACTCTCATGTCGCTATCACGCGTCTGGAGTATCTGCTACACTCCCTGCTCCCGTATAACCAAGGTCATACGATCATCGCAAGACACACACCACCACCAACATAAACAAATATGGGTAAGCTACCATAACACAACCAATAACAATAAAATGTGTACCAGATAAATAAACACAATTTAATAGTAATCATTCATCTACAACACTACCCTTACTCACATAATTGTTTCTATTTCATGTACAACATCACATATACCTCACTCAGAACTAATCACATCACGCAACCTTCATCATGAAACACACCATGAGCCTCCACAGTACCATAACTCCACCGTGAAAAGAATCAGTCACACTCATGTACCCTACCTCAAACCTGTAGCCTCCCCACAGGTCCCCTGTAGCCTCTCCTACAGGTCTGCTCGAGTAGTCCCGCTTACCTGGCTAAGGAACATGTTTCCTGTCACTCAAGGACAAGACAAACACCATCACCCCCACACAAGGAGGGCTCAATACCCGAGCTCTTCCTTTTCGCACACAAGGCCAAAGGAAGTTGCTATCTCGATCGGACGATAGTCTCAGGCTTTACTAGGTACAACAGGTGGACTTATCTCTCACTCTTGTGCTCATCAACTACACATCCAGGTACATTTCAACACTCACTCGTTCCATTACATATATCTAAGTACCAACAACCATTCTCACTCTCCACCTAATAAGTCATTCATCATTATCTAAGTCTCATTCAAAAGTCTAATGTACTCAAACTAAACCCTCTCGGATTCGGTAAATTACAATTAAGTAAATAATTAAACAATTAATAAATAAATACATAAACATCATTCCAAATAAATAATTAAATAAATATCATTCCAAATAAATAAATAAATAAATGTCCTGCCAATCCAATAATACATTATTTATTACATTAATTAAACAAATCTCTCTTTTTGGAAATAAAATAATTAATTTGACTTTCCAGTAATGTAAAAATCTTATACTAAGGTTATATTATTTCCTTTACCAAACCAATTAACTTTTAATTCTAATTATGTTGTTAATAAATTCTAAATTCCAAAATATTTAATTTTAATTAATTTGTTTCCCAATAATTTACTTTCCTTCTCATTCCAAATTAATTTTCCTTTTCCAGTGACTAATTTGATTACAATTAATTACCAATTAAATAATAATAATTTTCTTCTTATGATTATAAGAATTAATAATAAACATTAATGATTTCATCTCTCTCTTTACAATTTAATTTTTATTAATTAAAACCAATAATTATGAATCCTGCACACGTCCAAACATGGTTCCGTAAGCATAACTAGTCCAATTAAATTCTGATTATTTTTTTTCAATGTCTAAGTTTCTGCACAACACTGGGCTTCTGCACAACAGGGCCTGCAGCCCAAACAGTTAGCCAAATCCAAAATTCCCAGTTCAATCCCAAACTGTCCAAACCAAAACCTAATGCTATTAGTCTACAGGCCCAACGGCCCAACATTGCTTGCCACCGCAAACCCTAGCTGCGACCACCACGACGCCACTCGCTCGACTCCGACCACAACCACGGCACACTCGCTCGACTCCAACCACCACCACGGAACACAACAATCGCAAGCATCAGAACCCGAAATAATTTTTCCCCAAATCAAAACCATAAATTCCTCAATCGGAACCCTAATCCCAATCAGGGAAACCCAGCCCTGCAAAGAAGATAAAAAAAAACAACCCAAACGTGAAAACAGTAACCCAAAGATCTACGAGAATTCCTTCAAAGACTTGGAAAGCCACTACTACGACGCACACTGCTATGGAGAGAACGTCGCGCCCTCATTGCGCCTTTGCCGTACCATAACCGCGATCTCGCCGCCAAGAAAGGAGTTTGCTCCGTCAACGCTGCTGTGATATCGTTGCCTCTTCTCAAGACGCAGATCATCCTCGCCCCCAATGATGGTTCGTTCGCAGTGGAGAGAAAGGCAGACGCCTCAAACTTCTGGTTTGAGCGAGATGAGGAAGAAGAAAATGGCAGAATGAGCACACTCAAGTGACCCCTCGAAGGAAATAAGGGTTGGGCCCTAAATTTGGTTCAAGCCCAATTGGCAACAGAAAAGAAGAAAAGAATACTGCGGACTTGGTATACTAACCCTAATTCCCATTAACCCCTAATTAAAAGAATATCAGAACCCAGATTTTGATTTTAATTGCAATCACATACTTCCTAACAATTCTTATCTCCATAAAAGAAAGAATTCATTCACGTGAATTCCTATCTAGGAAGTTAAGCAATTCAATTACGGGAATTCCTAATTGAATTCAATTACGTGAATTCCTAATTGAATTCAATAAAGTGAATTCTAAAGGTGAATTACTATAATAGAATTTAATGTTTATTAATTAAACACGGTTTATTCATGATCGAAAAGCCTATCAAAAATTTCAAGATGATATGATTACAGTACATATAATTACACTACAAACATTCATACATAGCTTTCAAAAATTAATTTACAATTAAACAAATAAATAAGTAAATTCTCAAAATCAATAATACAAATATTTTCATGCAAAGGTGAGCTTCCCATACCTTAGCCGATCAAAAAATAAGCTTTCACCCTTTCTTTTACAGACTTTCCTTTCCTTCAGTTTCTTTATCTAATGCTATCTTTTTCCTTCTCTCACAAAAGTAACGCATCACTCTTTCTACAGTTTCCTTTCTTTTTAAATAAAACTTATAACTGCTCTTCCTAAAATCTTTCAACTACTATTTAAAAAGCTTAACTGCTACAATTTTTTTATTTTCTTTTTCTGCTTATTTTATTTAGTATAAGCCCCTTGTCCTCTCAGCCAAAAAAATAAATAAAATTTCAATAAAACAAGGTTTCTTCTAAACCTCTCTCCTTAGGATTTGAACTCACATCCATTCAAACTTATACACACATCTCTACCAACAAGCCAACACATCACGTTGATGATTTCAAACATTACAGTGGTAACAAACAATCAATAACTTATGCTGCAATCAAATTAACAAAACCATTAAATAACATAAATTTTATGTTTTAATCAAGACTAGAACACATAATCATTCGATACCTCAAAGAGCTCTCACTCATTGAGCTACACAATACTTTATAATAACATGCAACTTCATTAAAAATACTCACGTCTCATTACACTATTAATCTTAAGCCCTATATTTTTCCCGGGTCTTACATTATGACTATTTGTAATACATGTATTCTAGAATATATAGATTTCTCTTGTTTTTAGATTTATACATGATTAATTATTCTTAATCTTCTTTTATGTAATGTAGGTTATATCTTTTAAGGTAACATTGTACTAATAATGGACACAAGATGACATGTCGCCTAACATCAATATAGTGGTCGAAGTATCTTGTCCTCCGAATACAAATATGTTTATCAATACACAATACAAAATATTGATATCCTTGTAATTTTGAATATCCCACATTAATCTCTTAAATAATAATTAAAAAATCATATTATTTTATTAAGATAAGTAATAATTAATTTTTTTTATTATTGTTAATGTTATTTTAAATATAAAATAAATCGTATGAAGGTTGAAATATTCAAGCGAAAGAAAAGGGCAAACATATATTAGAATGGTGTTACTCAACAACACAATAAAATAAAAGATGACAAACACATTTGTACATTGATGAAAATCCAAGAGCAGTACCAAATAATTACCTCAAAAAGTAAATGTAAGAGGTTAGACAGCTTCATGGGTCACGTTGACCGTGCAATGCAGATAACACCGTTTTGGCGAATATGAAATTAGAATTTCAAAAGGTTTTTCTCATTATTTGCAAAATTGTCTTTAATCAAATGTATTTTTCGTAACTTATTTTCTCATGTTGTATAGACAGAACATGGATGAATAGAATAAAAACATTGATAAAAGTTCCAGTTTTTTTTTTTTTTTGTTTATAAAATAGATTGTGATGAATGTTTTATAATGATAAAATAATTACCCAAACAAAGTTTTCAAATAAAATAGATTCGTGAAATTTCTAATTTTTAGAAGTTAATATGTGAAAAATTAACTCGTAATGAAATATTTAAATGAAATCGTAATGACATTTTTTTAATTCTAATAAAAATTTACATTGTATCAACGGTAGTATAAATATAAATGATAATTATAACTAATAAACTCAAATAAGAGGACAAAAAGGAAATTGAATATACTTTAATATAACTAGAGTCACTTATCTTAATCTGTTTCAAAATCAAGAAAACAAAAACAAGTATGCAAAAGAGAAGACTAAGCATCAAATAAAATGTATGCATTCAGTAAAACAAGAAGCACCAGTGGTCTAGTGGTAGAATAGTACCCTGCCACGGTACAGACCCGGGTTCGATTCCCGGCTGGTGCACAATTGCTTTTTGCACTTTTGTGCTTGAAATTTATGTAATTAAAATTGGAAGGTCTGCTTCATGAAAATTGATACTTTTTTACTCAAAAAATGCCTAAAATGGTTGAAATAAATGAAAGATGAAAATACATATTTGTATACACAAAATTAGGTCGCCATCGATTTACAACTTATAATCTTTCTTATGTAAAAGCTATTCTTTTATTGCATCTTTAAACCATTGTTTGGATAAGCTAATCCAAATAAACTTTGATTTTAATTATAATAAATTACAATAGTAATCACCTATATGTAGCCAATTAATAAATAATTTAATTATGTAGTAATTTCCATTCCAGTCTTCTCTTCATCCAGGTTTACAGTCACAATAACCTCACACTGAAGCCAGTGGCTCTAATTTAATAAGCTCAACAGAGCATCAATGCAGAATAAAATACTACACTTACAAGATCACCAACTATTCCAGCAAATAAAGTGGATTTCCGTAAGTGCAGCTCTTGTTTTAGAAATCATGTTTTCACAATGTATTAAAGTATGCATGATGTAAATGGCATTATCCCGGGGTTGAACAACTAAGAGGCAAACGCAAAGACTGGAAAAATATCTATTCATTTGAAATCAACTCCTCCACAAAAGTATGTAAACAAAAAAAAG
This sequence comes from Vigna reflexopilosa, assembly GCA_027742785.1. Taxonomy (NCBI): domain Eukaryota; kingdom Viridiplantae; phylum Streptophyta; class Magnoliopsida; order Fabales; family Fabaceae; genus Vigna; species Vigna reflexopilosa. The sequence continues at coordinate 28,082,193 of CM050928.1, read as the reverse complement.
TGACATCCAATACCAAAATTTTCCCTCAAGTGATGAGAAATACAACCGCGGCTTCTGTGGTGTGTCTGAATCGTTATGCAGGGGAACCTTGATCTTCAAGAAAGGATTTACGGATCCAAACTGAAAATTACTGTCATTTCTTATGGTGATCAATTATCACAAAAAACTAGTAATCTTGAATCTCTGCCATGCTGAATATGAAGGAATGCACGAGCTTTTTCAATCATGTCCACACAACTGGACCTCAACCTCAACATGTATTATTGGCGCTGTGAATGCTTTCTCTTTTTCTCTCCAATTATTCAGCAGAAGTGAATTATAGTTACCAATTATTCGGGGATTTCCCCTTCCTCCAATTCATTTGGCAAGGGGAACAATTCACTAGCACCAATTATATCTATTTTATTTTCTGTTTTCTTGGCAAAATCATTATCAAAATCAAAAAGATCACCAGGATTTGTTTGATCCAAAATGCCAGTATAGAAATCCATCAAATCTTGATCGAAGTCAAAATCTATTTCTTCAGGTAAGTTTGGATTCTGGGTTTCTGTCAATGAATGTGAAAGATCACCTCCGGTGTCTCCTTCAAACAGAGACTTGTTGGTGAAATCATTTGGTGCTATCTCAGAACTCGTATTTTGGGTCATCAATTCTTGTGATAAACTTGATTCCACTTGCTTCATCATATCAAAAACCCGAGGATCTACAGAGCTGTTGTCATCTTTTATCACCTCCTCCCTAAATGATAACCCTTGCGGGATTTGATTTTCTTCACTATCTTTCTGTGGTAATTTATGCTTTCTTTTATTCACATCCGTAATAACTTCAAAATTGATTCTGTGAGACGGCAAGAGAACATAAACAACAGGAAACTCCAAAATGACTATATCTGCTAATTGCTTTCTGATTGGCAGTTTAATATTGATCTCTTTGAAAGGTGATTTATGACCCTGTATTTGCATGAACCAGATAGAATTAATGAGTAAAAATAAAAGCATGCCTTGATGTGTTCGGTCAATGTGATCCTACAAGTCTGCAAGCTCGGTACGATACTGAATTTCAACAGTAAAAAAAGGCAAAGAAAACCCACCTCTGGGCTTTTACGAATGAAAAGCTTTAGAGAATCCAGCTGGACATCACAAAATGGCCTTAGCTGATTATTCCATGGACCAGGTTTAAGGTGCTTCTCTAGAATGGAGCAAAAGCTTGAATTTTCATCAACTCTAGACAACAGGAGCACAATATCCTTTCAATATTCTATGGACTCCAAGCATGTACTAAGAAGGTAAGGTACAGTAATTTGTATTCTAAATCAAAAGCACCATCAATGTTACTCACCCATGGTCATGTAAAACAATATCTGTTGAGTGAAAACGCCATTCAATTGTCCAAGATATAAACTTCTTCCTGAAACATTGTATGAAACAAAAATTACCACCTTAAAAATCCAAAAATGAAACATTCTTATAAGCTAGACTTCCCGCTGAGATTGTGCTAGAAAATAATTCATCACAACTTGAAAAGAAAATCTAATAATCAGACTGCCACACATCCACTAGGTATACTACAAATCATATCCAGTATGCACCAAAAGATAAAAACAAGGAAACAATAATGAAACTGAAGCTAGTTACCATAAAACGATGAAAAATACCTTTGATCATATCTAGACCGGTTTTTCTGTCTTTTCGACATTCCATGAGGTAGAAACATCAGTTGGGTTTTCCTGCTCCCAGCAGCATTCTTTAGGTTTTTAATTGAATAAGGTAACTTGAAATATGAATGAATGCCTAATTTAGATCTCATTCTCTGAGCAGATTCAGCCACTCTCTTCACCTCCTGCAGCAAACTATAATCTAACCAAAGGACATCACAAAGTAAACAAACAGATTAGCCATGGGATTTTAAAAGAACCCATACCGACTAATGAAAATTCATAATGCAGAAAATAAACCAAGAATAACAACTGTATATTTCACCAATAATCGAAAAGGGGCTCTCATCATCTACGAGTAAAATAATACAAAGGGTACTTCAATTAATTTTCTATTCAGCAAAAAAATTGCTTTCTCACTCAAACTAACATCACATGAAAACAGGTCGCTTTGCTTACTCGCAGAACATTAAGGAATAAAACAATATTATTGTGCTTATGCAATCAAGCACAAAAAACAAAAAGGTTATCAGCATATTTAAGACAGAGTACGAGGATTGAGAAACAAAGTACCTGATAAAAGGATATCATCGTCGAACTTCGAAAGAGGAACAAACAGAGTCTGGTTCCTCTTCCCGCTGCACCCAGTTCGGTCTTTGTGTGATTTCACGCACGGAAGACTGCACGTGTGCAAGGAGCAACCGGGGCACGTGTATTTCCACGGGTTCGATTTGCACTCTTCACACACTGTTGGTCCTTTCGTGAGTTTTTGAATTGCGGCTTGTCCTTCTTCGGTTTGTGGCAAAGAAGAGGACATGTTTGTGATTCCGATGAGAGCGTTGCTCCAAAATCTCGTCACGGTGGTCGGTGAGTGCACTTCGTCACCGAACGGTGAGGGTTGAGCGGCGCGGCTAGGGCACACGATGGAAAGAAGCAGAGGATTGTTCTGTAACAAGAGGAAGAAGAAACTGAAGAACTATTAAATAGTAATGGTTTTAAAATATTTAAAATGTTAATTTTTTTTTTCTTCTTTAATAACTAATAAAGAAAAATAAACTTCATGTCAGTATATTTAAAAAATAAAATAAAAGAATAATATGTTTAAATAATAAATAGACTATGGATTTTAAAAATAAATGTGAATGATTTAGAAAGTGGTTCTTTTAAGTTGATAAGAACATGTTTTGTGAGCATTAGAGTAACTATTTAACAAATATTATGTATAATCATCTACTTAATTACTTTAATAATTTAATTACTTTTTTTAATAATTATTGTTAAGATACAGTAAAAACACACGCGTGTCCATGTGTTTTACTTTTAAAATAATAAAAAATAATATAATTATTATTATTGCTATTTATAACTATATATTTATAAGGCTTAAAATATAATTTTTTGCATGTGAAAAGCTTGCCTCACGCTTCAATGGAGCAAATGAGGTTCAATGTGCGATGAAGGAAATCACTGCAGTGAAATGAGAGTGAAGGAGGAGGTGTAGGAAGAAGCCCCCTTATTTTTTCCTCGGCCCAAAACCATATACTGGACTGGGGTTGGTTCAAATTCAAAAAAAAAAGGTCCAATATATTTTACCGTTGCATTTGCACTATACTGAAATTAGAGCTGTCAAAATGGGTCAAAACCCGCGGACCAACATAGCCGATCACGGGTTCGAGTCGGGTTGAGTTTGAAAAAATTGTATTTTTTTATGCGGGTCAGATTTAAACCCGGTTCATTTAAACCTAACTCATGTGGGTTGAACCCGTGGTGGGCCGGGTTGGCCCACCAACCCACCTACCTAATTTTATTTTATTAAAATTTAATTTTAATTTTATAAAAAGATATTTATTATTATTTTTTTGCTTCAAAAAATTATTTAAGTTTCCTATTTTCAAAATTAATTAAACACCCAGAGTGAAATTTGGGAGTGAAATTTATTTAAATTTGAATTATAGAAAGTTTGTAATTATTTTTTATTTTAAAAAAATTGTAATTAAGTGAGCTAGTGAACCAACCCGTTTACCCACCAACCCGTGGTGGGTCGGGCCGGGTTCGAATTTTTCTTGCTCGCTAGTAAATGAGCCGAGTTTGGTTGACTCACTAAGTGACCAACTCGTGGTGGACCAGACGGGATTACCCGTTTTGACAGCTCTAACTGAAATCCAATTTTAATATAAAGCTATTGTTTCCTTCACTCTCATAATTACTAATTGAACCCTCATAGCAATAGGACAAGATACATCATCCTTCATTACTACATTGTTGACGAACTGCTTCCGTTCTCACTGCCACTACAAAGGAAGAAGAGAAACAAAATGTTGCATAGGGAGAAAAAGAGAAAAAAAAAAATCTTATTCTAGAAAACTCTTCCCAAAACACATTTTGTGTTTTAGAGAACACATTTCAGAATGTTGGAAATCTAAGTATGAATCTAAGTTCCATGTTGGATAAAAATGAAAAATAAGACATGTATAAAAATAAAAGACCTATTAACCTAAGTTTTAGATAGAGAGTGATATCAATCCCTTATATGATTGGACTCAGATAACATTGATATTTGTATTTCTCCGGTGAACCCCCTCACCAAACACAGAACACATTATATACATTATGGAAAGTTTGTCCACAAATCCCGTTATAAAAAACTTATTCTAGAATGTATTTCATGGATTTTGATTTGAAATATCGTTCCAAAAGTTTCATTTTAGAAGTTTTGTTTCAGAAATCTTATCCCGGAATGTTTTTGAAACATGTATTCCAACCTATATATGCTATGTTGAATTTTAAAAATTGAATTTTAAACTTTTGAATTTCTTTTTCGTTATTTGACTATGATATATAATATATGATGAGTTTTATAAACACAAGTTTATGAATGACGTTTGGGTTGTATGGTTGGATACCCATTTTATTCTTCACATAAATTAAGCCATAATAAATGGAGGGGCAGGAATTGACAACCTTATTTGAAAGAGAAGGAGCGTTTGAGTCGAGGATAAAATGACATATTTGTCCTTTACAAAGGTACATTGAAAACATAACACTTAGGACAAAAATGGAACGTGCGTCCATTTGGAGACATTAAGAAGAAAGTTCCACAGTGTGACATGGTAACATGGCTTTCCGTGCTGCATGGCAAAGCCATATTTTCCACGTAAAGACAAACAAGTGGTTTAGAATATGTGTATTTTTCTATCCATATGTCTATTTAAATTTCAAATTCCCATGTCTTAGGGTTGTGTTGTGGGGTTCTCATAAATGACTCAAACAAATGCTACACTCCTTTTGCTATGAGCCAAAACATGGAGTGGGACATCTTTTCTTCAATTCATCAAAGAGAAAACATAATATGTCTTTTAATGTAGAAAGCTCTTAAGGTTTTCAGATTGAAAATTAACCCATGTTTCTTTTCTACAAAAGCACCTAGTACAATTTTTTCAAAAAAAGTATCCAAATTGATACATTTGAAAATATTATGAAAATTGATTTTATAGTAAAAAAATTGTGTAAAAATGTCATTATTTTAGTTTAAAATATTTCTAAAGTTAAAGTTGTATGAATATAACATGATTTTAGTGTAAAGCATTTTAAATTATAATCATGTCATCTTACAATATTTTTACTAAAATAGAATAAAACGTATGACACCATTCCAATTTAAAATAAATTGAATCAGAGTCGTGTTACATTAACACAACTTCAACTTGTTATGTAATAAAATCAAATCACATTCAAATGATTTATTTTTTCAATAAAATTATGTCACATAAATATATATAACTTGTCCAAATTTGTAATTTTTTCAAATCTAGTCATTTGAATTATTTTTCAAAAAAATTGCATGAAGATGAATATTTTTGTCTTTATTTTCTTTCTAAACATAAACAACTTTGAAGTTTTTTTTTTTAATGTTTGCTTTAGTGTCTTACATATTATGTCTTCTTTTCTTTTGAAGTTCCTCTCATCAAATTCATAAGGAAAAATAAATATCATGAGATTCTCTTTAAAAAAAATTCTCATTCAAATCTTAATATAATGTAGAATATACAGCACTTATTATTAAGATCACAATAATATTTTATCATCAAATTATAATTTTTATGATCATCAGCAATAATTTTTTTACTATACTATTATATTCAAGAGTCATGTATTTTTTATGTATTTAAATACTAAATTGATAATTTCTCCAAAAATAATCGACCATTTTTACTGTGATGCTTGAAGAAAAAATTATTTAACATAAGTTTGATCATTGATTATTTTGAATTTTTAATGTAAGAGATGAAGTATAACAGATAGTTTACATCAATGTGTAAAAATATATATATATAGAAAGTTAAAAGATATTGAATTTTGACCATGTAAAATGTAACAAAAGTCAACATGTAGGTACAATCTGTTCCGTGACCTAGCTAACAATAGTACAATGTACAATAAAATCAATAAATATTTAGATAGGCATGATCCACCTATATATAGAAATTGTTAATGTAATATTTTATTATTTTATTACTTTTTGCATGCATTCCCTAATTTACTATTATTCAAAAAAATCTAAACAATAAAATATTATTTTTAAAAGGTAAATTCATGAAAAATGTATCTTAGGATTATTTTATGTTAATAAAATTAAAACTAATATAAGAAATAAATTCATGATTATACATTGAATTATAAAATAATTTTACATTTATAACCAATTACAACAAAAACTTATAGTTATGATTTCTTATACTCAATATAAGTTATGATTGTAATATCAAACTGTTTTATACTTTCATTGTATAACTTATTATTTTCAATATATGGACAACAGCCTTAAAATATCATGACAGAAACTCAATTCAAATTTAAGCCATTGAACTTTTCTCATACGAATAACATGAATTAAAACTAATTATCTGGAATCAATTTCCAAGAATCAAACAATAAATAAAAGATCGAACCTGAAAATTTTCACATTAATTATACATATTTTATAAACTGAAATATTAAATATTTTTAACATAAAACTAAAAGTACAAAATTAAAATGTATATAAGAAAAAAAATTCAATTTATATACTTTCATAATTTTTTGAACAAAAATTTAGCATATTTGACATCATCTTGTTCATGCAATGGCGTGAGATGATGTGTAAAATTCAAAAATGGTAATCTTGGTTCAACCTTAGGCGCCATATATATAAAACCAAAACTAACAACCCAACACCGTTTCTTCAACTATTTTTCTTTCTTCTTCTCTTCTCTTTCTTTCCGCCATTTCCTTCTCTCACCAACCAAATCTTCGCCATTTTCTTCTTCCTCATTCCCCCATCAATTATTGGGCTCTCGCACTCAATCAATGCAACAACACTAACAACCAAACAAAACTTCCAAACTCTAATTTATTTGCTTCAATTCCTAACTTTCTCTCTCGTTTCCGGGAAAATCGACCTTCCCAGAAACGAGAGAGGAGGTGACGGGATTACAGGCTAAAAATATCATTTTGCAATACCAATTTCTCCTTCATTTGGAAATCACTGTTTCGTAGCTTCCGTTGGCCATCGCGTGTTCCGAGTCAGACCAGGGAGACCCACGTCGGGGAATCGTCGAAATTTCAAAACTTGCTTTAGAATCTGAATTGGGTATGAACTTATTGCGCGTGAATTGATCACAGCTCATAAGGCTCTGGGGAGAGAAAACAGAGAGAGAGAGAGAGAGAGAGAAAGAGAGAGAAAGGTGTCATGGATGAAGAGTTCGAGAAGATCGAGGTTGAATACGCGCCTCTTTGCGAGGGACAGGAGATTGACATTGAATACGAGTTCGACGCGCCTCAGTTCTTCGCTTTCACGCGTCAAGAGACGGCTTGGGACGCTTCCGAAGCAGAGCAGTGGTTCGAATACGCCACGAGTTACCCACCTTCACGTAAGACTTTCATGAAAATCAGACAACGCTGTTATGTTTTGTCGTGTTTGGCGGAATGGGTTGAGTTTGTTTTTTCTTCTGTCCGAAGTTGACGAACCATTGGATGAGTTTAATTCTCGTTTTAATCTTCAAGCTGTGACTTACTATGCATGACGATATATGTGATTGATCGTTGCATTAAGATTGAATGTTTCTCAAAATGAAAAAAAAAAGGGTTTTGATTGTTTTTCTCTTTGCTTTGGGTGTGTTGTGTGTAGCGTTTCTCTTGAAGGCGAGGTCGGGAAACTCTGATAGTATCACGGAGAAAGAACAAGTTTCAGATGATGAAGATAATGGCACAGGTAATGTTTTCATATGTTCTGCATTGGTGTTAAATTGTTGGCACAATGTTCAGATGCTTACTGGTTTTGTGCCTTGTGATTCAGGGATTCAATGTTGCTCAAAATGGGTTATCTTAAGATTTTACATTTCGAATATATGAATTTGTTTTACAGTCTTTAACACCTTTTCAGATATCAGACCTTCTTGTTGATGTTTTCTTTTCTTTTTTGTTAAAACAGTCCCTTTTCGTGGTAAAATGAGATTGTTCAGTTTGCCAAATTTAGCTGCATGTATGAAATTTGGGAAGAAATTGTTTAGTTCTGCAAGCTGATTACATGTTTATTTTTTTAACAAGACACGTCAAGTGGTAAGACAAAGCCTCTCAGCAAGTCAAGTTCATCTAAAGGAAAAGATTTCTCTTTTATGAAACCAACAGCAAGTCATTTAGCCAAGCAGAAGAACGTTTTAGAAGTTCGGAGCCCTGAGTCCATCAGGTGTCAGTTATTTCTCACCTTTTGATTTTCATGCTGATGATGAACAATGTCATATTTTGTGTTCAATCACAATTTCTTATTACTTTCCTTTGTTGTTCATCTCTTCTGTCATCTTGTCTCAGCAGGTTTCAGAGACAGAATTCTTCTTCCACAGATTGCGCATTAACCAAAAGGCAAAAGCTCGAAGCTGGTTACTTGCGCAAGGTATGATATAGTTTATATAATACACTTTCTTTCTCAAGTTTTTGACTCTTAACTTAAGCTTAATACAATATTGTAGTACTTACAATTAATGCATCTCTTTCTCTCTCATTTCTCACAATACCTTAATACCTTAATGTCATGTTGCAATCTACTTTTTTATTTTCAACTAAGAAAACTGAGCATTTGTCTTCTTTTTATCTTTTGCACAGGAGCCTATGTTCTAATATTAGATTGCATTCTTTCTGTAAATTAAACATTAGGGATATACAAATACAATGTTTTTAATCTGGATTAGTTTCCATGAAAAACTGATGTTTAGCAAATATATGCTTTGCATTTTTCTAAAATGATGTTTACGTTTAATATTGCTTCAGTTGTTTGATTTCTTGTTATTCATGACAGGCTGCCCGTTTGAAGCATCAAATTCGTTTTACACACAAGACTAAGGAGGTAATGAACCATCTTTTTTTGGACTATGATCCATCAAATTCACTCTCTCTGTTTCTACACACTGCACAGAACGATTAAGAAAAAAAAATTAAGAGATTACATTGAATAGACCTCTCAGATATTGGAAAATTTGGAAATTATTACATGAACAATATAACCCTTTTGGATTATGATGCAGGTTGATCAGCCTGCTGCGAATTCAGCATCTAAATCAAATGTCACCATTGCTAAAGAACCAAATTTGGTGACAGCCCTTAGGGCACACAGACACACGTATATAATTTACTTCTGAAGTTATATTGAACATCATGGTTTTGTTACATTATAGTAAGAAACCATATCCAGCATGTTGAATTGTTGTGTTGTGCATTTTGATAGGTCTAAAAGCAGTGGTGAATCAGGTGGACCTACACAATCAAGTTCTCAGGAGTCTAAAGCAAGACCCTTGAATAAAAAAGTAAGTGCTTTTTTTCAGTTTGTACTTTGGTAAGAAACTAATTAGCACTCAATCATTGTATGTTGGAAGTCCCAGATCGACTAGAGATAAAGTCAATTCATAGTATATAAGTGGGTGTAAACCTCACCTTACAAGCCGGTTTTGTTGGATTGAGTTAGACTTAAAGTCCACTTCTAACATGATATCAGAACTATCGTTAAAACCTATCAGTGTGAATGGATGTGTTGGATGTTCCAAATCGACTGGAGATAAGGCCAATTGATATAAATGCTTATTTTTGATAATGTAATAATGAACTTTGGATATTGCAGATTTTGGAGGGTCCTGCACAAACATTGTCCAAGACGAAAACATCACGACCAACTCAATGTCAAGTAATTATTTGTATCTTTTCATGTGTTGTGCATCAAACTCTAGTGGAATGTAGTGAGTTAGTACTTATAATGTTTTTTTTACTTTTGTTTTTCAGGAGTTCCACTTAAGAACATCAGAGAGGGCAATGCAAAACACATATAATAATGTTAGTTACCTAAATTTGCTTGAGTTGTTGATGTTATTGTTGTGTATTAAGAAATGTTTGCTTCTGTTTCTGTTTAGTTTAAGTGAAATTATTTAGTTTTGTATTTTCAAGCTGTCATATTCTCCTTACTGATAAGATGTTTTTAAACACGTTTTATCCTCTGGGTTGAAATTAAATTGCGAATTAAAAAAATTGTGAACTTCACATTTTATTCAATGAACTTCTTATAATTTTAAATAAATTTTATTTATTAAAAAATTATTAGAAATATGTTATTAGTGCTCTGTTAATTCTCATAACAGCATTTTTTATATGATTTTCATTTTAGGTGCGAAGTAGTCTGAAATGCAATTCTATCTCAAAGAATCTCATAAGGTATGAACATATAATACTGTATGGAGACAGGTTTTTTTTTTTTTTGTAATGTTTTTTTTTATAACCTCTATTTTTCTTTTAAAACTGAAAGAAAAATATTTATTAACGACATGTTTTTCGTGATTTGCTTTATTTTTCAAAAGTATTATGATTTTTAGTATTTTTAGTTAATAACTTTTAACTGATTCTTGTAGTAAACTCACGAGGGTTTTTATTTTACTTTAAGTAGACTTCATTATATTATATTACTTTTAAATAGTTGTTATATTTTATAATTTTTGCTTCAAAATTTGTAAATATTTACACTTTTCTAATTTTTTATCTACCCTTTAAAATTTAAAGTGTTTGAGTCGTTCTTAAGGCTCAATAGTATTTTATTATTAAGATTAAGGGTTTTATATAAGGCCCAAATTTTTTAATTTTAAGATTTTTATTATTTTATATCAAAATGCTTTTAATATAAGTTTCATATAAAATATTAGTATGTATTGAAGAAACTCTAATACTTTGTTATTTATTAATCATTATTTTATAAGTAATTAGAAGAAAGTTAATAAAAAATTTCATTAAAAATCACATAGAAATATACTGATAAATATTTAGAACGTCTTAGTAAGTATTTTTATTTTTGATGTTTTAATTATTCGAAAAACAATAGTTAATAAAATAATATGTGATACATCGTCAAAATTGATCCAAATCCGTAAGGTTCATTTAATGTTTAAATTGAATTAAATTAAAAAAATTACAAATTTTAATTTCCTTGACTTAAATTGAACCTGTGATAAGTGGAATATGCTTTTTAATTCATTCATAAATTTTAAATATTAAATTATATTATAGAATAAAAACTTTAAATGTTTTTCTATCTTAAAAAATGTATTTGAATTATTTGAAGATTAACTTTATTTGAGATTATATTTAGATTTTAATTAAAAAAAACTATAATTCTTTTAGATTGAAAAAAAAATGTAATTAAGTGTTTGAATTCATTTAATTCATTGATCTATGAAGAATCAGACTGAATTCAAGTTTTTTTAAATAATTAATAAGTGAAACATGTTGAGTTAACTCATTAACTAAATAAACCTATGATGCATCAGGCTGGATCTAGTAACCATTTTGCTAGTTCCATGTGATATGTAAATATTTTAATTTTTTAATCATATAACTGGGATAATTAATGAATGATTCCATTAATGTATCTTTTGAATGCATATAATAAGCAATTTTGTTGCAATGTTCTCACAGGACAAGCTCTGGCACTGTGGGTTCAGTGCAGGAGAAACGTAGAAGCAGTAACAAACTTCGAGGTAGCTCAGATGTTAAGGTAAGCAAATTCTCCATCCAATTTTTTAGTATAACTAGAATAAACACATTAATTAAAAATAATTAATGTTATTTTATTTTAGTTACTAATGATTGTATTTTAAAAATTGTATACTAAAATAGGATGAAATTAATTAAGATTTTTATATTTGAAACATGGAAGAGTATTATTCTTAACCGATGTTTGTGGTGCTTGCTCAAGCAGCTCTCAAGTAAAAGTGAAAGAGGTGTCTTCCGAAATATCAAAGTATATCCATTGGTAATTCGTTTTGCTCGTGTGTTTCTTTTGAGTTTACCATGTTTTTGTATTGTAATTCAATTTTTCATTCATAGGAGCCAAACGACCAGGATTCTACAAATGAACCACCCACTGAATTGTTCAGCAAGGTACTAAAACTGCTTCATTTTCTTATGATGTGTTCTAAGGTTCACATTTTCTGCATAATTCAATGCTTATAGTGATTCATGTTTGCATGCATAACACAGATATTAGTTTTTAATCTTGGGGCCTAAACAATTTGCAGCTCACGCTGGCTTCTGAGATGGAACAAACTGCAAAATCATCATCAAGGAAGCAGACAATGTCTAAGGTTTATCTCTCTTAGCATTCAACTGAGATTGTTTGTGAGTATAGCATCCTTACTAAAGCATGGATATTTCTATTTGTTATTCTATTGAAGGGCTCGAAGGAGAATAGACATGGATCCTTTCAAGATAACGAGGTATGTTAACGTTCATTCATGTTTCACACTTGACAGCATAAAAATTCTATACGCAGAGAACGTGTTTGAGAAAAGACCTTTTCAGAACATGATGTGTAAATAATCTATTTTTCACAATTAAACTGTTGGAGATTTTACTCATATGCAAGTCTTATTTTTTACTTGACATTTAACATCTAGAGATTGAAAGTGGTGAAAGAGGGAATGCCGAGATCATGTGGGAAGCAGTGTCAACGTGTAAATGAAATGGGGTCCCTCATCTCAAAGCAGACCTGTATGCTGGCAAGTAGAAACAATTCCAAATATAATCTGCTTTTTTGAGGTCGTTTATGTTTTATAATGATGGCATCATTCTGGGAAGTTAGAAGTACTAAAGTTGCACCAACTTGTTGTTTTTGATCAGGAAATATGATTCTAATAGAAAATATAGTGGTGGTGTTGGTTAGTGTAGAAAATTTGGTTAAAATTCCAGAAAATGCTACTCTGAATGACAGGAAGTTCAGCAGTAAGAAACACTGAAAACCAACTAAAGGGGCATTCTTTGCTGATATGTGGAAACAAAGGATTCTGGCTAAAACAGATTGGTTAGGAAGTTACAAGATAAAACCTAATGCACTTATGTATGTATTGTACAACATAGCATTAGACTTTGAAGATTCTTCAAAGACAAATGAAATGTGGTACAGTTGAGGCGTAAAAATAGTATAATACCATACTTGTAAATTGCTGCTTGTTTCCACTACAGTTTACCTGGTTTTTGTAAGTTTAAAACATTTGAGATTTTTTCAGATTCATTTTCTTTGACAAGCTTCAACCAGTAGCCCCTTTGGCTCACCCTTTCAGTGCCAGCACTCTGCACTTGCATACTTACTAACTCTCAATAATCATCTGTTACTTTTACAGAAATTCCAATATTTTAAATTAAAATAATACTGTTATGCCGCTCTATATTGTTATGTTTAACATTTATCCAAAATTATAATAAAACTTGGAATAATATGAAAACTCCTAAATTGTTTGGTTATTGACTTCCCTCTCGTATGGAAAACTGTCAAGTTTTTCTATACTTTCTAATATAAAGCTTAGTTTAAGTCAATTATCAGATAATACAAATTGAATTGTATTCAATACTTAAGAGTTTTTTTTTTCTTTTTTTTTATAAATAAAATTGCAGATTTAGGATTCAAAATGTAAAATATAAATTAAAAAGTAAAATTAAATATGAAAAGTGAAATTCCAGAAAATTAGAAGAGATCAATTCATATATTCATACAACCAAACAATTCAAGTAATATAGTTTCTATATTATATTCAGAATAATTAACTGATGTAATTAATTAATTAATCGATTTAAACGAATTAAAATTTAATATTATTTAATCTAATTCATATAGGGTTATCAAAATTCAATTGATTTATAATTTGAATTCTTATTTGAGAAACGTAAACTGATATCACAAATATCTGAATCGAAATTGAAAAAGAGAAAAATAATTATATGTAGAAAAAATAATCAAAACACAACATTGTGCAATTGTGCAATTGATTTTTATATGTAGTTTTGACCAAGACCAAAATTAAGTTTCACATAAGCTTTGAGACCTAATTTTACAAACTCAAGAGAAATTATGGACCTAATCTTAGCCCTTATGAGACCTAAAAGTCCAATTAAAAATGTGTAAGCTAAAACAAACAAAATCAACTAAAATCAAATCCATAGGGTTCTCCCAACAATTTTTTTAACAAATATATGTTTCAATTTTTAAAAGTAATAAAAAATGCAAGAAGTCCAAATCCAACAAATCATAAATCTATCTATTTTGACACCCTAAAAGTATAAAATCTAATGTAATTGAAATAAAATAAAAATAATGTTTAAAAAAAAATTATAACCACAATATAGTTAAACATAAGATGAACTAAAAATACAAAATTAAAACAATTATTATTAATAAACTCAATTTATTATTGTAGAAAAAATGAATTAAAGACTACAATTAAGACAAGTTATATAACAAAGCTACAAATATTTATATCAATATATGTTATCAGTAAAATATGAATTTCAATCCATTAACAGTTAAAAGTTGATAGTTACCAATATAAAATGTATCTCTACATGAAGGATTCAAAGTTGCCCTACTGGTAAATAAAGCAACAGTTGAAGTCCTTGAACAACTTTAAAAACAACCTTTTTGTTATATATTTATCTTATATTTTTTAATAAACATTTGTTAATTCAAACACAAACTAATTTCAACTTACAAAAAGTATTTCCTACCTTTTTGTTTACCTGATTTCTTTTACTTGTATGAAGCTTGATGCGTGGTGCCCTACTTGATGAAGTTTAATATCGAAACATTCACAAAAAAATCTACATTCTAAAGTTTTCTTGCACATACATAAGAATATATTTATACTACTACTTGGCATGGTTACTGTTGTTGGAATTCAATTCACACAATACTGTCCGAAGGAAAGAACTACTACCCCTAAAGACTAATACTTGTACAAAATACAGTGGAAATTCTCTTTAGTGTTAAATGTTGAAGACTTGATAGTCTCAAAAACTATAACAATCCAATGGTTTCAGGGGAAATTATCAAATAGTTTTCAAAATGATTGGAGTTCTTTCACCCCAACCTTTGGCTTTTTGCCTATAGGCTGTTGTTTGATACAACATTCTCAATGCGAACAAACCATTGATCATTAGAGCACTTCTGAGATTGTAACCTTTCCATCTGTGGGGGATGGATGTTGTTTCCCTTTTGAATCACAAATTGTGCATAATCAATGGTCTTTGAAGGAGGGGCAAAGATGTTACTGGGAGGTGCTGGGAGTAGTGATGCCAAAACCCTGGCAACCTCATGCATAGTTGGCCTCTCAGAAGGGTTTCCTTTTGTGCAAAGAAGAGCAAGCTGAAAGGTCTTCTTAACATGGGTCAGATCCATGCAGGTAATAGACACCTCAGGATCCACAGTCTCCATTATAGTGTTGTTATCTGCCTTAGATAATATCTGCAAGCCATGTATGAGTTCTTTTGCATACACAAATGTGTTTGGTAAGACAGAATCATTAGAAAAAAATTCAGAAAACACTTACCAAGTGATGCAAGTTGGAATCATTGTCCACTGCTTTCTTCCCTGTGAGTAGCTCAAGTAGAACAATACCAAAACTATACACGTCAGATTTTTCATTCAACCTAGAACTCCTGGCATACTCAGGGTCAATATAGCCTATTGTTCCAACCACAGATGTTGATGCATGTGTTCTTGTAGTTGACAAACATTTGGCAATGCCAAAATCAGAGAGACGAGCTTCAAAGTTCTCATCTATCAGGATATTTGAGGACTTAATATCTCTGTGAATAATTCTAGGATTGCAGTCATGATGGAGGTAAGCAAGTCCTTCAGAAGCTCCCACAGCAATCCTCAAGCGTGCTTCCCAATCAAGTTTTACCTTTTTCAAGGGACCTGTTAGAAAAGAAAGTTAAGTCATAAGAACAATTTTAAGCCACCTTCTACCAATTTATCTTAAAAATAAGGTTCAATTGTAAGTAAATATACCATGTAGAAGATCCCACAGAGAGCCATTCTCCATATAGTCATAGAAGAGAAGATTTCCATTAGGAGTTAGAGCATAACCATGCAAAGTGACCAGATTCCTGTGTCTGATACTGCCAATAGTTTCAAGTTCTGTCTCAAACTCCCTTGAGTTGTGCTGATGCTGATTGTATAGTCGTTTAATTGCAATTGGCCGGGAATTCTTCAAAACACACTTGTACACGGTACCCGAGGCACCATATCCTACAATATACTTCTCACTGAGATTCTCAGTAACTCTCATGATATCATCAAAGGTGTGGATGGCCAAGCCCATATGAAGAATTACAAGTTTGGGTGGCCCTGAAGAGAAGGAAGAAAAAGAGAAAAACAAATGAGAATTTCACTCACATACCAATACTAAACAGTATCATGTTGAACATACCTTGTTCAGTTCCCCTGGATCCTTTGATAAATTCCATGGATTGGCTTGATCTGTAGAGAGCAACAGTTACCATTGCCAATAATATGATGGTACCAACTATGAGACAAACAACTGCAGCCCTTGAAAAAACCACTGAACAAAGAAGTACACAATAAGGTCCATTATAAACATTGTAGTCAGATACATTTTACCCCTCACAAACCAATCCTATGTATAAATATAATCATCATACATATAATTGTAACTATCAAGTCATCTCAGATGGATGTCACACACCTCTGGATTTTGGTATGTAAGGATCACATATGGATCCTAACCAATTTCCGCATAACAATGGATTTCCAATGAAGCTGCAACACATCACATTACAAGTCATTGATAAATGAATTAAGAAACCAAAAAATCCTACAGTTTCCCTCAATACCTGTCAGCTGAAAACCGGGAGAAGTTCTTCATTAGAGGAATGACCCCAGATAAGTTATTATATGAGACATTCCTAAGAAATGAAATCAAGCATTTAGACCAACCACTCAGACACAAATCTGAAGAAAATAATCAGAAAGGAGGCATTGGCTAGCTGTTAGAAATACACACAGGAAGTTAAGACTTAAGCAATTTGTAAGCTGGTCTGGAATCTTCCCACGCAAATCATTGTTGTTTAAAATCCTATTAGAATTACAGTGAAACGAATAGTACGTTATTTAGAATATGAGTAGTTTCAAAAAATCAACTAGGAAATGCATCATTGCTTAACATACAGAGACACAATATTCTGCAGCTGACCAATTTCTGGAGGCATACTACCCAACAGATGGTTGAATGAGATATCGCTGGAGGAAAAAACAACTTATAAAACCATAACAACAAATAATGTAATGAGACTCAAGTGAATTTTATCCTTTACAAAGTATAACAAAACTCACATAATTTGTATGCTTCTAAGATTCCCAAATTCAGCAGGCAAGGGACCCTGAAGACTATTATGACTTAAGTTCCTAAATACAATGTGGAAATATCATTGCTACATTAACAAGAGAAACTCAAAGTATAAGGTAGATCAAATTGTTTAGAAGCAGCATTTGTCTTACAAAGTTAGAAGATGCTCAAGATAACCAACAGACCCGGGAACATGCCCTGAGAAATTATTGCTAGATAGATCTCTAAAAAAAAAACGAATCAGCATATATAGCAATTTTGTTAGGTTAGATATAGTTTCGTGGAACTTACAACGTATCAAGATTTATTATGTGGCCTAATTCAACAGGTATACTCCCTTTGAAATTGTTTGCCGAAAGGTTTCTGGCAATCCAACAAAACTTTCTCATCATATTAATAAATTGAGAAGTAATCCACTAGAAAGGAATGAAAGAAGTCTAAACACAGTAAGATGAAACATACAAGTAAGTCAAGCTTTGGAGGCTGCTAAAGCTCAAAGGAATTGAACCACTTAAATGATTTCCATGCACATTACTGCAAAAGTAAACAAATGCTTAGAAAATATTCCAAGCTAAGGTAATGAAAAAATAAAGAATGTTCAAAAGCATTCCACCAAATTTGAAACTAGAGCTTAGAATTCTTACAACTTATTCAAGGCCGTACAGGAGCTAATGTTAAGTGGAATAGATCCCTCAAGATGATTATTGGCAAGATTCCTGGATGACATTAACTGATAAAAATTAACTCACCACACCAAATTGAGAAATGCAATGACAATAAGACAGAAAGATCTAAACTCACAATTCAAACAAGTGTTCAAGCTTCCCAAGTTCATCCGGAATTTGGCCAACTAGTTTATTGTCGTTCAATTGCCTGTAAAAACAAATCTTCTTTTAACTTCATGAAAAAAAGCAGGACATAATGAAGACAATAAATTGGAGATCAACTCACAGGTAGCTTAGTCTTGACATATTGCCAAGTTCTGGAGGTATTGGTCCAGTGATCATGTTTCCATGAAGGTACCTAAATTAGAGAACAAAAAACTGAGACAAATCATTACTAATAGAAGTTATTACTCTGTGTGTGATTATACTTACAGCTTGCCAGTAAAAGACAGATTGCCTAGAATGGGAGGGATGGGTCCTATCAGCTCATTCTCACTCAAATCCCTGCCACAATGTGATAGTACAGATTATACACGATTCACCAGTGAACCAAAATTATTTTCAGAAACGTAAAATTAAACAACATATGTTCAGTATTAGTATACTTACAAAATGGCAAGGGCTTGCATTAAACCAATGACTTCCGGAATCTTACCAGTTAGTCTATTTCCTTGAAGTGACCTGGGAAGACAAGTCACAACGATTCATACATTATATACAATTCAAGGATACAAGATAACAAAACCAAATCTACAAGCGGGTGATAGAAGATATTGAGAACATAATCTGATATCCCAACAAAACAATAGTAACAAGTTCACTGCCGTGTACTTACAAAGTAGCTACTTGAAGAAATCCGATATTATAGGGAATCTCCCCAGAAATCTGGTTATATGACAGATCCCTGAAATTCATTCAAAGAGGTTAAGTCACAATTTGGACAAAAACCAACTATAATGCAGCAACTAAAAGCACATAGAAGTAACATACAGGATTTCAAAATTTGTGCAGTTTCCAATGCTGTCAGGTATGGTGCCAGTCAAATTATTGCCTCTCACATCACTGAGAAGTCAGGTAAAACAGAACAAAAATAACAAAGTCAATAAACCAAAGATTAAAAGGATGTTTAGAAGGCAAGAAAAAGAGAAACCTCATTGAAAGTGTTCGAATACTCACAAATACCACAAACCAGTTAATTGACAGATATCAGGCGACAGAGTTCCACTCAACATGTTCCCTCGCAACCCACTATCTCATGGTTTTATACACGAACAGTACAAAACCATAAGCGCTTCCGACCATTATTTATAAAAATACAGTTGCATAGTATAAGATGTAACAAGAAATATGTAATAGCTGAAAATATAAAGAAAGACTAAAGAAGAACTCACAGGTATTGCAGGACTTCATTCCAGTAGAGTAGCCTTGGAATCTCACCAGTGAGTCTATTTCGTGCAAGATCGCTGAAAACATAACCATACAATTGTTAGAACATTGTGAAAAGCTCCAGTCATGCAGTTATAGCATCGTAACATAGCGACTTGTTAACTATCACAAGACTCACATTGGATCATACATTTGATTTCTATACGGCAAAGATGACAAAGTGGGAACTTACAGAGTCTTCAAGTTAGGAATTTGGGTTAAAGTTGAAGGGATGGGACCAGTCAACTGATTACTCTTTAAATTCCTGCATTCACGAGCTCAACTCAGGACTTGTAGTAGAGTGAAAGCCAATGTAAAACATTGAATACAAATTCTAATTTCAATCTTACAGAAACACAAGCTGCTTCAGTTTTGATATGGAGAAAGGTATATCACCATATAGCAGATTATCAGACAAATCCCTTCCAATTAAAATGAAGGAAAGAAATGTGATCAACATTTGCATCATGGAAAATTTCTGAAATTGTGAAAAAACAGAAACAAGACCATAACATGGTTCATACAGATGAATAAGTGCAGCACAGTTCCCAATTTCATCCGGAATTTGACCAGTGAGTTTATTCCCCTGCAGGTCTCTGTCAATGCCAGAAGTGCATGATTCAAGTTAAATGTAAAAAAAAAGGGTGTCATCAAATCAACCAAAATATATGATATTTACATGGATTGCAAGTTTCCTAAGTCACCAATGGCCGGTGATATCTCCCCACCAAGGTTCAAGCTTGACAAGTTTCTTTAGAAACAAGAAGCATTGTAAGTTGATCAATCTTACAAAATGTAGCTAATCAGAGAGATTAATGCAACTGAAAAGTTCAGAGATAGAAGACTAACAGAGAGAGAACAGTGAGGCTGACATTATCACACAAGACTCCACTCCAGGAGCAGAAGTTGTCACTATGCAAATCATCCCAATCATGCAGAACATCTGCTACATTGCTGAATGAAGCCTTAATCTTCATCAATGCTTGTCCTACATACATTTTCACGTGCATGAAAATCCAAGCACAACAAAACCTTATGGATGTAAAATGAATCAGTTGTATTACTTGAACACTAAAATAATTGAAACACTGTATGACTCTATATGCAACTATCTTCATCTCTCTCTTGCTTTCTATCTTCTTCATGTACATGTATCTCAAAAATACATAACAAAATCAAAAGGGACACCTTTTTGTTGCCCCACGTTGATCTTCAAAAGACATTTTCCACAATCAATATAAAGTGACTTACAATCCATTCTTAAGTAATTTCCAACATAATATTATGTCAAATCTTCCCATGTATAGATTGTAATTAGAACATAGCTTAGAAACATTAATTGGCTATGAAAAAACATTAATTAAAAACAGGAACAAATAAAAAAAATAGGTTCAAAACCTGCAATGGGCCCACTGAGAAATTTAAACTAATGAAAATAAGACAAATAAATATAAACACTACAGTAAAAATGTTAAAGAATACATGTAGTCTACCCGTATCTAAGCAGATGAAAAAAAAAGTGAAAGAGATAAAAGGGACTCGTAAATTAAATGATTATCCTTTACAGATTCAGGTTTGGGTAACTAATTATGAGGACTCGAATTTTTTTTAGTTTAAGTTACCCTTGAAGCTACGATAACATGGGCAGAAATTAGTATTTAATATATGCTATCATAAAAGTACAGTATTTAACCAAAAATACAACAATGAAAAATTAAATGCATAATTCAACACTTGATCATTCTTGTTTAGCTGTTACTTTATCGAATATTAACTTTTTATATTCTTCACCTCAAACTAATAGGATTAAAAAAAAAAACTTGCCTTTTGCTCAAAAGGCATGAAAAAAAAAATGCATTTGTTACATTCAATTCAAAGAGCACTCGGAAGTTAGTAGATAAACTCACAAAGCACTGAGTTTAGTTTTCAAAAGAAACAAAATCCATAAATCAAAGCAAAATATACGCTTCAAAGCTTTCAGCCTTAAACAAAGTTATGCTAAGTTGCCAAAAAAATCACTAGACACCTATGAAACAGAAGCCATAAGTAAAGCACAGTAAACACATGAACAGTGGGAAAAAAACACCAAAATTCTCATTAAGCACCAAATCACAAAAAATAAAAATAAACACTATTGAAAAAAGAACTGTTCTTTACAATTTAAAACTGTTGATCCTTTGTCTATTTTCTGCAAAGGAAAAAAAAAGAAATATTTAAAACAAGGTTTAGTTATCATTTTGTCTTATACTTGCACAATATCCACATTAAAACGACAAATGAAATTATCAGAAGACCATCAATAAAAATAAAATTTGAACCAAACCCCACCGAAAACAAGCAAGCTCGCTCACTCACTCACTCACTAGTCACTCTGCAATCATTCAAGTCCTCAAGGAAACACCAAGAAAACGACCAAGCTTACAGTTTTTAACCGTCCAACATAAACCAAACATGATCCTCGAACACACCCACATGCACGGACGCAAGAGAAAGTCTTGTTTTCTCTCTGGGCCATGCAAAGGAAACAAATGAACGAAATGGGTGTCTGGAGTGAGAGTGCACACAAACCTTCACCACTGAGAGGAGACGCAAAGGGAGAGAGAAGAAGCAGCAGGAGCTCCATTGCCAGGAGAAGCAACAGAAAGTGGTTTCTGAGCTCGGGAAGAAAAGACAAGACACCTTTCATTGGAAAAGAAGTGAGAGAAGGAAGAAAGAGAGAGGAAGATGGAAGAGAGTGAAGGTGAGTAACTAACTATGATGAAGAATGGGATAAGGGCATGTTTGGGTTTTGAGAGAAGAAGTCACAGAAAAAAGGGAGAGTGGTAGAGTAGAGTGCAGGCGTTTGGCGTGAAGTGAAGGGAAAAACATAAATGGGTTTTATGAAGAGAGAGACAATGAAGAAACATAAATGGTAGCCGTCATTCTAGTCTATCGGACTCTACACACAAAACAATACCATTGCCATTGCCATTGCCAATGCCAATGCCAATGTAGTACTTCTGCTAAATCATACCATAACACTGTTCCACGCGCTTCTCTTCCACCTTCTCAAACTTCCTCTGTTGCATTCTATTTCCATTTTCTTTTCACCATTTTCAAAGGATAAATCCACCATTTTTTGTTTTTTTGGTTTTTTTGGTTTTTCAAACAATCTACATACAATTGGCCATTAAAAAACCAACCTTTCTAGTTAAATTTTACAGGTAGGTTATAATTGAGATATGCTGTTTAAAGACTATTTTCTTTTATATAAAAAAGTAATATAAAAAAACTGAAACTTTTTTTTATATATTTCAAAAGCCATATTCAATTCAATTATAAGAATATAAAAAAATTTACACTGAGCTCTATGTTCTTAAAAAGATTATTTTCTTTTTTGATTTTTCTAAATATATTATTAGCACTTCTTATCCTCATTAAATATGAGTTTTAATTTTTGTTCAATAGATTCAAATTAACAAAATTTACCATTCACTTATTATACTGTGTATTTTCATATTCGGTAAGCATTTACAGAATTTATATCTAAATTTATAAGAAACTTTATTTTACATTTTTTAAAGAAAAAAATAGAAAAAATCACTAATAATATGGGTATGTAAAAAAAAGTATTGAGTTGGGGTTTAGGAATTTAACTATGTTTACTATTTTATAAATTTTTTTATAATAAATTAGTATGCAATTAAATTAAGCAAACTGTGAGAGAAAAATAGATGAAAATTTAAATCAGTGTCAAAGAATTATATTTTATGCCTCATAAATAAGAGGATGAGATATTAATTGATAAATGAATCTAAGTCATTATGTATTATTAGTGAACATAAAAGTACTAACTAAAATCAGAATTTTTAATGTTACTGTACAAAAGTTCTATAAATAATTAAATAAAATGATGGTAGCATAATAGGAAAAAACAAAACCAAAATGATTTGGTTATAATTAACAGTAAAAGGTTTAACTATACTTCAATGATGGGATTTGGATAAAGGTTTTGGCCTTTTTCTCTTCAAGATTTTTTGTTTTCTTTTATCACTAAGAGAAATATTAGTAATTTTTTAACACAATTTAAACATGTTATATTGTAGGTACTATTAAATAAAGTTAATAACTGCATTATGAGTCATAAAGGTGTTTAATAATTAAAAGTTTGATTACATTATAAAAGATAGAGAAAGTTGGTGGCGCGTGCCAGAGTTCTGACACAAGTATAGAGGAGTGATAGAGATAAGAATTTATAACTACAGAAGAAACATTTATTAATATATTTACGAGTTTGGATTAACTTTTAATAACTTTTTGTTACTACAATCATGTTTTAAAATTTTATCTCAATATTTTTAATTTTTTATTTAGATAGTGTTACTACATTGATTGACATTGGAAAAATCTAATTTTTTTAAGTATGAATAAGTTCGAATTTTAATATACTAAGATAATACAAATATCATCTTATAAATAATTAGTTTAAGATTAAACTAAACATAAATATTCTTTTATACAAAACTAAAATTATTTAAAATATATAGTGACATTTATTCAAATTAATTATTGTTGGGAATAATATGAATCTAAGTCCTATAATAGATAAAATAAAAAAGTAGAACACTGTATAAAAATGAAACAATTATTCATTTATTGTCTTGAGATTTTAAATAGAAAATAATATTAATTTCTTATATAATTGAGCTGATATCTCATGTATCTTTTTAATAAATCTGATCATTTAGATTTGTTTTTAGAAAAGTTAAAGATATTTCTTATTTAATAGTACAATTAGTATGAAATTAAAAATAGTTATTGTATTAAAGAAATATTAAACCAACCAATAAAATCAGTATATGCATACATAAAAATAATTTAAAATAAATTTGGACATACAGTTGAGTTGAGTTGGATGAACAAATAAAATAATGTTAAATAATAAAAATTTTCAGATTTAGATAATAGATTGCAATTTGACCTATTTAAATTAAAAATAAAAGTTATTTGGAAATATAAATATTAATTTGAAAAGAATGTTTGAAAATAGGCAACAAGAGGTTGAAGTAATGCAGCTTTAAGAAGTTGAACAATAAATAGGGTTTGGGTCGTATAAAGCTGAGACTATTATGTGCAGTCCTTTTCAGTCTTCAATTATAAACTCTATGATCCAGAATTAGGACTTTTTTTGTTTTCTTTTTTGTACTTCTTTCTTCATTTCTTTCTCTTTCTTCCATTTCTTCTCCTTTTCTTTTTCTTCCATCTCTTCAATTAAAGGGTAACTCTATTAATCATCAGATCAAAATCACTCAAATAAAATAATTTAGACAAGTATATACAATATAAACAACCAAAGGGTATCTTTCATTTCATATTAAATAGAATAAAAGAGTTAACTACAACATAAAAGAATTTATTTTAGAATTCATTGTTTTAAGCTTTTTTTCATTAAAAGTAACAACAATTTTTTATGAGATGTAATTTTTCTTTTATCTTTTCTTTAAAGAAAACACATTAATGATATCTTATTTATTGTGGTGAGTAATTTAAATTATTGTGATAAAAAAAATTATATAAAAAAAGGTCATAATTTTATTAATTTAATATTTTATATTGAGAGTAACCTTAATTTATAGTATGAATTCATCTTATACAAACAATTTCTTTCTCAAAAAATAAGAAAAAAAATTCACCAATTTTACTATAAAAAGTTTTCAACCATTTCTTCTTAAACATACTTTATAAAAACTAATTACACTATTCACACTAGACTTATTCCTTTTAAAAAAAATGACTTCATATTTTATTTAAAAGTAAATTTTATACTTAATTTAACTTTACAAAACTTACACTTAAATATATATTTTTAAATTAACTTTTTTTAGTTAATATGTAATTTTCAATCCTCTCACATTAAAGTATATTTTATACATAAAAACAAATATTAAAAACAAATATTAATCGATATGAAACTCTCAACGCCTTCTTTCATATTAAAGTATATATATATATATATATATATATATATATATATATATATATATAAAATATGTGAGTCTAATAAATATAAATATTATTAAAATAAATTCTAATTTATAATTATAATACCATATTAAAAAATAAATTTTAATTATAAGTCAATTTCACAAAATCAACCTATAAGTTTATATTTGTATTATGTTTTAAATTGGTCATATATATATATATATATATATATATATTAAATTCTATCTTTCATTGATGCAAAATTAGATTTTATAGATCAAAAACCTGTTTTTAGAAAAGATTTACTTTACAAATAAATTGGAACTCACTTTTTTCCGTGGGTGAAATTATAATATTTGGAGTTAAAAATTCGTTTTTGAAAAAATTGAATTTTTTATTTTGACATGGTTTTGTTACATTTTGAAAGGAACTAGAAAGTGTGATTTCATTGAAGTAGCAAGTTTTTCCAACGTTTATTATGGCAGATTAGATCACGTGAATATGTTACCATAGACACGAGGTTAATAATAAATAAATACGACAGCTGCAATAACTATTCTTTTTTTCTCTTTCTTCAAATGTGTTTGATAAAGGAAAGTAAGTAACAAATATAAATAATTTAGTGAATGGAAATTATCTAGTTTAGTGAAAAAAAGGTACATATTTATATAAAAACATCATTTTCTGCTTTAATTTATTTAAACTATCTCCTAGTTTAAAACAAATAAACGGTTCATATAACTGATTTTGGTTAGGTTATCATGTTTCGTTCCTTACATAATAAAATCGATAATATTGTGTCTTTAAGTATGTTAATGTTACCAAATGACTTTTTTTTTTGTTATTTCCATTTTCAGTGTAATATACAATTAATTATTTTGGTATGGTTACTTAAAAAGTTTAACAAAGATGACAATGGAAGATGAGTTTTGACTTCTATAGGTTGGAGGGGTACAAAAATCACCCAACAAATCTTAGAACGATGTTGAGAAATTGATACCTCCTAAAAAGGTAGATTCTTCCATTATTCTTTCATTCTTGGTGAAGTTCTACCTTATCAAACGTGTATACAAAATGTTCATGATACATTTGAATATGATAAAATTTCACATTCATTCCCTATTTTGTTTTGATGTCCTTTTCATATTCAGTACCACGATTAATTTCCTTTTACTTGTACTGTTATCATCTTCATCAGATTTGCTAAAATGATTGGTATCCATTTTCTTACATTCTATTTCACGACTCTTTTATTAAACGTTGTATATAGGAAAAAAAATTTGAAATATATGAATAAAAAATAATATCATCATCTCAAACAAAAAAAATATCAAGTTAATATTCATTGGCTCTTGCTTTAGGAATCTAAGAACATTGTGGATACATTCACAGTCTAGGTTTGGATCCTTATCCATCTAAAATTTTTGGAATCAATGGTCATTACCATAATGAATTATCTTTAACTTCTTCATTGACATCATAAGCCAGACAATGATGACATTTATGTTGCAAAATTATCATGATCAATTATCTTCTTATTTTAACATTTTTCAATCATTATTGATAATAATTCTTAAATTTATCTAATAATTTTTTTAATATATTACTGTTAGGATAAACTTAAATCTTAGGATTTTATTAATAATTTTGTTTAAATATTATTTTATTAGTTTTGGGTTTAGTAATATTTGATTTGATTTGATAGAGATAAAATAGGGATGGGTAGTTATAATTTTCTGTTTATCTAGGTAGAATATTATTTTATGATAGGTTAGGAGATTTTATTTTTAAATCAGTTGATATTTTATTTTCAGATTTTATTTTATTTCCATAATATTGTAAGGATCATGGTTATTTAAAGCCCTTCAATTATCAATGAACAACAAGACTCAATTTTGGAAAAATATATGAGTGTGTATCTGGAGATTTTCCCAACAAATGGTATCAGAGCCCATGGTTCAGGTCTGGTGACCGGGCTCAGACGAGTACATCCCTTCATGATCGAGTGAAGCCCTGGAAACATGAGAGGTGGAAGAGCAAAAGATGCTTAGTGTTTGACCATGGATTGTGAGAGAGAAGTGTTGACCATGGTGTACTCGAGGATAAGAAAGAAGACTTCCGCTGTAGGGGAGGTGGTCCTTTGTTTGAGGGAAGGATGTTGGGTACAAACAAGTCCCACATGAGAAAGAAAAAATAAGAGATGAACATGAGTTTATATACACATAAGATACCTCCATTGATAAGAGGCCTTTTGGAGTGGTACCAAAAACAAATCCGTGGACAATATCTTATCAATGTGGAGACTTATGTGTATGTGTGAGTGTTGAACCCCTTCCTACAATTACTTTTATTATCGACAGTTATGAAAACTTCAACTACATAAACCCAAGTAGATACGGTTTAAGAGAACTCTGACAAGAATTGATGTTTTATGGAAGGAATAATGATATTTAAACAATATTTTTTTAATAATATTTGAACATTATTTATGTGATTAGTCTAAAATTACTCCACAATCAATAATAATAATTATAAACACCACTAGAACCAATCACAAAATAACACGTAAATGATGTTAAAATATTGTCAATGTCTAAGTATTATTATCCTCATGGAACTCAACAACTAGCGACAGTTTTACAAAATCCCAACAAATAATGACGGTTTACATGAATCATTTCAAGCAGTGACGATTTTGAAGAACCCGACAAGTAGTGATGATTATACACAAAATTTCGAAAATTATTTGCCCCATTGTGCTTTTTCCAACAATTTTCCTAATTATGGAAAATATATTTACCAGGTAATAAAACCACCGACGGTGTGCAAATTAACCCTGATAAAAAATTTAATATTTTTGTAGCGGAAGTAAGTCAAATTTTAACTTCAAATAGACAAGTATAAAAATTTATCTCCCAAAAACGTTTATAATGAAATGTATAGGGTTTGAAGAAATTCATCTATATTTTTACATGAATTAAATATCAATTCATTAATTGTATTTTAATCCAATAATATATGAAAATTAATAAATAATAACTCAACTAAAAATTAACTAAAATTACTGTTTATGAAGTGTACATTCCAAATTTTTTAATTGCGTGTCAGGGAGCAAGTCTTTCTTCATATATATATATATATATATATATATATATATATATATATTCAATTAACAATTTAATTATTAATAGGTTTGGCTGACATCTAATGCTTTTGGTTGAATTATAATTTAAATGTGAAGGGAAAGTACACACCTTATTTATTACCAATATATTAAAATATTAATTGGTTATTTTGTGTGGTACATGTATTCATTATACCGTACTAGACCTATTTTCCTTTATAACCCTACGATAGATTTAATTTATGCGATCAAGTTCTCAGGAAATTTAGAATATTGCATTGTGCTAAGTTGGTTTTTAAACGAATTAATTTAATTAGATGACGAATTAAAGAAAAGTAAGTTCCATGTATGAAATCTTATAGTCCCTGTAATAAATGATTTGATATATCAACATAATTTGATTTATTTGTTATTGATGTGTATTATTTCATATTAAAAAATGGTGTACATTGGTCAAAAACAGCATGATAGAATAGTTCTCTCGTGATAGGGTTTATAATTTTTTAACAAAGAAATTATATTTTCATAGAATAATAGTATTGCAAAATTGTATAAAATAAATAATCTCATAAAAATATCCAAAATACGTATACTTTATAAATTATAGTTGTTTTCTAAGAATTTTCATATTTTAAAAATTATATGATTTTATATTGTTGATACTATAAAAGATTATAAAAATAAAGTGATAAAGTTAATACGTTTACTCTCTCTTATTAAATTTATATTTATTTTTTAAACAAATGTCCTGGTGAAACAACAACAATCATTCTAGACAAAAAGTACAAATATTTAATATGAAGTGAAAAAATCTTGTGGGATAAGTGATGTTACCTACTTTAGTTGTATTTACTATCATCATAAACACCACATTTCATTCTCATTTTTATTTCATTACATGTTTCTTTTTTATGTTAATTACTATGATAGATACTTTATGTCAGTGCGAGTGCAAGAGAATGGTTAACATGGAATAATAAACTAAGAATGTTTTTAATTTAAATGTGTGTTTTTTAATTTCTATTTAATTTATGCAAATAATAAATATAAATAAAAGAGTAAGGTTGAGAGAAATTTGCATTTTTATACTGGTTCGGATCTTACCAATCTTACGTCTGGTGGCTTATCTCAAACCAAGATAAACAGTTCACTAATCACAAAACAATTACAAATTACAATCACAAAGAAACAATTTGTAAAAGTTTAGAAACCACCTCTCTTGATACCACAAGAGATGAACCTGCACCTCCTCTGAGTCTTCACAAAGGATGAAACACATCTTCCGAATACTTCACGAAGGATGATCCTCTTCCACACACCTCCTCAGACGCACCAAGGATGAACTAGCTATTCCTCCGTCGCCGTAGTAGCAATGTACCAGCACCACAGAAAAGAGTTTACTTAGCTGAACAAAAGCTCACACTTCTCAAAGAGTGCTAAGTGTTTTAGCACAACGGAAGAGTTTCTTTTGATGGATAAAGGGAGTCTATTTATAGACTCAAGCAAAAACTCTTCCATTCTTCGAAACTGACCATTTAACGCATTTAATCGATTAATATTAGTGTTAATCGATTAAAATGAGTACAACGGCTATTTTTTCAAATTTGAAACCTCTAACAACTAGTATTAATCGATTATTCTTGATTTTAATCGATTAAAGAATGAATTAATCGATTATTCCAGAGCCATTTGGGTTTGCAGTGTCAGACTCGTTTTAATCGATTATAACTTGGTTTAATCGATTAAAACAACTTGTGTTTGATTCTAAACAGCAAATAATCACTTATACAGTACAAGAATCAAAACCTATTAAAAATATAAGTCCTAAACATCAAACTACAATTATTACAAAAACTTTTTATAACAAAAACAAGTCTTCAAAGGATCTTCATGAATCTTGACTTGATTTGGACATCATCAAAACTTCATCTTTATCATTTTGCTAACACTTTATCCTATGTTTTTATAGCTTAACTCTTTCAAGTTGAGTTTGTTAATTTTCTAAAAAGCGATATCTTTAAGATGAGTTTTTAAAAGTTGAACTTTTGAGCTCCACAATTAATCACTTTCGAGTAAAATTTGTTTGATCGCTCACTCTAGACTACTTGGGTTAGAATAACATGACCGAGCATGGTCAGAACAACATGGCCAAACAAGATTACAACATGATCAAAGCAACGTAACCGAACAGGGTTATAAAATGATTAGAATAATATGGTCGAGCGAAGTTACAACATGATCAGATTAAACAACACAAATGACCGGTCACAAAATCATATTAACAATGATAATGATGAACCAACCTCTTAAGCAGTATGATTGGACCGTGATTAGACCGATAAAAAGATAAAAACTCATAGCAATCACTATATATAAAGGTATGATGTATAACTTTAAGATAAGATGCACATAATATGCATTGATTACTAACGAAACAATCATTTATTGACTTTGTCATCAAAATACCTTTTGTAGATAACATCCAAAGAGACTTTAAACAAAGTTGAAAAGACATAAAAAATCAAACAACTCACAACTCAAAACTTGTCTGTATACAACACAAACATACTATATACCACAACCATAAATCCAATTAAAAAGACCTCGAAAGAGATACATTAATGTGATATTGTAACTCCTATTACCAATATATATAATTACTATTATTATTATTATTATTATTATAATTATTATTATTATATATCGTTATCAGTTTATATATTGTTGTATATGAATTGTTGAATAAGTTTTAAATTTGTCTTATTATTTTCTGATCATATTGTATTTTAACCACAAAAAAGTAACAATTACTTTACGACAGAAGAAAAATTTTCAGTGAAATGGTTAATAAACTCAATAACATGGCGGAATGTAAAATTTAAAGACGTGGGCTAAATTCATGAATATGAATAGCAACACAACAATTTCAACTTTATGGAAAAGAAAAGAAAAAAGAAAAGACAGCAGTTGGAATGAGAATCAGCAGGGGATTCTGCCGGCGCCATATTAGCCAGTGACCCGCCGTCCGCGGCGCACGTCTGGCGGTGGTGGTTCATAATGGGGCCCACTCCCCAAAATCATGAAATAAAGAAAGAAAGTATGATATGATAGTAACATCTCATTTCCACTCCCCTTATATTCCTCAAACTTATGCAAATATACTTTTAACTTTAGTATTGAATTTCATAAATTTACACCAACTCATAATAAATAATTTCGTACCATCTCATAAGAAATCATTTCATACCAGCTCAGATAATTTAATATTATATGATATATTTTAGCCCTTACTTTTGGTTCTCAAAAACTTTCCAATTCTACATATAGAGACTCTAAATTATCCAATTTGTACATTTATTTCTGTTTCATTTCTAGAACAATTATCATTTTATATTCAGACACTCGTAATTATCTAATGGTCAATCAGTCCCTTAATTTTCAAAACCTTTCCATCTATACACCTAATTAGTACATTTACTATCATTATAATTAAAACTGATATTTAACTCGTATTATTATAAGATTTTACAATTTTACATATTTTAATTCAAATTTTACTCAAGATCAGCACAGTAAAATTCTTAGAATCATTAAACAAAATAAAAAAGTAATATGAATGGTCATTTTTTTTTCTAAATTGTGTGTTATATCACTTATTCACCTTTTTGAATGGATGAATTCGGTTCAAGTAAAATGTAGATCTAATTAAAAGTTAATGTAAATTTATAAATGCATTTATCGATCATGATCCTGTCTGTGTACACACGTAAATAAAAATAAATGTACTTTTAAGCTGATTAAAATATAATTATTTATTAACATTTAATTTATTTATATTAAAAATAACTGCATTTTCTAAATTTCTCTCAATTACATAGGAGATGCTACCCGGATTTAAACAAGACATCAAATAACATCGAATTAATTAAAATGTATTTACGTTCAGAAAGCAATTGAAGGTCATAAATTCATAGTTCTGGTATATTTATTGATCGAGATCTTCATTAAATGCTCCTTACGTGTTACAGAAGAGTGTTGGTGGAATCAATCTTCAAAAAGTTACAGCGTGAATTCTTTTCTAATTTCATAGCAACTATTATATAAGGAAATCAGCGTATGATGTGATAGGATTAGCGTAAGCAATAAGAATGGCCTACAAATTCCCTATATACATTGCTCAATGAATACAAAAAATCATATGCCTATATACACAAGATCTTCCATTAACTATCAATGGAAGAACTGAATATGCTGACTGTTTCATGTGAAGATCACCATGGACTTGCAACAGAAACAGAGTAAGGAATCCTGTTTTCTCTAGCCACCAAAAAGTAGATAATTGCCTCCAATATACTGTTTGACTCTATGTCATGGAAACTCGAAGACTACTCATAACATTCTGCTTGCTTCATTCACAGATACTTTCCCCTGTTATTACAAGAATAAAGGACAGGTCATGTTTGTTATACCATCTATGATTTTTAGCATATGCAGAGGATCCTTGGTTTTCCAATATTGATGTAAAGATGGAGCCAAGGATAGTGAATTTAATAGCAAATAGAGATAATGTATATCATGACGAAATATGGCATTCAAGAAACTAGTGTAGCCTTCTTCTTGAAATGGAATAACACCGAATTAAAAGGCTAAGAGAACAAAAATCTAGCAGGAATATGCCAGTAATTAGGATGAAGAATGTTTGTCTTGAAAGTAATTGCATAACATGTGACCTTCAGAAAAAAAAAAAATTATGTCTCGAAAGCACACAATAGGAAGCAAATGGTAGGAAATATCTAGTAAAGCATTCATCCCCAATCAACTTACAGTAACTATGAATCATATGTAGAAGGATTTTAACCCTTCAAGTTAGTGATATGATCTGTGATTGACAAATATCATATTGAACTAGTAATGTTGACCACCAAAAAAGCTTTATTTGATTTGGAATCATAAACCCACTAAAAAAAATTGCAGTCAATGATGAATGGTAAAGTGATGATTCGATGCAAATTCAAAATGTAGTATCACTTTTATAACCAGCGCAAATAAGGTTTCTGAAGCACCCTATTTGTTTGAGAGAAAACAGTTATCTGATCATATATACGAGGCCATAAATAAAAAAGGGAGAAATAAAGAGAGACACCTCAATTTGTGTTGTACTTTCAGAGGGGAACCAGTGCATGAGAACACCCAGATTCATGACAGCAGGTATCAATTTAAACAAAAGTGGAGTTGTAACCTGTATTTAATCAACGATAAGTTTAAATAATTCAAAGGAAGGAACGTATGACACAGCTAGGTGAATGAAATTACCAGACTGAGAGCCGTTGTCCCTAGAAGAAGAAGATACATTTTCCCCTAAAATATTATAATCAGTGGTCAGCAAGAGATAAGGATTACATAAATCAATGAAAACAATCAAGTAAAGGTATCATAAAGGTGTAACTAATTTTTTCAATTAAACTGTAAATTGTTTGGGTTGATCCTAGAATAGTGGAAAACTCGAGGTATTTTTTCAGTGTAACTTGGGGTGAACCCGAGGAGAGATTTCACTAATATTTTTGGCCCACAAAAAGAATATTTTTGTGTTAGGCAATTTACGTAATGCACTGGAACTATAGCGAACTTTCCTATAGAGAAATGCTAAAATCATACTTTTAATACCTTGTTATTGGGTGATGTGATATCCAAACGAGTTCCAAAAAATGAGGGTTCTGTTAATTATTTAGTAGGCAGCACTCCATTTTCAACATACATTTTAAGTGTGTTGAAAAGATATTGTCAAGAGTGTTACTAGCACTTACATATCACACAGCATATAGTTTTCTCCTCTCTTTCCCACGTGAAATCCATTATTTTTAAAACCAGCAGATTTTATTTCTATTTGCAGCCATTGAGAGAAGTACACCAATGACAAACCCTCTTTATTAGGGACGACAATGAGGCATAGCAGGTGCAGGATTGACAGTCCCATCTCCATTTTCACAGTAAAAAATTATAGGATAATGATACTTAGACAACATTTTTTTGACAACATTTGAACATCATCTACGTGTTATTCTGTGATTGGTCCAAAATTACTCCATAATCAATAATAATAATCATAAACACCACCATGGACCAATTACAAAATGACACGTAGATGATGTTCAAATATTGTCAAGAAAATGTTGTCTAAGTATCATTATTCAAAATTATACAATACTCAACAGGTATGAGATTTTTTACCCATCCCCATCTCTTTCGATGGAGCACGGGTATACCCATTCCCGCACTTGTCCTCGATCCTAAACTATTTTAAATATTAATTAAATAATTTTTTTACAAAAAGTTAAAACATAAAATAAAAATATCAAATATGTGCCTTAAAAATAAGTTACGAAATTGACTAAAAAAGAGTTCATATAAGTTTTTCTTTTTCAAATAACCTAATAAATTAAAAGTGTTTTAGTAATTTAAAACATGGACCAGTATGAAAACGGGTATGCGGACGGGTAGATGTGTACATATCCATCCCTCCCCATATCCAATTTAAAAAATTGAATATTACCCATACCCATAACCAATCAATAAGGGATTCTCTATCAAAATTGGTACAAGTTCAGATAATACCCGAAGAGACAGGTTCATTTGCCATCCCTACTCTTTATGTTGTTGTTCCTTGCATTATCTATCCACTTAGCAAACAGAAAACCATCATTTACGTTTCCCCCATTTTTCTGTAGTTGCATTTTAGGTTTGACATGTAGATTACACCAAACCTTTGCTTGTCTGCTTACTTATTCCATGAACTAACTCACTAATTGGAAACTATCCTTTGCAGATTGGCAAGGTACATAAAAAAGTCTAGGATACATTCTTTAATGATACGCCACTAGATGAATAATGTCTCCATTGAACATTAACAAGAAATCATGGGTTAACTCCACACCTTGACTTGACCCAACGTTTTTCCATTTATCTGGATCCCTCTTCTATGGTTCCGACGTAGGATGTTCATTTCCAAAGTCGGAGGCTTCTTCACTCAAATTCTAAAACATTTTAACTATTGTCAAAAATCAGAATGCCGTATCCATGACCATTCATCTTTATTTGTTTCATAATTAACATTGCAGATCAGATGTAACATACTATGTCTGCATACGTGCAAGGTCAATAGCTAACATCTGTTCAGTTCAAAATTTCTCACAGAAGGGGTCGGAAAATCATCAGACATTATTGTCAAACAATACCACCAAGGAGGGGGGAGAGAAAGAGAGAGAGAGAGAGAGAGAGAGAGCAAAAACCTCAACAAGGTGAAGATTTGAAGCACGACTCAGGAGGACAAAAGCAAATTCACCTATTTGGGCAAGTGAGATACCAACCTAAACAGCCATTCAGTGTCGACATAAGAAACAGTCTATAGTTAATCAATATATCATCCAACAAGCTGATTTATTGACTTACAATAAATGCCGTCTTAAGGCTATAACCAAAGGCCTTGGTGACTATAGCAACAACAGCAGTTTTAACAACTACAACCAGAATAACAGATGCCAGCAGGATATCCACATGGTTCCAAAGGAAATGCACGTGTATAAGCATTCCAATACTCGAGAGAAAGAGAGCTGCAAATAGGTTACGAATTGGTTCCACCTACAAAAGAGAACTTCTACTTTAATCAATAACTGAGAATAATTCATAATTCAAAAGCAGTAAATTATCCCCAAATACATCATTTGTATGTATTTTCAAAGAAAACAGAAAAGTGAGAAAAAGAAGTACAACTAGGAGGTTAAAAGGAATCTTTCAAAGTCTATATACAGAGGGTGGGGGAAAGAAAGTACAAAAGCAATAAGGCTGCCTGATGTGTCGCATATTAAAGATATCAGCTCCCTTAAAAATAGAGCTGTAAAAACGGGTAACCCGGTCTGGCCCACCACGGGTTGGTTACTTAGTGAGCCAACCCAACCCAGCTCATTTATTAATGAGCCAAAAAATTTTGAACTCGGCTCGACCCACCACGAGTTGGTGGGTAAACGGGTTGGCTCACTGGCTCACTTAATTACAATTTTTTTTAAATAAAAAAAAATTACAAACTTTCTATAATTCAAATCTAAACAAATTTCACTCCCAAATTTCACTCCCAACATGGGTGTTTAATTAATTTTGAAAATAGAAAATTTAAATAATTTTTTCAAGCAAAAAAAGATAATAAATATCTTTTATAAAATTAAAATTAAATTTTAATAAAATAAAATTAGATAGGTGGGTTAGTGGGCCAACTCGGCCCACCACGGGTTCAACCCGGCCCACCACGGGTTTAACCCGCATGAGCCGGATTAAAATCTGACTCATAAAAAAATACAATTTTTTCAAACCCAACCCGGTCCGAACCCGTGGTGGGCCGGGTTGGCCCGCGGGTTGTAACCCATTTTGACAGCTCTACTTAAAAATAACATGAGCTGAGTACAAAAAGAAACACAAAAGTGAAACTGAGCACCTAGAAGTTTGGGAGAAAAGAAACATCCCAAAACATTTTGGAAGTAAGGCATGTCCAGTGTTCCAAAATTGGGATAATAGAAAAAAACCAATCCTTGTAACACATGGTATTTGCAAGGCAAAAGATGATACAATAATGGACTATGTGAAGTGCACCCCAAGTGATGCAAAGATAAACGTATCTGTAGACTAAAGAATATGAATAATTATTAGAAAGTACTTCAATGTATGCAAAGCAAAATAAGTCTGATACAAGTCAGAAGTTATCAGTCATGAGTAGTACCTGGTCCAAAGTATGTTGACCGAAGTCTGTTGTGGAAATCATAACACCAGCCATAAATGAACCCAGCTCAAGACTAAGGCCTAGCTTATCACTGCACTGGAAAGATATATAAAAATTTAGCAAAATGTACATCATCATTGCTAATGTTTAAGTAATAGGCTGCATAATGGGTCTAAATAAATTCCTTTTTTAAGAAGGAAGCCTGGACCCCCACCCAGGAATCCGTACATGCATAAAAAATATTCTTCATTCCAAAAATAACATGCACGGCAATGCAATCTAGCATATATCTATTTCAAAAAGAGTGCACAACTTATGGATAAAAGAAGCAGCAAAATGATACGGAATCAGTAACAGCAATCAGCATTTGTTTTTCTTACCCATGCAGATAACAAGCAGAAAGCAACAGCAGCTAGCTGATAAAGTTCATTAGTCTGGAGAGCAGAAAGGAAGAAAAATAATTCATGAGTTGCCAATAGTGCTAGCAAGGCAATAGCAAATAAAACATGTTATAGCCTAACCTGAGATGACAGCCGCATCATGAGTTTAAGAAACCGAGGAACAAATGACCATGACAATATGGATGTGGCAGTGATGTACAAAGACAACACTAGCAGCCTGAAATTCAAAGTGGTTAGATAATTAGATCCTATCCCGATGACGGTATGCTGAATTTAAGGTAAACTGCACCTCCCAGAAAGAAAACCTATATTTCAATAAAACTTTTTGTGGTCACTCTCTTTACAAAAATCAAACATCATGATACATCATACTTCCCAGAACTTCCAGCACTCTCTTTCCAGAAGTCTACCCACAGAAAAGTCATAGTTCAACCACAAATTATGCTCTCCCAATGCATGCAGTATATATTAAAGTAGAAAGGTGTAGATTTAGCAACATTATGCAGTCCAATTGGCTTGCACTGACTGAAGTCGTTAGTGATCACTAAGCAAAAAGGGAGTTTATGAAAAAGTACAGTGAAATCAGAGTGAGAAAGAGTAGATGGAAAGACTTACAGTCTCCCCATTGACATTATTCCTTGTAAAAGGCCACTGTTACCACCCAAAACTGGGAGCAAAGCAAATAGTAAACCCACTGCACAATCCTGATATATAACAAAGTGGTAGAGGAAAGATTGATATGCAATATAAGTCTAACTTAAGTGCATATTACTTTATGAAAAGCTAACGAGCTTAACATTTAAAACACCAACTAGAAAGATACCTGAAAAATAAGAGTCCCAATTGTAATTTGAACATGAAGAGCATTACTACTATTTCGCTCCACCAAAAACTTCACCACCTGGAAATAGGTAAAAAAATAAAATATCGAACCATGCTTAGAATCAACTAGAAACCCCTGATAACAAAATATTTACAGTATGTTTTTGGGAAATGGTGTAAAAACATACTACTGCTGTTGATGACATGGACAGAAAGGAACCCACAAAAACACCTTCAGACAATGAGGCTCCAAATAACTGCAAACCAAATGCACAATAACATTTATTGAAAAAACTTGTAACTCCTTAATTCCATTGAAGAACAAATCAGACAAGTCAGCACCATACCATGGAAAGAATGCCACACATGAACATAAAAATGACAATTTGAAGTAGTCCTCCAAGAACAGCAACAGCCCCCACAGCTTTTAACTTAATGCATAAAAAGTTTAAAATACGAAAATGGAAACAGAAAAGTTTTAGTAATACACAAGTCCAAATCAAAAACCTTAGAAGGGATAATAATATATTTCTTTACAATCTTAAAATATGGTTTGAGATTTAGTAAGAATAAAGTTATGGCAAGAAATTAAATGAAAGTGAGAAAGAAGTTTTTGCAAGACAAGAATAACAAACCTTTGCCAGGGAAAATTCCAGCCCTAAAGCAAAGAGAAGAAACACTACACCAAATTGTGCAACAGTCTCAACCTGCATAAAAGTGACAAGAAAAATAAGGATATCAGGTGCAAAATGACTGAGTAAAAACATAAAAATAATTAACAGCTTAAGTTGATGTTTCAAGTTAATGTAGTGGAAGCTTATGATGATCATGATATGTGCACATATGAAGAAATCTAGATCTGAAGGTCAAGATTGTACACTGCAAAAGTGATTTTTAACCACCACTACAATAAGTGAGGCACAAGTTTTATAAAGATTTATCAGATTGGAAACTCAACATTTGCCCAGGAACCCTTAGAATTTAGATTTAAGCCTAAATTAACTTCACAAAACTGGTTTGTTAGGTGAGAGTTGTCCCCCCACTTATATACTCTACTTTGAATTTATCTTTAATCAATATGAGACAAGTATTTTTTAATACACTTCCTCCCATCCAACATCATCTTGAAAGTTGGATTTAAATGAACTCAATCTCATAAAACCTGCATGTAAATTAAGAGTTGCCACCCCTACTTTGACACTATTTCTAATAAATGCCGGACTTGAGTTTTTCCCTGTAAGAATGGTATTGAATCACTTAGAACAACACACCTGCACCATTTCACTGATAAATTTCAAACCGCCAGGTCCAATAAGTGAGCCTGCAAGAAGATAGCCCACGATAACCTACATGTTTTAAGAAAAATACATGAAATCCAACATTGTACCAAGATTTCCAGTCAAATAAATTACTTAATATCCCCAAAATATAATTTAAATATGAAAATCATCTACTGCATAAAAGACATTAAATGTCACAACGAGAAACAGTAACAATCACATACCGGTTGTCCCAAACAAGAAAAGACAATCCCAGCAATGGCTGCTGAAACTATTACAACCACCAAATCTGATATTAGCCTGCATGAGCGTGCAGTTGTTCAAAGGTTGACCAAGATTCATAATAGATCAAACTGAAGAAACCACAAATTTCAAGAACTACAAAACACAAAGGATCGCAATCTAATATTATAAAAAATTCATAATTATAATCTTGTTGAAAAACAATTGGATACTCATTGGAAAGTAAGTTATCCTTCACTCTAAAAGCCATTGATACCTGGCAACTGTATTTTGAGCACACAAAAATAACTTGAAAGTATTTGGTGAAAACGACTTGCACAAGAAAAAAAAACCCATATCCATTTATTTTTTCACATGAAGAAAGAGAAAAGAACAAAAAGAGGTATTGCAGGAAGATTCATCTGAGATTTTCGCAATTATACCTTCCAATGAACACAATTTCGCTCTTAACACTAATACATCACTAAAATAACACATTCCATAATCCAGAAGTGCTGATTTATGAACAGAAATCAGCCCAGATACAGAACATTTAGTCTAGACTTAAAGCAATTTCTTAACATAATCCTATTCTTAGATTAGTCAATCAAGCTGATAAAGAATTCCCTGAGTAGTAATTGAAAGGATAAAATTCATAACATATCAACCTCAAATCCACTTGAAGCACAGGATATTTGGATTTTTTGTTAGACATAACGAACACATTGTCCTGTCATGCAATAGCATAAACAAGTAAGGAGGTTGAAACATAAATAAAAGTAGTTTAATATCATATTGAAGAACAGCCCAGAGGAGTAAGGCCTTTTAGCACACCTTTTTATCAATCAAAGTTGTCACATCATCGGAATCTTCATTTTCGAGTGAGAACACATCCTGAAACTGAAATGCTCTCGTAGCACTACAGTAAATGATCATTTAAAAAATATAATGAGTCATTGTATGCAATCGGGGTTACATGATTACATCTAATAATTTATTATAAGATGCAACTGAGAAACTACATTGGACAAGACCATACTTTCCCTCATGTGTATCATTTCTCTTTGATTTCTCGTGAGTAATTTTAGCTACAGTCTCCAATACAGCCTGCGAAAGAAGACCAGACGCTCAAAACTCATCTTTACATTCAAAAGAAGAGTGGGATACCAGATATATAGACTCATGTCATGTAACTTCTCATGCAATATTTGAAACTGATTTTGATGTACATTTAGTCCGACTTATTTTATACACACACTATGAAACATTAACTTGTTCTCAGCTGAATAATCCAATTCAACACAACTATTGAGACCCAGAGTATTGGACCTACCTGCTGATCTGCTACACTGCTATTGAAGCTGCTTTTGTCAGATTCTGTTAAAGATGGAAAAAACAATGAGAATAGCAGACAACCTACTAAAAGAACTCAATATCTATAAATTGATTTGTGATAGCTGAATCTAGTATTTCATTTCACAAGCAAACTCTGAAAAATAAATTACAATAGAGCAACATTTACACTATATTTAATCAATAACAGATCATCCAAGCTGACATCCATAGTAAAACCACAAAAAAGACAGATAAATTGTAGCAGTATAGCAATTGTTATACAGTATTAAAGCTTATAAGAATAAATGCAGATCTTATCAATTCCATACCAGTACTAATACACGCATTAAAAATACATTTTAATGTATATGAAACATCCATTTTTTTTTTTTCAAATAAGGTTTTAGCTTCAGACTAAACATGAGGTACTGAGGGGGAAAATGAGATTTTTTATGCATCTCTCAACATGAACCCCAAACACATCTCTTGACAAGAACAGTTCAATCCCCACACCATGATTTACTGTTAATTTCACAAACATAGAACACTACTGTTCTCCTTCAAACCTTGCCATCGATCCAGAATATATAGATACTATAAGTACTCATCGTGCAACAGAGAGAATTATAACAGCCCGTCACTCCACCATCATTGGGCAACAAAGAACAAGAGGGAAAGCAAACCAGTTGATATGCAGTTTGACTTTTCCCCACCTACTTATAATCTCACGATGAAAAGGAATACAAACACTAGGATCGAGAAGGAGGTGAATTGTCTGAGTAAATGCCCCCCCCCCCCCCCCCCCCCCACACACACACACACATCAATCTCCACTGCACATGCTCCCATAAGAAGTTCCAAGTCTAGAACCCCGTCAGCCATAAATCTACCTAGAAGGTTATAATGCTCCATATTTACTTCTAGCAACCCGTTCACTACTTTACAACTACCCAGCTAGGGAATCAGACTATCCAGCCTCGAGCAAAATACCCAAGTACACTTGCCAATCCCAAATTGCATTCCAACCAACCCTATTAGACAACCAGACAAGATAACACGCCCCAGTTTAACGCTTATCACCAGACTACCTCAAAATCCCGTGGGGGCCCCAAGTCCACCAGAATAAAGAAGACCTAGAATCTTCTCACTTGTGGTTAAAGCACGAAAAGCACCAGCTTGCCCTGACAAATGAGAATGGCACCATCCACACCACCCTCTGAAATAGCCGGTAATCCTGTGCACTGTAGATGTAATCCTCCCTCCATCACACTAGGTCAAGCATTACAGGACTAGCCGGGATTCTTTA
Organism: Vigna reflexopilosa; assembly: GCA_027742785.1. Classification (NCBI taxonomy): domain Eukaryota; kingdom Viridiplantae; phylum Streptophyta; class Magnoliopsida; order Fabales; family Fabaceae; genus Vigna; species Vigna reflexopilosa. The sequence continues at coordinate 28,039,527 of CM050928.1, read as the reverse complement.
TGCAATTTCGCTTAATAAAAGAATCTTCTCGTTTATTCATCCTACAACTTTGGCCTCCTGGGCCAAGGTTCTCTTTTTTCCAAGCTATGATAAGACTAGAGATACACTACAAGTTCGTATTTGTCTTTCAGACTCTCCAGCAAGTAGCGTGTTCTGTTCTCTAACACAAACACCGAGTTACTTCCTCCCCAACAAAACAAGCAAATTGAAAAAAGAAACGGAACTTTAAACTACAACGCAAAATTACATTTTGTTTAGAAAATGGGAAAACAAAACCTTCTGGTTGGTCATTCTCAGAAAACTCCTTCTCGAGAACGCGATCGAACATCTTGGCCAAGGTGTTGTTGGATTCGGGCGACGTCAAATTGGCTATGTTTCCGTAGAACCTCTCGCGCGTTTCCTTGTCCGATCTGGCCGCGCTGCAAACCCTAGCGCAGATCGCGAGGCACACAACGCAGCACCAGAGCCCAAAAGCCCGCCGCTCCTTCGGGCCGAGAGTCGCCGTCGTCATCGTCGTTCCGGTGGCGAAACTTCGGGTCGGGTCGGGCAAAAAAAGGGGTTCCGCGCAGAAGTGGGCAAGGAGAAGGAAATGGAAAGGAAGCGAATGAATGCAGAGTGGGAAAACGGTTTTCTCTGTTTTCAGAAGAAGCTTGTCACACTTCTCGTTAGTTCCATTTGCATTATCGTGGTTGGTATTGTTGTTATTGTGAATGCGTCAATGCAACTTCGCTCGTTTTTTCCTTTGTTGGGGTTTTACGTAATTTCATTAATCTTTTACGCGAATAAATATCTAACTTTTTTATATTTGTTATTTTAGTAAAAAATAAAGATTTTCACACCACTAAATGTTTTATATTCAATGTTTACATATTTTACCATGTTTAATATAAAAAAAAGTTTAATATTCCAGGTGGGTTTCTATAATTTATTATTTTGAGCTAAACACCTTAAAAATATTGTTTTTATTTTTTATTTTTTTGGTAGCTTTCTATTTTCTTTCCCCTCACTTTTTCATTTCCAAGTTTAGTTAGTTGGAAGGAAGAAAACTTTACGTTTTGTGTTTTAAAAGATTTGGTGGTAGTTGAGTCACTTTTATTTGGTGGTACAACTAATGTGGTGGCGTGTTGCTTTTGGAAGAAAATTTTACTATTATTAATAATAATTATTATTATTATTATTAATTATTAGATCTCTAGATTCTGAATTATTACATAATAGCATAATATTCAACATGAACTAAATATTAAACTTCAAAATCAAGGATATGCGGATAATATTGACATTGTTCCACTTCAAATTGGCCTAAAAGTCATAGCAAAACAGTAGGATGAAACCCAATACAAGATGAAAGAATTTAACCACTAATTTTACTTTAACAATGTATGTTTATTGTTAAGTTCTTAAGTTCTAATGATTTTCATACAAAGATTTTGAAACCTGACAAGAAAATAAGTTTCAAATGTCACATTGCATGTTCAGCACTTGCAGTGTTATTTTTGTTGACAGCTACGTATTGCGGTGCATTGAATGACTAACGATTAGGACATTTTAATTCTTGTCTTCTTCGTTAACTACCTATTTTACTGTTTTGGTAATTTAACACTGTCACTTTTTGTTTTTTCTTTCTCTATGTGGTTGAGTGGTCACATGTTCATTCATGATTTCTCTTCACAAGAAAAGAAGTGTGACAAGAATATGTGTATTTGTGTCCATTCAAAGTGCTACGTGTTATAGAACACAGGAGTGTGCCGTCCACAAGTTCAGGAACACGTGTCACCAGATTAGATCCTCTTTCTCTTATCTCATCCACTAGGTTAGTTGTAAGCCAAGGAAAGGAAAATAAACTGATAAACAGAGAAAGAGAGAAAGAGAAAGAGAGACCCTTTTGAATGGAGTCTGTTCTAAGCCAAGTTGGTGTAAGTTTCTTCAATGGGATTACCCCAAAAGGGGTTGTTAGTACCCATTTCAAGGGTTGTTCTTTTGGTGTTGGTGGTGGTGGGAGACCAAGGCGTGTAGTGATGGTAAAAGCTGAGGCTGTGGGTATAAATCCTGATATCAGGAAGAGTGAAGAGAAGGTGGTGGATTCTGTTGTGGTCACTGAACTCTCTAAGCCCGTCACTGCTTATTGCAGGTAAGCTTCACTTTATGAAGCTCTTGCTTTCTGGCTAATTCTAACATTGTATCATACTTTTCTGTGCTATTTTTGGTTAAGCAGAAAGGAACAAGAAAGCAATAGAAAAGGGTGCATATGTCATTATTATTATTATTCAGATGATGAAAATAGAGTGTGATGCATGCAGATACAGGGTGACTGGAATTATTTTTCTAATTTCTACGATTTGTTGTTTAAAACTGTGCTCTATCAGGCAAAATGTAAAATGGTGATGATTTCACTTTAATTCTTTTCACAAAAACTCACAATGTAGCATATAGATACCAGAAGAAATATAATACCTTGATATGAAATGTACGTTCCTTGCTGGAGCATGAAAGAAAAACAGAATCATTCACTGAATATTCATATGGCTTCTTTTAAGTAACAACTGTTGCTTCAGAACTATGAATGACACAAAACAGGATACGATTCTCCAACAGCTGAATAGACCTTTTCTTACATATCAAATTATAAAATATCATTCTTACATTTTGGGGAAAGAACGTAGCCCAGTTCAAACTCATGTATACAGAAACAAGCTCTATATGGTGCTTTGTTACTAATACTAAGTGTTGTGTTAATTTTACATGGTGTTTACATCCCAAAAATCTTCATCTTACTGAGTGCTTTGGTGCAGATGTTGGAGATCAGGGACTTTTCCTCTATGTGATGGAAACCATGTTAAGCACAACAAAGCCACTGGTGATAATGTTGGGCCTCTTCTTTTGAAGAAGTAAAATTATGATGATCGAACGTGGCTTATGTTGCGAACGTGATTCCTTTTACTGTCTATTTTGATTTGTATCTTTGCAATAATTTTGTTGAAGTCGGCTGCGAGTTTCAGTATCGTTTTATCTTCAGCTTGGAGTGACAGTATACAATCATGTGAAAGAAATTTCTTAAAAGATTGTATTTTTATCCAAAATATATAGTCCTTGAGCTAGAAGGACAGCCTTTATTTATAGTGCATTATAGCTATAATATTTTTATCAATGACCTTATTAGAGAATCTAACAATGAAACTAATTAATTCATTTCAAATTTATAGTTAACATGTAAAATATCAGTCAATTCATTTATCAACAGACAACTAAAGGTTAAAGGTTTAAGGGGGTGTGTCACTCTGCAAATCTTGCCTTCTACAAGACTGCAGATCCAAGAATAATCATGATACCCATTTAATAGCTCTTCAAACTGTCAAATCAATGGTGTGAAATACAAATCTATAACCATGCTACAGAGCCATGATCCCTTGTATAGAATAAAGCATTTTTTAAACGCCAGAACATGAATAATCGCTGACTTTCATATTCATTCAATTTATAAAAGGGTGGTCGACAGTGACAGAAATCAACAATCAGTAGTAAATACTGTTACAGAAAGTTCTGATTATTTAATCTTCAAAATTGTACAGGAGGAAGGAGACGGATAGTCTACAAGTAATGTGCTGTAGATAAGTATCATCATGTGCCCAGAACAGCACCTAAAGTGTTTCTTCATCCAAGTAAAATAAAGTTTCTCCAACCACCTCAATACCAAACACCTAAATACGTCGTTTCTTTGGTAATCTGCAGCCATTATGGGGTTTTCTAGTGGTATCTTCAATGAATACAATTGGATTTCTACCGCCTCGAGAATCAGAAGTAAAGCCCTCCTTCCAGCTCAGTATCGCTTGCCTTTTTCTTCTAAAATGGGTAAATCCATTCACTTTCATGACCACAGATTTCAATCCCAAAGCCCTAGACCTCCGGCCCACAACTTCCGCAGTTGCCTCGGCGGCATACCTAGAAAGCTTTTGCCCTGATTTCAGGTCTTTCAATGAACCAGCAGAGCCACTGAGTTTTACATTTCCTTTAGAATCTGTTACAGTCACAAAGGTATTATTACGTAACATCTTTATATGAACATGATCAGCATCCTGCTCATACTGATACTGATACTGAAAGGAACCACCTCTCATAAAATTATCTTCATCTAAAATTCCTCTTACAAAGTCCATTGGCCTAGAATTCAAGCCAGTCCCAACATCATTCTTGCTTTCGAGGTTTATGTTCTCTTTATCTTGCATAAAATTGAGAGGGGCGTCTGCATTTGCTTTCACATTCTGGCCCAGATTATTCCACATTATGCTATTCACGTTCTCTCTGTTTTGCATAAAATTTGGATAAGCGTTGGCATCTGCATTCACATTCTGGTTCCCATTATTCCAGCTTATGGGTTTTCTGTTTTCTAAATTCCGCATGTCTGGACGAGCATTCACATTCTGGTTCCCATTATTCCAGCTTATGGGTTTTCTGTTTTCGAAATTCCGCATGTCTGGACGAGCATTCCCCTCTGCATTCACATTCTGGTTACTTTGAAGCCTCCTCCAATCAAAATTTGAACTTGAAAATCCCCTAACATGTCCTGCAGTTACAAGAGAACCAGACGCTAAATGTCAAGAAAATCCAAATAAACAAGTAATCAGTCACTACTGCACCACCACCCATATTTCAAACCAAATAAAAGGAAATCAATACTAACAAACAAACCTGAAGATAAACCCCCTTAAATGTAGGCATCCAAAAATCATCATAATGAGAAAAACATATATGGTGTGAAGTTATTCAACATGAAGAACGCAAGATCTTCATCACCTCTAATAGCTTGAAGACCCCGTCAAAATCATTAAAAAGAAGGGCACAGTCATTTTTCCACAACAATGGAAGCTTAAATTTTCACTCCTCCATATAAGAATTATAGAAATGAGTCTCTCTCTCTCTCTTCATGGCATAAAAAAAAATTAACTCCTCCAGACATAAGAAGAATGAGATTCTACAAACCGCTATGGAAAAAGACCCGGTCCAAGTTCCGCCCCAGGTTTTAAATTACAGTGACTCTAGCATTTTCGTTCGGATCATTGATTTTTCCAAAAGTTACAGACAAATATGGCCGCAAATATGGTTGCAAAGACTTAAAAAACACATGGTTGCCAAAATCACGGGGCCAATAATCGTTTTCCAAAACCTTTGTTAGGCATACAATACGAAACCACAAGCAAAGCGCTCATGTACAAATCCAACATCGTATCTCATACTATTATCACACACATTCACCAATTCGCTCATCGTGAACCTAAAACTGACGAACTTCTAAGCATGGTTAAAAACTCCACCAAAGTGAACTCCATAACAAAGTAACAGCTTCATTCACCAATTCGCACAAACCAAACAACGCAAGTCAGGACAAAAATTGAACATTCCCTTTGCCATAATATTCTTTTCCGTCCAAAAACAGTCAACACGGTCTCTAATCTCTATACCCATCCACACATCCAAAAGACGCTGTTAAAATTACAAATGTAAGAATCCCTACAATTTTCCATTTCCACAGTCGAGAACCAAAACGAAATATGAGTAGATCCGTTTCTCCATTTCAACAACGATGAAAGTGAAAGCAGAGAGATTCGAAGAGTACCGTCGTTTTGAGGTAAGCTGCGAGGTCGCATAGCGGCATCGAATGGAAACGCAGGTCTTGATGCAAGGAGAGAAACGAGGGAAGATCCACGGCCATGGCGAATGCAAGAGAAAAATCGAGACATAGGTTTTTTGTTGTAATGTTAGGGTTTGAGTTTGAAGAACTCAGATTCTGATTTTCTGTTTCGTTTCTTCCTAAGTAGAGAAAAGAACTGAGTACTCAATTTGTTTTTCAGTTAAATGACACTGGGCTTGTTTAAATGGGCCTGTGTTCGTATTCTATTGGTAGATTGTGTGACTAATGTTTCGAACAAAAAAAAACATGGGAAAATTTGAGTTAAATGTTCCCATGTTGTTTCTTGCGTCTGGACTGAGACTTTCAGTCTCAGTTTCAATATTGAACTTTTCTACAGTTATATAAATTCTTCCTCTCAGTTACCAAGGAATAATTCAATATAAAAAAATGACATTTTCTATAGGAGAAAACTTAATTACTAAAATTAAGTTAAGTCAAGCTTACTCATTACTAAAATAATAAGTTAAATTTTACAATTCAGCCTGCCTGAGAGGCTCATGTTAGACTGAGAGTTGTTGGTCGGATTCATTCTTGTTGAACAAATTGTCGTGTCAAACTTAATTGCTTCATTTTTATAAGTAATAGAATCCAGTTGAAATAAAAAAAAATAATAATGTGATATACAAATATGATAATTAAATGAGAATTTAAATCTATATTTTAATAATTTATTATTTATTTGAATATAATATTTTCTTTATTTAAATTTTTCAAAATACATAAAAAAAAGTTTCATATATTTAAGTTTTTTCAATCATACTAGACTAATCTGAATGTTGTGGTAGATAAACTTGAATCGTGAGTTCCTTACTTTTAAATTCTTTTAATAATGTTAGATTATCGAATTGGTATATTGGACTTATCTTTAGATTCATTTATTAATGTTGGACTATTGAATTGGTTTATTGGGCTTACGTTTAGATAATTTTAAGAGAGCTACTCCCTTCACTATTCCAACTTTTTCCTACATTTCTCCAAAATTTTCTTAATTACAAAATTATCCTTTTTACTTTAATTTTTTATTTTTTTACTTTTTTAAGAAAACTCTAAATCTCTCATTTTCACTTTCACAGTAATTTGTATTTTTATTTTGATGAACCTTTTTTATACAAAATATTTCATTAGTTATTTAAGATTTCGTTTTTTAACTAAAGAACGAACCTGTTGTAAACTTCCATTAAAGATGTTCTTAGATTTGAGGTGTAATTTATAAAAACAAGTAATCATATTCATTCGTGTTTGAAATATTATATAGATAAAAGTTTATTCGCCAAAATAGCTAGATATATTTGAACAAGTTAATTGATAAATATTTTGAAAAAATAAGTAAAATAAACTAAAATAAACTTCTTTGAAAGCTAAAATTTAGTTTCGCAGAAAAAAAATTTATATATAAAATTTGGATATTCGTAAACGAGTATTTTCTTTGAATTAAAAATAAAATTTTGCAAAAATATATTAAGACTTTTATAAATTAGTTTTTTTAAAAAAATATTTTATTTTTCTTTCCTAATGGTGAGTTAAAGATGAGTGGGAGGAAGGTTTGGTTGCTTAGGTTGTAGTGTTTGGAAGAGATTATGGGTGGAGGTTTTTATTGAATAGAAGATAACGAGTGAGTGAGAGTTTTGGGTTGAGTAAAAAGAAGAGGAGATAAAGCTTGGAAGAGTTCTGTAAGTGGTTGGAAGGAGAGAGAAGGAAACAAGAGTAGAGGAAGAGATCTTTCCTAGCCTATGCAGTTAGATCTGAAGGAAAAGAAATAAGTTTTAGTTTCATTTTACTGTGAAACGGATGTTGACATCCGTTTGTCTTTCAACGGAGATCGATATCTGTTTTTTCTTTAATAGATATCAATATTCGTGTACGAATATTCACATCCGTTTAAGAATTCAACGTATATATACATCTTTTAGATATTACTAAAGGATAAAAGAAGAATGAGGAGTATAAGGAGATGGTGCACAAAGTAACTCTCTTCTTTTGATAATGTTGGACTATCGAATTGATATACCGAATTAACCTGTCGGATTAAACAAGTTGTGTCCTATTACTGGGTTAAAAAGGTCCTCCCAACATTCATCGAATTAGTATACTGGGTTAGGCAAGTTGTGTTGAAGTTGTTGGGTTATAAATGTCCTCCGAACCCGTTTTTGCCAATCCTAATTTTCTATCCATTGTTTCAATGCAAAGGTTCTTTTTAGCCATTGTTTATGTTACATTTCAATACAAATATTTCTCTTATTCATAGTTGTCGGAAACTTTAGATGTTTAGTTAGGGAAGAAGCTGTGTTAAAAAATGACTTCACAATGTTCGTATGAACATGTCAAATTGAAAAAAAAGAGTGTTGAAGTAGTGGAAGTAATCAGTGAAATAACATACTATATTTTAATGAGATAACCAATTAGAAGTAAAATGAGATCATACATATGATAAAAGCAGATTTTATAAGTATAAGAATAGATTTAATCTTGTCAGGAATATCATATCATAGATTCATTAGAAGATATCAAATTTCTTCTATTTGCTGTATTAGCTCATTTTCTTCATACATTAAATACGATTTCAACTCATTGTTTTTTCTCTTTTATTCTTTTGAATTAAAAAGTCAAATAAGTAGATTGTGTCGAATTGAATTTAAAGTTATCAAACTCAATAATCACTCCTTATAACGTGCTTTTAATAAATTCGTGCATATCATAGAAAAAGTTCTTCTGCATTTTTCATTCGTAAAAGAATGTAAGAAGGTATTCTCACACAATCAAATAGAGAAATTGATTGCAACTCTGTATAGTTTAAGCTAAACTGAATCTCCCATTGAAGTTTATATTGAACATAAAAACCTTCCATTGAAGTTTGAATCAGGAAAAGGGGTGGTTGTGCAGTTCTAAAGAAAACCTTGAACTCCACGTCCTGCTATTGTGTCTCTATATATAGAAAACGCTTCTTCCATTATCTTGGCTTGGGCCAACAATTCTGCTCTTCTTTTTCCGGACGGATGAGTAGAGAGATAATCTCTAAGGGCAGACTCACCAGTAATCTTTCCCAGCTTCTCATAAACTTTAGGTGCCATCCGGGGATCATAGCCAGCTGATGCAATTAACAGCAGCCCAATGTAATCAGCTTCTATTTCCATCCTGTGAATAAATTCAGTTTTTTAGAATATTTGTAACCCAAAAAACCAAACATTAAAAGGATATTACTATTGTTGATGCCTCCATAATTAGCATTGCATCACAGAAGGTTTTTGTAATTATAATAATCTTCAATTTCAATGAAAATCTACCAAGACGAACAAACACTAGCAGTTTGAACACAACCAGACGTGTACAATTTCAATGAAAAGCCAACCTTGAAAAGCAGAAAGGAAACACAAATAGTATGAATAAATCTAAGCACAAATAGTAGTAGAAAAAGATAATTAAAAAGAAGATAAGAGGATAAGCATACCATTGGAAATATTAATTGGTTATCATGTGGATCATGCTCACCAAATATCATGGAAATTCAAAAATATGTTTAAATTAATCAAAAGAAAATTGTAATCGGTCAATATTCTACAGAGAACATTTAGTTCTGAGAAGATACAAAGCATTCCCCTCTTCTAAATAACTTATGTCCAAGAAACAGAAATTATCACCAGGACACAAAATGAAACCTTTTTCGCTTTTGTAAAATAAACATTACCATAGAATTAATGCATTGAATTTACAAGTTAGGTGACACCTATATTGAGCACTCATCTACTTATCATTCGCTCCATTACTAAAGCCATTTATGCAGGAATGCATGTAGATGCTAACTTCTAAGCATTGAACATACCATATATAGGTTTTCTTTCCAATGGCTTCATAAAATAAAGCATAGTGAATGTTCTGCCTTTTTTCTTCTCAACTAGTGTCCAGAGTCCAAGCTAGATGGAATCATCCCAATTGGATAGATTTGACAGATACTTCCAAGAATCACTTGGAGTTTAGTCCAAGAAATCAATCATACATCCCTATATTACTACTGTCATTAAGAAGCTAAAAGGATAACTATTGACTATACGAGTACAACTGCAACAAATATCAACTCTGTCATTCAGTATGTATCCATCAACTGGATTCATCCTATCATGGTACAAAAACCATACATCTGAACACAAGATATATTCAAGTCACAATAAATTAGATAGTAATCATGCAATTTGTATATAGATTCCACTTCATAATTGGACATGAATTGGTTTCTCTTTTTAACTTCTGTAATTTAAAAAAAATCTCTAACTATTCAAAGAAAATGAATGTATATCAAGTTCACATAATGTTTCACATGTAAGAAAAATACAAGTACTCAAGGTTCAACAGCCAAATTGAAGGAACATTGTGATAAGCTACATGTTCTGCTTGATCTAGCAAAGCAATTTATTTAGAAATCCAACAAGGCAACAGCACTGCTTTACAAACTCAACGTATTTCAACAAGTGATGGCAAGTATTATCTTTCAATGAATTCCCACTAAATGAATCTAATATTATTACAGATCATACAGGAAATCAATTGGTTAGGAAGAGAGATGGTAAACAAAGCATACCGCCTGGAGAAAGGTAGGTGCAAGAAAAGGGATGACATTGTGTTCACTATATCAGGTGTCACAAATTGATAAAGTATCAACTGTAGAATAGCAAACCACAGGTTCTTTGTAATACCCTCTGCACTGTGTCTTGCAACAGCATGTCCAACCTAATTAACAAGAAAACCCATATAAACTCACATGTTTGCATATCATTTGTGCAAAAGAACAAGTTAGCAAGATGTAAGGTGTGAGCTTTAGGTCTCCCAAGGTAGGCATATTAAATTTAATCCAAGCACAAGTATAATACCTCATGTCCAATAATTGTTGCTATCTCTGCATCACTTTTAAAATGCTCAAGCAAACCAGTGAACACAACTATCTTCCCACCAGGTAAGCAGAAAGCATTAACTACAGGCTCATTTACCACCAAAATTTCCCAATTTATTCCATCCAAATGTGATGTAGCAGCCTCTGAACCTTTCTCCTGACCCTTTTTCCGGCTTTGCTGAATCCATTTGTCATCAAGAATCTCATCCTCCTTGTGCCAATTCCCTTCAATTTTGTCACCACTCCCAGCAGCCAATGCATCCAATCTCTCCCTTCCATGTCCTTCACTCAGCGTAGAGTGCTCTGATGCATACCCCAAATCACTCCACACCTGCTCCTTCCTCAATCCTCTCTGCAATGCATCAATTATATCCTTTGCAATCATTGTCACCCTCACACTATCAGGATGTATAGGAGGCAATATTTTGCCCTTAAAACCAGCCTTCATCTGTTCAAACTGGCTCTCCCCAAGCTTCCTCTCCATGGCTTTCGACAACAGAATCAAATGGGTTCGCTTGGTGTAAGGAACTGTTTCCATGTTCCCAAAATAAACAGTGACTAAAACTCCAGAACCAACCATGACAACAACGAAAACATGCCTAGGATTTTGAAACCAACGCCTTGGCCCTCTTGGCCTGAAATGCTGCACATTGTTAGGATCCACGTAGTAAAATCTCTTAGCCCCAAAAAGAAACGAATTGCGAAGGTTCTTGTTAACTCCATCAACGCCTCGAGCGCCTAGTCTCTTAGAAATTGAACAAAACGAGGAGAACCCGTAAAAGCTAGCTCCTTTTGAACCTGAACCCAAATACCCATATTGGCAAATTCTCGAACTACGCTGAAAAGTTGGAGTTTGAGGCGTAACCCTTGAAGCCAAGTTGCGAAAAAGATCATGAACGAGCTTTCCCCTTCTGTACCACCCCATGATCCTGAAAACGCCAAATCCAAATTACAAAAACAGAAAAAAAAAAAAAACGGGAAATTTGAAGTTTTCGAGCTAATCAAACTTCTGGGTCGGCGGTTAGTCAAATCGTGGAAATGAACGAATGAGTATGGTAAAAGGTGGAAGGTTGACGAAGATGCGAGAACATCACAACATTAAGAAACAAAGAATCTAGACAGAATCACAGAAACACACGTGAGAACAGATAAGGAAAACCAAATTGAAGTGAATAATGGTTTTCGGTATCATGAAATGAAAGCGGTGTTCGCTATGCCCTGCGCTAAGAAGTAGGCACAAAGAATGTGTTTGTAAATATTTTTCAATGAAAGACGATACATTTGACAAATTTTTTCGAAAACATTCTGATACTGTGTCACTTTATAACTTTATAATTGGTTCGTTACATTTTTGAGACTTAGGTTTTTACAAATCCCAATAGCGAGTTTCATTTCGTTCTTTCTTTCGGTGTTTATTGATCACCTGAGACCGAGCATTGCAACATTGTTTATTCTGACACGTGTTCTCCTTCTTAAGCACTCTTAATTTTGTTAACGGCAGCCAGCTGATAAATATTTGATGATTTATAAAGTTTTAGTTGTGCTAAGCACTGTGACTTAATTAGATGTATAAAAAAAAAATTAAATTTAAGGTAATTAATTCTGACTATTCTTAATTACTCCTAAATTGGACAGTTATGTTATTAACAAAATTAATGCAGGATTAACTTTCACAATTTTGCAAAAAATAGAATTATAGTGAACTTTTTAAATAAGAGAGGATCACTTTAACAAAAAGAAGAATCAAAATAGATATTAAACCTAAAAATATTATGATGAAAGTTTGATTAGTTGATTTTATTATCCACCTTTTGTTATCAAGTTATTACACTCAAACCACCAATTTGTTTTGGATGGTTCTCATTATGTAAAATTATTCAGCTCATGGATTGAAATACATGTCACAATTTTTTTTTTCCATTAAAGTGTTTTAAAAGTGAAAAAAGAGAGTCAATTTTTCATAAAGGGAATTAATTTATGTAAGGATTAATTTGTAAAGAATATAATATACAACCACTTTAATTTGTGTACGAATTAATATTATCGTATAAAAAAATATATTTTTTACACTTAGGAATAATCTCATTCAAACAAGTAGTATTTATTTTATAATAACTTAGGGTGGTCCTTTATTGAGGTACATAGTGGCATATAATTAAACTAGTAATTATCTAAAGCACTACTTCTATTGACTTTTGTAGTGAAAGTTTATGTAGAAGAAAATGACGAAGCAGGTTCTTCTTTTCTTCTGCTTTGCCTCTGCATTATCCCTTTCAGTCTCAGAATCCAAATCTAATTCTCTTCAAAATCCTGGAATCGATTCCTTCTCTTTTGACTATAGTCAGGTACGAAACTGTGATCTTTCAAGCAACACTTTTTTTTTCTTTTTTGATGATTACTTTTTGTGTTCAATAGACGAAGACCCCACAGAACTGTTCTTACCTTGTAATTATATCTACAAGTTGTTCATCACCCAAGTTCACACGGGAGAAGATCGGAATTGCTTTTGGAGATGCTCATGGCAACGAGGTTTTGCTTCGCACTTTTCATTCAATGAATTTGAAATTTTGTTTCTCTCTTTCTTCCACCTCATGATTAACGGGGTTCAATATATCTAGTTTTGAACCAAGTACTGATAAATGCATTGTTTATTGACGTGAGACTTCTACCATCATACTCATTTGAAACTGTGATAATACAATGCTCATCGACTTTGATGAAAATTTCTCTACTTTGCATTCACATAATTTGAATTTAAAATCTCACTTAAGAATCAAATTAAGCTTTTTACTCTGTGATGGTTAACCTTTTCTAAAGTACAGAATATCAGTTTTTGAGTATTAAGGAAACTTTTTATGATTATGATTGTGATTTAGCAGGTATACAATGGAAGATTAGATGGTTCAGGCACATTCGAGCGATGTTCTTTAGCTGTATTTGAGATAAATGGGGCATGTTTATCTGGTATTTGTTTTATGTGGCTATATAGATCTGGTGCAGTGGATTATTGGAAACCTGAATCAGTGGAAATCTCCTGCAAATCATGTTTTCCCATGTTCAATAAACACTTCGATATAAACTTCTCCTTCCCTGATGCTTTGTGGTATGGCTATAAATGGTGTAATGAAAGTGATCCACCATATCTGGCAAATGGCTTTCCCTTCCCAACTGGTTGTTTTCTTTTAGGGGATGGTAATGTTGTTTGAGTGTAAGAATTTATATAAGGAATTACTGATGTTATGCATGAGGAAAAGTTTATTTTACTCATACATTGATTGATAACATTCATCTTCAATCTCTATTTTAAACAAAAGACTTGATTTTTCAACCATAGTTTTGTTCATTCAGAATGAAAAGAAAATGCTCACTATCATGGAAACATCCTTATTATTTTAACAATAATTAATTACAAACTTGTAACATCACAAAATTTATGAATTTGAAATGCATTTTTCTGGATTGCAATTTCACATAACAAAATCAATGTGGTCTGCAAATCTTCCATGTTTTTTGAGGTTTTGGATTTTATTTTTTTTAATAATACTATATAGGATGAATAAAACCGAGTATGATATTTTAGTACACCAATTAAAATTATCTCAACGTCAGTAGTAAGGACAGTAGAGGCTTGATGCAATGCATGTAGTATCAATTTGATACGCTAAAGTTGTATGGGTGATTGCCAAGGTTTAGCATGGCTGTGAAGTGTGGTAATTCTGTTGACTATATGAGATTATTGAATCATGCTCTGTTGCTTTCACTGGTCTGGTCACATGATGTATGCGCGTGTGATGGGTTGTTTGTGAAAATTTTGTTTTTCCTTGACTTATGAATGATAATGTTCGTATGGTTTTGGGATATAATAAGGTATGGAGTACAAATGGTTCGAGTCAGAAATGATCTGCATTTGTTTGCTGCTTAAGTGTGAATGTGACTGTCTTGCCATATTGCTTTAGGACCAAAATCTGTGTTTCCGAACAATAAAATTAGTGTTACGCTCTGTTCATAAACTTGGAATTTTTAAAATGCGTGTTTGAGAAACTAGAGTTATACATGAACCAATTTATGTGATGATTTCCTGTCTAGCAGCCTAAATAATTTATGGATTAACCTTAGTGGTATTTTTTAACAAGACCTATGTGGAGGTATTTATCTCGATAATGAATGTTAATTGGAATGCATAAAAACATATGTTCTGTTCGCTATTTTATTTTAAAGAGCAAATATGTTTATAAATGTTATATTGGTATGATTTTGGGTGTCCATAAGGAGTAGATTAATTAGGAGGGATGCTTTTAAATGATAAATTGCTGGAAGTCTTGTTCAGTATAATCTAAGGGCTTTACTCAACTTGCTGATATATGAATACTCTGGATGTTTGCCCTGCTGTATTGTGAAACATTAGGTTGTTGAGGTATGATCATAAACTAGTATTATGTTGTTTCAACACTCTGAATCAGTATAGATGTTCTGACTTTTGATTGAAAATGACGTGAGAACACTCAACTTGAATAAGAAAACTTGATTTCACGGTCTGAAATGTGTGACAGTGTACATTATGTGTCATATTGCTCTGTGATAACCTGTTTTGTAAGGGTTAATGGTCTACCCAGCGCGGGATCAATTATGGGTAGTAGTTAGAGTGATTTTATGTAAATTATGTTTAAGTCAGCATGTACAGGTGTTGTAATGAATACGATTTGGACTATGTTGCTGTTAATGTGTGTAGTACAGTATAATGATTCTAAATAATTGGTTGGACGTAAATATTACTAAGGACCGTCTTTGTATCTTTACGTAAATGAGAAGTGCAGAGCTATTATGCTACTGCCAAGAATAATGGTCTAAAGTCTGACGATCTATAATAAATTGTAAAATTGAGTGGTAAGTGTAAAAGAGAAATTATATTACAGTATGTGTATGATAATTGGAAAAGTGTAGAATTATGATTCTTTATGTTATGATTGGTGTTTCTAAAGGAATGAAGATCGGGTTTTAAAATGATGAAAGTAAAGCATAATTTATGTTACGGGTGGTGGTTTTAACATGTATTGTTTCTGCATTGGAGTTCTTGGGTTCACCTCTTCGTAGCAACATCTATTTTTTTTCTTTGATGATTTTATAAAATTATTGTAGCAACTTTAAACTAGGAATGATTGGCACTGTAAGGCATTAACGTGTCTCTGGTTTAACTTGGAAATCTAATTTGTCCCGCATTGAATTGGAGAAGGAAGTAATTGATTAAAATACTATTAATAATAATAAGAATAAAATAGGTGGAGGAATGAAGTGAAATTGGTTTTGGACTTGCAATTACGTGGGTGCAGTCTATATAGTGAAACATATATTGGAATTGGAATTAAGGGATATTAATTTTGGGGTCGTTACATTATAATTAGGATTTAATGTGAAATATGGGGTGGCGCGGTTACAACAGTAAATTGAGACTGTTTCAAACGAAATTATGAGAATTTAATAAAAAAAATTTAGGCAGATAATTAGAATAAAAGAAAAAAAGGAGCGTGGTTAAGTATTTTAGAACTGCATTGCTGCTGTTCACATTGATTGACGTTGTTGCATGGATGTTGTCATTGATAGGGGTGGGTAGAATTTACTTAGAAACTTGAAACTGTAGTTAATTTATACTTTTTTGTACTTAAAAAAACTGAAACTGTTTTTACTATAGCATAGTTATACTGTTTAACAGTTTAATTTAAATATATTGAACCTATTTTATTGTACTGCAGTTAAATAGTTAACTGTGGTTTACTGTGATTTAGGGTTTTTACGTTACATTCCTTTCTCTGATTGTTTCAAAAAGCTTTGTTACTTTTGAAGATTTGCCGCCATCGAAGCTCGTTGCCATCGAAGCTCGTTGCCATCCAAGCACGTCGCCGTTGAAGCTCGTCGCCGTCGAAGGCTCACCGCCGTCGAAGGCTCACCGCCGTCGAAGGCTCGCTGCTGTCGAAGGTTCGCTGCTGTCGAAGGCTCGTCGTCGTCGAAGGCTTACCGCCATCGAAGGCTTTGCCACACTCTGCCTTCGCCGAACTGCCGTCGCCTAACCACCATCATCGAAGATTCTAAAAAAACTTCTCTTTAGCTGCAAAGAGAAGCAAATATTCAACCCAAAGGTACAAATGTTTTTCCTGTACTGTTCAAACATTTTTTAAATGCATTCTTAGTTCAAACATTTTGTTAGAAATCTGGTAATGGAATTAATGCTCCACATGACAGGCTGAAAACAAAGTAATTGAAAAATGCAGATCTCTGCTTCCTTCCCCCTGGGGTATTCTCATCAAACTGCTCAGCCCCATGAGGAGGAAGTGAACCTTTTATACCCCCTACGCCCAGAGCACTAGATACAGGCCTGCAAATAGCATAACTGAGTCCCCATCATAAATTTTATGGCATGGATTGTCGGTGATTCCCATAACGCAATTTGGTGGTTTGAGTGATGGCTTGTGTGCTTGTATCGTGAGCATTAGTAAGCCCTGTGTCATCAAACAATCTCACTGTTAAATTTTATGATCTAATATAGTGATTATAATCTTGATAACTGCATGGAAAAGCTTGTATTATACAATTTTCCTAATTAGCTCAATTATTTGAGGACTTCATTCAACTTAACATATCTGATCAGTCCATGCTGCTTTGAAAAAAGTTGTTTCATTTGCTGTTTTGACGTCTGATAAATCGTGCTGATAGGAAGAAAAGTTATTTTGAAAAATTGGCTTATTGGAGTTTCACTTGTTAACTGTTTTACACAGAGGAATAGTCATACAGTGACTCAGAATCTGGTTATTAGAAGATTAAGCACAATCGAATCTTGCTTCCTGTTTGGTGCACCAGCATCTAATGGCAATAAATGATGATGGTCATGCTTCTTTTGTCTTTCTTCTACCAGTACTGTACTGCATGAGTAAAAGTCTACAAAAATCCTGAGTATGTGGTTTTTCTCTTGATAGTAATCAATGTTATTATTTATTACAGTAAAGGGTGATTACCTACCCAAGTACAAAGTACAGGTGGTTAAAATTTCTCATTCCTAGCTTTCAACATAAGTTTAGCTTCTCTTTTCTTTTTTCACTTTTTATCATTGAGACGTGGTGACATTCATATTTAGTAGAGTAACTTACATAGACACCAACACCAAAGATAGAAGCTTAGATATTACGATGAGAACTTACCATGAATTCTATAGCAGCACTTATGAGATAGATGGAATAAGTAGTGATAAAGGCATCAGCCAGAAACCCGCCTAGAATAGCAAGGAGGAAGGATGTGCCCATGAATTCAGTGACAATGTTGGCAGAGGTGGATGGTGAAAAGTGCATAAAAGATTTCGTGGTTTCCAGTTACTTATATCAACATTGTTGTTAGAAAATGAGAGAAACATGAAAACTGTCGCCAGACAGTACTTACCTAAAACAAAGGAAGCTGCAAGCATGCCACCATGACGACCTTTGATGGCTGTCTTGTTCCTCCAATCCACATACCCTTCCCAAACAGGCATCTGTTCTTCTTCCTGGGACAGTTTTCTCGGTGGTGTTAAAACCAACTAAAGAAAGTATTGCTACTAAAAACCAAGATAAACAACGAAAGAAACCATAGTGGAAATTATATATGAAAGTTTAATTTATACCATCTCCTAACTTTAACAGTTATATCCTGTATTTATCTTATTCTTCAATATGGTTATGAAGGAGAGATTGGGATGATGGTGGCAGAATACTTGATCAAGAACACTTTGTAGGAAGTGGTGAATAGAATCGCATTTATAGCAGGGGAAATGGAATTTCTGATAGAAGAGGAAAGGTCTAGACTATATGAAAGCAACCATTCATTCTCCTGGATCCTTTCGCATTGCATTAATGTTAACTATTAATTAAAAAAGAGTTAACTGAACTGCACTGCATAAAATGAACTAAAAAATAGTTCAGTTCAGTTACTCTGAACTATTTTTTAGTACAGTGCAGTTTTTTTAAATTAGTTTACAGTTAGTTGTAATTTTTTATAGTGCAGTACATTATAGGGCAGTTTGCCCACCCCTAGTCATTGAAAATTGCCTTCTTAAATATTGAGTCTGTTTGAACTGTGAAGCAAATGAGTTAATATGATTAGTAATTCTTATGAGTATTGGTTTAATAGTATAGATAACTTAATGATGTATTGGATTCAGTTGTATGGTATGATTAGCATTGTTTACGCCTGTTAGAGTGGATTATGGTCAGTTGTAAATTTGGGTTGTTGATTCAAGATTGTATATGGCAGAGAAATGTTTAGTTGCTATAAGCCAAGAGGAGACTGTTACTTGCATCTTCTATGCTATTTATTCTACTAATTGTTAAATGCTAGATGATATTGTTGTGTTACATGTGGTAGTTCAATGTCATTAACTTTTAGCATGATGTTGTTATTGTAAATAGTGTTAGTTTCTATACATAGCTAATACTATATTGACTAATCTTTGATAGATTATGAAAATATGGATCGAAAATGGATGTTTGTTAGTCGATTATCAAAAGAATATGAGGATGAGATGAAAGAGTTTTATAGATTTGCAGTTGAGCATGCAGAAAACCCTAGTAGAATAATTTGTCCTTTCTTGAAGTGTTGTTATTCAAGGGTAATGAATGCAGATGAGTTAAAAGAGCATTTAATATGCAATGTAATTGATAAAATTTATATGCAATGGAATTGATAAAAGTTATTCATGCTGGACTAGACATGGTGAAAATAGAAAGAATCATATAGATAATGATTTTCATGATAATACAAGTTATACACCAAAAGAGACTAAAACAACATGAGTTAAATGAAGAAGTTGAGGAGATTGTAAACGTTATCAAAGAGGATATGCGAGATTGTCCTCAAATGTTTGATAGGTTGACAATGGATGCAAAGACACCATTGTATAATTGTGTTAAGGGAATGAAATTTGGAGTCGGTCACACAGATTATTTTTCGTCCAAAAAGCGTCATACACACCATGAGCATGATAAATTGATTGCTCAAATGAAAGACTTGAATGAAAGAATGACACGGATGGAAAATGAGATTATTTTACTTCGAAAAATTGGCACATCAAATACTATTGAAGAAGCTGATATTGGTGTCAATAGTAGCCAAGAGAGTTGCACATTGTCATCAAATATTTTTCCTGAGGTAACTAACTTATCTAAATCACTTTCATTATTACTTTAATTTGTTTACTCTAAACTTCATAGGTCTTCATATTTAGTCACATTAAAGATTGTCTATATTTTTATTGTTTATATTAGAAGTAATGTTAGTGTAATTTGTTTACTTTAAAAGCTCTTTACATTTGGTCACTTTAAATAATTTATCTTATAATTATATTTTATAATGTAGGGGTCTCAAGTTGTAAATTGTTTGTATCATCACCATTACTTTGCATGGTGGCCCATGGAAAATTGCATAATTTTAAAAGTGATACACTACATGATAGACCTCTGCCTAAAGGACATGTAAAAGTTAGTATAGATATTGCTTTGGAGCCAAATGTATATTTGCCTATACCTATTGTTGAAGATGGCATGATGACAATAGGACAAGCAATAGGTACATTTGTGGCATGGCCAATCAATCGCATACAAGTTGTTGATGAGGTATGTTTATACAACTATATTCATTCATATTTATGAACATATATTACCTAGTACTTAAATTGTTTAATTGATGATGTTTTAGGATTCCACTCAATCTAAAAGGAAAAGGATGAATAATACAAATGAAAGTGTCGCACCTAAAAAGAAATGTCAAAGGGAAATGATCATTCAACACACTCCTCGCAAACAATTTCATCCTAATCTTCCTGATTGGTGCAACTTCCTCTCTTCATACCTAAAACTAAAGCCATCAGAGTCACTTTTTCCAATGCAAATGGAGAAAAACATATTTGGACTAGATGATCATAAAAAAATCGTTAATACAAAAATTATTGAAGAAGTTATTAACTATACATGGCTAAGTGCAACTACAATTTCTATATATATATATATATATATATATATATATATATATATCAGGTACAATATATACTACTTTTTATCATTAACTTCATTCTTAGGTTGACAACTTATCATATTACTAATACATTTTTATATTTTTCTTTTATAAGGTACCAGTATCAAAATTTTGTTAAGCCAAATGAGAAGGCGTTCTTTTTTTTATCACCCCAAATCACAACACATGAGCTACCAATGAAAGATGGAATGCAAAAAATAGTTACTCTCTTTCTTGATAATGAGGTAATTGATAAGTTTGTTTTTGCACCTATTAATACTGGGTAATACTTTACTTTACAACTTTATCAACAATGTATTATTTTTAAAGTTAGATGCACGGATTTTAATTTTGTTGATTCATTTCAAATTGTAGCCAACATTGGGTTTTGCTCGGAATCAATCTTAAACTAGAGATAATTCATTATCTTGACCCAATGGCAGTAGACATTAGTATGAGGCAAGAATTGAAGAAATTGTTTGACATGTAAGAATATACATGTTGTATACTTTTAGTTCACATATATGTATACTTTTAATTGTATTGTTTTTACTTATACATGCTTTAATCTTATATATTCACTAGGGTTATACAAACCTATCGAGCTCAAATAGGATACATGGTTTCAAAGTCTAAATCAAACAATATCAAGTGGACATCAATTAAGGTACATTACTCTAGTATGTTTTATGTGTAGTATAGTCTTGATTGTGATAATTAAATTGCTGAATGACCTTATGTGACTTTTAGTTCACGTTGTAACTGTCTGCATTGTACTGGTTAGGTGAATAACTTGTATTATTGAATGGTTGAAAACTTATTTCCTTGTTGCATTGTACTGGTTAAGTGAATAACTTGTATTATTGTGAAACTGGTTGGAGGAGTATACGGTTGTAATGAAAGCATGCCTTACTATTAAGAGTTTAAACTTGTATATGATATATAGTTCTTTGTTACCATGCACTGAATCTGTATGGAGTTTATTAGAGTTTTGGTTTACTGTTATATTTAAATTATAAAGATGTTTTTTACTTTTGGTGTTCTAGTGTCCAAAGCAATCCAACAACAATGATTGTGGGTATTACGTGTGTCGATATATGAAGGAAATTATCACATATTGTGAAGGAGGGACAATTCCAACTGATGTAAGTTATCTTCACTATCTTAATTAATTTGTAGTAAAAATTTAATTAACTAATTTTATATTATTTTTCTTTCTTGTAGTATTTTTCTAGTTGCAGATGTCAACAATATTGTGACAATCAAATCATTGAAGTTAGGGAAGATTGGTGTTTGCATGTAATTAGTACATGCTTATAAGTTATGTTATGGTGATGTACATCATACGTACTAATAGGATATATATATATTATGGTTATATATATTATCTTATAAAGCAATGTCATGTCATGACACGTATTGGACGATTTAACAATTATATTTTGAAATATTATTGTACCATTAGTTTTTATTCATATTAATGAACATTTTTTGTTCAGTTGTCTTTGTCATATTTTTTTTAATATTATATATTTTTGTTTTGTATATAATAGAACTAATAGATAATGCATGTTTGTACATAATAGAACTAATATTTTATATTTTATTTTGAAAAATATTTTATATTTTTCAAAATATTTTATTGAAAAATTATATTTAAAAAGAAAATTAGACCAATAGATAATGCTTGTTTATTTAAATGAGTATTATCTATTGTCAGACACCAATAAATAACACTTTTTAGAAGCATCATTTATTAATAGATAGTGCTTAAAAAACAATCTATGATAAAAAAAAGCATCATACACTTTTTTTGTAATAGTGGTGCATGTATGTGTGGGTGAAAGGGGTGGGTGTGTGTGGGTGAGTGTGTGTGTTGTGTGCGTGTGTGCATGTGCGTTTGTGTGTGTGAGTATGAGTGTGTACGAATGTGTGTGTGCATATATAAAATCAAACATAGAACACAACACATAAAAATGACTAACTCTCTGATAAGTGTTAATAATAAGTAAATTTTCCAAATGAAATTGACACTCATCATTATGTAATGGTTCTATTTATGTATAAAACAAACCTCCTTACCATAAAATATAAAATGAGGTGTGAAGAATCTACGTTTTGTGAATTATATTATTAATTAAGGTTTAAACCCTCAGTTCATCCTCACTTTTGTATGGTAATCTCAGTTGGATCCTCATTTTTACAACTGTCTCAATTGGGTCATATTTTTTGTAAAAATGAGTAAATTTTATCCTAACCGTTAAGTTGTGACAAACGGTGTTAAAATCTGTTTACGTGGTGCACGCTTAAAATGCTCACGTAGCATTGTTATATTACGTGAATTTTATTTTAGGTAAACAGTTTATGACATGGCACAAAATTTATTCATCATCCTCCATAGTCTTCATCATGAGATTTCGGAAATCCCTTGCGACGCTAACCAGTGCGAGAAAAGAGGAAAAAAAGAAGACCAACACGCTATTGCGCTAATGCCGTGTCTCCACTGGTCCTCCGCCCTCCATTGTCCTCGCCGCCACGAGACTTCTGCCATAGGTCGAGGCAAGGGTAACACCCAGGATTTGGGTTGGCTACAAGAAAGAAGAACCCATAGTTGGTTGGGTTGTTTGCGATAATAGAAATCTTATGCCACTGTAATAAAAAATTTCCTTTCCCAAATCAATTAAAAAGATAGCGTACCCAGGGCTACCTTAACAATAATCATACATTCCAATTTATTTAATCACAAATTAAAAATTTCCAATTTCTTCCTGCTCTCATTTAATTCATCTTTTAGGGTATAATCTAATTCCATCAATTTCACCGTGAAAGTGGTCGTTGACCACTTGAAATCCCCATTTTGGAGTTGTCCCTTAATTGGAAGATGAGGCTTTCTCGGATGCTCACCTGATTCATTTTGGAGAAGGAGCTTCCTTCTGATAAGAAGGAGATACCAGCCATTGCCTTCCACCGATGCAAACAGGTTTTTCACTCATAAGATGCAGCCTCTAGTCTTCGAGAAAGGAGATACAAAATCTAAGCCCCTAGTAAATCATTTCTCCTAAATTTTTTTCTCTTCAGAATATTTTAAGAAATCCAACTTACCCTTTCTCAGTCCCGCGGTACCCATAAAATAATCTCTTTTTTATTTTCCAGCTACCTCCTCTCTGCAATTAGAACAGAACTAGAAAGAAAAAGGGAAGAAGTTCCTCCTTGCAATGCGAAACAACGCAAAAAAAAGAGGGGAAAGAAGAAGAAAAGAACGACCAAGGGTTGCCATATCGTCAACTATAGGTTGAATTCTCTTCGTCTTGTCTAAGATTGCAGTTCGTCTTCGTCTCCGTCTCCCACTGATCAAATAAAATCTCCAATTGGAATATCAAATCCCTAATTATCACAATCAGGAAGTGAAATCCCTAAAGCAAATAATGAGAAGTAAATAATGCCACATCACCAATGTTTATTTAATTAAAAAATCTACATAATCAAATAACATACATCAACACATTCTTTATGCACCACGTCAGCTAAATTTAACACAGTTTGAGACCATTTAACAGTTAGGGTAAAATGTGTTCATTTTTTCAAAAAATATGACTCAATTGAGATAGTTGCAAAAATGAGGACCCAACTGAGATTACTCTACAAAAGCGAGGACCAAGCGATGGTTTAAACCATTAATTAACTATTTTGTAGTAAAAATGAGAGAAAAGGTAAAAGTTGCAACTAAGTCATAACTACTGAAGCTGAGTTAAAGAAGTAAAAGATAAGACATCAAAACATGAAATTTTTAGCTAAGCACACAAATATAGGCTAAGCACATAAGGATACCCTAAGGGAAATCTTAAACATCATGACAAAGGGTTGAGCTAAGAAAGAAACAACTCTATGAAGAAACCCTTGTGCTTAGCGTCAAAAGTTGGGTTGAGCGCCACCAAAAAATTTCTATAAATAAAGACATCATGACCTTTTTTAAATGTATAGTAGTATATTAGAAATATGTATATGAGGCTAGATAGAGATGCTTTTATTGTAAATCTTATATGTAGATATTGTTGGAAGTGTATTGCAATATTTTAAAGGTAACTGAACTCTCTCGTGTGGAGGTTAAATGTAATCAATTATAGTTCTCTATACTCCTACTTATTGGGTATTTATATATGCTTTCATTTAATAGTTTGTGGTTTGATTTGTGTTTATTGCTTAGATGACTTGATCACTCATCTTATTTCATTAGTTTGGATTGAGTTAGAAAACTAGTCTAAAAATGTGGTTCAATCAAATCATCACACGTTTGCTAAAGCCTCCCATAAGATCTAAAGGGTGTGTTAGGTGGGAAAGTCCTGCACAACAAAGGGATGATTTATTCTATCAAGGTAGAGGAATGAACCTAGATCTATAAGTAAGAGTACATCCAAGACATTGAATGATTTGCATATTAAATAGACAAAATAGTAGTGATATAGTAAAAAAGGATGAGATGAAATCCAATCACGGTCTCCACTCCACTTAATCTATATAATATATACTACTACTTATATTTACATGCACACTTTATCAAAATCCAAAAAACCCAAAAGTTAACTACCAATATACCTGCCAAATCATTGTGGATACGACACTGGTTGATATTATTATGTACCAATACACTTGCTGGAAAATTATTGTTAGAAAAATGTCATCACTTTCATAAACCAAAGATTCCTTTAAAATTAAAACACTCATATGAGCAACATGCTTAAGAAAGACCTTGAGTGAAAGTCCCTTAGTAAGAGGGTATGCTATCATGGAGTTTGTCCCTAAGTGTTTTATGATTTTTTTTTTCACTTTGTACACTTTCCTTAACAACTAGGAACTTGATGCCAATGTGCTTCAAATTAGTTGAACTCTTTTGTTAGAATATAATACAATTGATTTGTTGTCACAATATAACTTAAGTGGTATTTTAATTTCTTTCATAATTTGCAGTCATGTGACAAAATTTATCAATCATATTCTATGATTTAATGCCTCATGGTATCCTACAAATTTTGCAACCATAGTGAATGAAGTCATAAGGGTTTTCTTGACACTATGTCAACGTGTCAAGAAATCACACCACAAACTAACATAAAAATGTAACTAAAGTGAATCTCAAATCATTTTAGCATCTTACAAATTCCAAATCAAAATATCTAGTGATTTCCAACTAGTCTGACCTCTTATATGTAAGCATAAAATTATTTGTTTTCTTTAAATACCTCATAAATCTTTTGATTGTTTTTCATTGATTCATTATTGAATTTCTTACGCTTTATGAATCAATTAGAATCAAAACAATTTTCAAGAATAATTACACAACATTTAAGTTTTAAATATAATTTCCTTAAAATTCACAAATTTGCTTGACCTAATTAAAAATATATGTTAAATTCTTCTACTTTTAAAATGTCCTATTGTTCAAGCAAGTAATTATGGAAAATAATTAAAATAAGATATTTAAGAGACAATTATATTGGTCCCAAAAAACCAAACTTTAATTAAAGTTCTCTTTGACTAGGTTAGAGTTGCTTTTAGTTATCCACTTGAAAGAGAAGAAAAAGTAAGGTAACCATTTGAAATTTCTAGAAGAAAGTAGTAAGAAGTTAAAGAGATGTAAAATGATTTCAATAAGTCCGTACATATTTTTAGGAAGAAATGAAAAAAATGTTTATTTTTTTATTTATAAAATTTTAACCAAAAAAATGCAATTATCATTCTTCATAAACTTTAAGTTTTACCTTCTTATACTTATAAAATCAAATTCTTACATTATACGCATATTATTTTTAATTATATTTGCACTTATATTAAAATTTAACACAAAACTTAAATAAAAATATAAGTATATATTTTACATAAATTTGTTTAAAAAATTATATATACATACTTATAATATTCATGATTGTTAAATCTAACTTAATTTATAATTTATATATTATAAATTGATATGCAAATATATATATATATATATATATATATATATATATATTTGTTTATTTATTTTAATAGGACGTTATATAATTTCACAAAGAAATATATGATATTTGTGACAAGTGTTATTTCTTTCTCCCGATCCTTAAACGTGGATGTATCTCTTTTATTGTATCGTTGTAAAGCAACTGCTCCTTCTATAAGTTAGATTTTTTTCATGTTGATGTCATCTCACATTTATTTAGTAGTACTAGTTAATACCTAATTGCATAAATTGTTTTGAATTTCAGATTTGCAATTAGTTAATTTTTATTGGAAACATAGTACTAGATATTTGAGTTTTACTTCAAATCGGTGAATTACAAAACTTGTATGAGTTTTATTCTTTTTCTTTTTGTATTTTCCATTTTAAAATTCGTATCACCCAAAAGGAATTTTTAGAAAATGATCATTAACACTGATTAATAATACAGTTAATGTTAAATAACTTTATTCTTAGTTTATTTACATCTCCATTAATTAAATTATTAATATTTAGTTTAAGTAAACTATATTTTGCTATTAATTAATAACATCACTTATTATTTAAAATTAGTTTTACTATGTAGGATGTTTGACATGTATATTTTTCCTCTTTATTTCCACAAACTATAAACAAGAAAGTTATCTCAATAGAAGATGCAAATACACTGGTAAATATTATGATAGAAATAGTATAATGGGATGCATCAGCGATCATAGGAGATAAAAAATGAATTAACATGATTGAATATATCTACTCTGTCTAGTGTTCAATATTCTATTTTAATATCTACATATAATAAGTAATTATCAAAATAGATAATGATATTTTTTTTTAAAGAGGTTGTTTTAGTTTAGTTAGTTGGTAGATTGAAGAAGAGATTGCAAGTTTTCACTTTTTAATACTACTGTTTGTTGAAATTTATTATTACTATTATCATGAACAAATAATAAGAAAATAGAAAGGAAACTAAACTGACGTTTTCGTTTTAATTCACAATTTCGTGGTCCCATATTGTTTTTCAGTGTTACCTCGTTGTCATGCTCATGCATCTATTTTAAAATTTAAACTCGTGCAAAGGACAAAAATGTTTAATACTGATTTTTTGGTTTGTAGTGTGTGTTGAAAGTTGTTTTCATATTTTTCAAAAGTTTATTAGCATCTTATATTTTGTAAAAACGGTTCACGTTAATTCTTTTTATTTACGACGTTAAAAAAACTAACGACAAATTTATCCTTGTGAAGAAAACTGAATGTGCTATCCATTTATCATTATGTGACATTCTGAAGTGAATTGAGGTGTCAATTTTAAAAATAAAACTTAATGACATGGATTACCATAGGTGAAGCACGGAGGCCATAGTTCTCATGGCGGGAAAGAAGTCGGTGAAGTGGAGCGATGCCGCAACGATTCAAGCTGCGGAAGTGAGAGTCACCGTGCACACCAACAATGTCCCCCGAGGAGTTGCTGCGGCGGCGCAATCAATCGGGATGTTCATTCCATAGAAATGCTTTCACCTTGTCTACATATATTGCAAAAAACTTCTCCATATCCCAACGATGATAAATTAGAGCGTATTATTCTCTTACCGATA
This sequence comes from Vigna reflexopilosa, assembly GCA_027742785.1. Taxonomy (NCBI): domain Eukaryota; kingdom Viridiplantae; phylum Streptophyta; class Magnoliopsida; order Fabales; family Fabaceae; genus Vigna; species Vigna reflexopilosa. Next base: position 28,011,370 of record CM050928.1, on the reverse strand, counting down.
ACATCTCCATTACTCTGCGCAAATCCTCCCTATACAAAAATATGCATATTGATCTTAGTAAAAGGTAAAAATGTAACTTATCCAAACAAAACACACAAAGACATCATTTTCCCCCTCAAGTTACATGTGCAACCAAAAGTGATTCCTTAGTAATCACTTGCAAATGCCAAAGGAGTCCATCAGACTACAATAAACTTAAGAAAAAAAAACATATTGTACCATATAGTGCTTAGGCCCAGTCTTCAAGACAACCTAAAGTGCTTAAGTCCATATGGTCTTCCAGACAACATGAAGTGCTTTGAGCAAGAGACCTCCAAACCTCATCGAAACACACATAATCCAACTTCAGACCATACCAAAAAGATAATAACAATAGAATCACATAACCCAACCAACCCACATTAACCTGAAAATATCAGTCATTTATTGATTTAGATTGTGTTTTAACATAAGCCTTTCCATTAACCATGATCTTCGGTTCTTTACGCACTAGTGGAAAAACGCTATTTAACATCACCCCTTAGACGTCGGTTAAGGGTAAGCACGACGTATATTGATGACCGGTGGTATTTTCGTAAATAAGTTGGTCATATAGACGTCAGTTAGAAGGTGCCCCAACGTCTATGATATTTTAGACGTCAAGGCTCCTCCTAACTGACGTCTATATGTCTGACAGGTGGGTGAAAAGTCATTTATTTTAGTCATATAGACGTAGTTAGGAGGGCCCTAACGTCTATATGGCAGAAATTAATGGCTATTCACCTACCTGTCAGACATATAGACGTCAGTTGGGAGAGCCCCGATGTCTAAAATATTATAGACGTTTGTTATGGGGGGAACCGACGTCTAAACCCTAAATCCAAAAATTTAAAAAGTCATTTTTTGACTCCATATAGACGTCTGATCCCGCCACTCCGACTTCTAAAGCACTTTAGACGTCTGTTGTGGAGGGAACCGACGTCTATAGACGTCTGTTATGGCGGGAACCGACTTCTAAATACTCAGCCCGAAAATTTAAAAAGTCACTTTTTGACTCCATTTAGACGTCTAATCCCGCCACTCCGACTTCTAAAGCCTTTTAGACGTATGTTATGGGGGAAACCGACGTCTGTAGACGTCTGTTATGGGGGGAACCGACTTCTAAATGTCTGCATTAAAGCACTGCGAACGCGAGGCAGCAGTTACGTGCACTCATTGTTCATCATCGTCTTCGCATTTTTTCTCCACGGGCTACGTTTTCTCACTTTTGCATCGTTTTCTGACTGATGTGTAATTAACGTCACCCAAATAGACGTCGGTTCCATATGTAACGTTAAAAACCCAAAATAACCGACGTTAAACAACGTTTTTCTACTAATGACGACATCCGTAAACCTCTGTGGTAACCATTTTCCATCTTGTTGACACCTAAACAACAATTTCATCCTCAAAGATCATCTTTTAAATTCTAAAAATATGTGATCCTCGTAATAAGATAGTGAGAACATGATACAAAATGTCTTGAATAAAGCACCAGTTGTTTTGCGCGTGGCTGGTATAGTGTATTAAGCTGGGTTCCTAAAAGGAAGTTTAATTGGCAGTAGTGTTGGTTCCTAAAAAATGAATTAACATGATTGAATATCTACTCTGTCTAGAGTTCAATATTCTATTTTAATATCTACATATAATAAGTAATTATCAAAATAGATAATGATATTTTTTTTGAAAGAGGTTGTGTTAGTTTAGTTAGTTGGTAGATTGAAGAAGGGATTGCAAATTTTCACTTTTTAATACTACTATGTTTGTTCAAATTTATTATTACTATTATCATGAACAAATAATAAGAAAATAGAAAGGAAACTAAACTGACACGTTTTCGTTTTAATTCACAATTTCGTGGTCCCATATTGTTTTTAGTGTTACCTCGTTGTCATGCTCATGCATATATTTTAAAATTCAAACTCGTGCAAAGCACGGAAAGGATATACCAGTAAAAAATAAAAACATGCAACATGGAACGACATGGACAAGGAAAAAACTCAAGGGATAAAAAGTCGTAGTTACCCTTCCTCGTTAAACGACGCTTTACCCCTGCCGTTTATGTGGTGCCGTGATGTATGTAAAACATGGAACGACATGGACAAGAAAAAATTCAAGGGATGAAAAATCGCATTTACCCTTCCGCATTAAACGACGCTTCACCCTGCCGTTTATGTGGTGCCGTGATGTGTATATAAATATCATACCCATAGATTCCAAAGCAAAACAAAGAGACACTGAACTTTGGGGTTTTCAGTTTCTGAGAAAAAAAATGATCAAGTTTGTTTTTTTCTTGTTATGCTTTGCCTCTGCAGTGAGTCTATCAGTTTCAGAGTCCGAAGCTGTTTCTGTGAAACTTCATGCAGCTGAATCCTTCTCTGCTGGGTATATTCAGGTAGTTTAATCTTGAATTTTTAAGAAGACCCATTTTTGTATTTCATTTTTGGAGTTTAATTATGCAGAATATGAAAAGTAATTAATGCTTATATTTTTGTCTGTTCGATAGATGAAAACTGCATCAAACTGCTCTTACTTGGTGCTTATAAGCACGAGTTGTTCATCGCCCAAGTTCACAACGGATAAGATCAGTATTGCGTTTGGAGATGGTAAAGGAAACCAGGTTTTGCCTTTTTTCCTTCAATGATTTTCAATTTTCAAGATTTATTTGTTTATTTATTGTGGTGTGTGTTTAAAGAAGGGGTTCAAGACCTATTTTTGAAGGAAATATTGATGAATATGTTTTTCTAGAAGAGTTATAGCAAACCCTTAATTGATGTTGAACTCCAGAATAAAAGGTCATGGATATTCCTTATTTTTCATGAGTTCACACTGTTACTCTATGCTTCCAAATATTGTTTATCCACATTTTATATTGGTGGAGCCAGATTTGTTTATTGTTTTGTAGTAGTGACAGTTTTTTTTTTTTTTTTTTTTTGTTTCTGTAGTTTGACAGAAATTTTTTTTCTTCTTCTAAATAAAGTGGGCAAATTAGTACTTTTCTATCTCTTATCGTTACATCTGAAAAGGTTTTTGTTTCTGTTTTTGAAGCAACCTTGCTGAATGCTAACTAACATAGTACTAGATGCTTGCTCATTTCTAATAAAAAGTGATTAACTTTTGCCTTTATGATATTAAATGAAAAAAATATTCAGATATATTTTCATTGTAACTGGGTTCTGTCAACAAATAGGCCAGTTTTGTAGGTGAAAAATTAATGATATTTTATCCCTCACAATTCAAAGTGAAAAAAGGTCTGAATAAGAAAGGCTCTGCAGCAACTTGGAATCTTTTAATATGATTTGTTTACTTTGAACATGATTTACCAGGTGTATGTACCAAGCCTAGATGATCCACTTGCAAAGACATTTGAACAATGTTCTTCAGACTCATTTCAGATAGATGGTGCATGTGCATCTCCCATCTGCTTTGTGTATCTTTATAGATCAGGTTCAGTGCAAGGTTGGAAGCCTCAGAGTGTGAAAATCTTTGGCTATGACTCAGAGCCTGTTACTTTTACTTTCGACACCTCCATTCCCAATGACACATGGTATGGCTACAATCTGTGCCAAACTCCTCCTTCTCCTTCTTCTTCATTCCAACTATCACCTCAGAAATGGCACATGAGTTTGGTTCTAGGCTTTTTTCTTAGCCTTCTGCTTTAATAGTGTTATGGACTTTATCTCATACACCATAAGTTGTAGTGCACTCTATAGCAGCAGAAAGTAGTAGAAACATGATGAGATGAAATGTGTAAGACCCTTGGCCAATGTCAGTTACTCTGACTTTGTTTTTATGCTTTATGGGAGTTATGTTGAATTTATGGTAGTTTTATGGAAGCTGAAATGCTGGTATTTCTAATGCATTTTTCTCCAAGAAGAATTTCATATATATGCCTTTCTATGATAAATGAAATTCAAACTTTCTTTAATTTTAAAGATTTCTTTATGTTTTTAATATAATGATTTTCATATGTACGTAACAAATTGACACTCGTTTACAAAAAGGATAATGATAACTTGACAACATTGACTAATCACGTACTAACACTTAGATGATATTAAAATATTGTTAAAAAAATATAGATGATATTAAAATATTGTTAAAAAAATATTCTCACAAGTATCGTTATCCTTATAAAAAGTAAAAGTTAAAGTTTTAAAATATGAAAGTTATTTTTTTATAGGGAGTATTTAATCGTCATACTTTTGTTTATAATTTAATCAATTCTAACCTAGTTGATGACTCAATCCTTCACTTCAAAATTTATAACGGTTCATTAGCATATTAACATCTATATTGTGTTTATTTCAGAATTAGAGGTTGATGTTATTTTTTTCCTACAATGTTTTAGCCAATTTAGTTGCTCAAATACTATAATTGGTTTTTTTGATGAATTTTAGCACATGAAGATGAGAGTCCAACTTGAGTTTCCTACTATATAGATTACTCCCATTATGTGTGAAATTCATTTAAGACATTAACAAAGATGAAGGTAATTCACCTATATTTAAATCATTCTAATTTTGTTTATAAAAGATTATTTAACTTTTATATTTTAAAACTGTAATTTTTAATTTATATATTTTAATTTTAGTTAATATGATATTTTAAAATAAAAAAGGAAGTGGATATCACTTAAAAGAATAAGGGAGCCACGTGCTACTTATTATAAAGATAAGAAAGGTAGATGTGTTTGTTTAAAACTAGCATTTGTTAGTGTTATTTTATTAAAAATATCAGAAAAGTAAGTGTATATTTTTAAAACTGAAGGTGTGATTTAGTATAATTTCATGAATGTAGCCCTAAAAATTTCTCTTTTAAAATATTCCTCTTAAAAATAATAAAGTTATTAAATATGTTTATTTTATAAGTTGACAATAATAAATATGCACTAGATCCCTATCTCTTAACAAACATTGACTTAAATAATGGATAATGATATTTTTACAAATTTTTTTTACAATATTTTAAATCATTTATGTATTATTTTGTGATTGATCCAAAATTATTCGATAGTTAATAACAATAATCATAAATATTAACATAAACCAATCATAGAATGACAAATCACAAAATAACACGTAAATTATGTTAAGATGTTGTAAAGAAAATTTTGTTAAAATATTATTATCCTTTGAATAATTTATGAAACTCATGGCATTAAATGAAGATCTAATACTCGGAAATTTAGAATTTGAATAAATTTTAATTAACATAAGCTCTTACGCAAAAATAGTGGAGTAGTGACATAAAAGAGGTGGGTAAAGAAAATACAAAATCATAAATGAGTTAGGTTTAGAAATAATATATGAGTTATGTTTAAACATGTTAGAGTTAATTTATTTTTTGTTATTTAAACTCCTTAAAATTTTATTATTTTAATCTTATAGCTAAACTCTTCTATTTTAAATGATGATACAACGTATAAAACATCAAATTAGTGTTTTTTTTTAAGGATTTTGATTCCAAACAATTCAAAATATTAATAAATGAATCAAATTAATTCGATATGAATTATTTTCATTGAACTAGTAAATATATGTTTTTTTTAAATGAATGTGTTAGCTTTATGAATTCATTATTAAAACAAAGTTTATAAACAATTCAATATTATGAATTAAAGTCATAAATATATTTCAATTAAGAATTCGTTGATATTTTTATATTTAGAGATAAAATGGTGGATAAATCAAAAAGATAAAATGGAAAAGGTAATAGATGAAGAAGAGACTGAAGATGAAAATTTTGCACGAAAGTAAATTATAATAAAGTAAATTACCAAAAACAAAATAAAGAAAATCAACAAAAATGGAGATCTAAATTGTTACAACTAGCACTAGATTAGTATTTTTTTTTTATGCCAAATGTTTGAAATTATACTACAATTTGCTGTCTTTAATTTACATTTAAACTATCTTTTCATATTTTCTCTGATTTTTCTGACAATTACACTACAAATAATATAAAAGAAAAATTACATAAAGGAAGTAACTATATAAAACATCAATGTTGTAGCAGGTGTATTCATTCTTTCAACATTTCTTAGCAGTTATTGCGAATAATTTCTTTCTTGATTCATTTTCAATCACTGTTTCAATTACTCTTTTCTTAATGCTTTCTGTCTCAATCAAACTTTTCTTGATATTTAACAACACTTTCTTTCGATTAATTTCTTTGATTATATCTATTTCGATATATTATTCTCCACCATTTTACTTCTTTTAACCTTTATATGTGATTTTAATCTTTATATGTGAATTTACTTATTTATTCTTTTGACTCCATTAATTTTTTAATACCTTCAACAATTACTATATATAATATATATGTTCTAATATATAATACTCTCTCTATTATGTCATCATCTAATAATAAAAGTATCTTAGTAGAGATGAAAAATAGTCAAATGTTATATCATATTATTAAAATAATAAAAATTTATAAACTAAAATGATAAAATAAGTATATAAAAAAGTCACTATTCAAAAGTGAAAAAACATTAATGTTTATTTTGATACGGTCAATTATTATTCCACAGAAAACGAGACACGATAAGCTCGCTAGTGTTTTTTTTAATTTGTTTTTAAAATTTTATTTTTTATTTTAATATATACAATATTTATGTATATATATATATATATATATATATATATATATATATATATTAAAAAAATTTAATTATGTAATTTTTTAAAATTTAAGTGATTAATTAAAATTTCTAACTAGATAAATTAAAAAGCTATTATTTTACATTGTAATTAATAATTAAAACTTAATTTATACGTATTTGATTTAAATAAATATTTCTCTCACTTAAATAATATAATACAAAAAGAGTTAATTTTAATTTTTAATTTGAAAAAGTGAATCCATAATCTAGTTCATTCTATTTCATTTATGACCCATTGAATTGACAAACACAAAACACATGTACCAACCAACCTACCACAACTAACCAACCTAACACGCTCATTCACTTACTCATCCCTGTCCATAACTTATATTTGTTTTCATTTTAAGAATTCAAGTGAGTTTTAATGCAAAATTAAATAAATAAAAATGTTAAGAAATAAAATTTATAAAGGTATTGTTTTAATTAAAGTTTTGGATAAAAGATGATGTATTAGAAAGTGGATTTTAAGCCTAACTTAACTTCATAAAATTGGATGATGTTTGCACGTGAGACTTCCAGGTATAGACATCTCGTGCGAACTCGCTAGGATAGACTCTAATCATGACTTTGATATCATATTAGAAAGTGGGTTTTAAAGCCTAACTCAACCCCACAAAATCGGTTTGTAAAGTGAGGTTTGCACCTCACTTATATATTATAAATCAACCTTATCTCTAGTCAATATGAGACTTCCAACAATAGTTAAGTAAGTTTGCCTTTGTAATAACCATTAAGATAAACAACTATACAAGTATGAATAAAAATGTTGTATATTAATATGGAAGAGACTCACACTTGAAAAAAGATTATTAAGAATCCAAAATAATATTATTTTAAGTTTTTTTGAACTAAATTAAATTTATTGATTAAAGTGTTATTATGTGCGAGATTTAAGGAACAGTTAATAATCTAAAAATTAATAATCTAAACAAATTGATGTTTATTTAATTTTTGTTTATAAATTAAATAAATGCTAATCATATGATAATGAAGAATTCAACTATGAAAGAGTTGGAGAATTAACATATGCTTTTTGTATATGTTTTAATTTCTTTATTGTTTTAAAATCCCCTTTATTACTTTTATGGTTTAAAGTTTTATTGCATGTTTTAAGTGAGACTTATTTAAGTGAATCATAAATCATATTCGTTAAGAGGCAACTTAGATTAGTCTAATCTTATCTATACTCTTCTTGTTAATCTTTTTAGCAAACATTAGACAATTATTACAACCTGTTATATTGCAGTGTTGTTGTATTAAAAGGTTGACATTTGTTTGATTGTACAATATAAAAAAGGCTACTTGTTTTACATGAATGCCTTAAAAAATTAATTTCTTTTTTGTTTGTGCTTGCTTGAACTTGAAATGAATGTGTTTAAACAATATTTCCTTTTCACTATTATTGTGACAATTGTGGATTTCATTATAAAGATGATAACTTTCTATTTGATATATTTTGTAACAACTTTTGTGTGACACATTCTTAATGACTAGTTATTGACATCACAAATGTTTGATACTAACACATTACAAATCCCTTCTTGTGAAGGATATATATGACTTTTTTTTTGTCAAAGTTTGTCGCATTTATTTATTAATTAACGTTCACAATGAGAATCAATCTTCAGATCAAACTAATTAACTATTGTTTTGCAAAGTTAATCTTGCAAATGCCTTTCCTAAATTTTGAATGATGGATAAATATAACAATTATGATCTCATATGTATCCCTTCTTTTGTGTAACACCTTAAGTTGAACTATAATTAGTCTCATATCTTAGGGTGTGTTCATTTGTGAAGATAAATTTGATAAAGAGTGGGTAAATGAATTTGAGGGTTAAGATTTTGTGTTTTTTTTAAGAGATTTGGATGTGAAAGAGGATAAGTTTGGATGTGAAGTTTGTGAAAAATTTGATACATGAATAAAAAAATGTTTTAATAGATTAAAATGTATGATTACTTTTTTTACCCTAATAGTTATTTTTATTACTAATATTATTTTTATTTATTATTATTATTAAATATTATTATTATAAATATTAATATTTTTTATTATTAAAGGGTGCCAACCTTATATAACACCATGAACCAAGCCACACACCACCTCCTTAAAAGATTGTACCACCTACAACATGATGTGTAGTTTGATCATTTGAACTTAGGGTAGTTTGATCATTATAATAGTATATCACCTTCAAATTCCTTCATTAATGCGAAGATTATAAAAAGTGTGTATCTCATAAATTCATCTGTTATCCTGTCCTCACTAGTGTAGATAATACATTCTATGACAAGTGAAATAACAATTCTATGACATGTGTTTTGATGTCATACTTTCTATGATGTAGTAAAAAATTTGTCATAATAAATCCAAATTACTATAATGTATTTTTGATTACATGTTATAAAAGGTCCAACTTACAATGATATGCTTTCACTTATCTGTCATAATATGATTTATGATGACATATTTTCGATTATCTATCATAGTGTGTCCAAACACTATGACATACATTTAATTACTTGTCATAGTAGGTCCAACTTACTATGACATATTTTGTAAACTAGCTAGCCTTTTTTACAATTTTTTTTTGTTTTATCATCATGTCCATTCAATTTACCTACAAATTCCAAAAACATTCCGTAGACTAAACAATGCAAGCCAACAATTCATACATTAAATTGTTCAACAATATTTTAAACATCACATTGTATATACATAAACCTGCATACGACGTTTACAATTGTTACACTAGCTAAATGCTTTAACATAATTCAAGTATATACATACACACATATGTAACACATTCAAAAAATCCAAAATTCATATTCTTGAAAATCAAATTGAATAAACTTTCACTGGGAAGGTTTAGAAAGAACACACACATACCAAAGATGGTGAAAGATAATTTCTCTATTACATTACAATGAAGGTTTATAAAGAATACACACATACCAAAGCTTACCATCAAACACTACATCGAGGAATGTTGGTTCATCCATAAGTCCATTCCAACATTAAGATCAATACCTAACATTGAGACAACAAGCTTTCCGAGCACAAAAGTTTGAGAAATGTTACTTGTAGAATTGTTTGGGTATTGGCTACTGAAAAGTTAATGGAAACAATAACTCATCTCATTAATTGAGAAGGAAAAAAAGATAATCATGAGTGGATGTTACACATACCAAACTCATCTCAACAATTGAGGTCACCTACAACACACATCATAAGTGATACAAAAAGTTACTATATTCACCAGAGAGAATAACAAACATATTTTTTCAAATCAAAAGGCATTAAATCTATAATATCCTTAAAACTTATTCACCACCAAAAAATCTCAATCTTATGCTACGTAATAACTTGGGCAAATAAGGCATCATAGATATTGTACTAAATAGTCCATAGTTATCATACATTATTAATATGACACAATTTTCATTAGCTTATTGGAAAGTTAATGAGAGTCCCTGAACCCTAGTATTTGAGAGCTGCAAGATCATAAGCTCTAGCAGCCACTTCCTTGTCATCCTTATCCAAAATCCATCAGCAACTAACATCATTACCTTACAAAAGGATGTAGAGCGAGAAATTTCAATGATGACGATAAGCAAAATAATTAAACCATATTTGGATAAACTTCTCCATATACATTTAGGGAAGAGAGCAAGATAAGAAAGTTACTAAATTAAAATCATCCCACATATCTTTCTTCTAATTTCCCCAAGAGGTGTGCATAACTTGATTTCAACATACAAAATAAGTTTAATCCATTTTGTCATTTCTTCTCCTACACGTTTGTTTGTTTGTTTTTTTTATATCGAAGTTTATCCAAACATGATCTAATAAATGCGAACTAAGAATGCATTATAACTCACCCAAATAAACTGACCCCACCATGAGCGAACCATTGTTCAATGAACTAGTTCCGAAACAATGGGGAAAAGAAAAACAACTAAGCTACTTTAGCCTGACACAAGTCCAAACCCGAAATGAAGAACAAACCAAACTAAACCATGTTTTCCTTCTTATTCTGATTCTGATTCCACATACTCTTATCCCAAAGATGCGCTTCATAATGACCAGTCCACCTATGCCTAATCAATGAATCCACAAAATTTCGTCAACAAGAATCCAAGATACATGTTCACTTCATTAGTCGATCGACTTTAACTTCGAAAAATAAACTCCATTCATTTCATATCCAAACCAAACCTCACTAAGTAACTATCTAGTGACACTGAGGTATATATAGCTCCGTTTTCCAACGACGTAGGGAGGCATTTTGCTGACACGCTCTTTGGCGGTGTAACCTCTCTCCTTCTGTGCTTTCTTCAAATATCAATAGAGCAAAAGCTTATCAATTGCCATCGCCGACGTCTTTGCGGACTTTCTGTGATCGAAGGAAGACAAAGCCATGATTGGAGAAAACCCTAACCCTAACCTGAGAGAGAGAAGTGCATATGTTCATTTAAATGATAATGATTGGAATTTGGGAATGAAAATGAAGTGAAAGGAGAGTAGGAGTGAGTGAGGGGGAAAACTACACTATAATGAGTGAGGGTGAAATGTTGTGGAGGAAATGACTTGTGGGAGGTTCGTGAATAGAAAAAGAGAGGATGCGTGAACGAAGAGAAGAAGAGAGGATGTGTGAATGCAAAGAAGAAAAGAGAACGTGTTAATGAACTGGAAAAATTAGGGATTGAGATCTATGACAGGTGGTTTACTAATCATCATAGTAAATAATTACTATATCAAAAGCCTTCTTAGTCATGTCATAATAGGTTTTGAAACATAATTTCAATTTTGTCATTAAACTCAACATACTATAATAAGTGGTGAATTAACCGTCATAGTAAATACTTATTATGACATGTATAGTAAGTTTTTATCACAATTTCAATTTTATCATTGTGTCCTCTTACCTATCATAATAAGTGTTACTTTTATTACGAAAATATCATCGTTCAATTTACTGTAACAAGTGAGTTTTACCTATCATAATAAATCGTCATAGAAAACATTTTTTCTACTATGCCTTAAATAACCGGAAAGAAACACGAAAATCACGCTTTCTATTGCTTATGAAAATTATATTCCCAAAGAGAACACAACATTAGTTTGTTTTGTTTGAAGTATCTCCTCAATAAAAAATTATACTTGTTTGAAATGTTCGAATTTATTTATCTCATATATAATTGTCTTTTTATTGCACTATGATATGAAAATAAACAAAAAAGTTATATATGAAAAAAGGATATTATTAGAAAATATATGACAAGGCAACATCATTCAATAAAAGTACTCATATACAATAAAGACAATTAGTTCATTAACGAGGAAAACATTCACTTGTAGACATTTCATTGATTGATAATGGCTTAGAAATATTCATGAATCTCCTTGAACTAGATTTCCTCCCAATAGATTTGGAATCTATTCTTTCATGCAAGAAAAATGCTGGTCTTTGTGGAGTTGGCAATTCACTAAAGTGACCATCAAGATATGAAACAATTGTTACCATTGTTGGTCTAACATCTGGACTTTCTTGAACACATAATAGACCAATCTGAATACACTTTATAACTTCAATTTCTGCATAGTTTTCTCTAATATTTGAGTTCAAGGTTCTTAATGGTGTTTGAGCCCTCCATTGTTTCCAAACCTGTAAAAATATCAAATTAAATGTTAAAAAAGTTCATGGATTTATGTTTGAAACTAAGAAATAAATTGTTGAATTACAATACTTACATAACTTAGGAGGCTGTCAGCTATATGATGTGGTTCAGGGGAATATATATTTTTTCTTCCCGTAATAATCTCTAAAACCATTACTCCAAAACTAAAAACATCTGATTTTTCTGAAAATTGTCCGAACATTGCATATTCTGGAGACATATAACCACTATAAAATAAAATTACACAAATTAACATTTATTCAACTATATCTTTTGTAAAATAAAAGGGGAAAGATAGATGAACATTATCAACTTACCATGTTCCAACAATTAAATCAGTGCTTTCTTGGTCTTCACTTATTTCAATAATTTTAGCAATGCCAAAATCAGAAATTTTTGGAGTCATATTTTCATCAAGTAAAACATTACTTGGTTTAAGATCACGATGTATGATCTTAAGTCGAGAATGTTCATGTAAATAAACAATTCCTCGTGCAATACCTCCAATAATTTTATATCTTTCACACCAACTTAATGATTTATGTGGTTGAGGATCTACAAAATAGTGTAAATGAAATATGTAAGTATGAAACTTAATTTGCAATATATGGATGAAATTAAATCAACTTGATCAAAAGAGATTATATAAGGATGAATATAAATGTTGACTAGAAACTTTAAGATTAAAAGTATCTAACCAAATAAAAAGTGATCAAGACTCTTGTTGGGCACATATTCGTAAATAAGTATCTTTTCTTCTTCTTCAAGACAAAAACCAATGAATTCTACTAAATTTCTATGTTGAAGTTTGGCAATTAATAAAACTTCGGTCTTGAACTCAGCAACACCTTGTTTTGAACTTTTTGAGAGCCTTTTTACCGCAATTGGCCGTCCATTAGGAAGAATACCCTACAATATACCCATTTTTACGTAAGTGTAAATTAAAAACATTAAATATATCCAAATGTTTACCAAATGAAAAGATTATTATCGATCTTTTACCTTATAAACTTCTCCAAATCCACCTTTACCTATCTTGTTTTCGTTGGAAAAGTTATTAGTTGCTAACTCAATTGCTGTCAAATTGAAGTGTAAGGGCTCCAAAGTGGCAGTTTCATGACCAACTAGCAAATATGATCAAATTGTTAAGTAAGTTGTTATACTTCTTGAATCAGTGAAAGCAATCTTTTTACAGCACGTACAATTTTCCTTGAGAATGGTCGCATGGCTCTTTCTTGTATTTCTCCTTTGAAAATAAAAAGCCACGAAGAAGAGCGTCATCAAAATAATTGTGGGCACAGTAATCAATATAATTCTTCTTACATTGATTCTTTTATTTCCTGCATAAAACAAGTCACAAAATGCCATTATAGACTACTGATAACGTTGACTTAAGATGGTTGTTTGTGGTTAGTCCACGTTAATTTTTGAGTATTAGATTGTAGAAAATTCCAGACAAGTATTATTTATGATAATTTTCATGCACATAATCATAAAAACATCATCGCAGTCATTCAAAAGTATTATAATCTTTGGAAGTAATTCAGTGATTTTCTGAAGAAGCTCTATTACAATTACTACATATAACATTATTTTTATTGTCATGTAAAATATATTATTATAACCTGATTCGAGATTAACTGGTCTTGCAGATGGAACTTTGTCGAAGTAAAACTGGGAAAATTCAAATCTGATATTGCAACTAGGATATAGAACTCTTCCCGCTGTGCTTTCCAAAAAAGGCCATGGAATTTCTGTTCCTATCAAAATTCCCAAGCAACCCTTGCAATCGTCAGTAGGCAAATCATGCGTGCATTGAGCAAGAGTGTAAAGGGTTTGTTGATCATTCAGTTTCATTGAGTATTTTCCAAATCTTTCATCACTGTCTCCTGCCATAACTGCCACCTTATCTAGCGTCTTCGCTAATGTAACACTGAAGCAACTTTGTTTCTCGTTTCCTTGAGTGAAATTCAGCTCCGAAAACATAGGACTTGTCTCCACTGTCCTAAAAAATTTTCTGTAGGAATAGCGAACCATGCATTGGCTGTACCAAACTATACCCTCTTGGAGGGAGTTGCAATCTAATGCTATTCGATGTGTTGCGTTTTGGACGCATTTTTCACACACGTCATAGGGAACGTCAGCTCGGCACATGAAGAGGCCATAAACTGTGCTGTTCACATCAGCTTCGTAATATTTCCTTTTGGTGGCGTTGGAAGATAGGTAAGAAAAGAGGGTGGTGAGGCTTCTTTGTGAAGTGTTATTGGAAGCGAGGGTTCTGTTACTCGAGCAATTGTGAGAGAGATAAAGAGGGTCTTTTGAAAACGTTAAATCTGCAAGATGAGAGGTTTTTGTTTCGGGAACAAGCTCAGGTGAAAGGTTTGTTGGTGGAATGAGATAAAAAGGATAAGATTCATACCTAATGTTACAACTGGGATAAAGAACTTTCCCTCCAAGTCTCACCCCAGAACATTGTGGAGAGTTTGGAACATCTCTTATGGCTTCACCGAGGCAGGTTCTGCAATCATTGGGTGATAGATCAGGTGAGCATTGAGCCATACAATAAAGGGTCTGGTTGTTGGAATCAGACACGCGTGCTTCCCTCGTAGAAAACATCTTGGTATTGTTGTTAAGCATAGGAGCACGTGCTGCTGCATCTGCTGTTTGGTTCATGGTCAGAAAATATAACTGCATGAAGCTTTCAGGGTTTGAGAACACCTTGCCAGTGTTGCATTGGGTTGTGGCCACGGTGGAGAAGAAGTAGTTGGTGGAATAGCGAACCATGCAGTCTTCGTACCAAGTGACAGATTCTTTGGACAGAGAACAATCTGAGGATAGTTTGTTTTTTGCACCTTGAACGCATTTTTTACAGTCATGAGGTGAAGTGTCACCCCTACACATGAACAAGCCATAGATAGAATCTGAGGGGTTTGCACATGAGAAATTGGTGTGGTATTGCGTGTGGCCAGAGGACAAAGAAGACAGGTTATTAAGGAGGATTTTGACATTAAGTTGGAGAGAGGTATTGTCGGTGGTTTGTTCACTGGAACAATATTGGTAGAGTGGAGTATAATGTTGTGGCTCAGTGATTGCGAAGTTGAGGAAGTTAACAAGGATAAAGAAGATGAGAGTCTTGTATGAAGCCATGCATGCTTTGTAAGAAAAAATTTTCAGAGCACTGTCATATGAAGCAAGTCACTACTGCAACTATTTTTTTTATTTATAATCAAATATTCTATAATCCATTAATTTTAAACATCCATGTCGTATTTATATATATATTTTCTATCATGTTATTTGTGAAGTTTTATAAGCATTATTCATGTCCACCAAAATCTTTTAATCCTTCAATAGATGAAAGGGATACAGATTAGTCAACCAGGAGATAGGTCAACTGATAAGGTGAATAAAACTTGGAAAGCTTAGCTTGTGGTGCAAAATAAGGGATAGCTCACTTAATTTTTGTGGACTTCTTATACGATTTTTTCCATGAATTTTAAGATTTTATTGAGAATTTTCTCTGCAAATTTTTTTTATAAATTTTGGAAAAATTAAGACGATATGTAATAAATAAGACAGATTTTGTTTTTATAAAAACTATATAGTACATTTTATTTATGTTACAATCAATTATTATTTTGGTTCTCCTATCAGTTTGTCAAGCTCAACAAGTCTTAGACTTTCTTACACGTTTATATTGTCTTTTGGAAAATATTTATCATTATAGGTCATACAAAACACGAAAACATTCCAAATTCTCATTCTGAATAAAAATTTATTGTCCTTTTAATTCAATAGTTATTTACTTAAATATGCCAACAAACATAAAAATCAACATAAAAAACATGTCAATCCTTAATCCACCTGTATTCACTAGTGTAGAATCGACTTACAACGTCACCAATTAAACGTCAGTTAGAGGGGGAAGCGACATAAATTATTGACCGATGGCAATTGTGTAAATAAGTGAAACCTATCGACGTCTGCTAGGCTGGGAGCCGACGTCTATAATACTATAAACGTCGGTGCCCCTAGATATTGACGTCTATATGTCTGACAGGTAAGTGAAAAGTAATTTCTTTCCGTCATATAAACGTTTGTGCCCTTTCTACCCAACGTCTATAGTCTGACAGGTAGGTGAAAATTTAATTTTTTGCACCATCTAGACGTCAGATCTCGCCACCTGACGTCTATATTTAATTATAGACGTCGGTGCCCGTCTACCCGAGGTTTATATTCTAACAGGTAAGTGAAATTTCATTTTTTCCGCCATCTAGACGTCTGACCCCCGCCACCTGACGTCTGGCCCCTCATACCCCAACATCTATAGTCTGAGCAGGTATGTGAAAAGGTTTCCGCCAACAAGACGTCTCGTCCCGCCAAGCCGACGTCTATATATAACAAAAATATTAATTTTTAAATGGAATGAACGTCATATTAGTGGGGAGCCTGACGTCTATGCGATTATAGATGTCGATTTTTTGGCAACTAACGTCTAGTTTCTTGTTAAATTGTGCGAACCAACAGTTTGCGAACCAGTCCTTTGATCGTCTTCCTTCACCTTTTCTCTCCACTTCACTGCATTTCCAGGTACGTTTGATGTCTCGTGAACCGTTTAAAGTTGTATTTACTCCATTTAAAGTAATCTTTGATGTATTATCTTTCATTTGAACCGATTAAAATGAGTTTTCGTTGTGTTTTGGTGTGGTTTTTCTTGTGTCTTTGGGTAGCATAGTGCACCTTCTCCCTTTGCTAGTTTCCTCGTAAGAAAAACTTGCGTTTTTGGGATCTCTTATGGCATTTCAACCTGAAGTCGAACATGGGTCCTCGCATAGTGTCATTCCCACCGCCAATGAAAAAGAATACGGTGAGAATACGGTGATACCGTATTCTTTTTCATTGGCAGTCGGAATGGACCTAGGCAACGACCCAAGTTCGTCTTTGGGTTGAAATGCCATAAAAGATGCAAAAGACGCAATTTTTTCTTACGAGAAACTAGCAAAGGAAGGAGGTACTACTACGCTACCCAAAGACACGATAAAAACTGCACCAAAACACAACGAACACTTCATAGACGTCGGTTAATGTACTGACCGATGTCTATAGTGTCCATAGACGTCGATTAGTGTAATGTCTGACGTCTTTATAGTGCCCTTAGACGTCGGTTAGTGCAATGTCTGATGTCTTTATAGACGTCGCACTTTTCACTTAACCGACGTCTATAACGACGTCGCACCTGCGGAAAATCGACATCCCATAACATCACCCATATAAACGTCGATTCGGGAGGTGACGTTAAAACTCCAAAATAACTTACGTCTAAAACCCTTTCTGCACTAGTGATTATATTACCGAAATCATAGCACACTGTTGTTCAACAAAATTCTCATACTCTTAAATTCCATGTTTAACATTTTTAATTTAAAAATGGTAAGATAACATTATTAATAAATCATTGCATTGGAGTTGTTGATAAACACGTATGTGTGATCCACTTGGAAAATATTTTTCAACTTTCAAGTGAGTAAGAGTAAAAATTGTAAAATATGAGTTTAGAAGTGAATATAGAGAATTGAGTAAGTAATTCCTATAAAGTCAATATATAGATTTTTTATTTTTTACCTTATAAAATAAAAATAATATAATATATAGATGGTTTATTGAGTTTCTGCATAAGACATTATCATTTAATTATAAATGTTTCGACCATAAGTTCATTCACATAGTATATAAGATATTTTTTTCTTTGAAACTTAAAATTTTGTCACAATTTTATTTTTAAAAGGTCATTGATTTTGATTCTTAAACATTGTAAGACTATTGAATGGAACATTCTATTAGGTTTATTAATCAATGAGACCTGAATCCAACAACATAAGGAATTGACATCATTCTCAACCTAAAACATTAAAGTAATGAGTTAATGGGTCTTCATTCTTATATGATATACCACTTTCTCATTTCTACCCAATGTGGGACTTAGACTCACACTTGGATTCCCAACAATCTCACTCTCAAGGGCGAGTCCCTTCCACATTGCTACATTCCCCCTCCAACGAAAGCATTTTCAACCACGAGTACCCCTTTTTGTGGGACCATTGTACTTGTTGAGCCAGTCACCAAGACTAACCATCGATTTTGATACCACTCTTAGGAAAATATAACACCAATTAGACCTAAGTCCAACGATGTAAGAAATTGACACCACTCTTAACACAAAACCTTAAGATAATTAATTATTTATATAGGGTTTTATTTTCTCATTTCTACTGAATATAAGACTTAGACTTACACTTAGATTCCTAACACCTTCCTCCCTTCATCCTTTAAGGTGTCTTTTAAATATAATACCATAACAAAGTTCCAAATTCTAAAGGAGCAAGTGGTGTTGTCATGTCTTATTTACAAAAGAAATATGTATAATGAGAAAAAGAAAAAAACTTGCCACCATGTGCAATATATCTCCCTCCTATGAACTTTCTAACCTTACATATTTTATCATTCCAACTTGAAGATTCCTCTATCTTTCCTAAAATTTGGTAGTTTTGACCTCATATCATCTTAATGGACAATTTTAATTGATTTCAATAATATTATCTTAATAGATTTGGAGTTGGAACAAATACTATTATAATATATTATTTAATTGGTATAAACCTATTTTAAAATATAATATTTCTCATATTATTAATATAAACCAAAAAAAATAGCTAGCTAACATGATTTAATTTTAGTCATCTCAGGTAAAAGCTTGTTATTTCCTATATTTTCTTTAATTAGAATTTGATATTTTAAAAAAAAAGATCAATACAGTCTTTTGAGAATAATTTCTTTTAAATAAGTGAAATCAATTAAATTTTTCTTATGCGTACGTTAAACCAATATATATTACATAGGTTTTATTTTTCTTAGGATAAATTATAATTTTAGTGTCTCCATAATTTATTATTTGAGATCGGTCTTACATTTTTCTTATGATTTAGTCCCTATATTTTTTTAAAAATTACAATTTTGTTGTAATTCTCTTTTAAGTTAACATTGACTAATGAAGGGTAACTGTTGTGATGAGGAATTTTCTATTGGTTGTTAATGTTTTGACTAGACGCACATTCTTCAGTCATTGTCGAGTCAGGAGATATGTCATATTTTTATGTCATTGTAATTTCCAAGTTCCTTTGGTGCTGCCCTTACGAAGAGAAAAAGTTAGACAGGGTTAATTTTTCACCATTATCTTATTTTATCTCTTCTTCTTTTTTATCTTTTAAATATATTATTTTTAAATTACGGTAACTTCAAGAATATTCCAGAAGTAATAAATATTAGTTAAATATTTTTTAATCAAACAATATTCCTGATTATAATATTTCGAAAATATCATTTCCGACGTATAATTCAATATTCCACAAATCAAACAAACCCCTCTTCAGTGCTTGCGAAACGGACAAACTAATAAGGATAAGGAACAAGAATATGGATGTGCTATTGGATGGATATGGATGCAGATTAGCATGGTCTGTCAAAACTTTCCAATGAAATAGATATGAACAAATAGATATGAACAAGAAGAAGATTTCACAAAATCATCACTATATAGATGGAAAAACTTGCTTGGAGGACAAACCAAACTTCTTTAAGATATCACTCTTATTATTAGTTACGAATGTAAACGAGAGTTTGAATCTTTAATGGAAATGGTACAAATTACAATGTTTAATAACATATAAGTTTGAATTTGCATAAATTTATTATCTTAAAGAATTGATAATATTGACAATGACAGGTCTTTTTAAAGGGAAAATTTATCTTAAAGACAAATATTAATGAAATCTGAGTCTAACTGGTATAAATGATTGATACTACTTTCCATCTAAAATCTTAAAAATAATAAATTTATGGGTCTTCATCTTTAATATTGTTCAAAATTATCAACTCTACTTAATGTCGGACTTAAACTCATATACTCTACTTTAGTACACTCTCCATACTCTACTTGTATAGTTGGTTACTAAGATTAATAGTCGTATGTGATAACACTAATGACTCTATAGAGAGGAAAAAGACACAACATAAGACTCACATTCAATTCATATAGAAAATTGATATTATTTTTAACCAAAAACCTTAAGACAATGAATGTATGAGTATTTTAAAATGATGTCAAATTCATATAAATTTTTTTGAATATTTAGTTTTGATATTATTAATCATGTGAAAACTACAGGTGGAACTGTTGTACATTTACAAATATTATGGCATAAGGGAAAGTGAACTCACAAATTAAGATCGATAGAGAAAACAGAGAAAGTAACTTGAGAAGATAAACGAAAATATTTCACTTTATGTGTATTTCCAAATTAATGTAAAAATTATAACAAAAAGATATAAACTAATATATATATATAGAGAGAGAGAGAGAAAGGAAAAGAGAATAACAGAAAATAATAAACAGTTGAACAGTGAAGCAGTGGTAGTTAGGATTGAATTTAGCCAAGCACTGGGAGATGGGAAACGAAACCAAGTAATGGAAGACAGAACGGTGGAAGACAGAACTGAGTAGTAGAAAACAAAACTAAGCAGTGGAAGATGAAACCGAACGATGAAAGTTAAGATTTTGAGTTTTGACTGAGATTCTTTTATTTATGAAGATTCAATAACAATAATATATGGACCAAACTTATATAAAATTAATATCACTCTCAATCTAATTTTTTTTACTTATAGTTAATGTAGTAATTAGATCTTACTACAATTTAATATTTTGGAAAGACAACATCGGATTGGATGAACTGGATAACTGGATACGATAATTTCTCTATTCTTTGAATTTGTATATTTGTTATCCAATTAACCAACTCGCACGTGTTGGACTATTCGAGCAAGAATTGTTCTGTCAAATAGAACCAACTTGACTTATGAAAGAGACATATAGTTACTAATATTACATTGTATTAAATGCATTATTATGAACACTCCTAATATAAAACAAAGATATTATATGAAAGCACATTTTAGAGAAAATTGTTTTTGTCTTGCAATGGTGAGGAAATAAAAGCAAGACAGAGATTGGTGAGTCAAAGTAAAATGAAATGAAATATATGTCCACAATTATTAATAAGGAGTGAGATTATGGAAAAAATAGGATCGATGACTTCCAATTTAAGTCTCTATCTTGTGGACAAAGTGTGTGACATCTACACAATTGATGGGGATCCATGACCATTGATATTGACATAACTTAACACTATATGAATTTTTATTTATGAATGGTCCTACATGCAAAAACATATCAAGAGAATCTTCTTCTTCCTTATAAATACATAATAATTAGAGAGATTTAAATAACAATAAAACACAAATCAAATTTATATATAAGATATTGCTACTATTTTTAATTTAAAATCCTGACTCAATAATTTTAGCTTTTTTTTATATAGTTATCAACTTTATTTATACTTTTAATCATTTTAAGTGTGGCTATGGTTTTTTATAAGTTTCTACAACAATAAGATATACTTGTTCCACCCATTTACTTAGACACACTTTCTCTAAACTTAATTATTGTTGGGTCTTATCATATGAAGACTTTTTTTTTGTCTTTTTTTGAGTTGAACACCAAGATAGAGTATTGACTCTAATACCACTATTTAGATTTTTGAGGAAGACACAAGATATTCATTACTAATGAGACATGAGTCAGATGCATATAAAAGATTGAAATAATCTCTAATCAAAAATCTTAATATTGTCTAACCTTTTCGATGTTTATTGCAAGCAAGAGAATACTACACATGATTTTTTTTTTCCTAAAACTTCTCAGTTGAATAATTTATAAAAAATATGAATAAAACTTTAGTTAAAAGGATTAGATGCACACTTTCTAAATCAAGGTTATCTAAATATTTTTGGAAAGTTATTGCTTGCCACATGTTATTATAATCTTAGTCTTATAGCTTCATTAAATACTGAGATGCTAGACAAATTCTCATGTTAAAAAATATTAGCTATAATAATTTGTATGTCTTTGGTTGGCAGGAACTTATTTATCTTCCAAGATGAAAGATTCAAATTAAAAATTATTTAGTAGAAATTAATGTATAATGTAAAGGATTTTATCCTATAAAAAAAGTTGAGCCGGATGTGAAGAATATGGCGATGTCGTGTCTTTCAACACCAGTACTTAACAAATAAGTACAACATGCCATTTGTGGCTTTTGTTGGAGTTAACCATCATGGACACTCCATTTTATTTGGTTGTGGATTGCTTTCGTCGAAAGACATTGCCTCATTTGTATGGTTGTTCCAATCTTGGCTTAGATGTATAGGTAATAAGGTCCCTCATGGTATTATAACCGACCAATGTAGGACAATGGCAAATGCCATTAAAAAAGTCTTTCCCAACAGAAGGCACATGTGGTGTTTATGGCACATCATGAAGAACGCTTCTGTATGAGTGTGGTTGTTCAACGAACTTTGAGAATGGTTGGGAACAACTCTTGACCAAACATGGCTTGATGGACAATGAATGGTTATGTAATTTGTATGAGGAGAGACACAAATGGGTACCTTGTTACTTGAGGAATCATTTTTGGGCAGGTGTGTCCACTATTCAAAGAAGTAAGGGAATGAATGTTTTTTTGATGGATTTATCAATTCTCGTACCACACTTCAACAATTTGTGGTTCAATACGACAATTCCCTTAGAGTCAAGACCCAAAAAGAAATACAAGCTGACTTCTCCCTCAACACCACGGTTGCATGTGACTCTCAATCATCGATCGAGAGACAATTTCAAGTAGAGTACACACATGCAAAGTTTGAGGAGATGCAAGCAGAGTTTTGGTCAAGGATGAATTGTTTCATCAAAGACACCGTAAAGGATAACTTGTTCAACTTACACTATAAAAGAGGAGCGCATGTGGGAGGGTAAATGTGTGGACAAATTTTATAAAGTGCAATTTGATCCACTCACAAAGAATACCACATGTTCTTACCTATTATTTGAGTTTAGAGGCATCATTTGTCGTCATTCCCTATTGGTATTTGGTCAGAAAGATGTGTATAGTATGCCCTCCAAATATGTTCTAAGGCGGTGGAGCAAAAATATCCGTAGAAGGCACACACACTCATAAGAGCGGCTTATAGTAATTCCAATAATGAACCGACAATACAAAGATACCAAAATTTGAGCAAATGATTCTATGAAATAGTTGAGGTAGCTTGTGAGTCGGAAGCTACTTCTAATGAGTTGGAAAAAGAACTTGATTTCCTTGGTAAAAAGTTTGGATCCAGTTCATCCATGACAAATAACATTATTAGTGATGGAGGTGAACGTATGACAATTCGGTCAATAGAACAATACCTAACATTGCAGGTGGAAGTGCTGATGTACTTGTCTACAGTCCTTTAGCTGTGAAGCAAAAAGGACGACCGCGCACCAATAGGTTAAAGTCAACCTTTGAGAAAAGAACCAAAAAAAGGAAAACTGCTTCATCCAAAAAATCTTCAACACCATTCGTAGAAAAAGATGTGAGAAATTAAATTGGTTGTCTTTCATTTATTACGTAATTTGGTTACATGTATTCTAATTGTAATCGTGTTGATTCAGGAGACAAGAATACATGATGTTATACAAAGTCATGAGGTTATTGAATTTGGATCTCAACCTTACCAAGTATCACAACTATCCGAAGTTACTCCTTCTAGATTTATGTCTTTGTTGTCAGTTGTACATAACAATCTGGATAACAACCTTCTTTGATGTATATAATTTCCTTCTTCTTCTTCTATGTATATTATATTTATATTAATTTGACATTGGTCAATAATTGCTGTCTAAATGAATACATGAATTTTAAGATAATCCATTACTTGATGACCTCTGTGAAAAAGTCCTTTCATCCATTGTTACTGAAAATGTTTGTTTTACATTAATTACACCGGGTACTGTTTCAAAATGAATGATTGGGCCAAAAAACCATCTGGTAATCGATTACCAGTAATCTGTAAATGATTACACCTGATGGTATGTAACATGCTTAAAAGGTCAAGGCAGAAAGGTTGAATCATGTTTCTTCAATAAAACTCATACGTTTCAACGTGACAGTTCTTTTTCTCCCCCACATCCTCCAGTTTTGGTTCCCCCCTTAACTACTCACTCATTGTCACCCATGTTACCATAGTTGGCTCCTACAGTTAAAGTTTGTGTACAAAACCTAGATTTTATTCGTGTAATCGTTTACGAGGAAGTTGTAATCGATTACAAGTGTATTTTTTGCTGCACAAGTTGCAGGATCTCACCTTAGTTGGTCATTTCACAAACATTGTATCTTTCCTCCATGATGGGGTGCCCAAACATGACTTCCCAACCTATACTCACTTAAACACCAAAATCAAGTGAATACCATTGGACTTATGTAAGAAAGTTATAAATTTTACCATGGTCACCCACATAACCTCAGCCAGCTCTTGTAATTGAAGTTTCTGGAAAAAAACTAGATTTTACTCGTGTAATCGTTTACCAGCCAATTGTAATCAATTACCAGTGTCTTTTTTGGTAAAGAACCTCCAAGACAATAACTAACTTGGTCATCTCACAAACATTGTTTCTTTCAGACATCACAAACATGAGTACTCAATCAAATTAACCACTTTCCTCATTAGCATTCCAAACAAAACCTCATTTCACAATGACAATAACGAAGGAAATAACATTTCAATTAACGATTAACAATATTTAACGGAAGCAAATATGCATCTTTTATAACATTGAACAAAATAGGTTACATTAAACTCATTTGTTCATCTATGTACAATGTTGTATGACTTTCTTTTAACAAATCAATACAAATATTACTCATTTTTTATTCTAAGCACTCCATTTCTAGTGTAAAGAGTCCTAAGCGCTCTGCTCTTGTAAAGCCTTCGTGATTCGACCCTCACATACGTCTTCATAGGAGGTTGGTTGGTGTACATGTCACCCGAGAGAACAAAGTCACTATTCATTGAGGGTTCTGCACGAGCGCACTATGTCCACCAACATCTTTATTTCTTCTTTTAGCCTCTTCTTTAGCCAATTCTGCCTCCAAGACAACAACCCTCCTTTTAAGTTCTTCAACTAGACATTCTTCCCCTCTAAAGCACGCATAAAACTTTCTCTGCGCTTTCTTTTTTGTGTTTTAACCTTTTAAAACATATTTTATTATTTTTGTAAAAAGAAGGGAAAAAGGTATTTAACACAAGGCCTACGCGAACGGTCGCACGTGTGCTTTAACCTTTTAAAACATATATTATTAGTTTTGTAAAAAGAAGGGAAAAAGGTATTTAGCACAAGGCCTACGCGAACGGTCGCACATGTGCTTTAACCTTTTGAAACATATTTTATTATTTTTGTAAAAAGAAGGGAAAAAGATTTTTAGCACAAAGCCTACGTGAACGGTCGCACGTGTGCTTTAACCTTTTAAAACATATTTTATTATTTTTGTAAAAAGAAGGGAAAAAGATTGTTAGCACAAGGCTACGCGAACGGTCGCACGTGTGCTTTAACATTTTAAAACATATTTGTTGTTTTTAACATTTATATATTTAAAAGTAAATAAATATTTAAAATGGAGACGAAACAAAATAATAATAAAAAACAATAAAATAAAAACAAAATAAAAAGATAAATAAATAAATAATGAAAATAAAATAAAATAAAAAGGAAAGACAAAATAAAATAAATAAAATAATAAGTAAATAAAAAGGGGTGTGGAGGTGCTAAATAAGAAAAGGGGGGTCTAAACCATTTTTAAAAACAGAGTGGACTTAAGCCCAAACAGAGTGGAGTGCGAAAATGAGAATAGGGGTGAAGGAAAGAAATTTCGTTTCATTTTTTTTGTTGAAGGGGAATCAAAATGGGCTTGAGCCCAAGCCAATGAGAAGGACACAGTGGTGTACAGGTTAGAAATGGGGGGTGCACGAAGGAGAAAAGCTTTTTTGTTTATTTTTAGAATGGCCTAAGGGCTTAGGCCCAAAACTCTTCAGCAGAAAGTTATGGGGTCTTCTCCCAAACCTCCATTCCACCATTTTACGAGACTCAGTCTCTTCTCTGAAAAAAGAAAGAAACCCCAAGGCACTCAGACCGTCGGCAACCGCGTCGTTCTTACCCTCACCCAACCGGCAGCCGCGAGCTGCGATCCATAGTGTCGCCAGCGACGACGTTCGTCGCCAGAGCCGCCGCCAGTCGAGGCAAAAGCTCTCCGTCGCCGCCCGTCGCGCGCAAGATAGAAACGCCCTCGCCGTTCGTGACGCGTCCTCACCATTGCCGCGTCCTTGTCGTCGCTGCGAGCCGTCGTCCAAGGCGTTGCCATCACCGCCATCCACTGCCGGCGGCGTCGCCGACCGCAACTCCAAGCTTCCCTTCTCCTCTCTTCTTCTCTCGCCGGCAAGGAGACCCTTTTCCTCTCCTTCAAGTCCAAGAGCGCCGCCACCAACGAGACTAACCGCCGTTGCTTCTACTAGACCATCTGCTACTCATGCGCGCAACGAGGGTGTCGTGGTGGTCAAAATCGTTTTCGATTTCCAGTTTTAACAGATGCAGAGATTTTAGGCTTTTTGCCTATGCTAGAGTTGTTGTGGTGGTTGCCTTTTCTTGCAGAGGAGAGGAATCGGGGTTTGTGTGTGAGGGGCTTGGTTTCATGTTGTTTGATAGAGGTAGAAGATGGTCTTGAAGGTAGCTACAACATATGGTCCGCTAGAGGGGAGAAAAACTACCTCTGTTTCCTATTTTGATATGAGAACTGCATCTGCTTCTGCTTCTGTTTACTTTTCATTACATTTTCTATATCATTTTTTTGTGTGCAAATAGATGGGTATATTGAAGTCCAGATGTTGGAGAATATACACTATTTTCTATTGTTAGCTATACTAGATGAATCTTGCAGGCATTGAAGCTATATTTTGGGTGCAGTTTTGATTGACAGAAGATGAAACAAACACAACTATATACAGTAAACAAGTATCATTCGTTCATCTCCCAGCACGCATAAGGAAAGCATACAGATTAGCATATAGATGAGCATGACCAAAGAGCTTAGGTATGAGCATATAGATGAGCATGACCAAAGAGCTTAGGTATGAGCATATAGATGAGCATGACCAAAGAGCTTAGGTATGAGCATATAGATGAGCATGACCAAAGAGCTTAGGTATGAGCATATAGATGAGCATGACCAAAGAGCTTAGGTATATGAACTCCGTAGCTTCAAGACTTTCCTTTTGGTCCTACTTTCTCTGGTTCTCCTAGACTGAATATTTTTGGATTGCTAAAAATATTGCAGGTGCTGAAAAACTAGGTTGAAGGCAAAATGGTTCTCGGATGACAAAGAAGGTGAAGGTGAAAGTGAAGGTAATTTGTCCCCTTTTCTCCAGCCGTGAGGTCTCTTGCTCTCTCCAAGTGGTGATGATCCATGATGGTGAATGAAAAATATGATCTCTCTGGGTTCTCTCTAAGGCGTGATCATGAGATCTCCCTGACTGTCCTGCTAGGTTGTAATGAAGTGAATTTCCCTCTGCTTCTTAGATCATCCAGGCGTATCCTCTGACTTGAGATTTCTTTTTTTTGTCTTTTTCCTTTTTCATGTTTTTACTGATCAATTGGTAAAAGCCATTCAAACACCCTTTCCCCCTTGATGTATGATAATAGCTATGTGTAAGGATTTTTGGTTTGTAAACTGTGATGACGTTGTTGCATAGGGGCAGTCCCCTATATTAAGCATGTTATGTTGTGAGCTGTGATATCTTACTGTTCCTAAAAGGCTTACTTGACTATTTTTTTCGTTTCTTTTCTCTTTCTTTTCTTCTTTTCTTTTTCTTCTTTTTTTCTCTTTTTTTTTTGTCAACAGTTTAACATAAAAATTAAAGTAAAAAAGATAAAATAAATAAATAAATAAAATAAATTAAAAATAAAAATTAGATAATAAGAAAAAGAAACAAAATAATAAAAACAAAATGATAAAAAGACAAAAGATGAAATAAACATAAAGTAAAAACAAGAAATATATTTTTTAGTCACGTGGACGAAATTGGGTGTTGACAGGTTGTTTGACCTCGTATGCTGTTAGGATGTAATAATTACAATCATTTGTATAGTTATGTTAACAAAATATAAACAGTAAAATGGTAGTAAAAAAGAATGTAGTAGTACCTAAATTGATGAATTGTTTTTTGAGAGGTCCTGATTTTTGAATTTGTTGTTGAAGTTGGAAGCTAGATGACGTATGCAATAAACAGAGTTCAAACCATCTTCTTCCCAACCAACTTCTTCTGATCTTAAGGCAGATAAGATACCCTTTCCTCTGTCAGTGATGATGTAAATATTTTGTTGAGGGCAAACATGTTCTCGAAGTAGTTGAAAGAACCATATTATGGCCTCCTTTGTCTCACCTTCTACAATGGCAAATGCCACTAGAAAAAGATTTTTATTGTCATCCTGACCCATGGCAGTGAGCAAAGTTCCATGATATTTGCCCGTTAGAAATGTTCTGTCAACTTGGAGAATGAGTTTACAATATTTGAATCCTTGTATGCAAGGACTGAAAGACCAAAAAACTCTTTCCATAATGTAGCAATTATTGTCAGTTTGTCCATCAATCTCCACTGGAGAATCGGTGCATTGTAAAATTATACCAGGGTTTGCATCCTTCACCGCATGCAACCACCTCGGCAGATGGTTATAAGACTTTTCCCAATCACCAAACTCCATAGCAAGAGCCTTTTGTTTTGCGATCCAAGCTTTTCTGTACAACACGGAAAATCCGAATCGAGCTTTAATATCTGCAATCAAGCTCTTGATGGGAATGGAGGGGTTTGTGCGGACAGAATTTGATACAATTGCAGCAATGTGGGTACTATCAAGATTTGTATGATCTTGAGATAGTATGTTTGAGAAACATGTATGTTTCCCCTCGATATTTTTGATTTCCCAATATTTACGGATTTTGCTATAGCCTGCCCTCAAGCGTCATTGACAGTCGTTGTGGTATTCCAGACATCGAATAACATAAATGTTAGGCTTGGATTCAACAACGCTGTATTTGTAACCATTGGTGATGTGATATTGTTTGATTGCAGCAACAGTTTCCTCCTTTGTTTGGAATTGCATATGCTCATGCAGTTCTGAAATGACATGCTGAGATGATTGTGTCATTGGATCAGCGTCATTGTGTTCATCGTGAAGTAAGTTATCCAATTCATCATCTGTGCTGAAATCATCAACATTATCTAATATCAAAGGTTCTTCATCAATGATTTGTGATGATGAAGATGCTCCGAAGTTGGACGATGCCATTAGGAAATAGTATCTAAGGAGAAATACAGCAACTGATATATCTTGAGTGTTGAATGTTGCTCTGAAGATGGAATGCCAAAGGATTGATATATATATATATATAATGAAATACGAAGTGTGAAGTTCAGTTTGTGCAGGGAAGGTGTTACTGTTGGCACCATAAGCTAAGTATAGCTTTGCATGCGTGGTTGCAGGCATGCTTATTAAATTTTGGCAATGACCTTTCATTTGTAGAGGCTATGTATAGGTTTGCATGCATGGTTGCAGACATGCTTGTTAAATTTGGGCAGTTACCTTTCATTTCTAGATACAATTCATATAATTTTCATTTGACGATGTTTGACATGGAAAAATAAATTGTTTATATTTTACAAGTTGTATAATTTTTTTATTAATTTTTTCTTTATATAGTAAATTTTTTTCAATTTATTTTAATTAAAAACATATTTTTAACAAATAAAAATGAATTAAAGAACATAAAAAATGGAAAAGTGAAGTTGTAGGGGGTGCACGACTTCAACTATTAAAGTTGTGCACCCCTACAACTTCACTTTTTCATTTTTTATTTTCTTTAATTCATTTTAATTTAGTAAAAAATTGTTTTTTAATAAATAAAAATCGTAAAAAATTGAAATATATTGAAAATAAAATGTATTTGTGTTATACAATTTTTTTTATTTTCATATTAATTTTTTCTTCAAAAAATGAATTTTTTTCAATTTTTTGTTATAAAAACCTAATATTAACAAAATAAAAACAATAATAATTAAAAAAAAAATCAAAAATATTTGGAAAAATAAATTATTTATGATTTACAAATTGTATAATTTTTTTATTAATTTTGTCTTCATAAAGTAAATTTTCAATTTATTTTAATTAAAAAAATATTTTTAACAAATAAAAATGAATTAAAGAAAATAAAAAATGAAAAAGTGAAGTTGTAGAGGGGTGTACGACTTCAGAAGTCGTGTACCCCTCTACAACTTCACTTTTCTATTTTTTATTTTCTTTAATTCATTTTAATTTAGTAAAAAAATAGTTTTTTAATAAATAAAAGTCGTGAAAAATTGAAAAAAATTGAAATATAGTTATAAATATTTTACTTGAACTAAATAAATTAGTTACAACAAATAATGAATTATAAAATTTTAAATATACATTATCTACAACTTAAATTATAAATTAAAGTAATATATGTAGGTGAAAGTAGTTACAGCTAGCTAGTAAATATTTAGGCTTCCTATTCATTCCTATTCATTCACCATGCTTTCATATTCATGTCTGTCCATTCGTGCCTTCATATCTGCACATTTATTCATTCCACCAACTTTATTGATTCCTTCTCAATAATGTTCATTCATTCACGTGAAAAAAGTGGTGTTGTGCATCAATCATTTGTCCATGAATTCATGTATCCCTCTTTCTTTTTACACCCAAGTATAAAAAAATATTCGTAATGGCATTTGCACGTCATCTTCCCGTGGATATGTCCCTTTTACGTCTTCAAGAAAAACACATTGTCAAGGCAATTTGGGAAGGAACTGAAAGAGCTCTTCGACCAAGAAAACATGAAATCTGGATAGCTAAGCATGTCGACGAACTCAATGTTAGAGTGATGAATATACTAGAAACAACAAGATTTAGCCATATTTTGAAAGTTTCAAATATGGAAATAAATCACGTGTTAGTGACTGCTTTGGTCGAGAGGTGGAGAATGGAAACTCATACTTTCCACTTGCCTCTTGGGGAAAGTACAATAACACTGGAAGACGTTTCATTGCAACTAGGGCTTCCAATTGAAGGACATGATGTCACTGGCATCAACAGTGGTCCTCTTAGATTTTTTTGTCAACAACTACTAGGAGATGTTCCTCCGGAGAATAATATCAGAGGCAACAGAATAAAATTGTTTTGGCTCAACAATACATTTCGCCAATTACCTCATGATGCCACACATGAGGTTACTGAACAGTACGCTAGAGCGTACATGTTGATGATAATTGGAGCATAATAATGCCAGATACTTCTGCAAGTATGGTTCATTTGATGTATCTTCCCCTTTTAGCTAACTTGCAGAACGTGTCACACTATAGCTGGGCATCTGCAATTCTTTCGTGCTTGTACCGTGCCCTGGATCATGGTACAAAGGTCGATCAAGACAATATCGGAGGTTGCATGATATTGTTACAGTGTTGGGCATGGGAAAGAATAACATGTATTTCTCCAAAAATACATCAGGTAAGTCAGCAAGACATTTTGTCCTGTGTTGTTTTTCCATTGGCCAAAAGATGGTGTCGAACAACACAGTCAATATTCCACGACACCACAACTATACAACAATTTCTTCAGAAATTGGACGACCTCTCACTGAAACAGGTATTCAATATTTTAATATTTTGTAAAAAAAAATACAGCTTATATTGTATTCTAACAAATAATTTCAATATTTCAGTTTATATGGACTCCCTACAAGCGTGATGAAATTCGTCACATGATTCCAGTCCAACTGCCCCCCACTTGTCGAGCAGTTGTGCCTCTCATATGCGTCTCTGTTGTTGATTTCCACCAATCGGACCGTGTCATGCGTCAATTTGGATTTCGACAACCTGTCCTGCAAGCACCGATGAATTTGGATGACATACATAAACAAGATATGAGAGGACGAGCAGATTGGGATTGGCAAGAACACCATCAACAATGGATTGTATTATGGAATGACCGTCACAATCGTGTCTTTACCGGTGTTCCATTCCACATAAATGGTCGCTTGCGTGACGATTTAGAGTACATGCAATGGTATATAAGTCATACTATCCGTTATGTTGCTCCAATTGAAGATGACTCAACGAACGAAAAGGTAGAACAATATGATTAATTTTTCATTCTTTAATCTTTGTTTGTTGGTGCGAAAGTAACCATAAAATTGTTTTGTACAGTATGACCAGGATAATCAACAACATTTTCAACCACCATCTGCATATCGTTCATCACCACCGTACGACGTCCCACAAAGGTTTTCCTTTCAGCACCTACACTATCCATATTCATCTCTGTATCCTCAAGGTGGAAGCTCTTACGGTTACTTTCCACTGTCAACACCACTCAGTGCAGGTCCGTCAACATTTAGTGTGGGTCCTTCACATCATTTTGGAACCTCCACGACGACTCCTCCATCTAAATACCAACACACGTCTTCATCACAAAACGTTTATTGACCTTTCCTAGATTTCCAAAACGAAGAACAGTCGATTGAAACTGAAAACATTCATGAAGACGAAGATACGCAAACTCCGCCACCACAACAACAGAGACGAGGGCAACGCCAACGAAGAAGACCAAGTTGTGGGACTAGAGGACATAGATAGGCATTAACTACAATTGTATTTTATGATGTACTTTGTATTTTTACTAAATAATAAAAATCAATTATGTGATAAGAATATTTTGTCCCTTTCAAGTCATTTTCAACTAATATTCAATGATTCTCTCCACAAGCACTTCAAATTTTAACACTATAATAATCTGTAATGTTCAACAATCTTTCTATTACTTTATACTATTTAAAAGTCCTTATAAGACTTCTACTTGGATGACTGTAATACTTACTTGTTATGTTTAATACTCGACTTCAACTTAGATGATTGTAATAATAACTTGTTATGTTTTTTATTATTTCATATGTTCACAATATATATAAATTTAAATGCAAATTGTGAAATTAATATTTCTATCCAAATAATTTTATTTCCATCTCAAATAATACAACCAAATATATTTATATGCAAAAAAACCCTCTGGTAATCGATTACAGGGTTTCTGTAATCGATTACCAGAGGGTTTCTATCATCCATTACCAGAGGCCACTAGCAATCGATTACAGCAATTCTGTAATCGATTACAAACGAAACCCTACACTATAAATTCAATTTTTTCTCTCTCATAACGCACACCCAAATCCCCCTCGCACCCCAAACCTCCATTGAAGCACTTAAAAAAGCTTCAAAATCACATATTTTCCTACTCTTTTCACTTCTAAACAACATTTTCACATTCTCCTCTCAATTCTCTTCAATTTGCACCGATTGAAATTTGAAATGGCGTAATCTTCCAAGAGGCAAAGGGTTAGGGGCTCATCTTCTACAGCTACGGGACGTCGCCGCTGTGAACCTTCACCAATTGAAAGCTCGCTATCACTCTCACCACCACCGTCACCGACTGAATCACAACAAAATCATCAATTTTCAACCCCTGCACTGGCTGAAAGGTATTTCACACTTTTCAGTGACCGTGAGGTCATTAAACCAAGATGGATTGACAAAAATTATTTCAACAGACAAAATATGGAATTTTTCCACATGCTGACAAATCTGAGCTTGCTTGATTTTGTGTCTGATAGTCCACATTACTATCCTAATTTAGTACGTATTTTTTATAGTAATCTGAAAATTTCTGATAATGGAACCATTAAGACTGAGGTTAAGAATGTTAAAGTGATTATCAAACCCAGTCTATTGGCTTCCATAGCCAACCTCCCCTCTGTTGGATTGAATTTTGAAGGAAAAATACTAGATGAATGGGTGGATGAATACAATATGGACGTGGCAAAACAGTTGATAATTTTGCCATACAAAAGTCAAATTGGTAGAATTCTAGCCGGATCCATGAAAGTTGATGCTAGAATATTACATTATATTATCGCTCATATTTTTTTGCCACGTGTTTCTAACATTGCTCAGGCTACCGTGGAAGATGTTATCTTATTGTGGATTATAATGACGGCGAAGTAGATAAACTGGACCCATCTCATCCGATATAGGATGAAGAAGGCTTTGAAGCCAAATGCTCCTTTACCATATGCATTTTTTATCACCTGTATCTTGGAACATTTTAATGAATCGATTTGTCCGCCTCTTTGCTAATAAATCCGTAGTATCATGAAAAATAACAGGATGTGTAAAATGACAATGATCTTTACATATGATTTGATTATTTTATGAATAATCTAAAATCCTTCTTTCTTTTTTATAAGAAGGGTTGAAACGAAATAATTTATGTCTTAGGTTATTATTACTTGTTAAAAGGTTACAAATATCTCTTTCTCCTGTAGAAAGATAATGAATGTTCAATTATTTGAAAAAGATATAACACAACCCTCTAATAAAAAATCATCATCAATATCATCAATTATTTTGTTATTAAAAGTGGAAAACAAATGAACAAACAGAGTAAGAGCAACAAATTGCGTGTCGCAGGTTGTTGTGTGTGTAAGAGAGAGTATGAAGATGAGAGAGAAACAAATTGGATAAGTGAGGAAGGTAGATTAGGGTTAGGCAAGTGTTACCAAAAGTTGGGGTTACCATAGGGATGATAGAGAAAATGTTGGAGTGAAATAGATGAAAGAGAAATGGTTGAGAGGAATGAGGAAGATGAGTAAGGGTTTGTGGGGTTTTTTTTTTGGGTTTTGAGAATGAAAATTATTCAAATACCCTTGACCTTAAAACTTAAAATTCATAATATATGAGGGTATTTTTGTCTACTAAAATCTGGTACATATTGTTAAAATATATTGAAAAAAAGTGTACGCAAGTTAGCAAACTCTATATCTATAAGTATTATTAGATATTAACTTTTATGTTGTCAAACTTTTGAATGGATTGAAACTCAACATATGCATTATATTATGATCTTGCATATTTCATACTCAATTTATTGATGAATATAAATGGTTGAATTTATTGATTAAGTGTAATTATTATAATATAAAGAAATATAAATAAATAAAAAATTTCCATTGTTGTGACTAAATGTTTATATGAAAGTTTTCCCAATGTTTCTAGTAGGAAAATGTACGATGGAAAAACAAATTTATTCACTCGAAAAATTATGTTGTCCCATTGTACCTACAAAATTTTCATACTAAACTTTTGACATTACCATTTAAAATTGAGTTATAAGATCATCTTTAATACAACACCGATAAATTTAATTAAATATATAATAGAAATAAGCATAACTTAAAATCTTGGTTGGTATTGAAATTGGTTTGGCAAAATGCCTTAGCCACTTTAGAAATATGTTTAATGTCTATTCTACTAGCTTAACTTCTATATTGAATAAAGATACTTTAACAATATATAACATCTTGAATTTCATTAACTACTATGCATGTTTAGTCTAATTGTAAAGGGACACTGGATGGTTAATTTTCCTTCAACTATTCATCTAATGACCTATAGATGCAAAATAATCATCTTTGATGTTGGAAATAATAATGTCGAAAATATTAAAGCTTTTGAAAAATAATTTAACACCGATGAACAATTCACAAAGTAGGCGAGAATTAACCCTAATTTTGATATAATAATTCTGATATAATGTTGAAAAAAAAGAAGAAGAATCATAGATTGATTCCTTATTAACATGAAACACATATAATTATGTATTCATAAATAGAAAAATATAAAGAAATGAGTCTAAATAAGTTACATTTGACAAATTTAACAATATAAATGTAATAAACTTGAATTGGAAAATTTAGCAACTATGATTATGATTTGTTAAGAGATTTGTAGCAACACATCTCTATTTGGTGTCGATTCAAACAATATTATGCACTATAAAATGCTACTTGAATTTATTGTTAGGGATGAGACAAAATTTCTAAGTTTTCATCAAAATTTTCATTAAATGACATCTTTATTTAGTATAAGACGTTTTCACTACAAGGCTATCCTTACCCTTCATAATGTTGTGCCAAAATGTCCCGACCACTTTTGGCACCATGCACACATCTTGTGTGCTCCAATGTTTCAATGGTTGTTGTCAAGCAAAAGTTTTTTATAACAATTTCAAAAGAAAAATTAGAAAAAATGAAATTAATTTATAGTTTGTAATTTAGTTTTTTTGCACAAATTAAAATTTATTTTTAATTTTTAATTTTTTTATAAGTTCTTTAATTTTTTATATTTAACTTCAATATAAATTGAATACATGATCTCCATTGATGGTGTCCGGGTGTCCATATCAATATCTAGGGAGTTATTCCCTCCACCACTACACTCTGTTCCCTCCATTTTTCTATTCTAATTTTACTCTTCAGTTAAACGGATATTAACATGAGTTAGATTCTTTTTGACATCCGTGTACGAATATCAATGAAACAGACGGATGTTGACGTTCGTTCTGATAACCGAGCCAATAACACGTTAAAAAGGTAAGGCTACTTTCTTTATCCATTGTGTTATAGTGACTTTTCATGTAAATCTTTGTATCTGAGCAAGCACATGAAAAACTTAAATCATCATTTTTTTCATACCTTAAAATCTTTTCACATACACAGAAACAAACGAGTTACTCACCTACAAATCTATTCCCATAAATAGTTTGTTTTCAAGGATAATTTTTTTTTTAAAATAATCAAGTGAGTCAAAAATTCAACATTTGATAGAAAAGATAAAATTATACACTATATAAGATTAAATATACGTAATCATATTACGGTAAGGATTTGAGCTAAAAAGTGATTTCAAATCACTTATATGTATTTATTCATAAATTAAATTAAATTTATGAAAGTTAGAATTGTTTTTCTATAAGAAGTACTTCAAGAATGTTATCAAATATATCCTTAAACCAATTATGTCATGGAATTTAATTTTCTCGGGTGTCACAAGTATTATCATAAAGATTTTGTTGTAACATTGTATATCTTACACTAAGGTGATGTAGTACAGAGAAAAAATGCTATTAATCCTATGTTCTAAATTAAACAACTATTGTAATCTACCATGAAAATGAAGGATACAGTGGAGAAAGACTAGTTGAATTACAAGTCTATATTCATCCACTACACTGCTTTATTCACACTGCAGTAATGATATTGCTACCTAATGAGCACTGACCTACTACAGTTGGTCTTTTATTCACCCAAACACTAAAACGCACTCTGTATTTACCAAAAACATTCACAACATATTATTCATTTCTCTTTTAGAAGCCACAAATTCTAAGCCATAAGCTCGAATCTTTGAGAAGCATGCAGATGAAGACCACCGTCAATGTGAAGAGTGAGCATAGTCTTATAAATCACCGATTCATTTTGGACAGCCAGCTTGAATTTGTAGCTGTGACAAAGAACAGCAGCAAAAGTTTTCATCTGCCTGTATGCAAAATCTTTCCCCAGACAAATTCTTGGACCGCCCTGCATAATGATAACAAGTTGAATTTCAAAGTTTCAATTACTTAAAATTCTTAGCCCACCACATTCTTCACGTATTATTGCACTTGCTAACCTGAAAAGCTGTGAACTTGAAAGGACTCTCTGGTTGAAAAGTTCCACTTTCATCAAGCCATCTCTCTGGTCGAAATTCCTCTGCATCTTCACCCCAGATGAATTCCATCCTACCCATGGAATATGACTGATATGATATAGAGTCACCTTTCCTGATTCTAAATCCATCAGGTAAAGTTTCATCTGATGAGCAAAGTTTCCCATCCTGTACCATCACAGATAAAACCTTTAAACAGAATGGACTGTAAGGGAGATGCTCATAAAATGTTAAGTTTGTTAAAATATTAACACTTGGATTTTGAATCAACTGTTCTTACTTCACACTTTAACTTCTAAAGTTTTGATGCTCTTTAGAGGAATGAAATTTCGAAATAAATAACCCTTTTTTTTCTTCTTTTTGGCTTTTTAACGTTTGATTTTTAATGCATATAGTGCACAAGATCATTACAATTGGAACGG
Organism: Vigna reflexopilosa; assembly: GCA_027742785.1. NCBI lineage: Eukaryota > Viridiplantae > Streptophyta > Magnoliopsida > Fabales > Fabaceae > Vigna > Vigna reflexopilosa. The sequence goes on along the minus strand of CM050928.1, from coordinate 27,972,922 downwards.
CAGGGTAAAGTCTGAGTGTTTCAGTTAAAGCTGCATGCAAATAGTGCATTTTTCCCAGGGCCTCATCTGTTAGGCTATCTGCAAGTTCATCAATACTACAAGTGTTCTTCAACTTTGTTACTTCTCCAACTTCATGCACAACTTTTTCTTGGATACGAGGATGCTTGCATAGCATGTAAAAGAACCAGGAAAGAGTAGCAGCTGTTGTATCTCTTCCTGCAATCACGAAGCTGAGAATAATGTCTCTTAGGTACTTAGGATCTGTCTCGTTCAATGCCAGAAACCTTGACACCATATCTGCCTTTTTCTCCTGTAAATAGATATACATATCAAATAACAAGAGTTTAATATCTATGCTCAATTGTTGTAAATTTTTCTTAGACTTTGAATCAATAAAAAATACTGATAGATATTATATTTAAGTAAAGAGTTAAATTGGAGTTCCTAAATTTGTATGTCAGCTTAAAAACTCATTCACATGAATCTCCATATTAATAAGATGTTGTCCGTTTTAAGCCCAGTCTTCACGGATTTGTTATTCGTACCACTTCACAAGACCTCTTACCAATGGAGGTATCTTATGTGTATATAAACTCATGTCCATTTCTTATTTGATCTGATGCAGAACTATGTTTACTCACAGAAAAATGAGATTGTGATGACTTCTGCACTCGCTCTGTCTTGATTCTGATTAGTTTGTAAACAAAATCATCCACCTCTTTAATGCGGTTTCTAAGTACTGCCTCTGATCCAATGTTGAGAAAACGCTTGATCTTCCATAAAACATCGACATACCGATACAACGTTATAGAACTTGCTTCGTCAAAGGCATTGGAGAATTGAGTGCCTTCTTCGTATGTTCCGTATATGGTGTCCAAGTCTACTCCAAGGACAATCTTAAAGACCGAGTCTAAGGTTGATTTCATAAACAGTTCCTGTCAATAAACACCATGAGATTAATATTATTATAGATCCTTTGTTTTATTTATAATCGACTTCACCGCTTTGTATCAAGCATGTAACAAAATCTTACTTGGAAGTCAACTGCATTATTTGACATGGCTGTTTTTGAAACAACTCCTGCAAGTTTTACTGCATTAGATTTGAACACTTCAAGGCTAAAATCTCTCACTGTTTTGGTGCCAATTTCATAGCTCGCAACCTTTCTCTGATGTAGCCACTTCTCGCCGTCCACTGAGAATATTCCATCACCTAAAAGATCTGTCAACTTCTCATAGTGGTACCAGCCCTGTAACAGCACACGAGAATAAGAATAGACATTTATTTGTAGTAAGTTTTGAGTAATGCATGTTAGAAACGACACAATAAAAGAAAAAAAAAACATAAACGACACAAGAATTTCACGTCTTACGTTCATATGGAATATATTTGAAATTCTAACATTCAGATGATGAAAGAATGTTTCTACCATAACATCTTTGACAAGCAGTACCTTCTCATAGTTTGCAAAGTTTGTTCTGAGGATGTATTCAACATTGACAGGGTCCACAGTGTAAATTTCACTTCTGCGAAACCGAAGCAACCGGTAACTCTTGTGTTTTCTGGCAAGATCAGTCATGTAATCGTGCAGATTGCGGAAGTTGAGCAACAGGTCTAACATAGTTCCCGCAACCACATGGTACCTTCCTTTCTTGCAGATGAAACTTCTGAATATGAGAAAGACTGTTAAAGCTATAGCTGCAAAGGTTGCAATTGCAGACATTGGATCACAATGAAATTCCAAGAATCTCAATATGTGAAGATGTTAAGCTACTCAGTTTGGTCAGAGAAGATGAAGAGAGATAATTGACGAAAGGATTATTATATGATGATTTGCAATTGGAAGGAAAGTGCTTATATAGTATATAGTACACTATAGGATGATGACCACCAAGGTTGAAAAGGAAAAATGTTAATAAAAGAACTTTTTTTAAACAACTTTTTTTATAAGGTATATAGTTTGTGATTGACCAATTTTAAATAAACAGACCAGTAAAATAGTAATAAGTAATTTATTGTGAAAAAGTTATTAAAAAAAGTTATTAACAGTAAAAAGTCTTCCACATTGCATGCTGACGTATAAGTATAATAAAGAAAATGTTTTTTTAACAATTATTTTTTACAACTTGTTTTACCATGTTCAGATGGTGATTATCGTGAATGGTTTATTTAATATGTTAATAATTTTTTGACAATAGATTATATGTTAGTATTTTATTGATTTGTATATTTGAAATGGACTAATCATAAGCTACTAATAAGTATTGTAAAAAAGTTGATTAAAAAACATTTTTCCTATTTTAAATTTGGAAAATGTTTTTTTAGCAAATTTTTTTACAATTGTCTATGTGGTAACTCATGATGAATCCGTTTCAAATATACGGACCAATAAAATAATGACACATAATTTATTATCAAAAAATTGTTAAAAAGATTACTAATATATCATGATCCTTTAAATATTTTTTAAAAAATAAATTCAAACTGACCAATAAAATAATTACACATGATTTATTATAAAAAATTTGTTATAAAAAATTATCAGCATATTAAAGTCTAGAAATAAATTGTTTTTTAATCTATTTTCAAGTAGGTATAGGTTCTCAAAGTAGAACAGGAACTTAAAGAGTGGTTCAATTTTTCTAAACTGGACTTACGTGACCATTATTGCAACAATAATTTTGGGTAATAATAATGGTTCGGTGTGAATATATTTATTAATCTGCATCAACAATAAAGATGTAAGCTAATTATTAGTTATCTTTCAATTATTGATTTTTAATAAAACCAAAAGTGTAATTAAATTGTCGGCTTCAAGTCCTAAGTTACATACTATATTAGAATGAACTTTGAATCAAAATATAAGGTAATATAAATTCGTTTTTAAGAATTATTTTTTCATTTGAAAATGAATTTTTGATTTTGAAACATTATTATCGTTTTTATAATTGATATTAATATTTTGATCTCAAGTATATTGAGATGATATAGTTAAAATCAATCATGATAAAATTTATAACCTCTTCGTAATTACTCTTCGTAACTATGTTCTTAAAAGTGTTTAAGAAAATTAAAAAAAATCTGTATTTAATTTATCCATAGAAGATCATTGAATATACTGAAACACTAAATAAACATTATAATATTTGAAGTTTAATATACCGAAACATTAACTTGAATCATGATTCCATCTTGACTTTTTTTATAATATTTTTAGCCCATATATGTCTTTCTAAATTATCCACATAATTAATAGATTGTTGGGCCCTTAAATATATTATTAGATGTATATAGGTATGAAGAAAAAAAAATCCTTAAGAAAAATTAATTTCAATATCTTGAAAAGTTAAACTATATGTTACTGTAGATCTTTATCACCATGATTCCCGCAGAAGAAATAGAATTAAAGAGGAAAGTGGGATTGAAAAGGAGGGGAATATTAATTGAGTTTGTTTGATTGAGAAAATTAACTAATGAAAAGATATTAGTATTTACTCAAAATCATATCAAATATCGTTCTTTTAAATTTATATACAGAAACTTGGTAGGGTTTTTCTTAAGAAGACACAAGACTTATCAATGAAATAATAAAATTAGTAATCTAAGACTTATTTATACACTTGAAATATATTAATAATTTTTAAGATGAATTTTTTTATTTATTAAAACAAGCCATCACTTACAATAACTAATATTCATTACTATGCGTACTAGTCGAAGCTTCCGGGGTCTTTTCAGTTAAATGTTCTTCACATTAATTTTTTCTTCATTTTATTTTAGACTTATATTTTAATAATGATATATAAGTTTAATGATTATGTTTTTTAATCATTTTATCAAATTATATATTTTTATACCTTACATTTTGTTTTATTTAAGATAAGATATCTTTTCTCCTTTCCTATTTCTTCTTTTTTTTTCATTTCTTCTAATTATTTCCTTTAACTTTATTTTTTTTAAACCAAACAAAAAATAAGTGACAAATAGTACTAGATGTCCAAGCATTATTTTTTATTATTTTATTTCACATTTTTCATCAATTAGTCGAGTTGACTAGGATCATGTCCATATTCAATTCGAATCAATCTGAATCAATAGTTAAGCTAAGTCGACCTAGGACAAAGGTTATAATGAGTCAACTTTAGTCGAAGGTTAAGAAAACTCGACTAAGCTTAAATGTTGTGGTAAGTCAGTTTAAGCAAAGGTCTATATGAGTCAACCTTTGTTGAAGTTCTAACCAAGTTGATCCACATCAGTTTGTGCCCAGATTCGATCCAAGTTGGTTGAATCTGAGGGGTTTAGCAAATTCGGATTGAATTGAGGGTAGATTCGAGTCAACATAGGTTCTATCCAATCTTATTTATCTTGATCTTAGACTGATCACATAAACTAATCCATGGGTTGGCTCTAATCGGACTTTTACAACTATTTTAGTCTTGTAGACTTTTCTTGTATGAACCTTTTGTCCCTGTGGGCTATTTTGACCTTGACCCATGGATCAAGGCTAAGCCTATAAGACTTGACCAAATTAACATTCTACTTGTGATTGATTTATCGGTACATTTATGTATCAAATTACATAAATTTTTGAATTGAGATTATTTAATTACTTTTTTTACTATAAACATGTTTCTTCTTCTTGTTATTTTTATTTCATATAAGATTTCCAACACATTCTTTCATGTTAAATAATGAATATGATGAACATGAAATTAGATATAATAGGTGGTCTAACATGAGTTTAGTAACGAGTGATATAACAATTCAATTGAATTTCAATAGTAACAACTTTAAATGACTCAATAATCATTTAATAAGTAAATTTATGTCTAACTTTATAAAATCAATTTATGATATATGAATTGCATCTCCTTTACATATTATAATATTATAATTTGACATTATTTTAGTTGATTTGATTTTTAACTAAACTATGTTATATGTTAGTTAATACGATTATTTTCCACCTTTCATATATAACATAATTATCGAGAAACAATACACGACATATTTTGTAAGCCAAATATGTATTAAACGTGTGATTTGAATATATATTTTCAAGATTGCAAATATTTGTTTTTTACTTTTATGATTGAAGGATTTTAAAATTTATGTCATTTCATGGCTATTTAATAGAAATATTACAATATCAAAGTATTAAGCTTATAATTGTGTAAAATCCTAAAATAGAAATGTGACAGATTTTTTTTTTCAATAATGAATTTAAGATATACTTTCAAAGTATCATAAAATAGACATGTTCAACATAACGATAGAAAAGATGTTGCAACAATTCATATTAGTAATGTGTTCCTAAACTTCACAATGTTTTCAAGTTCAGTAGAATGTGGATATATATTAAAGTTGTAGGATTAGTAATTTGTTATCTATATTTAAATTTTTCATTTTTTATATTTGTTTTTAACTCAAATGACTATATTTTTATACAAGATTCAATGCAGTTACTTTCATTAAATTGTGATTAACACTAATTAGAAAAGTTATATGTTAAAATTGAGATTTTTTACGTGTCAAAATCTATGTAATCTTTTAGTTGAAATTTTTTATTTTGACATAAAATATATTTAAAATAGATTATGATTCAGATTTTGACAATACCTTACATTTTTAAATTTATATGTTAATTTAGTGAAATGTATCACATTTATTTTTTTGTTTTTTAAAAATAGAGATTCAATTGATTTTTTTATTTTAAATATGAACTAAATTGAGCATATATATAATAATAAAAATAAATTAAAAACTTAAACATGAGTAAAATTAACTAATTAAGCCTAAAGTGTATATTAAATAATTAATGCTTAGAAATCCTAAACTTTGATGTTAAGAAATAAAAAATATTGAAATATTGAATTCTAAAAACCACATTACAGTTGTAATTTAAAAAAAAATAAAAAATATTGTACCTTAGAATTCATTGAGATGCATTTTACTATAAAAAAACCTATTTTCGTGCTTAGTCTTCACCACGTAAATTTTCATAATAAAAAATACAAACCTTTCAAATAAACGTTGTTTGTAAGATCAAACAATATTTGGTGAACATTATATGATGAATTGGTCTTTGTAAGTGGAGAGAGAAAGGACTGCAAGTGGCATAGTTTATCGACTTTTATAGTATTATGGTTGATGTGTGAATTCAACATAATCAATAAGAACCAAAAATCAAGTAATGAAACAAATATGAAGAGTGGAGTGTAATGGTTCAGAAGAATTAGAAAATTCATATACGAGATTGCAACTCGGATACACAAAACTCTTCGCCTTGTATTTTCCAGTTGAGAGAATGGAATGTTTTTATTTATATTATCAAGACAACGGCGCAAAGCATGCAGTGTCGTTTCAAAAACAAATTATTTTGGAATGTCGAATTATATCATAGTTTTTTTTATTGAGTTAGATTTAAAGGTTTTTTCTTGACATTGTATCAGAATCAATGTTAGAGTTTTTCTTAACAAAATTTGATATTTGTTGGATATATGGTTTTATTTATTATCAAAATTGTTATTCTACTATCAATTAATGTCTAGTCTTATGTATAAAATATATATACATATGTGTGAGAAATGTTGGAAGTCTCGTATCAATTAGAGATGTACTGTATGGTCAGGTGACTATACGGCTAGAGAAAGACGGCTGGTCACATGTGTTTGAATCTTTGAATTTGGATAATACAAGACAGAGACTGTTCGGTCGGGTACGGTTAAGGGACATTCTCAACAGTGAAATATTTCTTAAGAAACATTGCAAACAAGGATTAAGAGTAAGTATTGATGAGTGTATGGTGGACCGAGATTGGGCCGTGATTAGAGTTTCGCTAATCTTAGACTCATCTCAAAAACTATAAATAGAGATCAAAAAATACCTTTGGTAAGTACCCCGATCGGTTTGGAGCTTTGACAAGAAAGAAGTGGATTAAAGACAAACAAAATTACCCAAGTGGAGAATGAGTAAATTGTGAAAGCATGTTTTGTGAAATTATTTCACCCTACATCAAGAGATAATGTTAATTTAGAATATATAAGTGAGTATAATCTTATCTTACAAATTAATTATGTAAAATTAAGTTAAAGTTAAAATTTACTTTTTTTTAAATAAATATTTAAATGGTATGAAACTATTAGACGTATATATTAAACTGAGGTGGAATGTTCCTGAGTAGTTGCAAAACCGAGGAAGATAACAAAGATGAAAAAAAAAATGTTATAGGAAGGCATGGTTGTGGTCTCTGGTTCTTGGATCATGTTTCGTACATTATTTAACACAACAATCTTGGTGAAAAGTTCACGTTCATAGATTTCTTTCCCATTCAAAGATTTGCCTACGATGCTTCCATCAACTTACTTAATAACTACGTTACTCTGTTTAAACAATGAGATTAAAATATAATAAGTTTCAATTCATTAATTCAAAAAAAATATTAAAGTAATCAATTTAGAATAAGAGAAACTTAAACTTGATGTGTATGTTTTCCTTGAAAAATAGACTTAGGAAATTTAGTAGTAATAATTCATGTCTCGCTTTTTTTTTTTGCTTTTTGCTTTTTGCTTTTTGCTGAAAGAATGTCTTACAATTCTAACTTATTACATTAAAGATTGTCTTTTTATCCCATTAACTCACTCATCCAAATCAGTGGTTTTTTCATTAAAATAGTGCAATTTTATTTCAAATTTATTGAAATACGTATATTTTAAAAAGAATTAAAGAAATTAGTGAAAACTCATGTATTTACGCATGTGTTTTTACTTTTTTTTTGTGATACAATAAAAAGTTATTACATAATTTTGATAATTAATCGGTACCAACAATATTAATAAAATTTTAAAAAATAAAATAATAAAAGGAAATATATTGATAAAAGTAAAATCGTTAAAGAATAGAGTATATTAAAAATAAGGATAATGAATTAAAAAAATACTAACAAAAACTTAAAAAATAAAATAACAAAAGAAATATATTAATAAAGAGCAAAATTATTAAAAAATTGTTTACACCAAAATAAGAGTTACAAGGCTAAATTACTTTATGTCTAGTTATATATAGTTATAGTTAATAAAGTTATATTTTAAAAAGATCAACTTTAAGAATGAAGTCATACTTTTAAAACACCACTTCTATATATAGTTAATTTTATTTAAAATTATCTTTTAGATATACGATTTTGGATTTCACCTTTTTCTTTAGATATTACTATTATCGCCATGATTTTTACCTTTCTTAACTTATTTTACTTTTTCAGGTGGTGGGTTTGTTTGATAGAAAGATGTTTATTTTATTTTTAAATAATATAGTATAATTCATTTAATTAATTAAAATTTAAATATCAAAATATTATTATTTATTTTTTAAAATATTTACTTATGCTTTTAATAAATAAAATTCACATATAAGAAAAACTTGAGAAAAAAATACTTAAGTAAGATGTAAGAAAACATAAAAAAGTAAAAGTAAACAATAAAAAATAATTTTAATTTATTAACAAATTATTAAAAAATATATGAAAACTTATATTTACATAAACATTTAGAAAGAAAAAAAAAAGAAAAAACCTTAAAAGACATTAAAAAAATAAGAAGTAAAAAGATTCAAAACTTCTAATTGTACGACTTTTTTTTTTAAATTGTAATATCAAAATACTTTCATTTTAAAATATTTTTTAATAATTTAATTTATAAATTTTTAATTTTTGCATGCTTTCCATTCTTTCTAGATAAATACAATTTTTATTTATGATATTTTTAATAATTTGATCGATGAATTAAAGGGGGAGGTGTGGATAGTGATGGAGGAATGGTCTGTTGAGTGTGAATAAAAAAAAGGAGGAAGATGGAAGAAATGATTGTTGGCGGAGATGAAAAATGAAGATGATAATGAGTGACAAATTTGTGCCTGTTTTATGATGAATGGGGGACTGTGACTTCATCAACCAAAACAAAACTCTTCAATTGTTGTTGCAAAGTGTCATGAATGGAGAACATTTAGCGGTGCAAACAATAAAAGTGTGGGTGTGAAAATAAGGAAAAACAAGGCACAAAAAGCACATTGGGCTCTCAGCCCATTAGAAAAAAGTATAAAAAAATGTAAGGATGTTTCACCTTTTTGAAAATTCCAATTTTAATCTTAATTAATATTTTTAAAATTTTTTCTTTTTTTTTATAAAGTTGTTCTGATACCTCTAAATTTTTCTCTTTCTTATTAAAATCATTATGCACCTCTATGATAATTTTGAAATCTGTACCGATTTTAAAATCTTTTTCATAAACTTTTTAAATTCCATTTTTAGATTTAAAATTTTATAATAATCTAATTTAATTTAAAATTTTAATATTATTTAACATACATTTATATCTTAATAGTTATTAAAATATAATTTCTACTACTATAAGTTATATTAAAAATAAAAGTAGCAATAAAAAATATTATTTTTTTAAAAATACTATAAATAATATTACAATTTTAAATTAAATTAAATAATTATTAAATTTTAAATAATTATTAAATTCTAAATAAATAAAAAAATTAAAAAAAAAATCTTTATGGAAATCCTTTGACATATTTTAACAGATTTCGATATTAGATAAACAAAGCTTTTTACAATTTAGTTGTTTTAATTAAAATTTAACAATTATTAAATTAAATTTAATATTTTAATATAATTAATATATTTAAATATATTAAATCAAATTTTATATAATTATTTTTTATTTTTATTATTATTATTTTTATTTTAATTATTTTATTTTTATTTTTTATAATAATTATTATTGTAATATAAATCATACTTTAATAATTATTAAAATATAAAAATATATTAAATAATATTAGAATTTTAATTAAATTAAATAATTATGAAATTTTAATTAAAACACAAAATTTAAAAGAATAGTTTATTGAATATCAAAATTCGATAAATAAATCTTTTTAAAATTTTGTTTTTTATTTAAAATTTAATATTATTTAATTTTAATTTAATAATTAAAATAATTTAATATATTTAAATATATTAAATCAGATTTTATATTATTATTTTTTTATATTTTTTCTTTCAATATTACTATTTTTCTTTTAATTTTTTTATATTTTTATGTTTTTAATATAACTATTATAATAATTATATTTAATAATTATTAAAATATAATTATATTTAATATATTTAATAATCCTAATAAATATTTTTTTAATATTATATTTAATATTTTAACATACCAAACTTTAATATTATTTAATATATATTTATATTTTTTTAATATAACTATTTTAATAGTAAAAATTATATTTTAATAATTATTAAGATATAAACTTATGTTAATATTAAAATTTTAAATTAAATTAAATTATTATTAAATTTTAAATCTAAAAATGAAAATTAAAAAAATTATAAAAAGGATTTCAAAATTTGTACAGATTTCAAAATCTATTAAAAGGGTGCATAGTGACATTAACAAGAAAGAGAAAAACTTAGAAGGGTGCAAAGTGATTTATCAAGAAAGAGAAAAAAAAAATATTGATTAAGATTAAAATTGGAATTTTTGGAGGTGCAGAATAAGAGGTTGGAGGTGTAGGATGAAAAATCCAAAATGTAAATTTAAAATTGTTACTAAATGATTTAGGTATTATCTAGTAAGTATATGGTTTAAACCCTTGGTTGGTCCTGAAGTTTATTGGAGAATCTCAAGTGGTCCTCATATTTGAAACGGTCTTAATTGAGTCATATTTTTTGTAAAAATGAGCACATTTTACCTTATCCGTTAAGTTGTGATTAACGGAGTTAAACTTTGGTGACATGTTTATACTGATGTGCATGATTTAATTAGGTGGAATTTTAATTTAAATTAAAAATTATGACATGGCAAATTAGGGGTTTTCATTTTGCAGAGGGGAGGAAAAGGTTGTGCCGTCACACGTAGTGGAGTCGCGAAAGAGATTGATTTTAAGGTGGAATCGTTCTTGCGATGACAATGATTGCACGGATGTTGGCAGCGAAACTGAACTCGCGTCGGGGCAACTATCTATTCACGGTGGTCTCTTGTGATGATGGTGAAGTACGAAGGAATGTTGCGATTTGGTTGGTTCTTGGGGTTTCTCTGTTTTGATTTTCAGCAGGTTTTTGTGTCTGTATTTTGATTTACTGCAGACTGGTTAATGTTGCCAGCATCGTTGTTGCAGCTGATTCCTTTTCACAACCCCAAATGCAGAAAACAGAGAAAAGTGATGGCCCACAACATACAACGGATGGTTCGTGAATGGTGAAGGACTCTAGGCATATACTGCAGGAGTCTTTGAGAGAGTCGTCAAAGGTGTAGAAGAAGATGAAGCTAATATTGATGGAATGGGTGACAGAGAAGAAGAAGAGGTGAAGTTTTCCATTGTTAGTTGCACAATAGTGTGAGATGGAGAAAGGTTTTCGATGAAGAAGAAGAAGAAACCTAGAAACGAAGATGAGGGAGTTTGAAGTGAAGGAATACAATTACATAGAAAAGCGAAGGGAGGAGAAAATCATGGGATAATCCTGTTGAGCCGCTTTGAAGAAATCAATTATGGCCTCACATACATTTTTTTCTTTAACTTTTCGCAAATCTCAACTCTGTTTTCTACATTTGGGCCATTGTTTGAAAGCTAAAGGGTGGGCTCAAAATTGAAGCTTGGGTTGAAAAGGAATCAGATTCCCAAATTGTTTCCAGCCTCGTAGAATGCTGAAACTTGTTCTTCTTTTTTGGTCTCAAACACAATAAACCCAATAATGACAATGAAGAACACGAAGAGTCGAGAAGTGACTATAGCCTAGCGAAGCTCCGACTGCGACCGGGGACCGTCGACAAGGCCCATGGCTTGATTCGTGGTGGTTAAATGAATTCAATTTTGCCATGTCATAATTTTTTAATTAAAATTAAAATTCCATCTAATTAAACCATGCACAACAGTATAAACATGTCATCAAAGTTTAACTCAATTAGTCACAATTTAACGGACAGAGTAAAATGTACTCATTTTTACAAAACATATGACTCAATTGAGACCGTTTCAAATATGAAAATCCACTTGAGATTTCCCAAAGGACCAACCGAAGGTTTAAACCTAAATATATTTAACTCTAATTTAACTTTACCAAATCAAGATGTAACAATTGGTCTTATTTTAATTAATATGAGATTTGTTATAATTTTATTTAAAATGAAAGTTGTGAGTTCTAAATTCTGTCATGTATTTGTAAATGAATGTTTACACTGAATCATTTCCAAACATTCTAAAAATAATAAGCATCACCAATTTTGTTCCACACAAAATTTAGAAGAATAATTTACTATCGAGGAAGAAATTGACTAGTTGACATTTCATTAAGTGAGAATGGAGTGCAACCACTTAGAGAATGTCCATGACTTGATTCTTGCATAAGAGCTTTCGAATCCATTGTACCATGCAAGAAAAATGTGGGTTCCTCTGGTCTTGGTAATTCAACTAAATGATTGCCAAAATATGAAACAATCTTCACCATTGATGGTCTAGCATGAGGATTTTGTTGTACACATAGTAAAGCAATTTGAATGCATACAGAAACTTCCTGTTCTGAATATTTTTCTTTAATACTTGGGTCTAATATGCTTAATATTGTCTTATCCCTCCATTGTCTCCACACCTGAATTGTGAATATAAAAAAAATTAAATTAATCTCATTGATCATTAAAAATGTAACGTAGAATCAACAAGGAGTGAGAACAAAATTGTCGTATTATACTCACATAACTCAAAAGGCTGTTAGCAATTTCATGTGGTTGATCATAAGAAGTCGAATTCTTTTTTCCAGTAATAATCTCTATAACCATGACTCCAAAGCTAAAAACATCTGATTTTTCTGAAAATTGTCCAAACATAGCATATTCTGGAGACATATAACCACTACAAAAAATAACATTAATTTAGTTAAAATATACTTTGTAAATAAATAAAACTTAAACTATATAATATAATTTTGTTCTACACCCACTATGTTCCAACAATTCTCGCTGTACTCCCTTCGTCTTGATTTATTTCAATAATTCTGGCAAGACCAAAATCTGAAATTTTTGGAATCATATTTTCATCCAATAAAATATTACTAGGCTTAAGATCACGATGTATGACTTTAAGTCGAGAATGTTCATGTAAATAAAGGATTCCTCGAGCAATTCCTGTAATGATTTCATAACGTTGAGACCAACTTAACAAATGTGCTTTTTGAGAATCTGCATATTTAAAAGAAAAATGTAAGTGTAAAACATATTTTGAATATATAAATTGAGTTTAATCAAATTTAGAAAAAAGATATATACACGTAAATATTTAAGCATTAAAAGAGTGACAAACCAAATAAAAAATAGTCAAGACTCTTGTTGGGCACATATTCATAGATAAGTATTTTTTGTTCCTCTTCAAGACAAAAACCAATGAATGTCACAAGATTTCTATGTTGAAGCTTGGCTATCAATAAAACTTCATTCTTGAACTCATTTACTCCTTGTTTAGAACTTTTTGAAAGCTTCTTTATAGCTACTTGTCGTCCATCAAAAAGAACACCCTGAACATTAAATCATTATTAATGTTAAAATTAGAATAAAAAAAACTAAATAAATGTCATATTTTCTCACCTTGTAAACTTCTCCAAATCCACCTTTTCCAATCCTATTCTCATTTGAAAAATTGTTGGTAGCTGCTTTAATTATTGAGAAACTGAATTGCAATGGCTCTAAAGTGACACTTTCATAACCAACTGAGTGAAATACATAAAAGGTGGAATTGTAAAATTAATTAAAATTCTATAAAAGATATTGAAACTTAAAATGGTGCATGTTTAACATAATTTTTCTTTGACAATACTTACAATTTTCTCTAAGAATAGACTTAACACTCTTCCTTGCTTTTCTCTTTATCAAATAGTACACGAAGATAAAGAGTGCCACCGAAACAATAATAGACAGAACAATCGAGATAATTGTTCGCAATTGTCTTTTTGTTTTTTCTGCATAACAATCAAAACAGGTTACTATTAAAAAATTTCTCTCACCGGTTACCTTCTACTTAGTTGTCAATATATAAATTTTCACAGTAAATATATCCAATGTTTCAAATTTAAATGGTTAGTTAGAATAAACAATATCTCGTCTGCGTCATATGATGTCTTGGCCTTTGTAAGTCGAGACAAGGGGCTTAACTGATATTGTTTATTGACTTCCAAACGGAATCTTTTAGTTTTTCATTAAGGATATTTTTAAACGGCGTTATTTTTAATTTGATGAAAAAGGTTATAATGAATATTTCTTACTCAAATAAAAAATTAATTGAATAAAACAATTATATATACAAAAGAACCAAAACAAATGAAAAGTTTAATAGAGAATAAATTATTAATTATGTCTAAAATGTATATTAAATAATAAATACTTACAAATCCTTAAATTTGATTATAACAAACAACAAAATACCAAAATATTGAATTCTAAAAACCACTTTACAGTTCGTAATTTTTTAAATGAAAAAGAAAAAAACTATTTTACAATGAGAATTCATTTAGATACACTTTCCTATTTTTTTTCTCACTCGTAATCTTTGTGCTTAATCTTCAACGTATCAATTATTTACTTAATATATTTTTTATTCAAATTAGCTTTTAAGAAATATTCTAATTTTAAAAATTAATTATTATTTATATTTAGAAAATAAATATTGAGATATATTTCATATCTTTCACATTTCCATAATCCGTTCACATTTTAATATTGGTATCAAGGTTGCTCTTATGAGACCATGAAAGAAAGTTTCTCACAAGTCACCATTATAATTTTAATATGGGCAATACAAATGCATACTTATTTAGATGGACTAGATTCATGAGAAGTCATGGAAGAAGATGATGATCATTGTCTAAAAATCTCACCATAGCTCAAATTAAAATACATAAGTAAAAAAAGACAAAGAAACAAAGACGAAATCATGTTTATTAATTGGTGTCATGCAAATACCCTTACTAGAATCATGACTTTAAAGTCATCAAAAGAAGTTTAAGATTACTTTAAAAAAGAATATAAATGAAATAAGAAGATTCGATGCATGACAATTTTAACTTGATAAGGGAGTTTGAGATGCAAAGGATAAAAGAGTATGAGAATGAATTAATACGCAAACAAATTATTAGTATTGCTAACAAGATAAAATTGTTAGGAGATGAGTTTTCAGATTGTAGAGTTAAGAAAATTATGGTGATGCCAAAGAGAAATGTAGCATCCATTGCTTCGTTAAAAAACACAAAATATTTGTCCATTTGATGGAAGTGATACATACCTTGCAAAGCATAAGTGCAGCAAAGATTAATAAATTTTGTATGATCAATGATGCCAATAACTTAAAATTATTCAAATTCATATGAAAGACATAACATTTGCGTTGAATTTGATGAAGGAGGAATTGACTACAAAACTATAAAAGAATGATCAACATCAAAAGAAGATGAATATCTTTTGAAGAAGTTTCATATCCATGTGAAGAAAATAGATAAAGGCACATATTGTAACATTCATCAAAGGTCCAATGTCACTACACTTAAATTTACAATTGATAAAAAAGATGACAATGATAGAAGAAGAAATACAATGAAGAATGTGAAGATGTGATCTTATGGAAGAAATAAAAAATAAAAAAAATAAAAAAAAGAGAGAAAATCAAGCATAGAAGGAAAACCAAATTTGAAGATTTAAAATTCAAATAAATAGATATTAATCAAGAATGTTAAGAGTATTTACTCAATATATTTTTTATTTATATTAATTTTTAGGAAATATTCCAGTTTTAAAATATCTTTTAGTTTTAGAGATTAATTATTATTTAAATTTAAGAAATAAATATAGAGATATTATAAATATTTAACATTTGATATTATCTTTATATATATATATATATATATATATATATAATATAATACATTAATAAAATAATAAGTTATTCATACAACATATTTTTCATATATCTTATATTTTAAAAACCTTTAAAAATTTATTAAGGTCTTGATGGCATTCTTATTGTGTTTGTGTTGTTCATAAGAATATATAAAGTTTTATGTGTGTTTAAAATTGTTCTTAAGATTTTTTGAGTGATTAGTCTATCTATAAAGTAAGAAAAACTAATTATATTACTTTTAACTAATAAATAACTTGTAAATTGTTGATTTTATGTTTATATAATAATTGATTTGTGTAATTAAGTTCTATGATAAAATATGATTATATGTTGAAATTTGATATTTTGTATGGTTGATATTACAAAATTGAGATTTGTGATTGTTGTTATATATTAATTTGTAAGGTTTAATGATATAAATTCTTAGAATTTTGTTATGGAGAATTAAGTAGACTTACATAAATTATGTAATGGAGGAGTGGAATGTACCTTTAAAGAGTGGTGGAGAAGAATTACCCGGCGTCTGCAATGGAGGCTCCCTGTAAAATTTGAAAAATTCATATCTGAGATTGCAACTCGGATACAGAACTCTTCCCCCTGTGTTTCCCAGTTGAGCGAATGGCATGTTTTTATTTATATCTTCTAGGCAAAGGCTGCAATTATCACCAGACAAATCCTGCGTACATTGAGCAAGAACATAAAGGGTTTCTGAGTCATCAATTAGTGAAGATTTAGTCACATATCTCGCTGTACTGCTCTTCGCTGCCTCAAAAAGATTATACAACGTTGTTGATAATGTGTAAGTGAACAAGCTTTGCTCCCGAACATCGTTGAAGGTATTGATAAGACTCAACATTTGAAAAGGTGGACTCTTTTCAACTTGGGAGAAGAAATGACGATAGGAATAGCGAAGCATGCAGTGGCTGTACCAAATTACAGCCTCTTGAAACGAATTACACTCTGAAGATATTATGTGGGTTGCGTTGAGGACACACTGATGACAGAGAGGAGAGGGAAGGTCACCTCGGCACATGAAGAGGCCATACACAGTGTCCTCAACAACATCCTTATAATCCATTTGGTTGGTCGCATTGGAAGACATGTAAGAGAGAAGGGTGCTCAGATGTATTTTGAAATCGCGGTCAGCAGTTACATTAGTTGAGCAAATGTGATTTAGATAAATTGGATTTTCTGAAAACATTGAATCTTCAGGTGTGGAGCTATAGAAAGGGTAAAGCTCATACCTAATGTTGCAGCTTGGATACAGAACTCTCCCTCCTTGCTTCCCTTGGCAGCACCATGGAAGGTCGCCTATCACTCCACTCAGACAGCTTCTGCAATCGCTGGGTGACAGGTCCCGAGTACACTGAGCCAGACAATAAAGGCTCTGAAACCCAGAAATATGTGCTTCCCTTGTTGCAAACTTCTTAACAGAAACAGCAGCAGCATCTGCAGTTTCGTTGATGGTCTGAAACAATAAATTCATGAAACTTTCCTGGTTTGAGATATTAGCAGTGTTCAACAGGCCAACTCTAGGTCTGATGGAGAAAGTGGAGAAGAATGAAATGTTGGAGTAACGAACGGTGCACTCATCGTACCAAATCACAGCTTGCTTAGCCAAGGAGCATTCTGAGGATAATCGCTGGGTTGCATTTTGGACACATTGTTGACAAAGCTGAGAAGGGACGTCACCCCTGCACATGAAAAGTCCAAAGACGGAGTCCGAGGGGTTTTTTCCATAGACTGTGTTGTTGTAGAATCCGTCGTTGTCGTTGTCGGTGGCGTTATCTGATAAGGAGGAGAGTAGGGTCTTGAGATTGGATTGGAAGGTGCTGCCATCGGTAGTGTTACCCCCGGAGCAATTGTGGTATAAATAGACAGGGTCGGAGTTGGACTGTGCCTGAGTAGTTGCAAATCTCAGGAAGCTAACAAGGATAGAGAGGAGGAAGATGTTATAGGAAGCCATGGATGTTCTTACGAGCTCTTGGATCATGTTTTGTGAACCATTTTATGTTTGCTTTACTCTGATGAAGAAGCGTGGTGTTTGGTTTGAAAAGTAAGTCAATGACGAAGCAAAGTCAAGTTACAGAAAACATAAGATAAGGTCACAAACAAATGAATGGACGGAAGAAAAACACAGACATCATGATCTTTAACGATGAAAAGTCACTACCAGTTATTTTTAGGATAATTGAATACATCAATATTTTAATATTGTTATTATTTAATTAATTTATATTGATATTTATGATTAGGATACTAATATTTTAACAATTTTAGATAACTATTTTATTATTTTATATATTTGAAACGATTAATTATAAACTCTCACATAAATAGATGTAAAAAATTATCAAAATTTTTGTGTTAAAATACATTTTCTTTATAATTATTATTATTAATTATAGAATAATTTTAAAAATTATAATACGAAAATAATGTCAAAATATTATAAAAAAAAAAATATTGTCAAATAATCGTTATCCTTATTTTTACTACCGTGTATCAGGATCTCCTGCCTCCTGATGAAATGGATTTGACCAGATCCTTTCATCAAATTAAATACTCCAAGAAACCCAGCTAAAATAAGAAAACTAAAAAACGAAGAATAAAGCTAAAGAGTTATTATGTATATCATCTAAACTCTTCCAATAATTAAGTTTGAATCTAATAAGGTTTTAAATGTGTTTAAAAGTTTAAAAAATAGTGTCTGTACTTGACTTTTTTTTATCATTTAATTGATAAAAACAAAAACAAAAATTAAAAAGTTTTAAAGGTTTGGAATGGTAAGTCAAGTCAGCTGAGAATGAAAGATGTGGTGGAGCGAATTAATGAATGATGAAAAAAGAGACCCGGGATTGACTCGAGTATCGTGACGTTGGATGCTTCTGTGAAATTGCTCATCCTTGCATCAAATTACTTGTACACACTACAAAAGTTATGATAAAAGATATTTTGAGTTAAAAGATTACGTCATAAAATATGATCTCTGGTAGAAATTTTTAAAAATTTAGAAAAAGTAAAGATTAAATATGTTTTTTTTTCCTAAATCTTGGTGTAAAATAAAAAATTATATTTGTCCTAATTTTTAAATTAAATAAAAATAAAATTTTAATTATTTATATATTTTTAGTTTTAAATGATATTTAGTGTTTGATTTGTTTATATTTAACCTAAATGCTAGTTTATAATAATTTTGTTTAACAGGTCAATATATATTTTTTAAGAGAATTAAATATATTATTTTTTAGATTTTAAAATTGTTATGGTTGTGTGATTGAGATTATTTCTTTAGTATTAGTATGTGTATTTTTTTTTGTCTAGGTCTCGTATCTCGTTATTTTTTGTCTTCGATCTCCGTTCAGCTAAAAGATACAACACAAGGTATTTGGATTTTAAAGTGAATATTTGTGCGGTAGTTAAAATAGTTAATGTACAATCATTTTTTTTTAAATCTGTATTTATAGTTTTTGTATTCGACTTTAGATTAGCAGTGGATTAATCAATACTCAATTGTTCATAATTGTGTTTTGCTTAAACTAATTAATAAATTAATTAATGTTAGTGTTACTTTTGTGATAACTTGGTCATTAAGCTAGTTATGTAGTGATGGTACGATCCATCGTATGAATATTACATTACATAAATTAAATAAAAAATTAAGGAAATAAATTTTAATTTCACACTTTAATCTTAAAAATTAATCTTAAAATAATTAGATTATTAAAATTAATTATTTTAAATTCATTAAAAAAAATAAACATTTGAAATTTTATATATTTTATTTCACTTCTATGTATTTTTTGTGTGTATTCTTTTAGATTGACCATTTATGTTTTTATTTGTAAAGAAAATAAAATATGTTATTCGAATGTATATTAATTATAATTTTGTTTAGTTGACATCTTTTATAAATTAATTTTGTCTAAAGTTGGTCATGTTCTTTCATGTTAATAAAGAAAATTTTCGGCCTCTTCTTGATGAGTGTTAACTATGAGATCTTTTAGTTTATAGAGCCACTTAAAAAATTATTATGAATAATGTCAAAAAATAACTTTAAGTGAGAAAATCATAAGAACTGTTATCACTCATCATTGATAGAAACAACCATCATCAACCCCTCCACGTGTTACGTTCATCGAATGGAACACGATGAAGATCTTCATTTTCGAACTACTTTGGGACCAACGGCGAATACGCAGTCGCGCCAGGTTTACCCGCGTGAGCGTTCGCCGGGAGTAAGGGAGTGTTGGGAATGCAAGTGCAAGTAAGTCTCACATTGGATAAAAATGAGAAAATAGAGTATTATATAAAGATGAAAGACCCGTTAACTCATTGTCTTAAGATTTTTGAGTAGAGAGTGGTATCAATCCTTTATATGATTGGGCTTATATCTTATTGGTCTTTATATCTCTCCGGAGAACCTCTTCCTTAGTAGACCCAATAGTAATATCAGAACCGATACAATACAGCCACCCTGAAGGAGAGTGGAGAAGAATTAGGTCAGGATCCAAAGATATTTTTTATTTTTTCCTTTTTAGTATGGGGTGAAGGCTGCAATTAAGGGGTTGCAGGAAGCAAAAGTTGCTGTACTCTGCCCAAGAACGTGAACACTTGTCAGTGGATAAGGTTCCCTATTATTTTCTAGTGTTGGGGGCACCATGGTACCATCATTGATCAATTGGAGAGTAAATCGATTTGGGGCGTTGGATTGAACACATCAATGGTGTTTTTAGCCTTCGTGGATTGCAGTAAGAAGCAGTTTCCTATGTAGGTTGAAAATTAAAACAAAAGCATTGTGAAAATCAAATTTGCATGAATAAATTTGGGAGATCTGTAGAAACTGAAACTTAAATTTTTACATTTTAGATGAAATTTAAATTTATACAGTAAGAAGCAGTTTAAATTTTTACATTTTAGATGAAATTTAAACTTACATTTATTAAGAAACAAAATTAGTCTCATAAATTTATAAAACTTTAATATATTCTTAAATTCAAACCACAATTGTATATTATATATATTTAAAATTCTATATTTGTTAAGATATATTTTATATAATTTTTTTTCCAAACATAATATTAAGTAACTAAATATATTAATTAATTGATAAGTGTCAATATTTTATATATTTTAACTCTACTTTTTATTTAAATTTAAACACTTCTAATTTTTTTTAAAATTATTTCTACTTCAATTTCAAATTTTATTATTTTTTATAGCGATTTTATCATTACAAGGAAAAAAAAGCCATTTATCAATCGAATTTAGCTGTGAAAATAACGCGATCATAAATTATGATTAAAATATACACCAATTTACATCAATATATTAGTCACCAAAACAACAACCAAATGGTTTGTTATATCTTTTAAGTGGATTAAGCTCAATATATACTTAATTAATTAATGTAAAAAGTTTATTTACTTTTAGTGTGGATGCAACATATGCAACAAGTGAAGATTCCAAAATCAATGAAAATATTATAGCTTTCGATTTTAGAGGATGCATGTTTGGTCGGAGAAACAGAGAATAATCAAGGATTTTTACGTCGACTTTTCTTTTTTTGTGTAATCTTTCCGGAGAAGCTAAAAAAAGTTTTTCATGTAGTGATGATTGGTTGAAAAACAATAAAGAATTTTAAAGAATCCTTTATCAATATTGAGATTACAAAAAGAATCCTTTAACATATACCACAATAATATATAGTTTATATTCAAGATAATTAGTAGTTAGATTTAATTTATTTTGTTTAAATACTTTAAGTTTATTTATTGATAATTTGTAATATTAGATAATTGAGATTAAATTAAAAAATTTAATTACTACAATTGTTTTGTTTTATGGGAATTTAATAGTATTGTCTCCTGGTAAAATATTTTTTTCTTACAGATTTTAAAGTTAATGTCAAAACAAAACACGTATTTAAGAAAACAACATAAAATTTACTTCAACTATGATTATAATTAATGTAACCTGTCACTTTATAAATTAGTTAACTAACGTAGATTATATTATATTGTTTTGTGTTTCTTGAGTGCACCCTTTCATTGTTAGGAAAAAACTTCAAATTTTCATAATCTCTTTCACTCTAAATTTATATAAACAAATTCAATTAATTTCACCATACACAACCACCATTATAATTGCAACTATATAATCATTCCTTAAAGTAACTCTGTGACTAACAAGATAGCACAAACTACATTAAAGTCCCCAATCTCATACGTAGCTGCTTGTTCAAAAGTAATGACTAAAATAATTATGCAGAGCACAAAGTGCAAGCATCAATCAAGAAACAGTGTTGCAATTATGCAGTAACTTCATACCAGCCACTGTCACACAAAACAACCTCCTACCTTAAGCTGGAACACATAAAAGGTCACTTTCTCTCTCTATTTTAGGATTTGACATGAAAAAAAAGTTTCTGTTATAATATTTGATAATTTTTATAAGAGTTACTAAAAAATAATTTTATCATTTTAAAAAAAAGAAGAGAATAAAAAATAGGAAAAAATATTATTATATATATATATATATATATATATATATATATATATGTGTGTGTGTGTGTGTGTGTGTGTGAAGTAGCATTGTTCATTTAATATTGCAAACCACAAGATGACCGGCAAATTATGAAGCACAATCCCCTTATAATAATATCTCTTCATACTTCCTTCCTTTTAACTCAACACCCTTATTCAAAGATTCAATCTTCTCCTTCTTTGGCATGAAACAGGGCCAAGACCATAATGGGAAACATGGGTTATTTTCTTACAAGCTATCTTTTAGTTCTAATAATGTTGTTCTCAGCAAATGCTCAATTTGCTAAGAAGACTTACCTCGTTCAAATGGATAAGGCAGTAATGCCAAAAGCCTTCACCAACCACCTTGAATGGTATTCATCAAAGCTGAAATCGGCACTGTCCAAATCTCCAGAAGAAGCTGATGCGGACAGTGAGAAGAGAATTATCTACACTTACCAGAATGCTTTTCATGGTGTTGCAGCTAAGTTGACTGAAGGAGAAGCTAAGAAGCTGGAGGCTGAAGAAGGAGTTGTGGCCATATTCCCAGATACAAAGTATGAGCTACACACCACAAGAAGTCCTGCATTCCTCGGGCTTCAACCAGAAAAAGCCCCTAACATGTGGTCAGAAAAGCTTTCTGGCCGTGATGTTGTAGTGGGAGTGTTAGATACTGGGATTTGGCCAGAGAGTGAAAGCTTCAAAGATGTAAGCATGGGACCAGTACCTGCTCATTGGAAAGGTGCCTGTGAGATTGGAAGAGGATTCACAAAAAGTCACTGCAATAAAAAGGTTGTGGGGGCAAGAGTGTTCTACCATGGATATGAAGCAGCAATTGGTAGAATTAATGAGCAGAAGGAGTACAAATCACCAAGAGATCAAGATGGGCATGGCACTCACACAGCAGCTACAGTTGGTGGCTCTCCTGTGCTTGGGGCTAACCTTCTTGGTTATGCTAATGGCACAGCAAGAGGAATGGCACCAGGTGCAAGGATTGCAGCTTACAAAGTGTGTTGGATTGGTGGGTGCTTCAGCTCAGATATTGTGTCAGCTATTGATAAAGCTGTGGCTGATGGAGTGGATATTCTTTCCATCTCTTTGGGTGGTGGAGTCTCCTCTTATTACCGTGATAGTTTATCTGTTGCTGCATTTGGAGCAATGGAGAAGGGTGTTTTTCTTTCATGTTCTGCAGGAAATGCAGGACCTGATCCTGCCAGCCTCACCAATGTTTCACCATGGATCACCACAGTTGGAGCCAGCACAATGGATAGAGATTTTCCAGCAGAAGTTAAGCTTGGAAATGGTAAGATAGTGACTGGAGTTTCACTCTACAAAGGGCAAAGTGTGCTTTCAATTGAGAAACAATACCCTTTGGTGTACTTGGGGAGCAACACTAGCAGGGTTGATCCAAGATCCATGTGCTTGGAAGGGACTATGGATCCTAAAGTGGTTTCAGGAAAGATAGTTATATGTGATAGAGGCCTTAGTCCTAGAGTGCAGAAGGGTAATGTGGTGAGAAGTGCAGGAGGGGTGGGAATGATTCTCACAAATACTGAAGCTAATGGAGAAGAACTAGTTGCTGATTGCCATCTCCTTCCAGCAGTTGCAATAGGAGAAAAAGAAGGAAAAGATCTCAAAAGTTATGTCCTATCTGGTCAAAGTGCTACTGCAACTCTAGCTTTTAAAGGTACGAGGTTGGGAATAAGGCCATCTCCTGTAGTGGCAGCATTTTCATCAAGAGGGCCAAATTTTCTCAGCCTTGAAATTCTGAAGCCTGATTTAGTGGCTCCTGGGGTGAACATTCTTGCTGCTTGGAGTGAGGCCATTGGTCCATCAGGTTTGAAAGTGGACAACAGGAGAGAGAAGTTCAATATACTCTCTGGAACCTCAATGTCATGCCCACATGTGAGTGGTGTAGCAGCCTTTCTCAAAGCCAGGCACCCTGAGTGGAGCCCTGCTGCTATAAAATCTGCTTTGATGACAACTGCTTATGTTCTTGACAACACCAAAAAAACTCTCACAGATGCCTCAACTGCTAAACCTTCAAGTCCTTATGATCATGGTTCTGGACACATTGACCCTATCAGAGCTCTTGACCCTGGTTTGGTATATGACATAGAGCCACAGGACTACTTTGAATTCCTATGCACACAGAATCTGACTCCAACCCAACTACAAGTTTTTGCCAAATATTCCAACAGATCTTGCAAACACTCTCTTGCCAGTCCAGGGGACTTGAACTACCCAGCCATTTCATCAATCTTTACCCAGAAAACAGCCACTTCATTCTCTAGACCTGTGATTGTTCACAGAACTGTCACAAATGTTGGCCCACCTGATTCCAAATACCAAGTTGTGATCTCACCATTCGAAGGTGCTTCTGTCAAAGTTGAGCCTGAAACTCTAAATTTAACAAAAGAACACCAAAAGCTGTCTTACAAGATTACATTCACGCCAAGGGTTCGGCAAACATCTCCTGAATTTGGAAGTCTGGTATGGAAGGATGGTTTGCACACTGTGAGAAGCCCCATTGTGATAACATGGCTGGCACCACCAATGTGAATTTACAAGTTCAGTAGTGTTTCTTTGTTGCAATAACAGAATCTTCTGTACTAGGAATTAGAAGTTCATCCTTTTGTATTACCAGAAAAGTTATTATTTTAGTATTCTATGCTATGTTCCTCTTCCTCCACCTTGGACTCAACCAACATCTTCTTCATTCACGTATAATTCATAACTTCAAAGTTGCAAAATGCTTAAAAATTTCCAACAAATGTGGAACTTATTTCTGATTCTCAAATTTCAGTTGTTGTGATTACATTAACTACTTCTTGTTCCTCCACTGTTTTAGTTTATACACTCATGCTTTCTGAATATGCTTATTTAGTATATCAATTATGGACTAAGGAATTGAACAATGTGAATACAATATATACACATGCAATTTTTGGTTTGTGCAGAAAAAAATCTGGTTGTCTTGTGCCTTGGCAGATAATTTACTGCAACAAAACTTGGATGCCACGAGTGAGGATTTCACTGTCACAAACGATTATATGTCGCTTTTCATTAGTTAATTTCCTTGTGATGTAAGCATAGCTCATCATTTATGAGAGTTGAAGTTTAGACAGACCCTTTTGACCATTTGGGACAGAAAAGTTAATGGATAGCAGAAAGATGAGGCAAAGCATTTACTAATGAAGCTGCACTATTCTTTTCCAGCTATTTCATTGTTTCTTCACCTCTCTATCTGTCTGTGAATTTAATTGAGTTGAACAGAAGAGGCTCATTGCATGTGCATCTCAACTGCTAAGTAGCTGGCCTCATCAAAGTTTGTGGTCCAAAGTACTTATACGGATTCAGACACACTATTCTTTAGTACGTATGGTTTTTCTTTTATATAATGCCTTCAAAGTTCACCTGCATGCGCAGGTCCTATAAATCTAGTTTTCCAATGTTTTTCTGAATTCAAAAGTAGGGCATGGTTTTTCCGTGATATTGTTTGTGACAAGACATGTTTAGATTAGAAAAATGTTTTTTTAACAACTTTTTTACAAAGATTATGATATGTGTTGGAAGTCTATATTCACTAGAGATAAAACTAAATTATAATATATAAATGAGATACAAACTTTATTTTATTAGTCAATTTTATAGGATTGAGTTAGATTTAAACTCACCTATGTTTATGTTAACTGCAATACAAATATCCAGAGAAGTAATTATATATAGTTTTTTCTTAATAAACTTCTTTATAACGAAATTTTTGTTTTTTAATTTAATAAACTAATCAAAACCCAACTATGAAAAGTTAAAATGCACTTGAATAAGGTACCCACGTATTCACTCTAAAATATAATAAATGTTTATGCTGTTTTAAAATGAGTTACTACATCAAACATTCTAAAGAGAAATTCAACTAAATAACTAAATAAATGCTTGTATTAATATCTTGAATGAATATGTTTGTCATATTAGTTTTAGATTGATAAGGTTCAAATTAATCAGTTACCTTGTTTGTCGTATATTTGTAAAAGTCACACAAAGTTAGGAAGTCAGTATGCATTGTTTAATTATACATATTTTTAGGTTAAGAGAAAGATGTCATTTTTTATAATCTCATTTTACTATCTTTATCTTTATGTGATTTGCTTTAGCATTTTTCTATCAGTTTGTCAAATATAGAAAAATATGATTGTCCAAATAATTAAGTTTACTAAAAGATGTTATCGATAGACTAATTAAACATTAAAACCTTTGGAATTTTTATTTTTTTAATAAATAAATTTTAAATTTAATTTAATCTTATTTTTAGTTAATATGAAATTTACAAAACATCTCCATTGTGTTAAGGCATAAACATGTAGAGTGTGTAATTAGACATTTATTATAGTTTCCAATTACAGATAGCGTAATAAATTTAATTAGGATATATTTTTCAAATGGTTCTGCTACCTTTGAGAGTGAGTTTTAAATTTACTTAATTTTATAAAAATATTTATAAAATGAATTTTACACTGTAAATTTGTCTTCTTTTTTTTTGTTGATGTGAGATTTCCTATAACTTTATATAAATTAACATGTGAGTTTTAAGAGAGAAAAGAACTTCATCTTGCTTAAAGTAGTTAAATTGCTTCATTGATACATTAGGTAAACAACTTATAAATCTTCTGCACATCTTAATACAATTGTTATGATTTAAGATTTAATTTATAAGTTAGTAATTTATGGTGTTAAAAACAATCTCTATTTATAAACAAAAACATAAAGAACAAAAGAATAGAAATATACTAGTTCTGAAATAATGCTCATTCTTCATCTTTTCCTTTCTTTCTATGTTAGTTATCATGCATATTGTTTGTTTTTTTACTCATAATATGTTTTCCTTTTCTTTCATATCTCTTAATTCTCCTTATTCATGATTTATTTTGTTGAGTGGATGATAAAACTCTTGTTATCATTTTTGTTTCAAAATTTTGTTAATTATCAACTTTTGCTTAGTCATCCTTAGTTTAACTGAGCGAGATTTGGTCTAATATTTTCCGTAGTACTTTAGGAATTAAATCCACTCCATCAATTGCAGCTTTATTGAAAAAAATTAACACAAATTTGCGTTCAGTCCATTAAGCAAAATGTGTTTTCAGTCAACAAATTTACATGAATTTATAGCCTTTATGCTTATAAATTTAAAATTCATCAACTTTTTTTCATTTCTTCATCAAATAATAATTACATCTCCTTATGATTTATATAAAATATTAGGACTAAAAATAAATTTTCAAATAAAAATTAGGATTAAAAAGGTAAAGAAAGAAGTAAAACTATCATAATATTAA
The DNA here is from genome assembly GCA_027742785.1 of Vigna reflexopilosa. Taxonomy (NCBI): domain Eukaryota; kingdom Viridiplantae; phylum Streptophyta; class Magnoliopsida; order Fabales; family Fabaceae; genus Vigna; species Vigna reflexopilosa. The sequence continues at coordinate 27,945,120 of CM050928.1, read as the reverse complement.
TTTTCATCATTACTATTAGTCACTTTACATAAAGTCAACTCTTTTTTAACTTTTAAATTTTTTAGTTTCCTTTTTGATAATTTTTTTTAAGTTATTGAATATTAGTTATTCTTATCTAATTACATCACTAATCTCTATTAATTTTTGTCAAACAATTGAACAAAAAACACTTGGATCAAACAAATAAATTTTAGAATCCGTAGAAGTTTGAATGAAGGTCAATTTTGAAATTTTTAAAAGATTATCTATGTTGAATGTCACTTGAATAAAGTCTAGTGCCATGAAACAGAGAAAAAACTTCTTATCAGGGCTGAGCACCACTTATCTCAAGCTAAGTGTTGGAAGTCTCATATCGACTAGAAATAAGGTCATTTTATAATATATAAGTGAGGTACAAACCTCACCTTAAAAGCCGGTTTTGTAGGGTTGAGTTAGGCTTAAAATTCACTTTCTAACATGGTATCAAAGTCATCGTTAAAGCCTATCCTAACGAGTTCTAAGTGGGCATTTTTGTTTCCACTCGTTGTCGGGCTAATATTTGACCACCCGATTTCTACTATCACACACGAGATATTTATACCTCGGCATGAAGGGGGTGTGTTGGAAGTCCCAAATCGACTAGAGATAAAACCAATTTAATAAGTGAGGTGCAAACCTCACATTAAAAGTCGGTTTTGTAGGGTTGAGTTAGGCTTAAAACCCACTTTCTAACACTAAGTGTCATATTCCAACAATGTTCTTGGCTGAGTGCCACTTAATTTGCACTTAATGCCACTTGGACAAACAAATGAGTCTAAGTGCACACATCCAACGTGGAATGACTCGCACTAAGCGTCGATTATACAAAGAGCTATGTTTGAATGAATTCGCTTAACATGTAGTGTTTGACACTAGGTGTTGATTCTGTTGATAATTTTTTTTATTATTTTGTTTTCCGAAGTGGGAAGTGTATTTTGAAGACAATGACTAATTGTATGATGAAGTTCAACCCTAACAATTACTTACTTATAATTGACATTATCATTGTTTTTATTTTGTCTTTTTATTATTATCTTTCACATATATATGGTTTTTATTTAATAAATCTGGAAATAGAAATATTTGGTTCTTATTTATCAACAAATTGAGCTATTTCAAATACAAAATCAAATAAATAGGAATCACTGAAGATTAAATAATATCTCAACAAAATCAATTGTCAAAAGATTTAGTTCTTCACTTACAAAAATCAAGTACAAATTTCAGGTTCAATTTAGTTTTGTCCCATTTGTCCAACAAACCAAACCAACTCACTTAGCGAAGAGAGATTTACTCGCCTAGCGAGTTGTAGGTTTTGAAAATTTGTAAATAGAGGGCTTGACATAGTTAAAAATTCATTCTTCTATATAAAGGACACTTGACCTAAAAGGAGAGAAAGTAAAGCCGCATTCAGGAGACTGAAGGTATTCATCTATATTCTTTTTTAGAGTTCAGAATGTATAGGAGTAACTAACTCTCTAATTCACAGGATTGAATATAATAGATTATTGTTTACATATAGTAATATTTGTTGATCGAAAAATAGTTTGGAAAACCTGATTAGGATAAAAAAATTTAATAGATTTTACATTATATACATAAATGTTAAATAATTAATCATTTATAATTAAGACTTGTTACATGTGGTGTGAATGATAGAGTAAAAGTTATAATTATATTGTTTGATGTTTTTACATAAAATTGGATATGAACTTCAATTCTAATGAAGTCTTTATTATATAATCATAAACTCATTATTTTAAATTGCTGTTTAGAACTTTATAATTATTTTATTCAAAAATCAATATTTTTCATTTTTTAGCCTAAATTTATTAAATAATCATAATTTAACTTAATCACATTAGTCTATTAAGAAATAATATGTTGACTTATTCGTTTTATCTTTTTTACAATTTAATATATTTATCAATTTTGTTAACACTTATATATTTTTTATTTATTATAATTTTCAAATGTTTGACAAAATGATTAATATAATATTTATTTTTGCATACTTTTAATTTCTTAAATACTAACAAAATTTATCAAAATATATTTTTTTGTCTAAATTATATATGAATCACAATTATTATAAGTATTTTGGAATACTAATTATTATTTGTTGTTCTGTAACTAATACACTTAACATTAAACAAATCACGTTAATACCAATTAAACTTTTATTTATATTTAAGTTTCAATGTTTTTTTTACTTATTGACTCCGAAAGAATATTTAATAAAATTTGTAAATTTAATGAAATAAAAAAATGTTGGAAGAGTGTTAAAATAGTACTATTAGCTTGGCATATAAAATATTATAAAAAGTGCTATAAATGGAATATATAGTGTTCCAATGTCTTGTTTCACATGAAAAGAGCTTTATGTAATTAAGTCAATAGAGTTATTTTATCCCTTTTTTTTTAATATACGAGTATTAAAGGATGATGTATCTCTTAAAATGAGATTAGATAAATGAGATGGGATTCACTAAAAAATAAAAAGAGAACTTATTAGGTTTTACAAAATTATGATACTCATGTTTAAATCTGTAAAAATATTTAAGCACAATATGGTTTTTTCTTCATAAGTTTTATATTTTTCATACAACATTTAAAAGTAACTATTATGGGATTGTTCTAATTTAAGCACTTTTTTTACTTCATGTCTTGATAAACAACTTGTAAAAAATAGAGAGAAATTTTGTTGTCCTATTCAATTGGAGAGCATCGAGTATTTTTTTTATTAAGTTAATGTTTAACTTAATTTATAAATCTTATCATTAGTCAGATAATAATATTTAAAATGTTCTGTCTATTCGTACTTTTCTTCCAAAGCATACATTTTTCACCAACGTTAATAGATTTTCTTAAGCAAAATATTTAACTAAAATTATTTTTGTAAACTATTACATTAGAGATTATATTTAATAATAAATTAACTAAACATGTAATATCAAATGAAGAAATAATCGTTAGTAGGGCATGTTTAATAAACTAAAATGTGTAATATATTTTGACAAATTAATTTTCTCATACAAGACACGATAGCACTTACACAATTATTTGTGTGGTGTTATGAACTTAAAATAGTTAAAAATGTCGTTTTGAGTTCAAGGACACGTCGTATTGAAGCAGTGATCGTGTATGTATCGCTTTGTCGTTTGAAGCGCTCATCACGCGCAAACATGGTGATTCTAACCAACGTCACCACCATCATAAGCATCGCCTTCTCTTTGTACCGTTAATCGAATGTTCTCCTAACTTGAGCCATGTCCACCTCCGTTCAGATTCGCGACGCCGGCATCGCCGCGGACGCAGTCGACGGCTTCAACTCTCCGGCGAAGCAGAAAGCGGCCAGCCGAAGTGCCTACGGCAACCGCCCCCTTCTCTCCCTCCGCCGAGTCAAACAGTTCCTCGGTGCCGCCAAGTTCAAGCTCTTCTTAGCGCTGTTTGCTCTCTCCGCCGTCGTTTTGATCACCGCCAGACTCAGTTCGTGGATGGGTTGGCACCTTCACAACCCTTCTTCGGTTACTTCAAGGTATAAAAAGATTAGATCTGTTTTTCTTCTCTGCAATTTTATTTTATTCTGATGGATCTGTTCTTTTTAGGGTTGATTTAGAATGGTTGTGGTAATTAAATTATTTCACTAATTATATATATATATATATATATATATATATATATATAATCTATTATAATCAGAGTTTTTGTTCAGAAATGAAAAGTAGTTTTAACATGATCAGTTTGGTTTGGATATTTAAAAAAAAAGAAAACAGTTTTGTTATATGTATTGTTTGCTTTAAAATAGAGTTCGCGTTACTTAATCTTGCAATTAGATGGCATCGTTTGGACAAATTCTCTAAGTAAAAGGTGCATAATGATGTTTTAGGTTGTTTTTTTCACCATGATATGTGTTAGCAAAGGATTTTGAGATTCCTATATAAGAATAGTCAAGATGGTAGATTGATTCCCTAACATATTATAGATTTGTAATTGTTTGAGAGAAACAAATGAGTCTATTTAGACAAAGTTCTTCCTAAGGACTTTTGGAAAGAAAAATTGAAATTAACTTCATGAACTGGATTGACTTATGTATAAAAGTAATTTTAACTTATGAAAAACTTCATTTAATTTTTTATTCTTATTATTTTTCACTAACCTTGTAATTGGGTAGATAATTTTACAGTTGTGAAGAAATTTAAATTCATTTTAATTTTTCAGATGTTGTGTTTGGATAAAATAATTAACATTTATTAAATTTTAGTTTACTTGTTTGGAAAGAGTATTTCAATTACTACCAAATACAAAAATTATCACTATATAACACTAGTGACGTGGATAAAAAAAATTGTACAGAGATCGACAAAAAATAATCACTACAATTCAACCAAAAAAATTTGGCTAACATCCACCGAAAATCTTGACAAACGGCAACCAAGAAGTAAACTTGACTTACTTCTCAAATAAATAATCCCAACAATGTCAACCGAGAATAACTTCTATTCAAGTTGGTTGAAAAATAACCTTGACTAACATTATCTATAACATAATCCTAATTAACACTACCCAAAAAAAAATCATGTTTAACATTAGCTAGAAAACAACCAAAACAACCTTGACGGTAACAGAAATTTCTAACTAACATTTGTTGGGAAATAACATTGGCAAAAAAATAACTTTGGCTGTTGGCAACCAAAAATAAATATGATTCATATTAACCTAAAAGAAACTCTGGTAGACATTTGTCAAAAAGTGATGTCGAGCTAACAGTATCCTGACCAAAGTCAAGTTTGTGACATCCCAACTGAGATTGAACCGAAGAAAGAATATGAAGAAAAGAATGATCGATTTAGGAGAAGAAATAGTATGCATAATTTTAAATTCTTAATTTTTAGGTGAAATTTGAAATTCTCTGATTTTAATTAATTAAATTGATAAAATTAATATATTATAGATTCCTAAAATTCCAATATTTTTCAAAACTTTCTGTTCAAACAATATATATTTTGAAAAAACATTTTAAATTATTTATAGAAGTGAATTACCCTTTAGAAACTCTCCATTCAAAGACACTGTAAAGGTCCTTATAGACACTTGTTCGAATATTTTATTGTGATTCTAGCTCAAGCCTGAGTCATTTGGAGTAGTGCTGGATGTCACGTTGCATTGGGTTTGAAAGTCGGTTGTCCTTGATTGTTTTAAAACTAAGAGTGTTTGAAAATTGATAAAGCCTACACTTGTATTTTCTTGTAGTGGTTTTTCCTTGCATGTAAATGACATTGTGGTTCTTGCTCCCAGTAGGATAATAGTTGTGGAGTTTGATTTTTTTATGTTTCATAATTTGAGCTTGATCTGCTGATACAACTGATTTAATTCATGATTCAGGGCTAGCTATACTGTGCTTATAAACACTTGGAGGCAAAAATCTCTTCTGAAACAAACTGTTGCTCATTATGCATCCTGTCGAAGTGCCGATGCAATGCATGTGGTGTGGACTGAAAGTGAGCAACCATCTGAGAGGCTGAAAACATATCTTAATAAGATTGCGGTTTCGAAGTCTCAGAAAGCTCACAAACCAAACTTTAGATTTGACATCAGTGCAGATTATGAGTCAAACAGCAGGTTTAGGCCAATTAAGGACCTCAAGACTGACGCAATTTTCTCAGTTGATGATAATGTGATTGTTCCATGCTCTACTCTAGATTTTGCTTTCTCTGTCTGGCAAAGTGCACCTTCCACAATGGTGGGATTTGTTCCTCGAATGCACTGGCTGGATAAGGAGGTTAGTTATTAGTGAATTACAGCCTTTCCTGTTTCATTACTTGAATTGAACCGCTTGAATTTTACATTTTTACTCTTTCATTTCTCAAAGGTGAAATATGACTTCGAAGTTTGCAATAATTCTTGCAAGTTGGATACTGAAACCTTTAGTATTTTATAGGATTGGCTGTATGGTCCAGTGGCAGAGTCCAACCAAACTAAAGCTTGACATTGAGTTTTTATTGGTCATGTGATGAAGATAAACACTTCGTTAATTGTTTACACAAGAATGGTTGGACTGCAACCTCTACATACGGTGTTAAGGGTGGGGATGGAGGGAGAGAAAATGAAACTAAAATGGACTTGGCTCTTTTAAAGTGATACTATGGTATCAACCTCATTTTAAATGTATTATGTTTACAATCCTCTAATTTACTTGCAGATACACCCTTGCTTAATTTAGAGACAAACTTCAAAGATGACTAATCTTGTGCAGAATAATGGGAAAACACATGGCATGTTTGCTACTATATTTTTATTTAGAAAGGGAAAAATAAGAGCAATATGCAGATGTCCACTGTGTTCATGGGATGTGCTTGATAATAACAAAATGGAACGCTGATTTACCCTTATTGAATATAACTTGATTTGCTATTTTGCATATTGTACCTGACTGATTTCACTTTGTATACTACAGCAAAATAATGTTGCATATTACAGGTATGGAGGATGGTGGTCTGTTTGGTGGATGGGCACTTATAGCATGGTTCTCTCAAAGGCTGCATTCTTTCACAGGAAATACTTGGATTTATATACTCAAGAGATGTCTCCATCAATTCAGGGCTATGTTTCCAGGGAGAGGTAATATATATGATTAATTAACCCTCGAGACTTTAAATTTGTTCTTATCACTTAATCTTTTTCGTATCCTTCATATATATTTTTTTTTAATTTTAAATTTTTTTTCCTTCAACAGAACTTGTGAAGACATTGCAATGTCCCTTCTCGTTGCTAATGCTACAGGTGCTCCTCCAATATGGGTGAAAGGTAATTTTTTGTTTGCAATCTACAGGAGTAACTAAAGTTTAGAAGAAAACATTTGTTGAAGTTACAGTGCATGTATTTTTCCAATTAAATTAAATCTCATGCATGCTATCGGGCTAAAAATTTTGCTCATTATGTGAAATTTTCAAGCATCGCCGCTTGGAAATAGACATGGACATTGTTTAAGCATTATTAAACATGAACACAGCAATAAACAATAAGGATGCAATATGTGCATCTCAATTGATATGAAGTTTTTTCTATGGAAATTTCTTATTGTTGAATAGATTTTTTTTTTTTTTTTTACTTTCTGTAGTGCTTCTTAAAGTTGCTGGGGTGTTGTAACTTGTAGTTAATAATTAGTACTTCAGTATTAGCGTCTAGCACAGAAATTGCTCCAATGTCATATCACAACATTAAATTTTTTAAAAACTATATGAATAAAATCATTGCATCGCTCCTATATTGCCAACCTGTAGGAGGAGAATCATATCTCCTGGTTATTAAAATAAGAAGCATAAAATTAGAGACGGTTAAATCTGATTCAGGTCTTAAGATAATCATGATTAAAATAGTAGCCACAATACCATGAATTATGTAGCCTTTGGCAGAATAATCCTCACTTTCTGCATTTCCAAGTATGGGCTACTTTAAAACGGAAGAAAAAATAGTAATGGACTAATTTTACCATTTTGGGTTGAGAAATACTCGTGTGGTCTTGGAAAACTAAATAATGATCACTAGTTGTCTTGGGTTGTCTCATTGTATTATTAAAACTTATACTTGAATTTTGCAGGCAAAATCTATGAGATTGGTGCGTCGGGTATTAGCAGTCTGAGAGGGCATAGCCCCAGGAGAAACAGATGTCTCAATGACTTGATATCGCTTTACAAAACTTCTCCACTTGTGTTAACTAATGTGAAAGCAGTTAGTGCTAGAAATGAATGGTTATGGTAGATTTGTTGATTCATTTATCAGTAACCAAGTCGACGATCCATTCTACTTCCAAAGAAAAAATATAAAAAACAAAACTAAAGATTAAATATCATTGGTCAAGGAGCATATTGTGTTTGTGTATAATAGTTTCACATATCTACAGTAATGTCAACTACATTTTGATTCATTGATATCTGATGAAAAACATGATGCCATTTGAATCCTAGTTTTTTGCTTGTAGTTATTCTGCTTAAAGGCCATGCATGTACTGATCACCACTGATTTTCCTGCAAAAGCGTGATGCCCCACCTTTTCTTTCCCCTCTATCTTGTGAAATCTTGATAAAACCAAACCCTTCTCTTTCAATGTCTATTCCAAGTACACAATGTCCTTAAAACTTGAGAAAGATTCTCTGGGGTGTAATTGATGGTCATGTGACCGAATCACTTTCATCAATAACTTTTAAACATGACTTGATAGTAGTAATTTTTATAAGTTAAACAGTTCTAATGGTTAAGATATCATAAAAATGTCTTTGCTAAAGATCTGAGCCCTCTTAAAACCAGGTTGAGCATCAAACATATAATGTCTCACGGTTCATCCATTTACCTATGATTAAATCATGCTCAAATTGATGGTAATTGAATGTCTTTTAATACTATATAATACATGAAAGGCAATATCAATAACTGGATAAAACAATACTTAACGTTAAGGGTTTCACATTTACATCAAGTTATAACCTCTTGATTGATTGTCACCATTCGAATCCATCTTTAGCCATATACGTTTATAAAGTTTGACATCTGGTGAATTTTGTGGTATGCCACTGTAGTCTATAAGCTTTGGAGATTTTGGTATCACTCCTTCACTCTATCTGTATTTTGCATTTTTTTTATTGAACTTTTTGATATCGCTCCTTCACTTTATCTATATTCTGCATTTTTTTTTACTGAACTGGGGTTCAGTGTTATACTTTGTATCAATACTGAGTGCAATCATGCATTGTTCTCCATTAATGGAACACTTTAACAATTTCACATAATCTAACTGATGGTTTCAGTATTTTGCAGCCTTATCCCTTCATTGTTGTGTACAACTCATCCAACCTGTTATATCTGGTTACATATAACTCACTACCTACCCATATGGTTACACGTATAAATGGACTAACCAAACTGATCAAAAGAGCATTTATGTTGGCTTCTTCCGTCAGGGTAGCAAACAATTGGTTATTGAAATTCGTCATTCCTGTGCATAAATAAAATACCACTGAATGTCAGTGCTTTTTGAGTATTTGGGTAGGTTTTCAAAATCAGACAAGTATTTGGATTTTTCTTTCCTTAAAGAACTGTGAAACAGAGTGATGCAGAAGAAAAAGGAAAATGAAGAAGCTATATTCTACTAACCTTCTCATTTCATTCATTAATAGTTATAAATGTATATTGTTATTGTATTTCACGCTGGATTGGTAAGAAAAGAGGAAAAATATGTAATTATTCAATTCAATAAGGTTCTGTATGGAAGAGATTATATATTAAACAAATCGATTACTTGTAGTGGAGATTTCTTGTAGTCTAAAACAAAAAACAAAATGATGGTGGAATCCGAATTAAAAATATTTCCAGCAAAAAAAGTCAAATCATTTGTGCTACCTTATTGTTTCTTGAAATTCTGTTCTCTGCTACTTCGTAACCAAATTTCCTTTAGCAGACGTGTGAACACAGCTTTTAACAATTATTCTCTTTGACTTCATTCATAAACTATGAGTAGTATATCTATACTTGCTGTCAAAAGAAAAAGAAGATGGACTGAAAAAACCAAATGTCTATAGTTAACTTGAAGTTAAAAGAATTACTAATAATAGTTTAAATTAACATTTTTAGCTGGAATTTATCTCTATCAACATTACTACATAACGCCATGCTAGAAATTGATGGGTCAAAGCTTTTCTATGGTTGGATTAACAATATTTAGAAATTATTTTAGAAACCCTTTTTAACTTTGCTTTAAATGAAAGTCATGTTGTACTATATTTCTTTTGAGTTTTCATGAATTATTATCTTTAACCCATATGAAAAATGCAAAAAAATAAAAATAAAATAATAAAGTCATTTTCAATTATATAATCATCATAATTTTGTGACATACCTTTTTTCGTTTACATATCTTAGTAAATTATATAATCAGCCTAAATGGCTTTTTAAAATTCTCACTTGTAAAATTAGAGGCAGAAATTTAGAAAATTAGGTTTGGAAAACTTGACTTTTGCAGCCATAGATTGCGGTAGTTGCTTTCTTGGCTTACCAGTTGCATCCAACTCTAAGCACACATTCCCTTTAAGAAAAAATATTAGAAAAAATTAGCTAAGTTTAATTCTAATTAGCTATTAGGATTAGGACTGATCTTCAATTTTTATAAACTACAACAACACAAATGCAAGAGTCAAACTCAAATTCTTTATATAAATCTCATTTTCACTGATTAGACAAATCTTTATTAGAGGTCAGGTTTAGAAAATAAGTTCTTTAAGAATTTACAGATGAAAAAAGAGAAATACATTAGTTTATGGATAAGTTAATTTATATAAAGTTTCTTACAGAGTCTATCTATTTTAGTTTTTAATTTGTATACAAATTAATTGTGCCTAATGAAAATTTTCTCTTTAGTAAGTTATGACTTAGTCCCACATGAAATCCATTGTTGTGTCCTCCATGGACAAGGATACCCTACAAGTCCAACCACCATCCTTTTCCTGTGTGCCTATGTCTTCATAGATCAATCACTTTCTTCTTTGATTCTAGACAGTGCATACCTATCTAATAGTTTATTTTATAAATTTTAGTCAAATAATTTTGTATGAAAGAGCAATATTTTTAAGGAAATAAACCAATTTACACGATTTTTAGTGTAAAATAAGTTGTTTGAATTAAAATAATAATAATCAAAACTAAGAAGAAAATAAAAATATCTCTCAAGCAACATTATGCAAATAAAATTTTCAAAGCTATGATGACTCGGTTAATCTTAGACTAGATGATCTATATAGTCATAAACATCAATGAGATCATCCAGTGACCGAGTGGTTGTACCATCCAGATTGAATGGTCACTCTTAAACAATAATTAGAATTGACCAAGATTAATTTACTACAAAATATGATTAACACCAATCGGGCCATTATTAGGCTATTAGTAATCTACCATACCTCAAAATCTACTAATACAGGTTTGAGGTAAAGAGGTAGGTGATTAAAATTATTATACATTAACGGCCAAACTCGCATTAACTTTAACATTAGACTACTTTATGCAAGTAACCTCCTAGTTTGACCGAACAATGTGAAGAACGAACGATATAAGGACGAACATTAAAACACTCAAGATTTAGTACACAGATAACCTCCATCTTATAACCGAAACACAACTAATATAACCAATTGACTTAATTTTTAACTCAAAATATTAACATAGTATATTTATGGGTTTTATTCTTTATGAAATATACACTTAACTTATATATATATATATATATATATATATATATATATATATATATATTCAACGTGAAATTTAAATCATATTTAGATTTTCAATACATTTTACTTTTAATTTAGAAAAAAATAAACAATAGAAATTACAAAAAAAAAAGTGGCATAACCTTTAAATATTTTTTTAATCTTTTGTTCACTAAGAAACTAATTAAAAAATTTAGCTATTTAAAACAATTATTAAACCATCAACTTATCAAGAAGATATATTCATCTTAAATTAGATATCGAGTTTAAAATACGTTTTGGAAGACGAAATACAGACATTAGGAAGATTAGTTTATTAAGTGAGTTTGTTTAAATTAACAAAAATTTCGAACATACAAAAGAAAATAAAACTCTGTTGTAAAAGTTGCAAATTGTGTCATAAATGAGAAAAAATAGTTATGGGCAACACCTGTTTCACTTTATGATTTTTATTTTTAGAACGATAATAAATATCCATAATTGTCACACCACTTTCCACAATAAAGGCACTCACACGGTGACATGCAGAAGGAAATTAATTCATCTCCAAAGATGGATTTTTTTATATATTTATATAAAATATTATTTAAAAATTGCAGAAAAAAGAAAAGATTTTAATAAATGTAAATGCTGTGAAAGTTGACTAAAAACAGTGTCTTTCTCTGAATAGAAATTTCTCTCTTCCTTTGGGATAAAAAGCAGAGGAAGTTTGTTAATAATTATATTTTCTAAATTAAGAGTTGCTATTATTGGTGTACCTATTTGAATATATTTGTTTATTGCATGATAAATCCATAAAAAAATATATTACAATGAAAATTAATAGCATGGCTAAACTAGGTAATAAAGAGATGGGTTCGAAGTCATGCATTCAATCTATAATTTAAGTAATAAAGTGTTATTATATTTGGAATCTTTCTAATTAAGGAGTAAATAATTAATTAACTATCATTTTTATTAATGATCAAGCTAAAAACATTAAAAATATTGTTAAACATTTTCTTTGAAACAAATCAATCACTAGTTAATATTTTCTTTGCATTTAAATTCCTTTCGAGTAAATTTTTTACATAAAATAATAATGAAAAAAAATGAAACTTTTTTCCTATATGTATATCTCAAATGACCAAAATTGAGAGAGATTATTAATGAGTATTTGTTACTATCACCATACGACAAAATTGCAATTAGTAGATTACAAAGTCAAAATCTACCAAAAGAAAAAAACAAAAGAGTTTTTGGTGGTCTTCTACTATTACCATGAATAATGATGACCTAAAGAAGGTTGGTTTGAAGAAAGAAAAGAAGTTGGAAGTTTGAAGAAGCATAAAAGGAAGTAAAAAGGAAAATCACCTACTCTCCACTTTTCTCATGCCAACCTCTCGAACCCTACTTTTCACATCTTCTCTTCATCTTTAATAATTCATCATATTTTATGTAAACCCTTTTTGTACTTAACATGCTACGACAAAAGTAGTAGGTTTCATATTAATCCCATTGTAAGACAACTTTTTTTACCATTATAAATTAATAAATTAATTGATAAGTCTTACGAGCAAGAACTTATTAAGAAAATATTACAGACACATAAATATTTGATAGTATATATTGTTTGAGTGTATGGGTGAGTCTTTTCTTAAACATACAATATTTCACTGATCGCAAATTCAAATTCTATTTATCAATCTTAGTCAGAAATATTTGTTAAAGGTATGTTAAAGTAAATTCAATTCATATTATAAAAACAATATGTAACATACATCTTTATTTGAAGAAAAATATTATTTGACATATTTAAATTTTGTACATTCATTTGTCACTTTATTTTTTATTTTTTTCTTTCTTAAAAAATTACAAAAATTTACACTTTTATGATTATTTTAATCTTGTATTTTATGTTAAATGAATGTAAAAATCTGTCATAATATCATTACTCTTATCTTCAAACCTCTATTTATAAATTTTGTGATGAATTTTTAATTATAATAAACTTAATTACATCCCAAACACATTATTAAGTCTTTAGACAGAGATAATTTTTAAATTAATCTGTTTTAATGTGACTGTTTAATTTTGATCGTACTTCAACCACCTAATCTAATTTCACCTAATAAAAAATTGATCATCTGACTAATAATTGTTCCACAAGAAATTTTATCTATTTCTAATTCAAAATCTAAGTTAATGAATTTTTAAAATTGAACTTTATGTTGTTCAATTTTCACATATTTATTTAACGTGAAATTTAAATTTATTTAAAATTTTATTTTTTTTTTAAATGTGAGTTTCTTCATTAATACTTCTCCTTAAGTAGTTAATTAAGTACTAAACCTATTTAGTTAATTACCAATCAAAAATAACCCCATATAACATATATCTTCTCCAAAAATACTATTTTTAATATTTTTTTCCTTTGGCTTGCATTAAAATAAAAGAGACAATCAATGTGAAACAATGAGTATATGACATGACGTATAATATCATGAAATTAAGGAACCGATATTTTTGTTGTCATAATGTAAACATGGAAATAAAAATGATACCAACTGGAAAAGTGCTTTTTACATATACACTGAGAAAACGTCAATTCAGTAACATCAATCCCCAGCCTGTGTTGCAATTGTAGCTGTGCAGATAAATACAACAAAAAAACTACAAAACAAGAAACAAAGTACTAATAAATAAATAAATTAATTCCTGGGCAGTGCTGCAATTGTAGCTGTGCACATAAACACAAGCAAACCAAAACACAAGAAACAGATAACTACTTAATAAATAAATAGATAATAGAAAGAGCACTATACAGAAAAAGATAAGAATTCACAGTTCTAAAGAAAGTCAAAGTCAGAATATAGAATGCGTAAGAAGTTTGAGTATTAAAAGAAAAAGAAACGTCTAATGTACGGTTAGACTTTGATGTACACATCAAACTTGTCACAATTGGTAGTATATTTTACAAGTTTTGTAAAATTAAAAATAAAATTATCTATTTATCTTTTTTTCTATATTATAACTTTATGGCTTTACTTTTTGTTGTTTTCTTAAATTTTAATTGCCTTAAGAAGTTATTAGTATTCAAAATTCAACTCTTTTAACACGTTTTAGCAAAATTCAACTCTTTTATCCACTGATACTTTTTCTGTATTAAAAGAAAATTATTTCATTATTTATTGAATACTTTTCAGAAAGTACATGCAAAATATTTTACATTTGCGGGAATTCATATATGTAATAGCGAATAAAATTATATTATAAAATATAAATATAAATAAAATAAAAATATTTAAAAATAAATAAATTACGAGTTTAAAGAAAATTTGCAAATTTAAAACTGCTTAGTTTTATAAATTTAAAATAAAACATAAATTTAGAAAGTTAAATTAGAAACCATTATTCAATTGCTAAGATTTTTTTAATCAATACATTTATTTAGATAATTTAGTTATAAAAGATATCTAAATAAAGACTAGTAATACTAGATAATGAGTAAAGGCATATTAATTATTCGTATTCACTCTATAAAGAACAAATAATTAATTTATTTAAGTGGAATAGTATCATTCAAGACACTTCTTTAATATTTTATTAAAAATTTTAGTAATGGATATTAAAATATGAAATTTCTCCCATCCCCAACCGACAACCTTGTTTATTAATGTTTTAAATTTGGTAGTTTTTATCAATAAAATTATGTTGTTATGCTTCTTAAATATGCTTAATAGAAAAACTTTGTATCTAGTAGAGTTTTAATCAGATACTAATTTATGTTTGGGAGAGCTAAGTTTTACTTAGTTAAAGCTTATTATTTGAAAATAATAATTTTATAAAATTTATTTTATAAAAAAATATATTTTTCTTTCTTAAGTTAAACTGTAATTAAATTTAATTTTTTATAATATTTACAAGTAAAACATTATTTATTTGAATTTGCAATATTGAATTTTTAATTTCAATTATATAATTAAAAGCATAACGCCATAATGCATAAACTTAGTTGAAATAGTTTATAATGTATAAATTAAAAAGATTTTAAAATATTTGATTAAATACTGTTTTTTATTTATAAACTATATATTAGTTAAGTTAACTCATCCATCATAAAACATTTTATTATATTAAGTAATCACATCAGAGTTAATAATAGTATTCTTTTGAAAAGAAACACAAAAAATAGTATGATAATGTCCTTGTCTGACTCACTGTGCAAATCGGTATCGAAACAAAAGAAAAACAACCTCAGTCATCTCAACTCAACGTTAGACACAGATCACTTTGACACATTGCACTTTCATTCTACACACCCTTCTTCTGCAGACACAGACACCGAACTCTTAACCACCAAACTCTTACTCTCATATACATACAAAACAAATTCACAAAATTCTCTATATTCTTCTTCTTCTTCTTCTCTTCATCTCTTCACAACCACAAAACCATGAACAACCCATTCTCCCTGACAACTTGAATCCAACCATCGAACAACATCTCCAACATGCCATCCCGACAACTCTCCACCTCATCAGACACACCGCCACATCATCATCACCACCACCACTTTTTCATACCTTTCCTTGCCGTCACCCTCTCAGCCTTCTTCCTCCTCCTTCTCTTCCTCTTCCTCTGCCTCCACCATACCCTCACCCGCAAACGCGCCGCCCACCCTCCTCCTCCTCCTCCTTCCTCTTCCCCCCCGCACCGCCTCTCCTTCTCCGTCCTCCGCCGCGCCACCAATTCCTTCTCCTCCCGCCTCGGCCACGGCGGCTTTGGTCCCGTATTCGCCGGCACCCTCGCCGGTGTCCCCGTCGCCGTCAAGCTCATGGACTCTGCCTCTTCCCACCAGGGCGAGCGGGAGTTCCACAACGAGCTTTTTTTCGCCTCCAAGCTCCTCTCTCCCCATGTCATCACCGCCACACACTTCTCCTCTGACCCCAAACGACGCCGCTTCCTTTTGGTCTACGAGCTCATGCAAAACGGTAACCTCCAAGACGCACTTTTGCACCGCAAGTGCCCCGAACTCTCGAACTGGAACACCCGCTTCTCAATCATTCTCAATATAGCCAAAGGAATTCACTTTCTCCACTCCTGTGACCCCCCTGTTATCCACGGCGACATAAAGCCGAGTAACGTTTTGCTTGATAGGGATTTCTCTCCCAGAATTGGCGACTTCGGGTTAGCGAGGTTGAGCTCGGAGCCTCCGAGGTTTGAAATTGAGGTCCTGGAGTGTGATAGTGTTAATAATGATGAAGAGAAGCGGAAGGTGAAGGACGAGGAGGTTGAGGATTGCGGATCGGTGGCGAGTACTCACAGTGTTTTTATGGAAGAAGGTAGCTTGGGGGTGGAGCAATCTCCTTCGCCAGAGACTGCGGCGATGATGGCGATGACTTCGCCAGAGACGGGTTTGGCGGTGGCAGGGGCGTCGCCGGGGTTTGAGAAGGAGGATGCGAAGAAGATGAACGGGAAAGGGTTGAAGAGTAATTCGGTGAGGGATTGGTGGTGGAAGCATGAGAATGACGTTGGGAGTGGGGAGAGTAAGAAGGTTAAGGATTATGTGATGGAGTGGATTGGAAGGGATGTGAATAAGGAGAGGGTGAAGGGTGGAATTGAGTGTGGGGATGTGGAGATGGGAAAGGAAGAGAGCAAGAAGAAAAAGAAGAAGAGAAGGGTGAAGGAAATGGAATGGTGGGAATCAATGGAAGTGGAGAACATTGACGGGGTTGTGAAGGGGAAGAGAAAGACCGTGAGGGATTGGTGGAAAGATGAGTGTTTTGAGGAGAACGAAAAGGAGGATAAGAAGAAGAAGAAGAAGAGGAAGGGTGGGGGTGTAAAGAATGATAATATTGAGAATGGTGATGATTGGTGGGTGAGTGATGATGCATTGGATAAAAGGAAGGGAAAGAGTAGGAGCAGAAACAACCGTGGGAACATGGATTGGTGGATGGATGGATTGAGTGGTGAGTTATGGAGAGGAAGGAGGAATAATAGCTTTGATTCTGCAAGTGGGGAGATTCCAAAGAGTGGTGGTGTTAGCAGTACTCCTAGTATGAGGGGAACTGTGTGTTATGTGGCTCCTGAGTGTGGCTACGGTGGGGATGTGACTGAGAAGTCTGATGTGTATAGTTTTGGGGTATTGTTGCTTGTCATAATTTCTGGGCGGCGACCACTTCAAGTGAGTGGTTCGCCTTTGTCTGAGTTTCAGAGAGCGAATCTACTTTCCTGGGCACGCCATTGTGCACGAAATGGGAAGCTTTTAGAGTTGGTTGATGAGTCTCTGCAGTTGTTGGATAAAGAGCAGGCTCTTCTCTGCATCAAGGTGGCTTTGCTTTGTCTGCAGAAGTCACCTATTCGTCGTCCTTCATTGAAGGAGGTTGTCGGAATGCTCAGTGGGGTGTTGGAACCACCCCAATTGCCTGTTGAGTACTCTCCTTCAACCCCTTCTCGCTACCCTTTCAAGTCTAGGAGAAAAGGAAGGTAATTTTCTCCTTCTGATATCAGATAACACAATTTCATTACACGTTAAACTAGTATACTGGCAGTGGAAGTTTACCCATGACAGAAAAAAAAAAATGTATAGGGATTTAAGAGGGGAAAGCTATGGTCCTAATTCTTTCAGTTTTCTTTCTTCTGATACCATTGTGGATCAGTAGTGTTTGATCTGTGTACATTAGATTTACATACTTGAGACATTTTTTCATACTAACTTATAGACATTCCTTGAGTGATGTTAATCTTTTGGTATACCATGGCCTATGTTTTCGTTGTGAGGACTGAGGCCATCTTTGTATTTGGCAATCTTGATTTTGGAAATGAAATAGCAACATATAATTTTTTACTACACAAGTTATTCTTTTGTTGTGTTTGTGGTCCATTACTGTTTACTGCTTTTGTAGAATTTGTCTGGGCTTTACAGTATGTATTTCTAGGTTGAAGAGCCATGCTGGTAATAGCAGTTGTAATCGAAAATCGGAATTTGAAATGGTTAAATTCTTTGAAGCAGAATCTTTGTATAAGCTTTTCTCATGTGATTGTGTTAATGGTTGTAATAGTAGAACTGGGGCACATTTGTCCAAAGATACTATGTTTGGGAAGTACGACCGAGTACTATAAAGAAAATTCTTATATTTGTTAAGAGGAGGAGTTTAAGTAAACCTTAATTTTATCTTATCAAATACTTTCAACCATATAATGATATTTTATTACATGCCAAATCTCGAATTGGGTATTTATTGTCAAAAAAATTGGTGACAAAATGATGACGTGAGAGGGTTTTTGTTTGGCACTGAAAGAAGGGGTTGAATGAATAAATAGGTTGACTGATAATCGATTATGTCTCGTATGTTAATATTATTTCACCTTGGGTAATAATTATGTTCATTTCAACATGCATTGAGTGCAACATAATGGAAATGAATTTCCAAAATACTAACTCAGATTACATTGTAAAAAATATTGCTGACATCAACTTGGTTCATGCATAATTAGATTTGGTTTTGCTACTAGATTAATAGCGTTTCAAAATTATAATTTCATTTCTACTCCATTTTTATATCTGTCTTCGTTTAAATATTTATTTTAAATTATTAAAGTATTTTTAATTTAGTAGACAATATAAAAAACTTATATTAATTTTTATTTAATCTTTAGTTTTTTAACTCACTTCTAAAGAAATATTTTATTATTTTTACTTTTTCTCTATATTTATTTCATCTTTATCCATATTTTTATTTGATATCTATATAATTATAGTTTCTTTTTTCATATTTGATATTAAAAAATATTTATTCTTTTAACATTATATATTTGATAATATCATTTTTATATTGATTTTTTTAAATATTTAATTAATATTTAGGACAGATAAAAGTGGTGGGTCTTGATTAATTATTTTGAATAATCTAAAGTTATTATAGTTTATTTTTCACATGTGTGCACAAGTTTTTCTTCCTCTCATCTTATACGTGAGCAAAAGATATATTAATAGTTTTCAAATACAAAAATCCAAAAATTAACTATTAACATGTTTGCTAAATCTATGATAATAATTCTTATTCGATTGTACTACAAATATAATATAACTTGTGTATTTGTCAATAAGTCATACAATTAAATAATTATTTTAAAACTTAATACTACGTGATGTTGGGGTTTTTGAAGCTTAAGTTCATGGATATAAAATCTCAATCCAATGGCTACACTGAACATTATTAGTGATTGAAGTTCCTTAGAGATGAAAATAGTGTCGACGACAGGGAACAACAAAAACAGTTCGCAATGAGAGATGACCAATAGAGGTGGTACGTGTTAAAACTATAAACTTCACCAATGGAACAAGAAGAAAGAAACTCGCAATGCATATTAACGGTTCTGATGTGAGAGGGAAGAAGAAGAAAGAAAAAAAAAATAGAGTTTATCACTGAATTTGAAAATGAATTATATTAGATCTAATATATCCCATAGTAAAAATCGATTCTTACCCTAATCGACTTAATAAGTCTATCAAAAAATTTTAATTACTTTTAAATTAATATATTAGATTGATTATTTTATAACTGATTTAATATAGATCGGTTTTTGCTATAATTGATGTAATACAACCTTCCTAATATATTTATCAGTATTTACAAAATTGCTAACACTTTTTTAATTAAATCAATTTGATGTAATTTATGTTATATCCTCTTCTAAAAGGATAACGATATTTGACAATATTTTTGACAACATTTTAACATTATTTACATATTATTCTGTGATTGGTCCATGTTGATGTTTATGATTATTATTATTGATTGTATAGTAATTTTAGACCAATCACAAAATAACACATAAATAATTTTAAAATATAGTTAAAAATATGTTGTCAAAGTATCATTATCTATTTTAAAATTTTAAAATGTGAAGATCTAAAACCTGGATCGAGACAAAGATAATGTCACTATTCATAGACACGATTAATCAACAAAACTAGGTTTAGAAGAACAATTATCAAAGTTTTCTTATTTCATTAGGTACAAAGAAACTTGCAGTCCGGAAAAGTCAAACAACAATACTAAGTCATATAAAACAAGTACATTATCAGTTGAAAGATTTTGGCTCAAGCCCCATTAAATATTTTTGTTTTCTGTTGACATTCACAATAACAACTTGTTTCTGATTAAAAAAATATTTCCATTGTTCTGTTGTGATTAATATCGGTATTTATTTTGTCAAAAATAAAATTATGAAAAAGTAAGAGTTTTAGTAGTAAATTGGGGGTGTCACTAGAAATTTCCATCTTTAAAGGTCATTCTACCTTATTGGGCCTCCATTTGCACGGAGGCTATTGTTTTATGCATCTCCACAATTATTAACCGTGCTCAACAATAACATAAAACTACTCAAATACCCTTCATTATGGCATTACTGTATCACACTATCATTACTGTTATTGTCACTCACTGTACCACTGCTATACAAGTAAAAGAACACAAGGGAATAATGTTGCAGAAGATGAGAAAAGTTGGAAAATAACTCGTTTTAGAAAGTTATTTTTGGAATATATTTTGTGTTTTGAAAAGTTCTTTTTAAACATAGGGGTATTTCAGAAAACTCATTTTGGAATACATTAAAGCATTCCTGAAGTTTATTCCAGAAATTACATTCCAAAAAACTTGTTCCAATTGTATTTCATGTGTTGGTAATTCTGTTTCGAAAATGTCATTCTCAAAATTTTATTTCGAAAATTCTATTATGAAAATCACATTTTGGAAATCCATTCTAAAAATTCATGAAAGCTTTTTTCCAACACATGTAATCTTTTGGTAATTATATTACGAATTGTGAGGTGAAGAAAGTAAAAGGCTTTTATGGATGATTATACAATGGTAGTTTCCGCATTTTAAAAAGACACATATTATTATGGGTAATATTTAATATGTTTATAAAGATGTGTTTATATTATTTAATATCTTTATCTTTGACTATATATATATATATATTACTATGGGTAAGATTTTATGGTAATCTTAGAGAATGAGTTAGCATGTAATCTTTTTTATTTAAAAAAGTGTTTATTTTGTGATTTGAGATGCTTAATAAACAATATAAAACATAGTGGGATTAAGTTTTTTTAGTGTATCTTTTTGTTATATCTTCAACAATATATTATTTTTTAATATATTACTAAAATAATTAAATATTTTAAAACATTAAAATTTAATATATTTTAAAAACATAACAAGTTAAAATATTAACTAAGAATTCAAATTGGACAACTTACAATATAAACAATATAAGATGTTTTGGAGGAACAATCTTATTTTAAAGGAAATTGTGATAATAATTTGACCTACAAGTAAATAATAGACAATCAAATATTATGTTAGCTATAATTTAAGCATTATTATAATTTGTGCACATTTGTACAACTGTCATTCTTTTAATAGATGAAAAATTATAGGACCCATATATATATATATATATATATATATATATATATATATATGATACACTATTCTTTGAAATAATAAATCAGAGTTAATCTCTAAACCTTTTTATATGGTATCAAGAGCCAAACACCACATCCTTTACAATATAGGAATTCATGCTTTTGTTTTTTTATTTCATTGAATATTTCTGATGTCTCCTTCCGATAAAACTCAATCAGAAAACTTCCGCTGCTTTCAAGAGCCATGTTTCTTCTAAATGTCGGATTTGTGACCAAGTGAGGTATATCTAACTTTGCTTTTAATCTTTCTATTATTACTAAGAGTAGTGATTGGATAATTGATTCAGGTGTTACTGATCATATGACTTGTGATCTCATAAATTTACTAATTTTTTTCCTAATTGTTCTAAAACTATTATTATTAAGGGTTAAATATGCTTTTAGTCCCTGAAGTTTCACTGATTTTTGGTTTTAGTCCCTGCTCAGAACATTGATGAAATTTCATCCTCTTAGTATTGAAACATGTAACTTTAGTCCCTAAAAATGGACGACGTCAAGTTTTTGCTGATGTGGCTAACAGCCCTGCCACGTATTCTCTGTGCACTGCCTGCCACGTAGCATTTTTTTAATTTGGAAGGATATTAACCATTCTAGCACGTGTGTTGGTGAGTTCGTCTTTTATAAATCACATTTTAAGAAAGCTTAGGTTATTGTTCGTGATCTGAGTTGGGGGGAAAGAAAGTTGTGGATGGCGTACATGTGAAGGTTGGAGATCGTCTTCTTCAAGAGGTAAGTTGATAGATATTGTTTTGTTGTTCTGTGTGTGAATTTAAGGATTGGGGATTTAGGGTTTGGGTTGGCACGATAGGTGATGAAGGTTTTTGTTTGTTGTAGTTAAATGAAAGGTGAGAGTGCATGAAATGTTTGGACGCGAAGGACGATTGGTTCGGCAAAGTCGCAACGTTGTGCATCATCTTCACGGTTACCACCTAAAATGTGTGGTTGTGATGAAACATTGTTGCTTTTGAAGGCAACTACTGCGAAGAACAAAGGAAGACTATTCTATAGATGTAGAAATTGGGCAGTAAGGGACTAAATCTTTTAGTTCATGTGCTCAACTTTCTTTCTATTAATGGTGTGTTATTTTGATTGCAGAGTAATTCAAGTTGTAATTACTTTGAATGACATGATGAAGAAGTTTCTCAAATTGAAGGAAAACGTGAAGAACTTGAACTGTGTTTGGAAAATGATAAAGTTGTACTGGATCTGAAGAAGAAGATAGAGAAGTTGAAAAGGAAATTAGAAGAAGAGAAGAAAGTTGGGAAAATGATGTTGTACTTGTTTGTGTTGTCATGGGCGTTAACTATTTTCTTTTGTATTATGTTTTTACTGAAGATGAATTGTAATTAAGAAATTTGATTGAATAAAATTGAGTTTTTGTCCATATTATTGTTGTACTGTGATTGTTGTGTGTGCCCTGACTTTGTGTGTGTCCTGCACATTGTAGTTGTAGCTGTAGGCCCCAAACAACTTTTTGTTAGTAGAGTTAATTTGGTCTGATCTAATATCAGATTATGCACAGCAAGGAAAAAAAGAGGACATTAATATCAGATCTAAAGTAATATAAAAATCCAGAGTAATATAACATATCCTATTCGAACATTATCTGCCAAAAATTCTTAGATTAAATAGTATTATTCTGCAGAAGCATAACTCAGCATCAGGAAAATAAAAGTGGTCCCAAACTCAGCATTCACGTGAACAACAACTCAGTATTCCCAATTTAAATCTGCAGCAGTCAAATTGTAGTATTCCCAAGTTCAAAAGTAAACATAAAGTGGTCCCATACTATTAACTAATTCAAGTGGTCCCTTACCACTCACAAAAAATATTGTGCATTGAATAGTAAAGTAGTGTAAGTAGGCCCTGCCAACGACATCCTGCCAACTACATCACTTTAATCAAAGTACTACGCACTACAAAATACATTAAAATAAGGTCCTTGTTCTTGCAGCTTGGTACTAGCTTCAAGTGGTACTAGCTTGGGAATCAACATGTTGTGCACCCACTAGTCCTGAGGGTGTTCTTCTTGCAGCTTGGTTACTTGATGCAGCTCCTGCTCCAGTTTGTGCTATTGGTGGAGGTCCTCCTACTTGAGAAGTCCCCCTTCTAGATGAACCTCCTCCTTGTGAAGTTGATGGCGGTGCTTCTGCTTCAGATCTCATCCTACAACCAGATTTCCTCTTCTTCATCAACATAATCATGTCCATGACCACCATCACAATCTTCCTTTTCCTCACCAATTTCAGCCTCTTCCTCACCAATGTCAACCTCTTCCTCACCAATTTCAACCTCTTCCGCACCAATTTCGACCTCTTCCTCACCTATTTCAACCTCTATATGTTCCTCAGTAGCATGACCCTATTGTACACTCATTCCACCCTCTTCTACAATCTCAGTCACACCCTCCATGTTTCCATCATGTGTCTCTTCACCACAAGTAAGAAACAAAACTTCCACTGCCTTACTGGGAACATCTTGAACATATATTTCTACCATGTCATCAGTCTCCTCTGCATACTTAGCCAAGTTCATTGCTTCCCTGTCATCACTCAGTAATCTTAGATTATTCATCAGCATTTCCTTGGACCCCTTCCACCATAGTTTGAAGTCTGCATCATACTTAAATTCTTTAATAATTCCAACTGCTTCAAACTAAGACCAACGATCTCGATCAACTCCTACTATCATGTGTACCTCTCCGCCAACATACCATAGCCCCTTATCATTAACAAACTTTCCCATGTGATGCAAACGAACTTCGAACACCATTTCTAGACCTACATTCAGACATTAACACTTTACTCCCAAAATTGACCCAACAATCAGAAAACGAAATACGAGAACTTACCTTGATACAATGCGCGATTGCCTTTCACACCCAACGTCTCTTTCACGACCACCACAATGAGCACCGCAACGACCACCGCAACGACCACCTTGATACAATGCTTCGAGAAGAAGCTTTCCAGTACACGGTTCGAGTAATGTTTCTAGAAACGTCACTTTTCCCCAATTGCAAAAAACGAATTTGCCCTAAATCCTAATTCATAATCTGATCCCTATTTCATCTGATCACTCAACACACGTGCAAATCCAAAAATGGGTAATCCAAAAATTAAAAAAATGCTACGTGGTAGGCAGTGCACAGAGAAGACGTGGCAGGGCCGTTAGCCACATCAGCAAAAGATTGACGTCGTCCATTTTTAGGGACTAAAGTTACATGTTTCAATACTAAGAGGATGAAATGCCATCAATGTTCTGAGCAGGGACTAAAACCAAAAATCAGTGAAACTTCAGGGACTAAAAGCATATTTAACCCTATTATTAATGCTAGTGGGGTCTCATATCCTATTAAAGGTGTAGGTACTATATCCCTCTCACCCTCTTTATCTATTCCTGATGTTTTATTTGTTCATACATTGAACTGTAATCTTCTCTCCATTAGCAAGTTAGCCAAATCACATTTTTGTGTTGTCTCGTTTTACCCAACTCATTGTATTTTTCAGAACATCCATTCTAAGGATAAGATTATCAGTGGTAGAGAGAGTGAATGTCTGTATTATCTTGAAAATGTCTCACAACAAATCCATAAAGGAGTGTTGGCTTGTTTTGCAAATTAACACATACAAGATAAAAACAAAAAGAAAATTTGGATATGGCATAAATGGTTGAGACATCCCTCTTTTGGTTATCTAAAGAAATTATTTCCATTATTATTTTATAAATGCAATATTTTTGATTTTATATGTGAAACTTGTGTAATGGCAAAAAGTCATCATGTTAGGTTTCCTTTAAGTAATAAAAAAACTGATTTTTCTTTTTCATTAATTTACACGTATGTTTGGGGTCTTGCCTCAAAATCTACACATAATGGAAAAAAAATTGTTTATCAGTTTTGTTGATGATTGTACTAGGGTAACCTGGATGTATTTGCTTAATTAAACATAAAAGTGATGTGTTTAATGTGGTTCTTTACTACCGCACAACCATAGGACATTGTACTAGATTATATGATGGAAGGAACAAAACACATCACACATACCACTTTTATGTTTAAACAAATACACCTAGGTTACTCTAATACAATCATCAACAAAATTGATAAACCATTTGTTTCCATTATGTGTAGATTGTGGGGCAGGGTCCCAAACATTTATGTGAATTAATGAAAAAGAAATATCAATTTTTTTACTGCTTAAAGGAAACACAATACGATGACTTTTTTCCATTACACAAGTTTCACAAAGAAAATAAAAAATATTGCATTTATGAAATAATGATGGAAATGATTTTTTTAGATAACCAAAAGAAGGATGTCTCAACCGTCTATGCCATAACCAAATTTCCTTTTTGTTTTTATATTGTATGTGTTCATTCACAGGATAATCCAAAGCTTCTTTATGGGTTTGTTGTGAGACATTTTTGAGATAATACAGTCCTTCACTTTCTTTACCACTGTCAATCTTTTCCTTGGAATGGATGTTCTGAAAAAGATAATGGGTTGAGTAAAACGGTGCAACACAAAAATGATTTGATTAACTTACTGACAGAGAGAAGATTACAATTTAATGTAGGAACAAATAAAACATTAGGAATCGATAAAGAGGGTGAAAATGATATAATACATATACCTTCGATAGGAGATGAAACCCCATTGACATTAATAGTAAGAGTTTTATAACAATTAAGGAAAAATTACTAAATTTATGAGGATAACAAGTCATATGATCAATAGCACCTGAATCAATTATCCAATCATTATCCATAGTAACAGCAGAAAGACTAAGAGCAGAGTTAGATATACCTAACTTTGTCCCAAATCCAGCAGTAGTAAAAATATGACTCTTGGAAGTAGCTTCTACCTTGGTATTGGGAGTAGTTTTGCCTTTTAGATGCCAATTCGGATAACCATGGAGTTTAAAACATGTCTCTATGACATGATTATCCTTATTGTAATGGGTACATTTGCAGATTCCTTTCTTAGGAAACTTCTTAACAGTAAAGGCAGTCTTCATAGTAGTGGTAGCAAGGATACAACAACAACATCCAAATGCATATCCAGGCCAGCCAAAAAGACCTAAACTCGTTGAGAATTAATCATGTTGTTATACTTCTCAACATCTTTAGGACATTTCATGGTATAATTCGTGATAGTATCATACTCCAACCGTTTGCAATTTACCAAAATATGTAATAACAGATCCTCCATTTTACTGAGTAGAGATTACTTCACGATACAATTGATATGATCGGGACACATCCTGGTTGACTAAGTATGTTTGCTGCATAGTGTCCCAGATGTCCTTTGCCATAGTTAAGTGAATAAAGAGGGATATTATTTCTTTCATCATGGAGTCGAGAAGCCAAGATTTGACTAAGCAGTTTTCATCTTCTCACGCTTCATATTCATCAAATTTCTTGTTTTCTGGTGCAGTCTTTGTTCCAAAGATGTAACCCCAATGTTTTTTGCCTTTAATCTTGTTTTGTGCATTCAACGACCATTCAACATAGTTGGTGTTGTCAAGTCATTCAGGGTGAGCGATTCGCGCATATTGGTAGTAGCGGAATTTCCAAAATCATGTTTCTTCGATTAATTTTTATTGGAAGAAGCCATAAAAAATATTCAATAAAATAAAAAAACATTGATTCCTATATTGTAGAGGATGTCGATGTCTAACTCGTACACTATGTGCATAATTTATTTTGTAAGTTAATTTTTAAGATTAAATGAAATTTATACCTATATATTTTATATAGAATAAAAAACCTACTTTAGCATGATTTTTTACACATGCATATTATTTCTTATGAAGCCAATAATAAATACTTAACCTATGCTATATATATTTGTGGGTATTTAGTGTAGAGTTATTTTGTAATTTTAGGTGACATATTTTGTAATTATTTTTGTTCTCTTGTAAATAATTGCATCGTTCAAAAGTTGATTTTTTTTAAAACATTTTTTATTATCCTATATTATTGTGCGTTATGTACGATTTAATTTTCAAGTAATTTTAGTTTGTATATTGTAATTTCCGTACTAAATTCACCTTTTAGTTTTTATATTCTTAAAAATCTACCTACGTACTTTCCAAGAAAATTTTTACCTTTAATAGTTTGAAATGGTTTATGCTTATTATGTCTAGCAACATGCAACTCCTATAGAGCATATGCATATTCAAGTATTTAAAGATGAATTAATTCATGCCTTCAAGTTAACTTGTAAACTAATATTTAGCTAAAACTTTATATTCTATAATAGTAATAAATTGATGGTTTCTATCGGTATTTTTGTAATTTTGATGAAAAAATAAGATTAAATATAATATTTGTATTCATTGTAAATATCTTAATTTTAGTTTTGAAATCTCAAAGATTGTGTTATTATAGTTTTATGAATTTAAAATTTTAAAATATAGTAATTTAATTTGTAGATATATGTAACATGCATATAATCATAATTATTAATATAAAAGTAATAATTAAAATGATACATTTAATTGGAAACCGATAATAAACAAGTAATGATAAGTACTACTTCAAAAGAATTAAAATTTATGACAACAATTTTTAAATTAA
Source organism: Vigna reflexopilosa (assembly GCA_027742785.1). Lineage (NCBI taxonomy): Eukaryota > Viridiplantae > Streptophyta > Magnoliopsida > Fabales > Fabaceae > Vigna > Vigna reflexopilosa. The sequence goes on along the minus strand of CM050928.1, from coordinate 27,916,783 downwards.
AATTGGATTTAACTATATTTAACAGGAATTTGAAATATATTTCCTCAAAAAAAAAAAAAATAAGATCATGGTATATGTTAAGATATATGTTAATATAATATAAGATTTTTTTTCTACCTAACTCTTACTAATTCCTAATTACAGAAAACTGTCAAGAGATAAATCATTGCTTGGGGTGTAAACTCACCATAAAAAAAAATGAGAAAAGCATATAAGAATATAATGTAGTTTTCTTATTTTAAAAATGTTATTTCTATAATGAGAAAAAAAAATTCTTAGGTGTTAAAATTACTTCTATGACTCTTACCAAGTGAAAATTAAAGTAAATATAAATATTATGGAGTTATATATCTATTTTCATATCAGTAAAACTATAGGCTATCAGATTATCAATGTAAAGCCACGTACAATGTCCACCCTGATTCTTTTTTTCTTATTTCTATGCCACAAAATACGTGTTCGTCCAACGGTTCAAGCAAATCAATGAATTTCTAAAGCTAAAGATTCAAAGAATAAAAATACTAGAATAAGCAATACATGATCATCACCTGAAGTTTGCCATGCATTTTCAGTGCTGATACAATTGCAGAAAACTACGGAAGGAATTGGGAAAAAGAAATGAAATGTTTGAGTTACATAAATTTGCTTTCTTCTTCCCTCTTTCTTCCCAAACAAAGAAACAGAATCCATTCAAAGTGAGAAAATGGGACAGTTTCCATTGCAAAAATTTCAAGCAAACTCATTCAAACAATTAGGTCTATCAAGTTTGAAAGGTCTAAAAGGAGAAATTCGAAGGTAATATGAGAAGTTTAAGGTTTTCTAATGAAATTTATTTATTTTTGACAAATAGTTGAATGTGTTGCCATTTGATGGAGGATTCTCTTCCTTTCTTTTTGCTTGACGTCTTCAAACTCATTCAACTGTTAACTCAAAAAATAACTGCTGAAACTCTTTAGGTTTTTCTAGGTACCATAGTAGCTCTCGATCTAAAATGCATGCCATGGTAAATTTCCTGTTATTGGAGAGATTGTGAACCTAGCCAGCTCCAACAGCAAAGTTAGTCAGAACATCTAAATACTGGAAATGCTTTGGAAATTTTCCTTCTCAGCTCAGATAGATCTACACAGTTGGAACTGTTTACCTGAGAATCATGGAAAATAAATATCATATTAGAGTAAATTTTTAGAATAAAATTAAAAGCAAACCCTGAACTTCTTACCTCACACTGCACACTGTGGAGCAATCTACCATTGACTTCGGATGAAAGGCAACTAACAACTTCAAGACCTTCTTGGATCAGTAACTGAAGTAACTTTGAAACTTTAGGCCTTTCCTCAATGAAGCCACTGGTGATTTCGATTCCTATAACATCATTATTCTCATGGACAGTAAAGTTGCAAGATGTATGCAAACCCTCGTGGCTATTTTCCATATTGCTGTGGCTGGAAAGTTTCTTCAGTTCATCTCTCTTGGCAACAAGCTCTTTGATATTGTTCTGCATGTGCTTTATGTAATTCACTGCCTCGTTCATGTGGTCAGATATTGAACGCTTTCCCTGAAAAATATCACGATAAAACCCTAAGCAACCCAGAAACCTTGAAACATAACCAAAAAGGAAAAAGAGGGTAATTATGAAACAACAGTAATTACCTGAATAATAGAAATAAAGAAGATTCTACTTAGATTCTGATAAAGAGAATGGTTACTATAACAGTTAATTAGCTCATGGAGTGGTCTGATTTCCAAAAGGGTATCCACTAAAATTGAAATAACTAAGTGATCTCAACCAAGGAGTTCTACAAACTAATTATAAACAGTGCAAGAAAGTAAAAAAGAAAAAGAAAAAGGAAGATATGTGTTTCACCTTGATGAACTGAAGAGGGAGAAGGGATCTGAGAGAGGCATAGCAGGTAGCCATTTCTTGTCTCCTTTGCCTTTCGATCTCCTTGTGAATCATCTTCTTCATATGTTCGTTAGAGTCATGATTCTTTTTATTTGGCTCATAGAAGAGATTCTCTGATTGGGTTCTGGAGAAGTTTTTCCCAGAAAGATTATCATCCAGTGAAGCATAATCATCCAGAATCAGATCTTGGGAGATTTCGTGTTGCTGGTGGTGGTGGGGACTATTAGAAAACTGGATAACCAGCTCATTGCCTCGTTGGAAAGGAAACATGGTCAATGAGTGCTCTAAAATACCCTTAATTTTGGATATGGGGGCTGAAGGAGCAGATACACTTCATTTGGGCTAATAACCTATTTCAACAAAGCTTTTCACATCTCACATGCCAAAGATTCCCCTATACATTCTCAGACAAATGTTAATGACACTTTTTCCATTTTTTTCTTCAAATATATATAAATTATAAAATAAACTTCAAACTTAATTTAATTCCACAAAATTTATTTATAAAATAAAGTTCACTTATATATTATAATTTCACCTAATTAGATTTCTAACAATATATATTCTTTATTTCTAGAAAAGTAGTTTATATAAATGATTCAAGATGAAACTTACATTATGTGAAAATATATGTAAAAAGAAAGAAATATATATATCATCACACGCCCTTGAAAACCAATGATACTATATAACAGCACGGTCTCAGCAACATATTTTATAACAATGAAAAAAGTATTATAAAAAGAGAGAAGGGTAGAAAAGGAAACACAGCAAAACAAAATAAATTATAAATTTAATAAAAAGTAGTATTATTTGAAGAATTGAAATCAAATTTGTGTAGAAAGATAAAAATAAAAAATATATATATATATTATAACTGTTTTTTTTATAGATTAAATTACAAATATATTAAATAGTTTTTAAGCCCACGTTAAATATTATAAAAAGCTTTTTTCGTATTGTTTCAGGCATAGTGTACGTAAGAAGTGACCTCACTTTCAGTTTTATATCATAATTATTTGAGGAGACTGTTCATAAATGCGACTCCTACCTCTCCCATTAACGTTCACATAATTAGATAAGAGATTTTGAGTGGTCATCAAAGTTGAGTTAGTGAAAGGGAATAGTTTCATACAATATGATAAACTAATAATTAATTTTTTTCTAGAAGAAATGTGAAAGTTTTAGAGTGTTTCAAACGTATTTATTTTCAAAGAAAGATGTACATGAAAAAAAAAAAATCATTTCCAACGTGCTCCATCATTCATTTGATCTGATTTTCTTTTTCTGCATGTAAATCTGTGTTCGATAATTAATTTATTTCTCTGAGTGATTTTCTTTGGTTTGAGAGAGTGTTTAGTTTAGCCTTATATACTTAACTATTAAATAATTTTTGTGAATTAAACCCTTGATTTTAATGAATGATATTAGAATTAGTTGAGAAATATGAGATGATATAATATTAATTTAAACATTTATATTCCACAAGATTAGATGTCGTGCAATTTCATTAGTTATCTTTTTTATACTATAAAATCATAGAGCTAAACAATTAATTTAAAATATTTTGTATTTGTACAAATATTCATACTTAAAAGAAAACCAAAGTATTGAATATATTTCATATTTCTAACACATTATATGTATTTACTTATCATGTAATATTTTCCTATAAAGTAAGGATCTTACTATAAGTAAAGCTTAAGGAGTTAATAATAATTTTGTAATTTTCCATTGAAAATAACGGCAAGGGTAAATTAAATGTATTTTTTATTGAAAGAATTTTACTTTTTTGTTTTTTATTCACTTTCCTTAAAATATTAGTGAGCATTTTTCACGAAATATTAAAAAATATGATATGATTGAGAAAAGAATTATGTGCTTTAGTAACAGTAAATTATTCAACAGTCGCAATCAACTTATGGCTTAGTATAATTAATTTATTGAGATGTACTTGGACCTAATTTATGTTACATATATAATGTAGTTTTGAGCTTTTTGGGAAAATAAATTTTGCTTTATGCGCCGAGTGACTCTATAGCTATATTATTAAAAGAACATTAAACGTATAGCACAAGGAAAGTGGTCGTTGAAACTTAGCATTAAGTAGGGTTTCATATTGCTTTGCTGGAAAGACAATTATATGGAGAAAAGTGTTTAATTAATTATACAATAATTCAAAAAGTCATATAAACAATTTTCAATTAACTGTAAACCATACGATGCATATCAAGAATCATATGACTTTTCTCAGTTTAAATTCAGATAACATTATTTTTTTTTCTGTAGTATTGTGAATACTTTTTTTCAAACCTTTTTCATCATATTATTTGTCTATTACGCATATTTCTTCAAAAATAAATAAATCACTCCAGGAATATTTGAGAGATGCACGAACACCATAATTCTTTCTGGTGAAAGATCATGTCATGTGGGGTTTGACCCAAACAAAAAACAAGTGAACAAGTAATATAAGAAAACTATATATTAGCAATGACAACAACCTTTTAAATAGAAATATGGAACAGTATCAATAGGAAGATTTTTCTGGCGGCAGGTCTATTTTGCCCTTAACCTCATTATAACACTAAGTTGCCAAATTTAAATTTTTCAGTCGACAGACATTTATCTACAAATTTATTTGTTAAATAAATTAACTCCAGATTTTAAAAATGTTTAAAATAGTTAGTTAATAATTTTCAATTTATAATAATATAAATAAGATAAGAATTATAGTATTATTGTTATTATTACATTAAATGTCGTTATATGTATAGAATAAAGAAAAATCCCATGATGGAATTGACTGATTGTAGTATCTTAGGTTTTCCTGTCACCATCTGCTTTACTGAATCAACCAAACTGTGCAACATCCGAATTTTAAAATGTTAAAAAAGGATCAGAGCACGTGGTGTTTTTTAGAAAATATATATAGTAATTATTCTTCTATTTGTCTTTATCTATCATTGGAAAAACAATACATAGGTCTAAGTGTAAAGTTTTGAAAATTTACTTAAAAGCAAATAATGGCGAGTCTGACACAATATTGTTTAGAGGATTTTTCTTATAAGGAATTTTAGAATAGAAAGATATGGAAAAAAATAAAATTAAAATTTCTAAATTAAAGTTAGTTTATGAAAAAAAAAAACTAAATGAAAGATGTTTTTTAAATTAATTTTTTCATAAACTAAAATTAACTTAAGAATCTGTTACGAGAAAAATCAAGTTAATATGTTCCATGACCTTATATCACGGACAGTGTCCAACATGAAAGTACAATCAGGAATAAGATCGAATCCTTATCCAAGGCCCTCAAAGATCACAAACCCTAACAACACTTTCTTTATTAGTTGATAATGGCATCTTAAAATAATAAATAAATAAATAATAAAGAAGGCTCAGTGACAACAGGCCAAATAAAATTGTCTTTCCAGCAAAGCAATATGAAACACCGTTCAAAAAGAAAATAAAAAATAAAAAAAGCAAAAGGCATTGATCTTCTTTGAAGGTTCGTTTCACAACCAGTTGTGGAAAATCCCAGAGAATGGAAGTGATTTAGACATGTCAGAAGGAGAAGACAAGGTCAAATGTAGTCAATGATTTTTGGATAATGTTTATGGGGATTTTGAAGTGTAAGGTAGGTGGCAGACCATCATTAAACAAAAGGGTTGTTACTAATTAACACTCCACTAATTTAATCTCTTTTTCTCATATCTCTATTAGTATTTTATATATAGTGAAAAATATATAGTTTTCCCATATCTAAAAACATTTGTTTAAATTAATGGCACAAACATCTAAAAACATTTCTTAGCACATTTGGGATCAAGGTGAATTAGTTTCAACTGAATTAAAATTCATACTAAATTATATAAATTGTTTCACATTGACATGTAACTAATTTAAATAATATAATTATATATATATATATTTTGTATTGAGTTAGGTTAAAGATTTATGACTTTATCAAATAAAGTATTTAGTTTTAAATAATAATATCTCGAGTATAAGATATTAGGTATTTCAATCTAAATATCGGATATTAATGTCTCTTAATTTAACATTTATTACATGTTCATAAAAGAAAGTTTAGCCTGATTTATTATTTATCATGTAAACAAATATTTAATGTCGTTGTAAAGACTTAAGAAAATCAGTTTCTTAATGGTAGAGACTTATGAAAATCAGATTTCAAAATATAAACAAAAAATCGTATTATATTTTAGAGATAAAAAAAAATGTAGTTAGCTCTTGTTTATTGATATAATGAAAATTACTTTAAAACTTAAAACTATCATGAAGACAATTTTTAAGAAATTAACAATCTCAAATTATTTGCACGGGAAGACTTAATTGTATTAATAAAAGAAAAATTCAAATAAGAGATAATAAAATTTGAATAAGCACTTTACATATTTAAATAATTAGTAAACTATGATATTTGAATAATTAATTAATATAGCTTCAAATATTATATAAAGAAAAAAAAACACAGAAAATATTCGAATAAATTAATTTAAATAAGGTTATTTCGTGATTATTAAAATGAACATTTACAAAAATAGACTAAATAAGGTTATTTTTTTATAAAAGTAGTCAATAATTACATATGACTACATATTTGTCTGTTACATACATATTTTGACTGTAAGTGAAATTTGTCAATAAATATTTCAATTATTAGATTTTTTTATTTTTCTTTTTTTTCTTTTGTTTTTCTTTTTTTCTCTTGTTTTTCTTTTTTCTCTCCTCCTTTTCATCTTCTCTGTTGTATTGTCACGTTTGTTTCTTTGACTATTTCTTCTCTTCTTCTTCTATTTCTTTTTTCTCTTCTTTCTCCTTCTTCTTTTCCTTTATCACCATTTATTCTTCTTCCATTTTCTCTTCCTCCACCTCTTGGCCACCATTATTGTCATGGTTTTCAATGTTGCTCCATTGTTGTGCCTTTGACATGGTCATAGATTATAGTTCTCTTCATACTTTTCCTTTTCCTGCTCTTTCTCTTCTTATTTTCAATCTTCTCCACTTAATTTATAAAAAAAATATTATGAGACTTTGTGGGAAATTTGTCACTTATTAACAGAATCTATCGATAATAAAAATTGTGAATTACTAAAAGATTTTAAAACATATAATACAAATTAGTCAAAACTCAAAGGGAGAAGTGTGACATTATTTTACCGAGAAACTTTTGTTGAAAATATCTATCAACAATATAAATTATAATTTATCGACATATATTGTCGACAAAATTTACTGACAAGTTCATTACCGACAATTGTTGATGACTAAAATTTAAATTTGTTGATAAAATTTGTTATTTATTGATACAATTTGTTAGTATTTTGGTTTCACCATTAAACTTTTTTTTTTAAAATTTCGTCAGTAATTACTAAACTTATTGTAATTGTAAATAAAGATAAAAATAAGTATATAATTATTTTATTTTATATTTATAATTTTGTTTCAACCAAAACATTTTTATTTAAATTTTCAGTTAATTTTCTCTTATTAACTTTTATTTCCACTCATCCTAACAACGCTAGTATGTGTGATATGGGTATGCTAATGAATTGTATATGAACCGGAATTGAGAATGAAAATGTTATGTTGGCAAAGTGCTTAAAGGAGGAAATATTATATGTTGTATGGTATAACATACATTCAATTTCTGATGTTTGTAAAGAGTTTATCTTCACTTTATTGGGTTTTTGGATTCGCATATAAAAATATTGAAAGTTAATACAGCTTTATATGAAATTACAATTTGAAAGAAAATTGAGTCTAATATATTATACAAATTATAATATATAATAAAGTAACAACGAAAACAAAAATAACAATAAGAATCTATTTCTAATTATTATTATTTTTATAACAATAAAATAATTTATTATGTAATTATTTTAATTTATTTAATTAAAAATTATAATTAATTTATTAAAAACTTAAAAAATAAAATACTTGTATGATTAAATTTTTTAATATATATATATATATATATATATTAATATAAAACTGAATCAAGAAAATAAATATAAAAACTTAATTAAATATTAGATAATAATATTTGATATTGTCACACACATGACACTTATTATCACGTAATAGATTGTTACATAACATTTCTAAACCTAACAGATATGCTTGTATAATATTAACTAAAATTATCTAACTGAATAAAATTTTTAAAAATTAAAACTTAGTGGAAAAAAAACTTCGTTAAAATTTTTCAACTAAAATTTGAAAAAAAAAACTAATAAAGAAATATAGGAATGAAGAATGCAGAGATAGGGCTACCAACTAGAAAGGAGAGAGACACCAAAAAGTTGTGGCCATTGTGAATTTGGTCAAGACTTTGAAGAAAAAAATTGTTGTTAGTTTATAAATATATAGTTAAAGAAGATAGTAGCCAGAATTAAAGGGCATTGTTATTGTCAACATGAATGTGTTAGCTGGAAACCCTAGAATCCTAACCTAATAGCATCAATTAATGCATGTCAGCAAGAAATTATATTTTTTTTCCTGAGCTCTGACGTTTCAATATTTTTTAAGCAGAGCAAATCTCCTGTAATCTCTCATCAATTAGATAATACTATTGAATACTAAATAATTAAAGTGAACCTTCCATTAAACAATTCGTCTGCAAGTATAGTAACGATGATTAAATGCAAACGTTGATGTTTTGCTTAATGGGACAGACTTCTTCAAACTAAATATATTATTGTATGTTTATAGTAATCAGACATTGGCATGGGAATCCCTATACTTCCCTTTCCCTGTGAAAACGATGAGAAAAAAAAAATATGGAAAATGGTTGTGCAGAAGATTGTGTATTTCAGTGAGACAATCACATTGACCTCAACCAAATAAAATAAGGAAAAATAACATCACCTTCTTTTTGGAATCAACTAAGATGATAAGTACAATAGGAAGAACAAAAAAGATAGAAATAAAGTGATGTGATATAAATGAGTTGAGGAGAAAATAAATATTATTAATTAGTTATTAATCAATTTATTCTAAAACACTTCTAATTATAGAGAAGAAGAAAGATTTTACATTGACAAATACATTAAAAAATAAACATCATAGTGATAATATTAGATGTTTATATTAATTGATCTAAAATTACTTCACAATTAACAATTAACAATTAACAATTCACAATTATTAATTATTAATTATTAATAATTATAATAATAATAATAAATATTAATATGGACTAATCACAAAATAATACATAAATAAATAGAATTAAAATATTGTCGTCAAAATATCATTATCCGTTACTTTAAACCAAAAGCCAGGTAATCCTTTTAGTAATTGGTTCATGACCTAAGTTCTTGCTTTCCCCAAGTTTTATTATATGGAGAGAGTGATAACCTTTTCTCAAAATTTTCTATAATATTAAATGCAACGTTTATTCATTGTTAAAGTTTCCTTCCCCACACAATAGACAACCGAAGCAAATCGAACAGCAATAGTTGTTCTTTACAATATTTTTGGGACATTATCTTTTTTAATTACTCCACTTGAGCATCTTGAAACCTTATGTGTTCCTAAGTGCCAACAAAAAAAATAAGTGGGAAAACATTTATTTATAGTTTATTCCCATGTTTGTAATGCATGCTTTTGAAGGGACCACAAGGTTACTATTGGATTAACAGCTTATTGGAGAAACCTACTTGTTTATATGTTCTTATTTATTGTATTTGTTTTGTTCTTTGTGTCTTTCATGAATTGAAAACCAACATGTTGAATTTCTGTATGTAGAGCTTGCCAGTGCTATTGTACAAAAAAGGAGCTTGACAAAGCTATAAATTATAACTAATTAACTCTTGCGTGTTTCACTTGTGAAAAGCAAACTAATGTAATGTAAGAAATTAAGGAATCTGACTAATCATTGGAGTACTAATTAAGCACGTTTACATTGTGCAGTGTCATCTTCTATACTATATTTTAAAGTACCAAGTTGCTGGCATCCGGAAATGTACGGCATATATATTACAATTGTAATTCAAATTTTTTTTACAAATTTTTAGAATCCATTTTATGAAGACTTAAGCCAAACTTCCTACCTATTTATAATAAAATATATAAACATAATTCTATTCGAATATGTACATGTCCGGTTTAAACATATCAGTCGTATAACTCATCAAAAGTACATTATTATAATTTTGACAGTTTTATTATTTTTTAAATAATCATTAAATGCTTTCTAATGTCTCTAATAGTTAGATTCCTTATTTAAGTCACATAAATGATATAGGACTTAGAGATCTTATAAATATGCATGCATTTCATTAAGAAAATTCACTAAAAGTTATACTTACTTTTATAGATAAAAATCTTACTTTTTTACTAATTTGAATATTTGAAGAATCTTTTGCAAATACATCTTCTCTCACTTCTCGACATTCAGGAGCACAATATGAATTACTCATCCAATCACACATTACCACTTGTTAGAAGGCTACACTCCCAAATCCAGTAAGAACATTTGGTGTCCACCGTGGGACTTCGGTAAAACATTTTCCTGACCTCACTTCCCTATGGTCACCACCCGAAGGTCTGCACAACTCTCCCACGAGATGGAAGTCAACCAAGTGGTGACCCTTCAATAACAAGTGTAAATGCTCATACAACAACATGATGAATAGTGTAGGCAACATGACGCCAAACTCGAGACCCTGCATATCCAACAACAAATTAACCTATAGGAGTTCCAACAAAGACTGATCGACCTCGGGAACGAGAGTTCATCTCTCTAACCTCGCCTTGATCCTCGACAAGAGGATAGTTGGAATTCACAGATGAGGGACAACCCTCTAGCTTATCGAGATTCATGTGGGAGTATCGGGACTACTCCCCTTAGCGACGAGCTCGAAGATACTAGAGCAAGTCGGGCAAGTATAAAGCGTAAGGAACCCGAGGACGTTCTCGCCACTCCGACCATGATCGACGTCGGGTTCAAAGACACCAAAATAGGTAAGCTCAACGCATAATAGAGGAAAACCACAAACGCTCCCTTCAACACTAGATGGATCCTAACATACACAAGTATCATAATCGAGACCTAAAATCAGTAAAGTCCCAAAATTTCACAAGACACCCCGTAGGCGGGTAAGCCAACATGAGCACCACACTACTTAAACACACATAAGAAATCCCCAAAATGGGATTGGTTACGACAGAATATTCCACCCTTTCTTGCCCAAAGTGGCCCATGCTTGGATCCCTAGAGGAACTGTCATAACGTTCAAAAATACGATGGAGCAACCGATCTGACCATACACCTAATGGCTTATGAAATCCAAGTAAGATTTAATACTCTTGATGAACGAGTTTTTTTGTAGGTTTTTCCCAACAACTTTGGAAGAACTAGCCCTAAAATGGTACTATGTGTTAGCAATGTGCTCGGTTGATTCCTTTGATACATTAAGTACGCTATTTATGGCCCATTTCATCGATTGTAAGATTGTCCCTGCCACAACGATAGCCTTGAATTACATAGATCAGGGTAAAAATCACTATAATTCCTAATCTAAACTCAACCGCGATCATGCACTTGTTGATATGTGGTATGCAACCTAGACCTTTCTTGGATTTCCTCTTTATAAATAGCTTGGAAAACTTGAATGAGCTTAAGGAACACGCGGCCAAATATATGACCATTGAAGAAAACAAGTTGAATAGAGCAAAGCAACAACCAAACTTCCTAGTCGGGAAAAGTAAAAGGAACAAAGGTTCTGATCTGCTTGTAACCCGGTATGAACATTACACTCCCCTGAACACAAATATAGATATTATACTGAGAAAGACACACAACTTGGAACTTATTTAGCTCCTTGAGCCTCGACATCCTTCTCCCAAGGACGACCTTACTAAAACATATGCCTACCATCAGAGAATAGAACTCATCATTGAGGACTACCATCGCTCTAGGACATCATTGAAGAGCTGATTAAGCCGGGGCTCTATCTTGGTTCATTATGCAAGAAGCCGAAAGACGAGACTATGGACGCAGTGGCTACTCGGGTCGAGGCGACTTCAAAGACTAAGGCCGAGGACAACAAAAGCAGCCTAACATGATTCTCCACATTCCAAGGTCTGAAATCGTTGAAGACCCACAGCCCGCCAATTTACAGTCATCCATACGTAGCCAGATTGTTCAACTTAAACCGACCTAACCAAGGGGAAGCATTCGCACCATTGTTAGAAGCTTTGCATGAGGAGGTAGCTCTCGGGCTATACAGAATAGATACCATAGAAGTATCAACTCAGTAAGCCAATTTGCACAACGAAGTTTGCCACCTATAACTTTCTATGATGAACACTTCTTTCTGAATGACCTAGACCAAGACAACTTGATGGTCATCATTACCATAATAGCCAACTAGTGAGTCCACAAGATCCTTGTGGACCATGGTAGCTCGATTGATGTCCTATTCTGGCTTACTTTTACAAGTTTAGATGTGCTCGCCAACCTGTTTCAACTCTATTTGGAATCCCTACTCGGGTTCGTTGGACAACAGGTCTACACCAAAATGGTATGTTGATCTACTTACGACCTTTGGTACGCTTAATGGTCATCAAAACGTCGTAGTACGATGCCTCCTAATTGATGCCAACTTGTCCTACAATGTCCTAATCAAACGAAAAACGCTTAACAAGCTTGAAGTCGTTGTATCCACCTTTGCATTTGGCAATGAAGAGCTCGATCGAATAACCAATGTATTTATGAGCTCAGTCAAATGGCCTATGTATTTAAGGACTCGACCGAATGACCTATGTATTTAAGAGCTTAACCGAACAGGAAAGCCTTGAGACAAATCTACTAAAGAGCTCGGCCAAATGACTTATGTATTTATGATCTCCGCCGAATAGCCTATATATTTAAAAGCTCACCCGAATGACCTATATTCTTAAAAGCACTACCAAATGGCAGGTCTCGGTGCCCATCTATTAAAAAACTCGATCGAATGACGTACTTACTTTAGAACTCGGTCGAATAGTCAATCCACTTACAAGCTTGACTAATTGGTCAACAAGATATATTAGTTTAGTCGAATGATCAATCTATTTGAAAACACTACAGAACATAAGAGCTCATCCATAACAACAATCATGAACGTCCCTAAGGCTAAAAAAAATTTCCAAGACTAGGGAGCTTATATGCATACCTGCCCAAATATGTCAAGTGACACTTAAGGGTTCATTATTAAAACCTTGGTAGTTTTATTATCATGTAAAAAACCATTAAATGTCTTTTAACATCCTGTCTCCAATAATCAGATTCCTTATTTAAGCCACAATAATGACATAGGGCCTCGAGACCCTATAAAAGAATCATTTAAACTTATATTCACTTTCTTATAGATAAAATCTTACTCCCCTCACTTCTCGACATTCACGACCACACATATGACTTCCACCGATCCAATCACACACTGCCACTTATCAGAAGGCTACGCTCCCAAATTTGGTAAGAACAAAACTCAAAATATAATTATCATGAATGGAAGGTTGCAAGCGAGGTGTAAATAATAATAGTAATATTCATCTAATAAATTAGTCATACGTGTCTTTGCTTTATTAGTGTCTTTTATTTATAAGGCTTGCTTCTGTCAAACTATCTTTCTATTTATAAATGTACCCACATACTTTATGTTCATGCAAATAATCACATTCTCTTTTCATTTTTTATCACAAGTGTCCTCTATTTCATGTTTTTAGTGTCTCTTTCTTTTCTTCTCGCAATCATGGGAGATCACAACTTCATTATGGTATCAGAGCAGGTTTGGCCTGCTTTGCTCCGCTGCTGCTACTCTCTTGGTTCTTTCTCTTCCCCTTTTTTTATTTACATGCTTTTTCTTTCTTTAATCATGGATGCTTCACAAATCCTTCTAGTCCATATTATCTACATCCAAGAGAAAATCTTTGAGTTGTTCTTGTTACACCTTAGTTGGATGGTTCCAATTATCATGCGTGGAGTAAATTTATGAGAAGGGCGTTAGCTTCAAAGAACAAGTCAAGTTCATGAATGGCCTAATTTTTAAACCAATGCGCACTGATGATCTTTATGAAAAGTGAGAACATTACAATGTTATGGTTATTTCATGGATCACACACCTTAATCACACAAATAACACAAAGTATTGTATATGTCGACAATGAAAAAAGATCTATGTGATGAACTGCAAGAAACATTTTCTACGAGTAACCATTTTTGTATTTTAGATCTTTTTCAAGAAATTAATTCTGTAAAGCAAGGTGAAAGGTATGTGACAGACTACTACATTGCCTCAAAGATTTTGTGGAAAGAATTTGGTTCTTTATAACCTTTCCCTGTTTACAAATGCAAAGAAAAGTGCAATTATGATCTTGTTAAAGTTTTTTCAAATTATTGTGAATATGATCACATTTCTTTAAAGGTGAAACTTATAGCATTGTAAAAATGCAAATCTTGATGATGAAATCTCTCCCAAACATCAACAGTGTCTTCTCCCTTGTAATTAAGCAAAAAATGCAGTTGAGTGAAAATGTGATTTTTTAGAAAGTGTTGATTAATATAGTCAAAGAAACAATAAAGGAATAGCGAGTTTCATGGAAAAAATAATTGACAAATATTAATTAATTTTAAGATATGTTTACTAAAATATATATACATTAATAAATTATGAAAAAAAGTGATTAATCATTTTAAACTATCTAACAACACAATTCAAAATTCAATACACAATTAGTAGTCTTTTCTTTTATATTAATTTTAAAAAAAATCAACTTTTTTTTTTCATAAAGCTTGGAGGTAGTACATACTTTTTATATTAAATCTCAAATAGAAAATTAAGACTAACTCAATAATAATATTAAATAAACAAAATATAAACACATATTTTTACAAATTATAAAAAATAAAAAATAGTGTAACATTAACATATATAAAACATAGAAAAAATAATTTAATATAAATATACAAAAAAAAATATTAAAAACATATTTAAAAAAAATAATTTTTGATGAAGTAAGGAATTAAGAAACCTGAAAAAAGAAATACAATAACAATGCATTAGATACAAAAAATTAAGAAAAAGAAATACATATACGGACCTTTTCACTTTCACAATGGAAAGAAAAGGGAATGCAAAAAAGTGAGAATGGCGGTAACAGTGGGAACGAGGAGAAATTTGATGGAAGAGATGGGAGGGTAGTAAATATATTGTATTTTCTTCCTCACATTATGCATATCAACCCATTAGTAAATATACTTTCACTAACGGTATAAATGTGATAGTGAGAAAATAATGGTATAAACATAAAATCCGTCCTCTTTTTTAAATAATCAAGTACATATATCTAATATTATGAATAATTATGTAACTGTAAGATAAAAATATATATATAAACGTGTAACTTTATAATTATAATTCGAATTTTATTTTAATAGATTGTAGAAATAAATATGCATTAAAAGTATTTTATTTTTTTATTTATTAAAGTATAATTAAATTCTAAAGGGTTAAATATGTTTTTAGTCCCTATACTTTTGGGCGATTTTGGTTTTAGTCCATTTTCAAACTAAGGTACAATTTAGTCCTTCAACTTTAGAAAACTCTGATTTTAGTCATTTTTACCAAATTTTTTTAACTTTATTTGCTCTTTCAAATAAAGTTAAAAAAATTTGATAAAAATGACTAAAACCAGAGTTTTCTAAAGTAGAAGGACTAAATTGTACCTTAGTTTGAAAATGGACTAAAACCAAAATTGCCCAAAAATATAGGGACTAAAAACATATTTAACCCAATTCTAAATTCTAAATTTTGAAAGAAGAAAAAAAGAAAATTACTTGAAATATAGGAATGTATACATTAAGAAAAGTGGCTTTTAAAAAGTAAGGGAGGAATTATTGGTGTCCCCTTTAACAGTGTTCAACGTCCTTTGAAGCTTACTCTGTAAGTAAATTTTAATTTCAGTTCCGAAATTTGTGAAGACAAAAATGGGACCATTGAAGAGTGACTTGAAAATGGTTCTGTAATGATATTCTCATAATTGTAAAATATTAATGTTTAGTAGACATAAAACACACGAATTCAGTAAGAAAAATGGAAATGAATGATTATGACTTCCTGGTATCAATAATTCTCTGTAATATTGTCTCTTTCACCCAAAGATGCTTTACAGCAACGGCATTTCACAAGATATATCTTTTATTATATTTGCAGCCGTTAAGGCAACAGTGAAAGAAAACCCACGTTTTGCATAACAATATAATATATTCATTTTCAGCTAGCTGTTCACACAAGCCATTCAATAACCATGAAACCTCAAGATTCATCCAAGACAAGAAAATGTACTTGAAAATTTTTATTTTTCTAATGAATTATGACAAATATTATCATAAATTTGGTTTGGAAAATACTTTTTTAACAATTTTTTTTTATAATTCTTTTATAAATTTGTGATTAATTTATTTTAAATATTTTTTTAAAATAAATTTAAACAAACTAATAAAATAGTCACACTAGTTGTTAACAAGATCATTGTAATTTACTAGTTTATAAATGTTGGAATTTAAACAATTTAAACAATTTTAAATTTAAACTATGTCAATCACGTTATTTTCGACGAAAAATTATAAAATAGTTGAATCAAAGAAGGTTACTTTTTAGAATTATTTTATTCAAATGATTTTTAATTTGAACATATATTAATTCAATTTTAAATATTAAAGAAAAACACATCAACATATCAATATAATGAAAATATTTTTAAAATTATTTTTATAGAACATATTTAATTAAAATACAATTTAAAATGTTCAAATAATTTAAATTTAAAAATGTTCTTAACCAAAGGTCATTGAAGGTACATTTAAATGGTAGATTATAAAGCTTGAAATTATGACAATTTAAATTACAAAACAAGAAGTTCAATATGGATATTATTAAAAAAGAATATAGGTTAGGTAAGAAATTCAAATGCAATTGTGAAGGTAAACAGTAAGAAAAGTAAAAATTTAACATGGTAATTAAGAATATGAGTACAATCTCTCTTTTTATCGTTTTTACTTTGAACGTTATAAAATTTTGTAAATATGATCCTTTTCATCTTAAATTACATAATAAGAAAATTTATGCATAGATAACATTTCAAACACCTGTCTAACCATGATAGCTTCTCAGCTTGTCAGTGTTCTCTACCTCACAAAAACGACAAACTCATTTCTATAAATAAGGTCAAAATCTTTGTATTCTGACGGAAAATAATGGTACGATAGAATAAGAACATTGAAGAAAACTATATTGTTCCACCAAATGATGTGTATTATCTTTCGAATTCAATCTAGAATAAAGTTTTCATCATTTGGTCTCCATGATATACATTTTGAATGTGCACTCATCAACATACTTGAATGGTATTGCTTCCACAATACAATTGAACCATTCAACTACTTCCACGTCCTGGTCAAATTTACATTTTTCCCCTGAGCTTTCTAAAATTAACTATTAATCTATAAGTGATTTCATAATATTTATATATATTCTGCCATTCATTTGCTTCTCAAAACATTCAAAAAAATATTCTTTGATACATAAAAATTTTACATTTATTTGACATTATCCTTTCTTATTATTTACTCTTTTTTACATTTTTATAATCATTTTATCTTTACATCCCGTGTCAAATGAACGTAAAAGTGTGTCATAATATCATTAAACAAAGATTCATTATGAGTCATCTGCAAATTAAGTTGTCATTTCTATGTTCCTTCCCTACCAAAGAAACTTTTTAGCAACTCTCTACAAATTTCAATCTTTCTAACTATAAAATAAAGAAACATAACATGATTCTTTTTCCACTGAAAGTGTCTTAGAGACAATCTCATTCTCCAAAACAAAGAGAACTCAAACTTTTTTTTTTCAATTTTTTTAATTCAATCAACTTAAAATCTATACCTTTTCCCACTATTTCTCTCTCTCTCTCTCATACTTCCTTCCAATAATAGTAGGCTGGAACTGTTTAAATACTGAATATATCATTGGTGTTGCTTGTATATAAATATTTTAATTTGTGCTTTTTTATCCATTTTTTATATACACATGTCTAAGAAAATCCTACAATTAAAAGACTTATCAATAAACATTATACCATTCCAAACGTATAATAAACATTTTTTAAAGGAAGAGCGATCATTTCAAAAGTCATGACAAAGAAGTAGAAAGTAAGAAAAGGAAAGGTGTAAAATGTCGAGTTCAAATTCTGTACTAATTTTTTTTTATTGTCTAAATGCAAGTCATAATAACTCTTTCTAGTATTCTTGTTAGGGTTTTTTTTTAATGTTAAATAACATTATCTTAACCAATAATATAAAATCTTCTCCTAAGTTTGTATATGTTTCTTTTTTAAAAGAGTTAGAATACTCCAAATACTCTACTTTTATTATAATATTTTTTTTCTTATAAAAAAATAGAAGATCTTCTAAAAAAAAAATTAATATATCATGGTACAATTCTTTTATATACAATCATGTATTTAGGTGTTATAGAAATTAGACCGTTGACTAAGGATCATGTCTTAAGCCAGTTAAGTGTCAACTGCCCTAGCTTATAAAATTCCACGCACCAATTTTTAATTTTATTTTTCAAGTAGATTGATTAATTAAGTTGTAGGACCTTAGAATTTCTTTTAGCAAACTTGAAAGGTGGATGGACTTAAAAATAATATTTTTAATGAAAAATCAATGTATAAAACTAAAACTGTGTTTATAACTTGAGTTAGTGGTACTATTCATAAATTGAAATATGTAAACATTTTATAGAATGATGGAAGTGTTAATTAATATGTAAGCATATACATGTGTTTAGTGAAAGAATTGTTAGTTTGAAAATCTATTAGTCTTTAAATTTTGGGGACATGCATGCTTGTCCAAATCCATAATAGTTGAAATTTATAAAAAAAAATCTGAAAAGAAAGTTGCTTTTATAAATATTACTTTGTGTATTATTTTCCAACAAGTTTTCTATCTTTTGCTTTCGTGTATACTCCTTTTCTCGTATAAAAACTATTATTTTTATCCAAACAAAATTAGTTCTCTTGAAACTACTTACCAAACTTAATATTTTAAGTTACTACTCTCTTCTTGCCCTTATAAATTAGAACTACAATTATTTCTGAAAATTTGATATTTACTTATTAAACTTTTTGGTCTATGCATAAAAATCTGGCATGATAATTATGATAAAAACCAAGAATGTTATATATTAACTAAGCAATAAGAATATATTTAACTGGAATATCAATGGACGGTAAATTATATACGATAAATAATTAATATAATGTGATAGGAAAAAATGGAGAAAATATTTAATAGATGTCTAAATAAATGCTCCCTGTTAACAATGAATCCTATGGATTTAAGCATTACTTTCTTGTAAAATCGAACCCAGCATTGTCTGTTCTGTAACAACAAAAAACAAGAGCTATGGTCACTTCAGTTAATCAGAAGCACAACAATAATAATATTATAATGAGAGAAAGTTAAAAGAGTTAAAAGCTATATGTATTAACATAAATATATATAAAAAAGAATGTTAATCTGATTTAAAACTTCATCATAGTATCAGTTTCAACTACTATTTTTTGACAAAAAAAAAATCCCTTTTCATTTTGAAGGTAAAGCTTAAGTTAACCTACCTACCAAAAATTTGTACCCTCAATCTTAAATAAGGAAAGTAAATAACATATAGTATGATGATTATTCACATTCAAAAAAGACAGGAAACACTGTGTCCCACCAAAGAAAAAGGAAACATGAATATGAGTACTGATATGGATGGATTCTAATCTTATGTGTGAAGGATTTCAGAATCCTATAGCATATCAGGAGAATGGAAAGTAGTCTCAAACCCTAACAACCACCTACATTTGATTTTCTTGTTTTGGTATCTTCGCCACCCCCAAAAAGCTACCATACACAATCATGAACCTCTCCACTCCCAGTCATCAATAGTTTCGTCTTTTCAGTTTTAATTTGCTCATTATTCTCTCTCCAACTTATTTAACTGTTTATTAACATCATCAGATCTTGTATGGTCCTCTGATGCAACGTTGATGCATGTCAAATGAGAAAGAAGATTGAGCTATGGATGAAAACAAGAAGTGGATGCATAAGGAAACTGAAAGACAAAGAAGGCAGGAGATGGGAAAACTCTGCAACAACCTCAGATCGCTTCTGCCTTTAGAATATATTAAGGTAAGCATCTTCTTCGGACAAACAACTTGTCTTTGAAACTGTTTGTTTCTTTAATTTTATCTTCTTTCTGGTTGGAATTTAAGAGTAATTAAAATTTGAAACACACTAGTCATTAGGGGTGCTTTTATTCCATGTCTTGATGACCATCATCAGGGAAAGCGTTCAACCTCAGATCATGTGCATGAGGCCATGAATTACATCAACCACCTTCAAGATAAGGTAAAGCAATTGCAAGAAAAGAGGGATTCGTTGTTGAAGGTGTCTAATAATTTGAGTAGCATTGTTCCTGAGAATGAAAGCTCTTGTGCCACTCATCTTCCACCTTTGGTTTTTGTTCATCCTTTCCCTGGGGGCCTTGAGATTATTTGCAGTCATAGCTTCAGGAAAAGTGTGTTTCCCATGTCAAGATTATTGGACATTCTGCATAAAGAAGGACTTAACGTGGTCAACACTACTTCCATCAGAAGAGATGGTAGATTCATACATACCATACAATCAGAGGTACCATGTCAATTTATTTTCCATTGAGCATTATGATAACGGTTTTGAAACTGATCATTATTGTTTCGTTTTGTATAAACTGATCTGAAGGATCCCAATCATTCTAATATGGTTTACACTGATTACTCTGAACTGCAAATAAAGATTATGGAGGCATTATCATCTTCAAGTAAGTAGCAGAAGTTACACAACATTCTAGTGTAAAATACTGTGTTCTTCACACAAGATTTTTTGTTTGCTTGATTTTCTGAATATTCAAATAACACCAGTATGGTTACCATCATTTAACCATTTGCAGGTTTGCAAGAGACTTCGCCTGAACCTGAAAATTGCTAATATCTTGGGAAAAATTAATATTTTATTCATTCGGATGTTTCTTATTGCATATACCCTTAACTTGAGTGATTTGTACAGCAGTGAACTTGTTAAAAGTTGTACTTTATCTGCCATAATTGTTGGTGCAGTACGAAGGGTAGCTAGTTGACGATTCAATTTCATGAAGATCAGAAACATGGATAGAGTTCATAATGATGTTCAATGTTTCTGCATTTAACTCTTACAATTGTCATTTTTTAATTGCCAAATCATTTTCTTTAAACATGAGGCAGTATTACTTAACATGGTTTTAATTAAGAGCCTGTCACTGCATTCATAATGTCAAGGTTTTTATGGTTTTATAAACTTTCACTCCATCAAAGGTTGTGATAAAACTTTCAATAACTACATCTTAAAACCTTGCTATTTTCTTCTGCATCAATACAGCAATCAAGTATTAGGATGTTCTTCGTTTCTTTCACTTTCAGTTCCAACAATAACTGCATTATCTATCAGACAGTGATAGTTTAGACAAAATTTGAATTTGGTTTCCATCTTTGTACCAATTATATTGTTCTTCGTAGTCTCTTTTTCTATCAGCTGGAATAGAAAAAACACTTTGATCTTTAAGGGAAATGAAGAGAGCATGCCAGATTCTACACTATTTTTTCGATAGAATTGATCACTTCATTTATATATCTACACACCAATACCTAGTACAAGTGATAATGGACACATGAATACTAGTGATGCATCATGAGAAACAGAAGCCATAAATGTACATAAAACACAATGTACTGAAGGGCCATAATATTGAAAGAAAAATTGTTTTCAAGGTATAGCTAGTAAATTAAATGTATTATTGAAGTGTTACTAATATATTTTAAGAATACGGACGCAGCTTAACTTCATAGTGCTTAAAGTAAGGAAAAACAAGAGGAAAAATATTGTTGAAATACAATAAAACTTAAACTATTTCGAGAAACTCGTGCAGCTAACAAATTGCAAAAGAATAGACAGTTAATTGAAACTGATAATTGAAGATAGGCCAATCTAGCCTTCTGCATATTTTTTTTGTTTCATTATTGAATAGAAACCCTATGGAGTGTACATTATTTATGAGTATTCTATGTAGGTTTGCATAAAAATTAAATTATGTAAATCAATCAGAAATCATAGCCATTGAGGGGATTCTGGTTTAGCATTTTTTTCTGACTGGATTATTTACTCATTCCTAGCTCCTTTTCCTGTGCTTTTCTTGACGGGCACATATGCTGCAGCCTGTGACTCAACATGTGCTATATGATCAGTTAAACCATAAATATGTTGGTCCCTCACTTTCTCTTTATTGCACCTCCCTAACAGTTATAAGCATGGTCCAACCAATTTCTCCAGCTGGCCAGAAACAGTGGTTGATCAAGTGGAACCATGTTTTTAAGGATGTAACCAAGATGTTGATGATATAGCTAGGTTTTGAAGCAGGCATAGTTTGGTAAAATATATTTATATTTAATGGTTAAACTCAAACACGATTATCTTCAAAAAGCAGAAAAAAAAAAAGAAGTAAGAGGTAATATTCCCTCAAGTTGGATAATAATTTGTTTTAAGAGTTAGTTCAAAACCATTTCTATTTAAGTGATTGCATTCATGTATATCCTTGGTCCATTATGCGACAAAAAACTGGTCGGGTATCAAAGCAACTGTATTTAGCAGACATGAAACCAGCATTATCTAATTATTTTATTAATCAGGAATTATAATCAGAATCATTATAAGGGAAGATATGACAACTAAGCTAATCTTCGCTGCACTGCTTTAAATGCATTATTGTGGATCACATCTTCAGTGTTTATGGACTCATGTCATAAAGTAGTGGAATAAGTATGATCCTCCAATTATCCAAAATCTGCCTAAAGCACACAAACATAATCAACCTTATACGTGTTTATAATTTCTAATCCATCCATAATATTGAACTACCTTCATGTGGTCCAAAAGTAAAATTATTTTGGATGAACTTCACTCGATTACGATTAGTATTCGATCCTCCTTCAATTCATTGTACTTAGTCACTTAAAAAAGCATCACAAACATTATAGTTTACTCCATGTAGCACTAAAAAACAGCTCTAAGTACATTGTTGTGTTATTAATTAGTATGCCCGTATCAGATTTTGCTATGCAGTGTTGCTGGTAAGGAGAAAACATAGTGAAATAAATTTGGTCCACAAATCGTGAAACTGAATCAGAACCAGATAGGCGTAGCAGGTAGCTAGTCCCTACTGGTCCACTACCATATTAATGGAACAGTGTCTAAGGCCAGGGTCAATGTTCTTCCAACCTCCACGTAGATCTTGGAATTCATACAAATTGATTTTCTCAATCAGCTTTCATACCATCTTCATTGATTGTATTTAATTCAACGGCATGGAAGAGAAACTGTTCATACATATGATGTAGGGAAGCCTCGAAGTAGGTGGGGATATATACTAAAATAAACAAAGTCCACATAATACAGTTCTAGTGCCCCCAACAAAATCATGGATTTATCACCTCGAATCTTCTTCAAACCTCGTCAATTCAGTATATATATATATATTGAAAATTTTATATAAATAAACTTAAACATTATTTTACAAATTAGTTTTGTTGAATAGAATTAGAGTTAAAATTTACTTTTTATTATCCCGTTCTATTTTGAATTATCTACGTTAATATCCAGTTTTCCTTTGATTTGCATCGTTTTGTCTTCTGTCTCTCTTCCTCTCCTAGTGTAACTTGTATTTATTATTATTATTAATAATAATAATAATAAATAATAATAATAATAATAATAATAATAGTAATAATAATAATTATTATTATTATTATCATAAATGGGGCTAAAGTTGGTTTGTGGACTTATTAGCTCGCTTTATTATTGGACAAAATATAGTTCAGTTTGGGCCTCCAAGAGATATTGCACTACAAATCCAACTTATATTGAGTTAAACCAGGTAAAATTATAGGTTGTATTTATGAAAAAAAGTAGGCAAAATATTTCGTTTTTTAAATATTTAAAAACTGATAATTTCTTTTAAAAAAATATATAAATTAAAATAAAGCTAAAATACTCTTTTAAAAAAATGAAAACAGTTCAATTAGTTACAAAAGCACCCGGATATGATATTCATTATAATTTTCTATATACATATACATAACCAAAAAAAAAGGTAACCATTTTAATGTGAAATAAATTCTCTAGACCTACGTATACTTTATTGCTAGACCTATGTAGTCTTTACTTTCCTTTTTTTTTCATCTTAAAAGACTAAAAAGCATTAGCTAAAATCACAATAAAACAATTTTTCACATAAACTTTCTTGAAGCAGGTGAATGAGTTTAATTAAATTTAAAAGTAAGTTAGTAAAATTTGGAATATAAAGCATTTGTTCTGATTGCATTTGAAGTGGGAAGAGATAATAATATTTATTTTATGATGAGTTCTTCTCTTGGCCTTTCCCTTAATTGAAACCCAATAGCTGTATTTATTATATTTGTCTTGCTATTTTATAAATGCTGAGAAAACTTCATAGTCGATTCTGCCATTGGTAAACGAAATGAGTGGAATTATAAAATGGTACTATGTATTCTATTGTCTAGAAGTTTCTTACTCAAAGTTTAAACATTATATTCAAATTAAATAAATAAAGACTCTAATAGAAGCTATTTGTGCCAATGACAATTATTAGCCAATATGGTTTTGGATTCCACCTTGCACGTCCTCAACGTCAGCCTCCATTCTTTACATCTCTTTGGAAAAATAATGGGCAATTTTTTTATATATAATATTAAGCAATACTTTATTATTATTATTATTATTATTATTATTATTATTATTATTATTATTATTATTATTATTATAGATGAAGGGATGAGGGACTGGAATGGGTTAAAGAAGAAAGGATATTCCAATTTCGATTACATGAAATTCGAAGAATAAAATGACGAAAACGATAGCAACTAAAGGATAATTGTGTGAAATTATATTTTTAATAAAGCTTCGTATTCAAGAACTATTTATTATATTGTGAAATTGTGGTAGCTATTTCTCCGGCCATAATAACTTTTTTTCGTGTTATCTGTCTCTCTATATAATATTATGTATAATTTTTTCAAGATGTTAAATTTGATAATTAAAGTTATAAAAATATACCATTCATAAGACAGTGTTTGACTTGTCACCCTAATTTACTTTGGCTTTTGTAGGAACCGAAAGCCACTGTTTTCACATAATAATTAATCATATATATATATATATATATATATATATATATATATATATATATATATATATATATATATATATATATTCAACATGTCTCAGATTTTCATAATGTGCATGTGTTAACAAGTTGGCCATGTGTTTTAGGTTATATAAGAAAATTGAAATTATTAATTTCTTTTCGTGTGGTGTTACTGAAGCTGTACGTATCGACATGCAGCTACAAAGACAGTTTTATTTTACTATTGACAAATACCACTTCACCTTCAAGAGAAATAATGTAGTTACAGACCAAAATATTTCTTATAATTATAATCCCAAATTGAATAATAATATTTTTTATTTTTCTACAAGAATTTTATTAAAGACAAAATATTCAGTCAATAAATTTATTAGGAACTCTTTTAGAAAGAAGGATTGCTAGTTTTTAAATTATATTTTATTGTTATTGAACAAATTTCTAAATTAGACATTAAACCAGTCTCAAAAATTAATGTCCAAGATTTTATTTACTTTCAATTCAGATTTTAATTTAATCTCAACTGATTTTTAGCAAATAGTTCATTAAATTTAGCTTAGAGACATTAATTTATTTGTAGAAACAAACTATTTCTTATTTTCACAAAAATCTCAATAATAAAAGAGATAAAAATGGAAAATATAAGATGAACAATATATATATAAACATGACTGAAAAGATAAAAATATAAAGAATATATGATTCTTTTTAATTCTTAAAAGAGTCTTATTTCTAGAAATGTGTCAAATACATATAATATAATCCTTCTCTCCATTTAGTTTTGATAAGTGATAACGTTATTTAAAACATTAAATGAAAAAATAAACTTAAGAACCAAATTATTAGGGTATTTAAAACATATTTAAGTCTGCATATTAATTTAACTCAATGAATTCATGTGAATAAGAAGTGACATGAAGGGCAAAACTAATCAAACGGCAAAGAAATTAAAAGGTCAACGACTCAACTTTTGATTAGACGCATTAATAATAGCTAAACCAAATGATTCGTTTAACTTAATACCATATTTCTTTTTTTTTTTAATAATCAGACCAGTTACTATGGCTGGTGGCTTATTGGGAAATGTCTGTCACGTCACTTTTTTTCTCAAATATTAATATGCGGTGGCAAAATTATAATACAACAAACACAGAATCTATTAATCATTAAAAGTCCATATTCTGTGTTACTTGAATATACTTCAACCTTTTTCGGAAAATTTACTATGAAGAGACTTTCCTGGAATTTCCACACCATTGTAACACGTAATATTGACCCTTTAGCCTCCTTTATCAGATAAAATAAAAAGCTCTTCTGACTGCTCAGCTACTAATAAATTTGAAAATTCCATAAAACTTATTATACTACAAAAACAAAATTGTTGTATGCTGTGAAAGGGTAAAAGCTAATATA
Source organism: Vigna reflexopilosa (assembly GCA_027742785.1). Lineage (NCBI taxonomy): Eukaryota > Viridiplantae > Streptophyta > Magnoliopsida > Fabales > Fabaceae > Vigna > Vigna reflexopilosa. The sequence continues at coordinate 27,890,110 of CM050928.1, read as the reverse complement.
TACTGTGCTTGATTGAGACATTTTGCCAACTGAAAAATACCAAGAAATTTACAGAATTAAAAATCTTCTTAGTTTACACCAAACATGGAATCTACTTCCATTGCCAAATTTCCGCCGTCGATAAAAAGTTGGGATGGCAGTGATAGCATCACTTTCCATTGGTGAAAATTATCCAACTCAAGCCCTAACAGGACCATTTATTTTTCTATACAAGAAGTAAGACGAATTGGTGCATTGTTGTAATAATTAAGCTCACATGAAAAGTAATATAAAATGTGACAATTCCAATGAAAAAGGAAGCTTAACGAAGGCTAGCAAACAATGGCATAGGCCACAATTTGATGCATAAAATATACACAGAATTTGTTTATATTAACCTTAAGGGTCCTTGACTTCCAAGGTAGTCCCTTGTCGATACCATAAAAACATCTTCTGTCTTCTTTGCATTTGCCGGGTCACATTATTATGCCTCTTTCTTGCAGGGTTTGAGTTCAGCCTATCTTTCATTTTGTTTTTAACTTCAACCCTTCCAACTTTCTCTTCTGTCAAACTGAACTAAGATTCTAAAGATTCTTCCTTCAAACAATGAACTTGAAGCAATACTGTTGTTTCCTCTCAGACGAAGGGCAAAGCAAAATTCAGTATGGTTTTCATATCTGCTTAATTTTCATGCGTGAGTTATCATAATTTTATATTTTTTCAGTTAATATATCTGTTTGTTTGTTTGTTTTTTCTTTTTCTTACCAGAATTGCTAGGAAGAAGAACAATAGGGATTATCCATGGGAAATGTACACCTTGAAGGAGTTGCTTAGAGCCACAAACAACTTTCATCAAGATAATAAGATTGGAGAGGGTGGATTTGGCAGTGTATATTTTGGTCGAACAAGTAAAGGAGTTCAGGCAAAATATCTGAACTTTTGTTTGATATATATATATATATAAAGTTTAAGCATGGCATATTTTCTGTTGCATGATCTGCATCATGTCAGTTTTTGGTTTAAACATGAACTGATGTATACTGCATAAAATATGAGGGTTTGAACAGATTTTAAAATCTGCAGATTGCAGTGAAGCGATTGAAGACAATGACTGCCAAAGCAGAAATGGAGTTTGCAGTGGAAGTGGAAGTATTAGGAAGAGTGAGGCATAAGAATCTGTTGGGGTTGAGGGGATTCTATGCAGGAGGAGATGAAAGGTTGATTGTGTATGATTACATGCCTAATCATAGCTTGCTCACACATTTGCATGGTCCACTTGCCAAGGAATGTCAGTTAGATTGGGCGAGAAGAATGAGCATAGCAATTGGAGCTGCTGAAGGCTTATTGTAAGTTTACCTTCTCCATAATTTTCTTTCATGGTTTCAAATTGCAACGGAAAGTCTAGAAATGAGATAAGATTAATTTACATGTGTAAACATTATTTTAGAGATCGATTTTATGAGATTGAATTAGGTTTAAACTTCATTTTCTTAATGAACACACTAGAAATCTTGACACAATTGATGTTTGTGGTTAAGGTATTTGCACCATGAGTCAACTCCTCACATCATACATAGAGATATAAAAGCGAGCAATGTTCTTCTGGATTCTGAATTCCAATCTAAGGTTGCTGATTTTGGTTTTGCAAAGCTGGTACCAGATGGTGTGACCCATATGACCACAAAGGTTAAAGGCACTCTAGGATATCTGGCACCAGAATATGCTATGTGGGGAAAAGTTTCTGAGAGTTGTGATGTTTACAGCTTTGGAATTCTACTGTTGGAGATCATCAGTGCCAAGAAACCCATTGAGAAATTTCCTGGAGGAGTGAAAAGGGATATTGTTCAATGGGCCACACCATTTGTGAACAAAGGTCTCTTCGGCAATATTGCAGATGCAAAACTGAAGGGGAGATTTGATTTGCAGCAGTTGAAAAATGTGATCACAATAGCTCTTAGATGCACTGATACTAGCGCAGATAAGAGGCCTAACATGAAAGAGGTCGTCAATTGGCTCAAGAATGGTGTAGGGAGCACTTAATTGTTACTATGAATGCACTATGATCACACTGATATGAAACAGTCAAAGTTAAGAAAGAAAAGTACCAAACTGATGTGTATAAAGTGATATAATTTCTTTGTTTTTTTATTCTGATATTTATTAATTATGCATCTTTCTGCTTGAGAAAATGAGATTTGCATTAATTAAATTTGTCAAAATTTAAGGTATCTTTTGAGTGACCCTTTAATGTTTGTAGGTGTGGTAAATTCACAGGACTAGGTTTTGTAGTGTAGAATCTATTGGGGTTATAACTCTATATTGGCAATTCTATATATGACCTTTTTTATGTTCTTAGGGATTGCAACTTTGTATTTAATTTTCTCAAAACAATCTTCTTGAAGGCTTTATGTGTATTTAATATTTATTTGGTGAAAAAGAGGTAGAGAGAGAAGATTGGAAAATGGTTCGTGAAAGATTATAGATCATTATTCTATGTAATTTTAGAGTCTATTTTAAAAGAAAAAATATTAAATTTTATCTTTTAATAATATTTAAAATTTGGATTCTTAAAATTATGTAAGATTATTGAATGTAATAGAAATAAATAAAGATAATAAATGGTGAAAGTGTGGATTATTTTATTTTTATACAAAAAAAAAACATCAATGAGAAACTGGGCCTATGAACTGAAACTGGAGCTGAAAATAAGGGCTGAATTCGAGTACTGCTATTTAGACTCCCATCTTTTGCTAACCGCCTAACCGTTTTAATTCTTTTATTTATGATGACACTTTTTTTTTATTTCATGGTCGGTAAAGTATGTACTTTCTAAAATGTGAAAAGATATAAGTGTATTATAATAAGTACTTTTTAAAATATTCTCTTTACATTTTGAAAAGTACGTTTTGGAGCATTCTTTTTATTTTTATATTCTGAAAATTGTTGTGTGAAAAGTTAACAAAATAGAACTGTCCTAGAAAGAATAATATAGAATGTAAAAAGAGTACTTTGAAATTTAACACCTAAAACTTTTTCTTTTTTTTTGAGTTTTTACATTTTGAAACGTACTTTCGAAACATATTTTTAATTTTTAAAAATTTTGGAAACATAAAAATGGAAAAAGTAGTTTATAAATTACTTTCTAAAATGTAAGAAGTAAATTAAAAAAGAAATGCAAAAATGTCATTATAAAGAACTTTTTATTTATTTGAGGTTTACTCTTTAGGTTAGTCCAAGAGGTAAGAAGTCCAATTTTATGATTTTAGACATGTTAATCCACTAAAATTTATATTTTTTTAACTTTATTTAATTATCAAAAATATAAATAAATAAATTATTATTTTTATCTGGATATTGAAAACGGATGATAAGATTTTAACTATTCTTTTTGTTGGTGAGAGGGAACAAAAGACATTTATATATAAATAGTATGTATTAATGTTTATGAAATAGTGAATATTTTTTAGATAATATTAGTTATATTATAAAATAAATGTATTTTTATTAAAATAATACTTGAAATAATAATAATATAATAAATAATAAGAGAATAATATATAATAATTGACTAAAAATACGTGGATATAATCTAATTAGACATATATTTAAACAATTCTATAATAAAAAGACTTTAAAAACTTTAATTAATTATGTTATATTTATTGGATCCAATAGTAACATTTGTTTTTTCATCATATAAGAAATTGCATTAACTGAAAATAAGCGAAATTACACTGAGTGAATTTATTGATTAGAAAGTGAGAAAAAGTCACAAGATTAGAAAAGGAAAAAAAGAAAATGTATAAGCATTATAAGCCAAGAGGAAGAAGCCAAATAGGAAGTGGGAACAGCTTTATTCTCCCAAATCCCAACATATGAATGAAGCAATGATTCCTAGTGAATAGGGTAAGCAAATCTATATAAATAACACGAGTGTTGTAGCTGGGAATTCTAGTCACCTAAATATCCGTTGCCTATATACTCATCCTAACACACAAAACACAACATAGACAGACGTTGTGAAACAAAATACATAGGACACTTTTTTTTTTTTTTTATCATTATTCTCTTTAGGAGACACACCAAGAAAACATTCAATATAAAATCCTCTTTCAACAAAACAAGATAAAGTATTATATAATAAGATGATGAAAAAATATTAAAAAGAAAAGGTGAGTGTAGAAGGAAAAGTAAAGTTTGAAAATGAATGTTGTCTCCGTGACTGTGACTGTGTGTGAGTACAAATATAGTATTATGATGAAGAGAGAGAAGAGAGAGTGTAGGTGAAGAGGTTGGAGCCGGCCTAAGAAGGGTAGGTCTTAGGAGAAAAGTGAGAGAGAATTGAATTCTTCTTCTGATGTGAAGCAGCAGCAGCATCATATGCCATTCATTCTGTGTAGTGTGTTGTGTTGTGTGGTGTTTCTATAGCTAACGGTTTTAGAAATGCAATGCAAGAAAGGAGTGAAGAGAAAAAGGCAAAGGATGAGGTCAGAGATTGTTTAGTTTAGATTTGTACATATATGTGTGTGCATGAGTGGCATACAGCTCGATGGATGGATTGTTGCAGAGATTGCAGCTTTATGAGAAAGGGAGAGATGAGAAGAGTGAGATGGGATATGGCATGTTGTTGTAGCAGTCACGAGTTGCTGCTGTTCTGATACTGTTGTTGCTGTTGCTGTTGCTGTTGCTCCTCCTTCTTCTGCTGCTAGCTGCTAGTAGTAGTGTGCTACTGTTGCTAATAGGGATCAAACCCCAAAATTCATGTTGATTCAGTCACTACAACAACACCATGTCATCTCCATGCAACAGAATTTGATGTAACTTGTCGGCCTCTAAAGTACCTTCCACTGCATTTAATATTATACTCTCTCTCTCTCTCCTTCTCTATACTTTCCTAGCAATTATATCTCCTCTTCATTTATTTTGTTTTTAATACCACAACGTAAATTTCTAATGGAATTACATCTTTTAAAAATAAAATTCATTTAAAATATATAAATCAATTTAAATTTTATTTTTGTTCAATATATTATTTTATCTATTATTCAACAATTATTATATTATTTACTAATATTTAATTATATATATATAAAAGATTTTCAAAAATTGAGTATTAGAGGTGGTGGAGTATTTAAAATAATAACACTTCATTATTTTATTACAAAAATATCAAAAGTATAAAAATATTTTTTTAATAAGGAGTTTTATTGTTTAAAACCTTTTATCTCCCTAATATTATTCTCTTTAAAATTTTTATGTCTTTTCTTTAGAGATTTTGGCTTTTTACATTATCTATTTAAAATTCAGAGATTGTTTGAGAAATCATTGAAACGAGATCTTTCCTGTTATCTAATTGATTTTAGTTAAAGAGTAAGTTGATTTATGCTCTTTTTTCTTGAATTAGACATTTATGCATGTAAGGAGTTTTCTCCATTCTTGGAGGTCTAAGTCTTCTTTAAGGCTTTATGTTGATCTATTCAAATTGTTGCGATTTGTAGGTAAGAAAAGCAAGTTTATTTGGTTTTGATTGGTAGACATGTTGTAATTGATATTTGTATGATGATGTGGTGATTGATTTGTGAAATTTGTTTGAAATAAGAATTTTGGTATGTTGAGTTGCTTATGAAAGTGATGTGGTGAATTGAAAATCTAATGAATGGTAATGTGTTGTTGTTCTGCTTTGTAATAATTGTGTTTGATGAATTTGAGAAGGTAGATTGAGTTATTTTGAGTTTATAAATTGCTAGAGAACTTTTATGTGTTAGTGAGTTAGAAGAAATGAATTTTTAGGCACAAAATAGGGGGTTTTGACAGGTTAAATTCTAAAGTTATGATGATTTGGGGAAATTTTGAAGCTTTGCGAACTATTTTTGGATCATTTAGGACTTAGTTGGTCTCTCACTTTACTAAAATCTGGTTTTTATAGAGTAGGAACAATTATGTGAGTTTTTGGATATTTAACTTAATCTAAATGCATCGATTTCATATGTAATTAAGCAAATTGTATCCAAATTTAAATTATCCAGAGGTTCATTAATCAAATACAATGTTAAGGATAGTAATTTTGTCTTTTGAATGAGTTTAAATTGTAATTAGATCAAATTTTTAGGTTTGTTGTAAAAATTGACAGAGATAATCGATTATGCTAGCATTTGAGTTGTTTACATCATTTGAAATGTTTCAATTCAAATGTTGGTCTGAAACACCGTTTGACACATAAAAAAAATTAACATCATTGGATTAAGAAAACTATATTCATTCATATTTTATGTTAGGAGATCAAAATGTATCAAATTTTAAGATAGGAACGAATTCCAATTTCGTATCCATGTTTAGGAACTACAAATAATTTAACCTTTTTTTTTAAATTGAATTGAAATTGTGTCAACTCTACACAACTTCAGTTCAAATCAGGTTACATTTAAATCATTTCACTCTTGCATGACTTCAGTTTAAATTAAAACATAATAAAACAAAATTAAAACATAATAACTCCAAAGTGGTTTGATTCCTTACTTTCTTATCTCTGTTCGCCTATCAATCCTCTTCTCTTTTCAATTTAATGTAGTCTTTGTTTGATCTACAACCTCTCACATGGTACTTTCAAATAGTACTTGCAAAAACTACTTTGATGCTTAAGTCAAAAAGGATTTGGTCACTCCGGTATTAAATGTAGCATACAATGATCAAAACTACTTCACATGAACCCCTTATTTAAACAAATTGTATTGTACTTTACTTACGACTAAGCTAATTACAATCCAATCATCTTTTAATCGCAATAATGTCTATAGTTAATCACCCAGTAATGGCTCTCTTCACATATCGTCCGACTTTCATTTTAAGGTAATAATGTCTACAATTAATGTTTCTATTTCAGAGGAATCCTTTAATTGGGACATTTAGAGTTATTATGATGACACATTATCATTGTCACTACTCTGGTCATCGTCATGGAGTCAAGGGTCAATTGAATGGACTTTGTCATCGGTTAACATTATTACCACAAATGTGAATAATGTTAATAATAAGGAACAGACGCAGGGCCTGCCTAGAGTGTGACCGATAGGGTCTAAATTGGTATATCAATGGAGGGGATGAGGCAAACTTGCCATAGATTCTAGATTATGATTGGGTGTCCCATGATGTTCATGAACATAGCTCTCGATATTGGTAGGGAAGTGAGCTAATGGTAATGGACTTCGCCGAACGATTTTACATTCTGCAGGAGTACTACCAATAATCATGTCATCAATCTTTGACTGTGTAAACAGAATGAGCGAGTATGTCACAGTCGAGAATACTCAAAGCTAGATTTCTTTTTATTGTATGCTTGTTTCTCCTCCAACTTATGCGTGTGTATCCGATTTGATAAATCCTAGATGTGAGTACTAGGAACTTTGGACGTTGTTCTGATCCAAATTCACCCGAATGCTTGGACAATCATTCAAGTGTTCAAAATAGTATATAAAAACTTCAACTTAACCCTGTCAAATATTTACTATGCAATGCCAAATTGACTTGTTTAACTTTTTCTTCGTCTAAACATTCGGCAAAACAAACATGACATTAAAGTTGTATAACACATAGACAATTTCTTTACATAATAAAATCGTGTCATACATACACAATTTCCAATATTTATTAAAATTATAAAAATTTTAAACTTATCCATTTTAATAATTTAAAGAAACAAAATGTACCATAGTAAAATGAAGCCCATACACTATCAAGATAAACATAAAGAAAAGTTGGTGTAATTTTATCTATGACCAAACCAGAAATTTGTTTAGCATTGGTTATTTAAATTCTTGTAGTTTTAAAAATAAAAACAAGATTATCTTTAATTTTATAGAACATTTTAATCTTGTTACACAGAACAGTTGCGGAAAATATAATACAAATAAATTTCCTTTTCAAAAAAAGTTATACAACTTGAAACCAAAGTGCAAATTTTAAAAAATTTGTAAAAATAATAGAATGTACTCGTTTTACATTAATTAACTACACATATTTCGTATCATAAAAAAAATCTATATATGTTTCATAATTGTATGCAGGAGGACATGCATCCTATGATGTCTCTCTAACCCTAGGGTATCATTAGGAATGACATATATATATATATATATAAAGGTAGGGTAGCTCATGACTAATATAACTACAATTCACTGTGCAAGATCTTTGAAAGGAAGTCACTGATTCTTCAATTTTCAACTTTCCGAGGGTCAACTTTGACTTCTCGAATTCTCCTTGAGATTTTGTGTGGGCAAATGAAAAAGAAAAAAGAAAAGAAAGAATGTGAAGGAAAGGCACAGTTTCAATGAATAGGAAAAGAGATCAAATGTAAATAATGTTAGTGAATCATCCCCTAATATTTCTTTTTCTCCATGTAAAGAAATAAAGAGAAAGAAAGGAAGGAGAATGGTTGATTTGGATAATAAAAATCAATAGAAAAATGCAAGGATGTAATATCTATTATACGGAAAATAAATATTTTCTTGAAAAGAATTTAGTTTTTTTTTTTAATTTACTATGAGTTTTAAAAATAGATTCTTCTCTTGTCTAAAATAGGAAAGGTTTAAAATAAATCTAAAAGTAATAATGTAACTCATTATATTTTATATTTTCTTTTCTATATATATATATATATATATATATATATATATTCATTTATTTATTAAGTACTATTTTTCCTCAAGTAAAATAATTTATTTTATTTATTTGAAAAACAATATGGGTGGATACATACACCCATTGCTCACCTGTGGGTACAATTAAACCCAAGTATTTGGATAAATTTTTCTTTAAATAACATTTAAGAAAAAAGAAATAGAATTCTTAAGTTAAAATTAATGTATGTATAAACTAATTTGCAAAATTCTCTAATTTAACATCTTAAAAAGAGATGTTTAACTTATACATAAGTTATAATAAAAGAATTATTTCTTATTTTATTCTTCTATAAGCATATATCTATAAATAAACTTAAAAAAATAATAAACTAGTTTTAAATTTTGTATTTATTGAAATGTACAAATTCGTTGAGAAAAGAAATAATTATTTTTGGATAAATATGTTTATAATCCTGAACTTATACAAAAATTAAAATTTATTTATACTTTAAACTTTAATATATTTTTTTTAACCCTTCAATTTTAGTTAAGATATTATATTAAAGTTTGAAAAATTGATGAATTTTAATTTCGCATTAAAATTTAGTGATTAAAAAAATTAACCTTGTGTTATTTATACTTTATATGTCAATTAAATAAAGTTAATCGTGTGAATCATACAATCGATATTTTTATAGCAAAAATATTCATATTTGTAAAAATTTGTTGGGAAAAATTATGAGAAATATTAAATGAATATTTTTGATAATTTTTACCAATAATGATATGAGTATTTATTTATTTACTTGTTGATGAGACGGATATTGTCATTATATCCGAATTGCTAATATCCGTTACCAGTCAATAATTATTAGTAAATTTTATTTAAATATTTTTTAATTTTAAGTTAACAAAATAAAATTAGGATTTAATGTTTTAAATCCTTTACATAAAAAATTAGAATTCATTTTTCTCGATAAGTTTATACACAAATTTTGCAAGATTGTTATATATATATATATATATATATATATATATATATATATATATATATATATATATATATATATATATATTACAAATTCAATATTTTAAAAATAAATCTAACTTTTATTTAACGATGATTAAGGAAAAACCATCTTCATTTTTGTCTTTTTTTTTTATTATTTTTGTTTGTTGTTTGTCAACCACGGTTGGTATTGAATTATTGTCTTAATCTACCTTTTAACGAAAAGTAAAACCCATTTTCGTTCTTATAATTTTTCATTATTTTTTTTATTGTTTTTTAGCGACGATTGGTCTTGAACCGTCATGGTTTTCAATTCTTTTTAACGACAAAACAATAGTTGTAATGGTTTTCCCTTTTTTTAATGACGATTTCAAGCCTTTGTTTCTTCAATTATGAGTTTTGACAATAAAGAAAAATTATTTACACACACTTTACCTTTTAACGTTTTTATAATACTTTTACACACAACAAATTCACGTTTTATAGCTTTTCGAGATTACCTATTTTATATTTTAATATCAAGCAACTAAAAGTTAACTTTTATGTAAGTGATTTATTTGATAAATTGCAAATGACTTATAAATTTTTAGCAATTTTATTACTATTATTTGTAAGTTAAATTAGTCTTTTGGTCCTCATATGTGTTGGTGAATCTCAAGTGGGTCATTGTTTTTTTTTTCGGTATCAATTGAGTCCATAAACTTGTAAAATTGAGTTAATTAAGCCTTCTCCATTAAGTTTTCGCTAATATCGTTTACAGTGGCTGACGTGGTGCATATTGAAAATACTGATATAGGAATATTATAGTAAGTGGAATTTTTTTAGGTGATGACATGACACAAAATTCTTTTAGAGTCTTCATCATCCTCCACTCACAGACTCAAACCCAGCACGCTCCATGCTCTCCCTCACCGGCCCAGGCCCAATCACCGCGTCGATCCGTCGCCCTAGGAGAAGACTCTCCACTTGAAACAGATAAGGGTCTTCTCCATTACAGCTTTCCAATTCTTCTTACATTTTGCAGTGTTGCCATGTCTCCTACCCAATGAAGCACAACCCTTATATCCCATCTTCCTAATAATGGCTTCTCAAGTTCTTCTTTAGGTTTTTCTCTCGCCTCTACATTAAACATTTTCAGTGTGCACCATCTCCTTACTAATTCGAAAATTGTACTGCAGCAAGCACTGTTTACGCCTAAGCTCACTTTTCCTTCCTCTTCCCCTCGTTAATTTCTAGGGTTTCTGATTTGCAGATTGCAATTTAGAGATTCATCGTGGTGGATCTGTTGCGTCGTGTGTTAATGGCGGAGGCGTGAGGACAAAGGTTGAATCGCGATGGCTTGCGATTTCCATCGTGGTGGTGTTACGATGAAGAGCTTGCGTCAATGGAGAGCTCGCGATGGAGATACGATCGCATCGACCCTATTCGCGAGAAGGTTGGTGTCGCAGCGATGATTGAAGATGGCGACGACTTGCGGTTCATTTTCTGTGTTTTCAAGTTGAGGGTGGCTGCCTCTCCCGGAGGAGATTTCGAGTTCGACTCGCGATGGAGGTTGGGCAAATCGCAGCAGGGTTCTGCGGTGGTAAGATGGTCTCATGAGTTAGATGCTCCATCTGGAGTTGAGCGAGGAAGAGAAGAGCTCTCGCAGTGTGCGTTTGGGTTTCCTGTGGTCATCCGGTTGCGGAGCGAAAAGGTTTACGGCGGAGCCATGAGTAGTGCAGGGGAGGGGCACAACCATATACAATCGTATCAATTATAAAATAGATTCACCATCGTCTGAGTTCAGATCGGCCAACCCTCCGCTCAATGTCGTTGGAGTCGGAGTCTTGCGTGGTTGCTACTACATTTTCCGTCGAGATCTCGCGGTTTCAGATTTGGATTGTTGTCGCCTTTGTTGGTTCGCTGGATTTGCAAAGGGGTGATCTTGCCTTTTTGGTGCGTTTCTTGCGTGAGAAGTGAAGGATGGTTGTTTGGCTGCGCATGGTGAAGCTCGTTTTGCGTGGTAGAGGCGATCTGGGCTCGCGATCTCGTCTGGTTAGTTGAAATGGGAGGAGATGGAAGATGAAGATAGACACATGTGCATCACTTCTACATCAGTATAAAAAAATTTCACGTAATATAATACTCTTACATCAGCATTTTCAGTATACATCACGTCATAACAGTTAGACGGCGATAATGAAAACTTAACGAAAAGGGGTTAATTGACTTAATTTTACAAGTTTATGAATCCAATTGAGACCGAAAAAAAAAACAATGACCCACTTAATATTCATCAACAAATATGAGAATAAAAAATCTAATTTAACCTTATTTATAACAATTACATTAATTAAGGTCACAGACGGTGACATTAAAATAATGTATAACAGCTTTTACTTTTTAACTGAAAATTCTACCCCATTATACGCTGCAGTGTTGGTTGTAAGATGAGTGTGACATCCAAAACTACAACAGAGCCCTTTGTATATATAAAAGAGAACACTTACGTAAGCTTATATCACCAATCAATCCATTGCAATTATATTCTCAGATTTCTGACAAGAAAAATAATATCTATAATTATTGTCAACAACGTTTAAATAACATAAATAATAATCTATAAATTTTACCATGAATTCAGATGGTAAAATAGGAGGTAGCTCTCTTTACAGAACAGAAGCAGCTACACACAAGATCGAAAAAGTGTTTCTGATGCACCTTAGCTATCCTTTGGGCTGTCTCTCCATTTAGATTGTTATGCCAATCATAACATCGACATTTCGTATATCCTTTCCTGTTCTATTGGATTAATAATGATGTGTACGTCAGCTGGTGCTGCAGCTGTCTCTTATTCAGCTTTGGACATGAGTAGTATGTAGTACCTTTTTAGAGGCTAAAATTTAATACGACTTAAAAATATCTAGACAAATATAATGCAAAATTAATCCCTTCATTTTGAAATCTGTTTAAAGGATTAATATACTGTTGGGAATCAGTCATAAAGCATAAGCACACACACAACTAAAATATAGAAGAGAAATTACCGACAATAGGCAAAATAGAAATTTTATACTGTGGAAGAAATTTTTACAGCATCTCTCTCACTACAAGAACTTCTCAAAATTATGAGAATACAAGAAAGGAGAGAACTATGAGAAATGGGATGTTTAACAAAGGGGGCAAGGGGTTTCTTTTATAACCACCAAGCCATACCCCTTTAGAAGTTCCCACCAATGTGGGACTTCATTTCTAACAATCTCCCACTTGAAGATTTTGATTAAACTAATCAAATCTTCACACCATATTTGTCCTTCATGTTGCTTGTCCTTTGATAAACTTCAGTAGAATTGAATTTACATAAATCTGCCAATATCTTTTGACACCTAATTTTGATTCTCCGAAACGCAATGCAACACTTGATCAATATTTCACTGCTCTCCACCATATCTGCTACGAACCTACTAACCACTCCCACTGCTTGTGCAATGTCTGGTCTTGTACACATCATAGCGATTATAAGGCTGTCCACCACCGATGCATACGGTACTCGAGACTTCTCCATCCTCTCCGCTTCATTGCTAGGACTCATACTTGAGGATAATTGATAGGAGATGGGGTAAAACTGGCTTGCACTCTTGCATGTTGAAGCGCCGCAAGACTTTCAGTAAGTTTTACTTCTGAGAAAGCCAAATCTTCTTATCTTTCTGTCTCGGTAAATTTGCATCCCTAAAATCTTGTTTGTCGGTTCCAAGTCCTTCATATCAAACTCCCTAGCCAATTGTTCAACCTACAAACCAAGTTTTCTTGTTCTTCAAAAGCCTTCTGGTTGGAGCATCATTTTATTCCTGCTTAACAATAACCTTGTGAACGGTGGAACTCACAGGCAATACCCCTTCACATTGTTAGCATATCCAAGCACTTAATTCTTTCCCCAGTTTCAAGCTCGTGCTTTAGTTTCCCTGAACTGGTAACAACACATTTGACTTCCTCTTGATGTAATACACTCAAACTCCTGGAATAAACTTTGCTTCTCCTAGGAATAACTCCGGTGATTCCCTTACATCAGAATGAACCAAGTCTTCTTGTGTTTTCTTTTCTGGTAGTCAAACTAGCAAACATCGATCTATGTTTAAGCTCGGGTACAGATTACGTTATGCCTTGCAAACTTCACTTTGACATTTGTCCAAGTACGATGTCAAGTCAACACCGCTTCTTCTTGACTTGTCGATGTAACCATTGCATTAGCCTTTTTCAACGTATCTCCCATAAGCACATGTCATGATCTTCTGAGCTTTTATGACTTACCAGATCTCCCCTCTTTCTCACAGAATATCTTCATCCTCTGAAGTATTTGCCATACAACCTTGTGAGGTTGATGCCTCAGAGTTCTTTCTTCCACTCTTCTCGTGCCAACATTCTTTCTTGACATGCCCCCTCTTGCCACAATTGTAGCATTTGAGATGCTTCTTACTTTGAGATCTATCATGGGACTGACTCCCACTAGACCCATATTTTGTTGATCTTCCTCTCATCATCACCAAAGCTTGTGTTTGCTTTGAACTTTCCAGTATGTCTTCTTTGTTCCTTCGCCTGGATTCTTCTTCAAGAATTGCTCCGGCAACGTTCTCAAAGTGTAGACAACCTTCAACATTATTATTCGTAATATTGATGATGAGTTGATCATACGAGTCTGGTAAACTCTGTAGTAGAAGCTCCGCGCGTTCATTTTCAACTATGTTGAAATCTGCCGCTGATAGTTGGGCAAACAAAGTGTTTAGTTGGTTGATGTGGTCCGTCACCGTTGTGGACTCACTCATCCGGAGAGTGTAGAGTTTCCTCTTCAAGAATATTCTTGTGTGAGCGATGGCGTTGTTGTCAATTTCTTTCCACTTCTGCTCTGTCATTTCTGCAGGTTTTCCTTCAATTTTGTTGGGAATCAGTCATAAAGCATAAGCACACACACAACTAAAATAGAGAAGAGAAATTACCGACAATAGACAAAATAGAAATTTTATACTGTGGAAGAAATTTTTACAGCATCTCTCTCACTACAAGAACTTCTCAAAATTATGAGAATACAAGAAAGGAGAGAACTATGAGAAATGGGATGTTTAACAAAGGGGGCAAGGGGTTTCTTTTATAACCACCAAGCCATACCCCTTTAGAAGTTCCCACCAATGTGGGACTTCATTTCTAACATATACATCTTCCAACAACAAATGTTTAGATATCAATGTAACCCTAAACTATGCTTTTAAGACACAAAATTATGTATGAACGATCTAATAATAGATTGATGATGAAGATGTGGTAAAAGTAATGATTAATGATAGAAGGTTTTTGCAGTTGAAAGACACAGGTAGGGGCTACAAGAAGCAGAAACTGTTATTGATTGATTAGTGTGTAGTTTGAAGTTGATGTCATACTCCTCCGATGGGTTTAATGTTACAGAAATAACCCATAACCCATTGTCTGTGAAGTACGTGACAGATACTTGGTGATAACTAGGACCCTATACGAATACATGCAGAGAGAAAAAGAGAGAGAGAGA
This sequence comes from Vigna reflexopilosa, assembly GCA_027742785.1. Lineage (NCBI taxonomy): Eukaryota > Viridiplantae > Streptophyta > Magnoliopsida > Fabales > Fabaceae > Vigna > Vigna reflexopilosa. Next base: position 27,874,974 of record CM050928.1, on the reverse strand, counting down.
GAGAGAGATAGGGTTTGATATATAGGTGGTGGTGAGTGATGAAGTTCAAATTCTGAATTTTGATTTTGGCTATGTTTTTGGTGTGCTAACTATGCATTAGCTCTGCGCCGGCCTCCTACTGCTTCATAATTAAGACCCAATTAACTTACCTTTATATTCACTTTAATAAGTGAAAAGAATTATACATACCACATGTATTTTGTTTTTTTTTATATAAAAAAATAATCTTTTTTAAATCGGGTAGGATTATCATGGTATTGATCAATGATAAAAAAAATTTAATATTTAAATTTGAGACCTTTAATTTAATTTGAACGATGTAATTCAGAAAGAGAGACAATTATGTTACGAAGAACGTTAATTAAAATAATGGAGAACATAGTTAATATCTGCACCGTTGTTTGTTAGCCTCCTCCTCCTCGGCTACAAGTGAATCAGTGGTGTAGATGTAAGAATTTAGTAGGGAAATTCGCAACCTAGTATTGTAGTGCCAACAAACACAAGTTGTTCTGCTGCTGGGATTTAATGATTCATCTCTTCATTTTTTGTCTTTGAAATTATCTATCATTTTCTTTTTAATTTTTCAAACTATTGAAATTAAAATTCATATATGTAATACATGACGTGTCATGTGAAAAATTACTAAACCATAGAGTCTGACCAATCGATATAAATAATCGTTGAGGATAGTTAAAGACTAATTAATAGTATAACGACCATTAATAGATGGTTAACCGATATATTAACAGTTAATAATGATCAATTAATAAATTTGATTATTATAAACTCTATAAATATAGATTTGATATCAGATCTTTTTGAGAAATAAATCTAACTTGAACATTGTAATGTTTTTTGGATGTCATTGATTTGGAAAACCTTCCTGAAGAATCATAAACGATTGAGATACAAAGTAAGCTAAGAAAATGATCGATCTTTGACCCATTCAATCGGAACAATAGTCTTAGTAAGATTTGTCTTTTAAGTAACTCGTCAACATGATTGTATCATCAACTTATTAGGACAATACTCTTTGAGGAATCGAAAGATTATTGATCTTCGGTTTTAAATAAGAAATCTTGGGGGAAAAAATGAGTATGGTCTCCGAACTGTGTTCCATTGTTTCTGATAATTAATGAACAACAAAATGCATCTTCACCTTTGGGTGCACTGCACGCCATGAAACTAAAGAGTATGACAATAAAAGAAGTGTAGCTTGTCATCAGATAAACAAGAGTTTATTGATATGAGTGTTGGGTCTTCTCAGAGGATTCAATTTGAGATTTAATAAGATTGAGAAATAAGTTAAAATTCCGATAAATCATAATAGATTGATAACTTTTTAACTTAAAAAATTAAGATAAAATAATGTTCAGTTTTTCCTTCTTATAAAATATTTAACTTTTATTTATTTTTATCTGATATGAGATTTAAATTTATACCTAAATTTTTAAATATTAATTTTCGATACAATAAAATATTTGTTTTTCAGAAATATTATCTATTATTTGAAAGATAAATGTACTCACAAAAAGAAGACTGCTTAAGTAATCTTTTATAGAAAACATAAACTATGTCATTAATAAATATTGAAAATGGTTGGAAATTTTATATTAGTTATTAATAATATTAATTTACACTATATATAAATAGTAATAAATTTCTTTGTATTGTGAAATTAAATTAAATTTAAATTTGTATGTCTTAATACAGTATTGAATCTCTTCAATTTTTAAACTTGACATTTTCACCATGAACACAAAATATTTTCAATTTGACAAGATATATTAGTGATGTCACATTTATTAAATTCATCATATAAATATAAATTTACTTTAATTAAAAAGTAAAATTACAGATAAGGGCAGCACTTAAAAATGCTCCCAGTAAAAGTTAAAATAACAAAACATCAAACAGCTTTTAGGAGAAAACGACAAATTAAGAAAGAAGACACTTAATTAAAATTTTGGAAAAGAGTCCCACAGGACATTACATTGTGGAAAATAATCTTGCACCATCACAATCAATCGAAAAAAGACAACCGAAAGAAAAATTTCCATCAGTATAAATACACACTTTATACGATATTAATTCTTAAATTGAGTAAGTAAATTATTAGGTTGGGTTCGTTTTAGCATATTTACTGTTACAGCATATAGCATGTGGAATAACTAAAACTTTTCGTTGTCGCATGTTTGCATTTATTTGCAACCGTTGAATTAAGTGTAGGCTTATTTTGGAGAAATAAGTCGAGGGAGAGTGATGGAAGAATTTAAAAATATTTGAGAAAAATTGAATGTAAATTTTTTTTTATTTATTTAAACGAATTTGAAGATGAGTGAAACTAAATTTGAAAGAAAAGTTTCTGAAAATTAATATAAGATTTAACAGATAAAAATAAATTATTTAACTGGTAAAATTAAAAATTATCAAAATGTTCATAATTATAAAAATAATATAAATTGATAATTGTTAATGATATATGTAATTATAAAAATATTTATAAGGAGAAAAAATAAAAATTACTTTTTAAAATATAAAAAATATAATTTAATAAATTGAAATAATAATAATAATAATAATAATAACAGTAATAAAAATAATATTGTTTATTATTATTATTATTATTATTATTATTATTATTATTATTATTATTATATGAAAGAATTCTCCATGTTTGTAGCTCCATCAACGACAACTTTCCATGTTTGAAGTTACATAAAAAAAACAATGGAATGAGATATAGTAGTATGTTACACTAAATGGAGGACAAATAAGACATTTTTTTTTTCTAAAATCACCTTAAATCTGTGCAGATACATGAAGATAGGATAAAAAAACTTATCGTGCAATGATCACTCATAAATCCACAAAAACAAACATGAAAATTGATAAGTAAAATCTTCACAAATGAACAGAACCTAAAAGATGAGTGGGTGAAAGTATCTCTAATGAGAAGAGATTTAAGAGAAATTACACTAGATAATGGACATTTTTATTAAATTGTCCTAAATCATTATATGTAATTTCGCATACAGATAAACAAAACATAATAATATATTAAATAATAATAATAATAATAATAATAATAATAATAATAAATAACACATAACAATAATATTAAAAAATAATAATATATTAATAATAATATTAAAACATAATATTTTAAATAATTTTAACAAAAAAATATTTTACTCATAAATATAATTTTATATTACTATTACCATTAAGCGTAATTTGGTAATCTTTATTTTTTATCCATTAAAACGTTTTTTTAACTATCACATCACTCAAATCCATTCCCAATCACTTTCAAATCTCTTCAAGAAAACAACACACAATTTACTCACAAATTCTCTCACATCCTTTCATTAACTCTCCCTCAAATCCACTCTCTCAAGTGAACATACCCTCTAAAGGTGTGTTCACTTGAAGGGATGAATTTGAGAGAAAGGAAGTGGATAAATTTGAGGAAAATTGAAAGTAAATTGAAACTATGTTCGCTTCAAATGAATTACTATTCAAAGAGATTGAAAAAGACTGATTTACGAAGAAAAAGCTTCTTCTTTTGTAAATATTTAATGTTAAATTAAAGCAAGGATTTGTGGGATTGGTTTAATCCCCTATCCCGGGGAAGAGAAGAGATTAGCGGAGTAAAAGAACATTTTACAATATTACCCCTAATTAATAATAATAATATTAAATTATTATTATTATTATTATTATTATTTATTATTATTATTATTATTATTATTATTATTATTATTTCAATTTACTAAACTACCATTTTTAAAAAAGTTTAAAATTAATTTTTATTTTTTTCTTCTTATAAACATTTTTACAATTATATATAATATTAATCATTATCATTTTATATTACTTTTATAACTAGAGACATTTTGGTAATCTTCAATTTCTACCAATTAAGCAATATTTTTTATCTGTCACAACAGTCAAATTCTATACTAATTTTCCCAAACTTTACTTCCAAATACACTCTCACTCACCTCTAAATCCCTTAAAAAAACAATAATCAATTCACTCAGATCTCTTCAACTCAGTCTCTCCCAAATCAATCCTCTAAAGTGAACACACCATGAATTTTTTTTGAAGGGATTTGGAGGTGAGTGAGAGTAGATTTTGAAGTAAAGTTTGTGAAAATTAATGTAGTATTTGACTGATGTGATAGATAAAAATATATTTTAATTAATAGAAAATGAAGATTACCAAAATATCCTTAGGGGTAAAAGTAATATAAAATGATATTTATTAATAATATATTTTTTGATGAAAAAATTTATTTGATACTTAAAATATTTATTAAATTAAACTATTACATGTAGATCAATCAGACAAACAATTATTGTAAGATCAACAATGAAATCTAAATTTGTTGTTCTCAAAATGACTTATAGTGATACTAAGTACTTGAAAAATATCTTAGCAAACATTTCACTAGGAATGAAAATCAACCTCATCGATGTCAATACGTCGTGTTTGTAAATCGACAATAGTTATGACTAAAAACAAGAATCATAATGGAAAGAACAAATATATATAACTGAAATATAATTTGGTGAAGCAACTTCCAAAAAGTAGAATATTTTCACTGATTATGTGAAGTTAGAATGGAATCTAGCATATCCTCTGACAAAACCTCTAGGAAGAAATGTTATTTTAGAAACATCAAAGAGAATGAAGCCACTTGTAAATAAACAAGTGATGATAACCCAACCTTTGTGATTGGAGATCCTTGAATAAGATTCATATGGGTAAAAACAAGTCACTTATTAGTTCTGATAGTATTAAATTTATTTTTAGTCAATTATGTCCATTTCTGTGATATCTGTGAAAGTGCTAGAGCCTTCATTATTGATGGGTTAAACTTTGTAATTAATATTTTATATGGTTTAAGATTTTTACTTTAAACAAATTTTTAATGATTTTCATATCTCTTACGGTGATGTATGATTTGACATTTGATGAAAGGATTAATGTTTCGGTAGATCCTTATTTTCGTCCAGAATCTCAAATAGGTCCCCTTCTTTTTCAGCGTCTCAATTGGGTCATTGTTTTTCTAAAATTTAAGCAATAAGAGGCTTGCCATCAAATTGGACAAACGACTGTTTAAGTTTGGGTTATGTGGCATGGTCATTGCATTGAATAATCACATGTGGCATTAAAAACGAGTTTGAATTGATTTTTGCATTAAAAAATGGATTGTACAAAGGTCAACTCAGATGTACTCAAGGGCAAACTAGGAAAACCCCTTTTCTTCTTCGATAAGAAGCGCGAGTAGGGCGATACCTCTTTCCTTCTTCAGAACCCTAATATCCTAATGGATATGCACAAAAAGGGAAAGAGAGAAATGCCTCTTCCTTCAACCTCCAACGCAGAGAAAACAAAATCGTTATTTTCTAGTCACGAAGGAATGGAAAAGTTCACAACTCCTACCTAGTTGCTTGTTTCGAGAAACTCTTGTATGACTGCCTCTGTCACAGCACATGTAGATCTCCTCTTGGACAATACTCCATAACCAAGCAAGACAACTTATCTGTTGCAATATAGGAGTACAGATTGGGAAGAAATGGATGATCCAGCATCTGAAGGATCTCTCTCTCAGTTTGGGCCCTGAACATTTTCTTCCGACTCGACAAAAATTCATTGTCCATCACTTTGAGCGCAAAAAGGCAGCTTGTACCAATTAGTTTCGCAAGGTAAACAGTTCCAATGTCCCCACTTCAAAGCCTCTTTAGCAACTTAAAGTGCTTCAAATTTAAATTACCATGTTGCTGCTGAACAACTCGGATAACTTCCCATCTCATGTGTTTTGACATGTGAGGTTTGTGCCTCTCATCTCCGTCTCTTCCCCCAGAAGCTAGGTGACCAAACACAATGCATTTGTTTCATGTAACACGGTAGAAAAATTAAATAACAACAACGATTTTGTTTTCTCCCACGAATCCTAAAACTCATTTTCCCTTAATTTGATTTCGATTTTGCAATTGCAGAGGAGAAAGGGGCTTTCAGCACTTAATTTAATTTGATTTTCTAAGTTTGCCCTTAAATTATATTTCCACTTTGTACACTTAACTTTTTAATTCAAAAATTAAAAAAATACAATTGACACACGTTTTTAATGCCACGTAAATTAAAACTACACTGTTAGCATGCTACGTAACACCTTCCTTAATGACGTTTGATCAATTTGACGACAAGTTGACAAGTCTTTATTTAATTTAATTTTAGAAAAATAAGGACCTAATTAAGATGTCGAACAAGTCAGAGTCCTATTTGAGATTCTGGACAAAAATAGGGACATATCGAGACATTAAACCTTTGATGAAATTACCTATGATTGTCGAGTGAGGTCGCTTGTATGAGATATTGGCATGATCTTTAGAATATTCATGAATATCAAGTATGATAACAACAAGAATCGTGGGAGTGTGTTGTGATTGATAAACCACTAACACACATCAAATGAATTTTTTTCATTTAACTTGTTATACCAACTACATTGCGTGTTAAGTTTCTCAATCTATGACTGACTCATATATCTTGTTATACTAGCTCTGATGTATTACATCTTATGAGACCAAAAATTTTATATATTTCAACCTTTCTTTCTTGTCTTTTGCAATATGTGGGAGATTGTTATAAAATATGTATTATAAATATATTGCAAAAGTCTCATGGTTTGTTTTTCATGTTGGCTAAGCTGGTATTGGTCGAGCTTATGTTGGTCAAGCTTGTATTAGCTGAGTTTGTGTTTGTCGAGCTTGTTTCGGTCGAGCTCGTGTTGGTTGAGCTTGTGTTTTGGTCGAGCTTGTTTATTAGTCGAGCTTGTTGCAACAAACTTGTTGTTGGACGATCCCTTCTCTACATGACCCAAATAACTGTAGTTGTAAGTTTCGTGAGGTTGTTGCTCGCCTTCAGCTGCAAGGTGTGAAAAGTCTTCCCAATGGGATTTAACTCATCTCAAAAGCTCTCCTCCACCAATAAACAGGTGTTTTATGCTTCGTTAAATCACGAAACACATTTTATGTTCTCACATCTCTTTTGTTCTGTTTTTCCTTTTTCTTATATTATCTTGAGTATATTTTTTTTTTCAGAGTTCCTTACTAGTTTTGATATTTTCAAAAATTATATTTTGGAGACTTATGTAATACACCGTAAATAAATTCATAAAAGCAATAAATACATACATCTAAAAAAGGTTTTTGTCTTGTGAGTTTTTTACCACACTTTACACAATATTCTTAAACCCAAAATATTATAAAAGTAAGTTTTTTACAACACACTTTACACTGTATTAATTCTTAAACCAAAAATATTATAAAAGTAATGGACATAGCATATACAATAATATTTTCATAAATAAATTATCACACACTAAATAAAATATTAAAGAAACAATATTATATAAATTCTATATTGATTTAAGTATCAATGGATGTAGTATGGAGAGTATTACATTACATTGATTGGTAGTGCAATGGCTTAGCAATTGATGTTTTAGATGATAATCTAATATTATAACAAGTTTTATTGTTCTCATCTCACTTTAACAATATTGTTTTCTCATTATTGTCTTAATACTAGCTTCCAGTATCTCCTTTTTAATCACACTCACTCCTGTCAAAAAATAATATTTTAGTGAAATTTTATTCATTACATAAAAAAGTGTCTAGACTTAAAAGTTTATACGATAAATAAACTTATTATTTAATTTAGAAATATATTGCAAATTATCAATCACTTTCAATTTTTTTATTGATGACTTATGTAATGTTTGAAACAATTAAAAAAAATCATGTCAACCTTAATTGAACGTGTTACGAATATTTTTATTAGTGTCACTGCTTGTATTGGATGTACATAATAGTTTATGTGGGTTTACAAATTCTTAAAAGTAGGTATGAGAGGTACTTTAAATTCTGGGTTATAAGAGCTATTGTAGTTTTTCTTTATTTATTCACTAGCGCAGAATTAGGCTTATCATTCCGTAGATATCGGATCGTAAAATATCCAACGTAAATTATTGATCAGTGGCATTTTTGTAAATAAGTTGGGCATATAGATATCGGTTAGGAAGGAGCCTGGACCTCGCCCTCCCCCCTCCCTTCCCCTAATCGACGTCTATATGCCTCGCGAATATTAATCTTTAAATCAAAAAGACGTTATATTAGTGAGGACCCCGACGTCTATACCATTATAGATGTTGGTCCCCCCAGTGCCCGACGTATATAGCCTCTTATACTGGAAAACGCGAACCCGCGGGGAGTTACGCTCACTGTTCATCGTCTTCCTCCATTTCCCTCCATTTCTTTTTTAATCTGCTAAAAATGTTAGCTTCTTTGTTGAAAACTTTTATTGTATGCATGTTATTGATTTTTGTGTATGCATGTGTTATTGGTTTTTGAATATACATGTTATAAAGTTTAGTTGTGTTATTATAATTAACATGTTAGATTATAAGTAACAAACAGACATCCAATGATTTACGGTGGACAAAACGTTAAAAGGCCTATAGACGTTAGATATCAATACATCCGATATCTATATAAACGTCTGGTATATCCAGTCTGACGTCGGATTAACGTTATCCAGAAAAACATCGAATCTGGATCTGACGTTAAAAGGCCAAAATAACCTATGTCTAAAGCCTTTTCTGCACTAGTGATTAAAAACTATTAATTGTTATGCTTTGGTTTTAAGATTTTGGATAACTTAAAATTTTATATATTAATTTTTAGGATTGATTTAACCTGAATGAATTAATTTCATTTATTTATTTTTTGTTTGGAATTTAAACATTCATTTAGTTGAAATATATTATAAATACAAATATGACTTAAAAGTTTTATATTTAGTTGTATATGAAAATTTTGGGTGATATAAGAAAAAAGATATCTATACAAAATCTTAAACTTTTGAATTGAATATAATATCATAATCTTTTATATAGATAATTAATATTTCATTGATTATAAATTTCTCTAATCTTTTATATCCCAACAAAATTAAATTTTATATCATATATATTCAATTTATAGAAGTTCTGTTTTAAAAAAAATTGTTATTTCTTTATAGGAGAAAATACATAAAATACAACTTGCTTACCAAAAAAATTAGGGCATTCTTCATTTAATCAGTTAGAACCACCACTAGTGTAAAAAAAATGGTAAATTACATATTGATTATGCCTTATAAATAATATTTAAACTTCTTAGATCAATTGACATCTACCACAATTTGCCAGCTCATGTTGAATATATATAGAATAATCAATGTTAAAAGTTTATAATGCGAACTACTAAATTAGGATTAAAATAAAATCCATATATGAATACCATCATAAACACAATTTTAATAGTTAAAATTTAAATAATTATTCATAATAAAAAAATCAATTTTGTATTTTAATAACTACTTTTTAAATTCAAATAATTACTCGATATAAAATAATATTTACACTTTTCTAATTTTAATAAATAATTTTTTAAATTCAAATAATTATTTATAATAAAAAAATTATTTACATATTATTATTTATAATATTTTTTATTTCAATAACTAAAATTTATTTTATCTATAACTATATATCCTTTTAATTACCACTTTAAATTTAAATAATTACCTATAACAATATATAAATTTTAGATAAATGTAACTTAATAAATAGAATTTACTTCATCTATTAATTTTTAATAATAATTATCACCTACTAATATAATCTCGTAAATATTTAAAATATACTCTTGTGTTTATTGTAGTGTATAATAAAATACTTTTCACACCATATATATTGAATTTTTTTTTTATAATGTATAATTTTAAGAATTTTGATAGGTGTGGAGAGTTTTACTGGTAGTAAGAAAAGAAAAACTGTTTGGGTATTGGCAGACAAAGGTCATTCATTGGGTTGGGTTTTGGATTTTAGTTTAAGAGATGCTGCCAAAGTAGAAAATTTGTGTTCTAGTCATTTTTAAACAAGACAAGAGTGACTATTAGGATAACACTACTCATAGCTACTACAAAAGTTCACACTTTTATTAACATCTTTCACAACTTTTCTTGATAAATTTTGTTTTAACAATGTTTTTTAAATAAATATATTTTTAGTGACCAATTGTTATCTATCTCTAATATGATGGGAAAAAATAATTAATTATGATAATAAGATAATTGAAATATAAAGAAGATTATGATAATCAATTATCAGACATTTTTGTTTTCATCAACCACAATTATTATTTATTTTGCATTTTTTTCTCTATGAATGAAACCATGGTTCCATATGTTTTATTTTTAGAAAATTCAAAAGTTATGAAATGGAGAGAAAAAAATGCTAAAAATAAAAGTTACAACCTTGTAAGGAAAAAAGTGAAAAGTAATATTTTTACAGAGATGATATAATTAATTGATATATATATATATATATATATATATATATATATGTCATAGATATAAAACCTTTAATACTATCCAAGTTGATTTTAAAAGTTAGGACATATAATTTATTTAGAAAAATAGAAAAAATAGAAGAAATGATGAGAAATATGAAGAAGCAAAATATATAGTAATAGTCCAAAATCTCCATCATATCAGTGGATAAAGAGTGAATACTATGGTCAAGATTTTTCTTATTTTTTTTATTTATTTTCTGTTAGTATAGTTTGAGAAAAATAAATAAAATAGGAAAATTATTTTCTTAAAAAAACCTTATTAGTAAAGAAATTGAGAGAGATTTTTTTTTCAGAGTACATTGACATTGTTCTTATTAGATATCTTAACCTTTACTCCTTGTAATGAATTAAATATATATAAGTTTTTAAGGGATATTATCGGCTTATAATGATTTATAATAGTTAAAGTTCTCACTTGAAGGGGAGGAATATTGAATATATAAAATAAATAAATAAAATTGAAAAACTTGTAAAAGTGAAAAATATATAATTACAAAAAAAGTGGGATTATAAAAATGGTAAACAAAATAGAATATAAGAATGAATCACTAAGCTTAGTGATAGGAAAATTAGATATTATGCACAAGATCATGGATTTATATTTGATAGTCAATGTCTGCTCATTATAAGAAAAAAGTGTAATAAAGTTTAGAAAATAGAAAAATGCAATGTTGAAAGGCATTTTTCACACAAAATTGTGCAAAGTGAGGCAAAAAAAAAAAAAGCATATTTCCGTGCAATAGTTAAAGTTAGAAATTGACAAAGTGTGCTAAGTGGGGTTTGAACCTAAAATTCGTACTCAAACACCTACACAATTAAGACAAGGACAGAGACACTTCACTTGTTCTAATAAATTGAATTAGTACAATTTAATAACTTCATTTTTACTTGCAATATGAATTTAAAAGACATAAATGTGAAACTCAAGAAAAGATTACCAACATGGTAGAAGCTATCTTTGGTTGAACTATTCACAATGTGTTATTTTTTTTAATTTGAAGCAGTGAAGGAGTAAAATAATACCCAGTAACAGTACTTGCTTGCAATGGAAGAAAACCCTAGAAATGGAAATGAGACAGGTGTAGGAGAAGGAAGAGAATTTTGTATTTGAAAAAAAGAAAAAAGAAAAATAGGACAGAGCCAAAATAGTCATAAGCAAAGTCTCGTACTGGGGCAGAGACATCGATTCGAGAAGTCTCAATCTTACTATCACCAAACCCCAAAAACAAACAGCACTCACTAATTATCCCATTTTTCCATAAACTCACTCGCATACTCAAGTCTTCACTCCCTCACTCTGCGCGGGAACGAACATCGCTGTCTCTCAAACATCACAAAAAACATAACAAACATACATTCAATGATGTTACTTAACCAATAACTTCACCCCCAAAACACAACATAAATGCAATATTCTAAAAGTAAAATAATGTAAATTCTTCTTAGAGCCGCGTTTTTCAGAGCTAGTACAATCATCACACCCCTCTCTAATCATGCACTTACACTACACCACACCACACCACACACATCACTGCATCCCTTTCTCTCTCTCTTTAACTTGTCAAGAATGACAAATCAAAACAACAACGGTGCTGCTTCTACGCTTAATTACAAAAGGGTTAATGATAATAAAGAAAAGGGGAGATAAAAAACACAGACCGAACCGTTTTATTCACGGCAGTTCCCACACACTCTCTTGACTTTTTAGTTCTTTCTCCTTTCTGTTGCTACTTTTCATTGTTTCGGATGTTTGCTTTTGCTTGCTGCGATCCTCTCTACTTTGTGACTTTCCCTTTTGAAGATATGGCAGAAGTGCCATCATCCATCTATCAAGGCAACAAGCGCATTCAAAACCCTTTTGAGAACATGTCACACCCACAACCCCAACAAATAGAAAAAACAAACACCCCTCATTAATTGAAAAAAACTTCAACCCGCCTAGTTCAACTTCAATGCAAGCATAGCCACCTCCTTGTCACTACTACTACCACACTTGTTTCGATTCCTAACTTCCTTCTTTGTGTCTCATTCTCTTGTCAAAAGCCCTTCTTTGATAGGGCCCATTACTCCATAATGGGCGACAAGGGAGACACAACCAAGAAGCAGCAACAACAACAGCCTCAGCAGCCTCAACAACAGCAACCTCAATCTCACCTTCACCACCAACACCAACAGCAGCAACAACAAACACAGCAACAACAACAAACTCAGCAAATTTCATCTTCTCCTAAAGCCCCACGTGAGGAAGCTATCACAGAAGTTAGGCCAATCCACCACCATCAACAATTATCACCTGTTGTGGTTGTGACTGGAGCTCCCCCTTTCATTTCTAGTCCTTTGTATGTTTCAAGTGGTGCAAGTTCTTCACCCTATGAGCCTCAGTTTGAGACGCTGAACCCCAAGAGACCCAGATACAGTGGACAATGGAAGCAGCTTCTACCTTCCCCTCCTGCGCAGCCAAAACAGTCCCAAATGGCCATGCTTCCCACCACAGAATCAAGCCCTTCACCAACCACACACACTTCATCAAATCCACAACAACCCCAAACACAAACAGCTTCTTCATCAGACACTTCCTCGTCTCCAACTCACTCTCTCCCATTACTCTCAGGAGGTTCTGGCCAAGAAGGGAGCAAGCAAGAGGGAGAGCAAGTTCACCAGCAACTCAGAAAGGGGAAATATGTGAGCCCAGTTTGGAAGCCCAACGAAATGCTGTGGCTAGCAAGGGCTTGGAAGGAACAGTACCAAGGAGGTGGTGGTGGATCTGAATCTTCTTCAAGGGCAGAACAACAACATCAAGCGGAATTGGGAATCACAAGGGGAAAAACTAGGGCTGATAAGGATAAAGAAGTGGCTGAGTTTCTCAAGAGGCATGGGGTCAATAGAGATGCTAAAACTGCAGGCACTAAATGGGATAACATGTTAGGTGAGTTCAGAAAAGTATACGAATGGGAAAGAGGGGGTGAAAGGGAACAAATTGGGAAGAGTTATTTCAGGCTTTCTCCGTATGAGAGAAAGTTACACAGGCTCCCGGCTTCTTTTGATGAAGATGTTTTCGAAGAACTTGCACAGTTCATGGGGTCCAGAATGAGATCTTCTCAAGGCAGGGCAGGTTCATCTTTTGTGTCAGGAGAGGAAGCTAGAACGGCTCTTGCTGCTGCAAGAGCTCTTCCACCACCACCTCGACCCTTCAAAGATGATGAAACCCCTCTCTCAGGTTTGTACATAGTTGAAGCATCAAAATGGGAAATCACAATATCTTGCTTTTTAGTTTTATTTCAGTTCCACTTTTCCTTCACCTAATCTTCAATGCACTTTGCTAACGTAATTTCACACACAGTAAAGTTTCTGTTCTTAGTTTCTTTTGTATCTTTTTCCCTTTTATGGAATGCACAGTGATTCTGATAGATTCACGAAGGATTCAAAGGAACAGTATTTTTCATTCGATTCTCTGACTTTTGCGTCTACAAGCACTGTTTCCCACCCTTATAGGGAAGAATAATGTATTAGAAAATGAGAAATGAAAACGTTATCAATTTTCCAAGTTTGTCTTTTTATTTACCCACCTTGTCATTGTTGTAGGTACAACGAAACAATTGGCCATAACAAGTGGGGTTGAACCTTTCTTCCATGGCTCAAGAGGGGGTTTATTAGGGTTAGACACACTCATGGACGTTTCAGGCTCTTCTTCATCATCTAAAGAGCTCCGTAGAATAGGGAAAATAAGAATGACATGGGAGGAATCAGTGAGTTTATGGGCAGAAGAAGGAGAAATACATAGAGGGAGAGTGAGGCTTCAATCTTCTAGCTTTCTGAACGCGGACGAACTCACTTGCTTTGATGAGGCCATGGTGCCTTGTCCTATGGAATATTTCGAAGATGGGCCTCTGAAAGGTTTTTCTGTTGACAGATTCGTTTCCGGACAGCAAGTCAAAGTTTTTGGCAGAAGAAAGTCTTCCCCAGCCTCAGATTCTTCTGGTGCCAAACCAAACCTGTTTCCTTAAATTAAACTACGTTGCCTTGTTTTACATATTCTAGGATTCTATCTAACTGTTTCATTGTCCCTCTTTCCCAGGTTTTGCTGAAAGAGTCCAACTTCCCTCCAAAGCACTTCCCATTAGATGTGAGTGCTCTCTTTTTCCCAGTGGTCACTGCCCTCATTCATGTTCTAGCCAGTACTCTCTGAATAACTTCTAATTTGATATGTTGAATTTAGAAAAAAGAAGCAAACTTTCAGTAATAGCAACGGAAAAGTGACCATTCCTACCTCAATCATTCTATTTTTTTTGTAATTTATTAATATCTTTCCTATTTGATTCATCATAGTTTGAGCTTATTTCATGTGCTTAGCATTATCAAATATACTTATTCTTTTAATTTAAACAATGACACCATTAAATATAGTTGTCGTCGGTTATTTAATTGTTTCTCAATGCCAGTTAGATAACCCTAAAGTAATTAAGCAATTGAACTAGTCCTTAAAGCATTGAATGGTTATTAACTTGGTTTGAAACAATCCTTTTTCATTGTAATTTAAAACACTTAGTATTTTGGAAATTACAGTGTTTAGCTGTATTAAAGATCTGTCTGGGACATGCTTTTTATTTGCTTAAATTAACAAGGGAATGCTTAAAGGTAGTTTAAGAATCGTTTGGAAGTTTAGTTTTAAACACAAGTGACACCAAACACACTGAAGGAGTACCAAGTTTCTTATAGTTGCATTGTGATGTGAAGTTGATCAGAGAATTATTATACTGTGTTGGTTGCAGCGATTGCTACATTGGATTTTCGAGACCCAACAGAATACTACATGGAATGTCTCTTACGTGCGTCCCCACAAACCCTCCCAAGTCTCTACGAATTAAGGCGCCACCTACAAGAGCCACCACCGGAAGACCTACGTTTTCCTCTCCGAAGAGATGTGTACGAGGAACTTCCCCAAGGCAAGGAACTCTTCTTCACAACAACACCCGAGCCCTTGGACTGCAGAACCATAATGTACGACATCGTGAGCCCCATTATCCGCATCCACAACCCTAGCCTCTCCCTCGCTGCATCATCCAGCCGCGACTCCTTCATCCCCCTCTGGGACGAGTGCATCAACCGCGTCATCCAAAAGTTCTGCCCCGAAGAACTCACCCTAATCCGAAAACCCACGTCACCGCCACCAGAATCGACGAACCAGTCCATGTTGCAAGACCAATGGCCCAACTTAACCGGTTTCGTCAACAATTACTGTCTCTGGAGAGGCGAAGAAACGCACCAGTTGAAAGAGTCGCAACCCAATCCATCAACGACGTTAGTAGGGAAACTCATGTGGACATACATGGATCTTCCCTACATTCTCGGATACTACGCGGTGGCCAATACTGTGACGTTTTGCGCGCTGAGTAGGTCGCAGGATGGAATAATCAACCGCACCGATTTACACGAAGTGAACTTGACCACCCCGGTGGAAAAGCTGAAGGCTTTGGTTCCGTGTTTCAGAATAGGGTTGTTGTTAGCGTTGTTGAGTAAGCGTTGCGCGAGTATAAGCAACTGCAAGGGATTTACGTACAGTGATTTCGAGAGGGTTTGCTACGGTAACGGGGTGGTGACGGAGGTGACACCGAGTACGTGCACGAGGGTGTTTATGGAGAAGCGGAAGTGGATGGCGGTGAAGGAGGTTTATGAGATTCTGGACCACAGGATACCGCATGCAGAGGTTTTGGTGGGTTTTTCGGAGAGGGAACTGGGGTTGTCGTTTAAGCCAAGAGGGTGCCGTGTGAAGCCAGGAAACTGCGAAGAGTTGGTGGAGGCATTGAAGTTCGTGACGAAGGCGATGGTGGCTTTGCACGACTTGTCGTTCATGCATAGGGATTTGAAGTGGGAGAAGGTGATGCGGCGGAGGGATCGGGAGGAGTGGTTTGTGTGCGGGTTTGACGAGGCGGCGGGAGCACCGGAGCTGAAGGGACACGTGTCAGGGACGCGTGGTGGGCACGCGCCGGAGATGGAACGGGGGTTGCATGGGGTGAAGGTGGATGTTTGGGGAGTGGGGAACTTGATTAGGACGTGTGGGTTGGGAGGGGTGCCGAAGATGCTGAGGGAGTTGCAGAATCGGTGCATGGAGCAGAACCCGGAGCAGAGGCCCACGGCGGCGGACTGCTACCACCACCTGCTGCAGCTGCAGTCGTCGCTGTCAGCCGCCGCCGGGGGAATCATATGATGTGATTGATGATGAGAATGGAAAGGCATTGTTTGGTTGGTTGGTTTAAATTTAATGTGACGAGAGATGAGTCGAAGAGAATAATGTCGTTGTTGGTCTAGGTTCGGGTCGGGGTTTATTATGTAACTTTTTTGGCATTGGATATTATTTGATTCGAGAATTTGAAAAAGGGGAAAATGATTTTTTTTCAAATAATGTTATTTGTTATGGATATTTTTTCTTTGGAATGTGTCTGTTTTTCATTCATTGGAAATTTGACTTTATTCAGAAACTTTTCGTTTAAAAGTAAATTAAATAATTCCGAATGCAATAATTTTTCTTCGTACAGATAAGTGTTAAATATTTTTCATACAATATTAAAGATGAATGCAGTCTTATTTATCTAATTTAACGTAATCACTGGTCATGTTTTTAGTCTTCGTCGCAGAAGTTCAAAAAATAAAATATAAAGTAATATTCAGTAAAATTACGAATAAGGCGGTAAAAAAATTAAAATTAAAAGTAAAGTAAATAAATGCATAGATTTTTGAACATTTTAGATGTGTTGGTGAGGAGTGAGGAAGGTAGAAGTGTGAAGAAGTGTAGACATAGGAGTTAGTTGTGGAAATGGCGGCTGGTGGTGGCTGAGAGGTAAGATTGATAAAATAAGAAAGAATCCAAGAATTGAAAGTGTGTTAATGTGCAATGAAGTTGAGTGGTTTCACAGCATTGTTTGGTAGCATCTCTGCTTGAGAGCACAGGTGAGGTGAAGCTTTTTTTCATCAATTTTCTTTCCTTCTATACACCTTTATTCATCTTTTCACTTGTATAATTTCTATTTGATTAACGGTAACACAATTTGATTTGACAGAGTATAAAAATAAAATAGTTATAAAAGTCTAAAGTTTTGTATTTTTTTAAAATAATGGTATTATGACATACTTTTACATTCATTTTACACATAGTATAAGGACAAAATAATTATAAAAATGTAAATTTTTGTATTTCCTAAAAAAAGAAGAGGATAAAAAATAAGGAAGAGTAATATCAAATGAATGTAAAAAATTTAGATATGTCAAATAATCATTTTTCATTTTTTAAAGAAAGAATAGAGTAAAAAATAAAAAAAAAATAATGTTAAATGAATGTAAAAAAATTAAGCGTGTCCAAGATTCATTTTCTTTCCATTTAGCTTATTTTTTCTTTTACTAATTTTTAACTTGTACTATTGTTTGTTTCACGATTTTTTTTATATATTTTCTTACTCAGAAGGTTGGTGGAGGATTGTGTATAATTTAACCAATTGGATTATATATCTCAAATTAACTAAACATAAATAATTAAATATACAAATAAATTTACTTTAATTTGAGATGGATAAAACTTTGAAAAAATGACATTATTTGGCATATGCAAATTTTTTTAACTCATCCTTTAGGTCTTGTTCACTTGGAGGAGATAATTTAAGGGAGAGTGAGTGGATGAATTTGAGGATATATTTTTTATTTTTTATTTGAGTAAATTTGGAGGTAAGTGAGAGTGAATTTGGAAGTAAAGTTTGTGAGAATTAGTGCAGGATTTGATTAATGTGACAAATAAAAAAAAATTGTTTATTTAGTAGAAATTAAAGATTACCAAAATACCCTTAGTATTTTGGAGGTGCAAGAAGAAAGTAGTGAGGTACAGGAGAACTGCTCTTACTATTTTTAAATTCAGTGGGCTAGTTTAATGATAGGAGGAACAAGTATTAATTCAACATTCTTGACTCTAAATTGTATTTAAGTAAAGAAAGTTTGTTGTTTGTCACTGCAAAAAACGTTACAACACGTTATGTATTACTATTGGATGACCTAGAAATATTACGTTATAACCATTAGTTCAGTCTTTTAATAACAAAAAAACGTACCAAAAATAAATTTATATTAATTCTCTATTAAGTTGATGAAATAAAAACAAAGGTCTAAACTCGAATGTGGACTACGGCAAGGTTTAGACTCACAAAGCTAGTCCATTTAATTTAAGACTTCAGCCTCTGGTGTGATTGAGGTGGCTCGTGTGATTGTTCGTTAATAAACTTTCATGGTGCCACTCCCATGCAAAGTACACAAGCCCTCAAACATTGAGCCTTCCCAAGACAAAAATGTTATAATGAATCATTCATGTTTCTACCGTTACCCTTAGCCTTCCGACACCATTCCTTTAAAAATCATGTAGTTCCCTTTAATGACAGCCACCCTTATGTGCGACATTTCCCCGCTCTAAGTCGAGGTTGAAGTGGTTGCTTTAACTAGTCTTCCTTATCCCCAAACCAAGCTTGGAGTGGTTGGAAGGAACCAATATTAAAGGGATTTGACAAGATCACACGTGCAATTTCAAGTCACAAGTGAGGGTTGTTCTTTTCTTTCTCTCTTTTTTCTTTCTCTTCTCTTTCTCTTTGTTCTTTCTTTTCTATCTCTCATTTCTTTCTCTCTTCTTTTTCTCTTCACTCTTTTTTTATTTTATTTCTCTTCTCTTTCTTTTATTTCTTTTGCATCCTTTTCTATTGATACTTCCTTTTTTTGTGCTCTCTTTATTGTCCACTCTTGTCTTCTTTTCAACATATCTAACTTTTGCAAAGTTTTTTCTTCCTTCCCTTTCAAGTATAAAATGTAGTTCTTGAGGTTTTCATTGGTCATGAAAGTTGTATTTCAATTAGGACATTGATGAGTTTCATAGCTACAACCTTCACATTTAGAGAATCTTAAAACACTTGTCTTATCTGTTAGCAAATATTTTTTGTCACGTTTATGCCTTCTTCAAAGCTCACATATTTTTTCATTTAAATGTACTGTGTGTGACACGATTTCATTGGCTTCCTCCTCCAAGACCACATACACACTAGGTGTATATTTTTTTGCAACTCACTTAGTATCAATTGTTTAACCAAATGATCCCTATGAGGAATATGTTAGGTTAAACCACCCCAAAAGAATATCTATGCGGAAATATGTTGCATTGGTTAAAATTGGTAGATCTTACAAGAAAGGTTAATAAACAAAACACAAAATATATTTAGGACCTCACCACTCTTCTCAGTGTTTAACTCAAATTTCACTCATATATCATACTTATAACCGTTTTCCCAAAAATACTCTCTTGCCTTTTTCTACTCCAGTTCCCTTTAACACTTTATAAAGAACTTCGATAACATGATGTTAAGATGAAATTCAAACTATGATCTTGTTATGAATACCAAAATAATATGATCTTATACATGAAAGATTAGGATCTTTTTTACTTTTGAATCCTCTTTGAAATATGAACAGGAAAATCATATAAAGAATTGTTGAATTAAATCAGAATGGAATGACGCCACAATCTAGCAGATTGGCACAAAGATGTTAGTGTTTGACAAGAATCGATGTTCTAAAATGAGAATTATCTCTTTTTATTAAAATCAAATTCAACATATGAATAAAAGTGTTTATATCAGCTTTTTGTATCTCTATATAGAGGTAGGTAAGTTTAAGAAAACCTAGAAAGCCTAAAAGAAACACTACAAGAAAATAACCAGTTATATACAGATAATTATATACGGATTAAATCTGTATGTAATAAACGTATTTTATACAAATGTTTTATACGGATATAAGGAAACCTGTTATATACGGATAAATCCATATATAATTGAAGAAATCATTATATACGGAATATTCGTATATAAATGTGGTATGTAACTTTGGCGCTTTTGCGCGGGAAGCTGTCTAGGGATTGCTCCGTATCTAATATCCATGTGTAAGCTAATAAAAGTTTACCTGCTAATATTATATACGGGTGTTGGAAAAAAAGAATTAAAAATTTAATTGAAAGCTCGAAAATTTCCCCCCTCTCACTCTCGAAAAAAATTCATTTAGCTCTAGAAAAAACAATTAAAAATTTCTCCACTGAACTTTCATTCTCGCACCTCTCCCTCTTCGCGAACCTTCATTCTCGCACCTCTTCTTCACTGAACTTCTTCACTGTCAGTCCCGCAGCTCTTCTCTTCTCCCTCTCTGTCTTCTACTCGTTCTTCTGCATTAGTATTTCTTCCGCTCGAACTTTGCCATCGCGAGTTGTGTGGATTCAGATTTCATTTGTTGAACGCGGTGAGTAATCAAAGATTTGAGGCTAATTTGTATTTTCATTTTGTCTTTTTGTTGTTACATTGACCAGTTTTTGGTCATTGCTGTTTGAAGGTTTGAAATCGCAACTTTGGAAACCCTAGGTTGCTTTCTTCGAACTGGAAGCTCGAGTTCTAGTCGCCTCCTGCTTGTGGTAAGTTTGAATCGCTTATATTTGAGGTTTGAAATCGCATTTTAGTTTTCTTTTGTCTGGGTGTTGTTACATTGACCTATTTTTGGTCGTTGTTGTTTAGAGGTTTGAAATTGCGATTTTGGAAACCCTAGGTTGGTTTCTTCGAAGCGCAAGAGATAAGTTGGAGCTGCAATTGCCTTATGCACTTGGTAAGTTTGAATTGCTTAGATCTCGGTTTCTTTTTATTGGCTGTTATTGAAAGTGATAAAAGGTCATATATACTACTTAAGTATATCTTGAATCAATACTTCCTGTGCTAATTAGTTGTTTTTAGACCATAGTTAGTGTAGTGTCTTGAATTGGTAGATTTCACTCACTTAATTTAGAGAACTTAGTGGATGAGTGAGTTTTAAGGGAAGTTCTTTGTTTTGGAAATAGTTTGTGAATGGTGAGTGGTGTGTAGCAGCCTAGTGCGTACAAAGTTTTTCTTTGGTGTTAGGAGTCTAGGTTGCACTGATTTTGATATTGGTGTCAAGTGTAGTGTTGTCCAGTCTGTTAATGATTTTTGAGTGTGTGAGAGTGAGGTGCATTGTCTTATGAATAAGTCCTGAGTTTAGTAAAAATAAATTAGTAAAGTTGAATGCATCAACAAAATGATTACATTAGTAAAGACTAAAGTCAAAAACAGATTAAGAAAAACTAAATAAACTAGACTACTATGAGATAGCAATTACAAGTCACTAAGCTAAGTCAGGTATCATGGTATTATTCTTACATTACCATTTCTAAGTGGACAAACTCAGTAAAATGACATTGAAATAGGGAAGTTGTTTACTATATATAATTAATAATATCTTCTCCTTCTTCTTTTCCCCTAGTTTTAGCCACGAAACCAGGTTTTTTGTAGTGGGTCATTAAAACATGAATCACAACATAGCTATAGTGATATGGTGAAATCAAAGTTTGATTCTAGCTGGGTTTTCAACCAATAAGAAAAAAATGAAGACTTTTAGCAAAGGGTTATTTAATGCATATTTGGATTTCGTCATAGTTAGGTAGCATGAGGTATGGAATGCATATGGGATGAGATTCATGAGCTGTGCTTTTCAAATTTGGAAAGCAATGTTGCCAAAATGAACCTCTGAAGGATTCAATAATCCTTAGTTAGGAAGTACTTTATACTCTTCCTTTATTTAAAGTAAATAAAAGTGTTCATGCATCGATAGTTTGTGTCTTAATGAAGGAAAGAGCGAGTTAATTTTTGAAATGACAAATCTAAAAATACAACATCAAATACACATACTAGAGATAAAATGAAAAAGGTAATTAATCTATGCTTCTTCATGAATTATTATGTATGTCTTTTCCAGTGGAATCCAATGAAACTTCATTTTGTAGAAATTATCCAAAGCAAGGTACGATGGTAGTGCTTATTTTTCTCTTTTTATTTACTTGGGACAGAAGGGACACATCATTAAGATCTTTTCATAACATATTAAAGAAAGAAAAACACTACATAAGAAAGGAATAGTTGCTGCTACATATAAACTATTCTAGACATACTTCTTCTATTAAGCTCATAAAACATTTAACTCGTCTTTTATTAAATAATTTCATGTTTTTTGTCAACAGAGAAAGGTATCATGGAGGACTGAGGATGAAGAAAAGATAAAAAAGAATTTCCATACCAAAGCATCTCATAGATTATCTAAGATGTTTAAAAAAGCTCGAACACTAGGGGAAAAACCTGATTGGATGGGAAAGGAGGTTTGGAATGGTCTTTTGCAGAAGTGGAACATGCCACTTTATAGACAAAAGTGTGAAATAGCAAAGAAGAACAGGACATATGACAAGGGTGGTTGTTTGCACACTAGAGAATCCATTAGCGTGCATGAGCATGTTATTCGTCTGGTATGATGACATATCAATTTTATTTTACATTTCTACTCATTAATTTTACAAATATTTGTTGTTAACAACTTACATCTTCTTTATTTACAGTCACAGGAGCTTGGTCGGACAATGCATGTCGATGAAATATTTCAGCAGACACATATTTGAGCATCAACAGGACAATTTGTCGATGAAAGGTTTAGGTGAACACATGTTAGTTTCCACTAACTCTATTATATTCTTTATTAGGTTTTAAATCTTATTTGGTCTATATATTTAACGATAATCATGTATTCATTTAACAGGAAGAGTTTCAAGCAATATTTTCTCAATTAAGATCTGAGACTAGATCTGTTGGTGCTACAACTACTGCTCCCCTAGACCCTGCAGATGAGGAAAGATTGAGGAACCAATGCTGGTTGGAGGCTGCTGGTGAAAGGTACAAGGGATAGGTATATGGCATTGGAAATGTCAGTGCTAAAGATGACTGTGTCGATAGTTACATACAACAAACACATGCATCTTTTTCTCAGCAACCAATTGTGCAGGAGGACATTTCTAACCTTCAAAATATAGTATCAACTCATGATGAGCAACTTTGGCAGATGAATTCTAAATTTGAAGGCTTTATTGGCACCATATTGCATTACCTTCCACCTCCTACAGCAGCAGCTGCACAATAATTTCTTCAATCCCAAATTCTTTCACAAACTAATGTTCAGCAACCACAACAACCACAACAAGCACAGTAGGATCAACCACAGTAGGATCAACCACAGCAGGATCAGGAGGATCAACCACTCCAGGATCAACCACAACATGATCGTTATCAAAGAAATTACTAGTTATGTTTTTAGAGTAGGGCATCTACGACTCAAACTTATTTTTTGGAGAACTTATTTGAACTTTTATTTGTTTTAATTGACAATTATGTAAACTTTTCTATTATGTATTAATGTTAAATGCTTGTCTTTGAGTTAAGACTTAACTTATATGTCAAATGTATGAATGGATATAATGGGCAGGTATTGTGATTTGATGTCATTTGTGTGTTTGGAAGTGGGTAAGTTTGATATTTATGTTACTGCTAAAAAAAACTGTATATAACTTATATACGGATATTCCGTATATAAGTTATATACGGATATTCCGTATATAAGTTATATACGGATATTCCGTATATAAGAGTACCTACGACAGTATTATATACGGATTTTTGTCCGTATGTAATCCGTATATAACCAAATATTATATACGGATTTTGGGTCTTATATACGGATTTTGGCGGTAGGTAATGACTTTTTTTTCTTGTAGTGAGTCCAAGTCTAAAAACATAAACATATAAAGTAATTTTTCAAAGAAATCTCAAGGCCCAAAACATAAAAACATAAAATAATTTCTACAAGAAAATCCAATGCCAAAAAATATAGAAACGTAAACTAATTTTCCTAAAAACTATTCTTCAAATGTACTGCAAGCCATGACCTTTATTCTTTCGTGTCCTTGTTAAAGGTTCTCCTCAAGTTCTTTTTTGTATGGACTCACAGGATAGTCCTTTGTCACCCATTCTCCATATGAAGTGTTTTATTTTAGGGATTGCATTTGCTCTTCGTAGTAACTGAAAAAAAATATCATCATTTTTTCTCGTTATATTATTTTGTAATATTTTGTATTCAGATTTAATTGTGTATTTCTTTATATCTTAACATTTTTATATCCAATTATCTTGACCTTGTATTTTTGGTGAATACCTTCTTATGTCATTCTTTAATGATTTAACCTGAAATGACTCCTACTCAAATTGTTTCTTCCTCTACTCTGATTTTTATTCTCATTCTTAAGATTTGAATTATTATATAACATATAATATTTTTTGACAAAAGGTAGTTATGTATTCCATCTATATCATTCCAAAATTTGATTTGATGTTTCCTTCCTATATTCCATAAGAAAAATATGTGATGGTGTTTAAAAAAAACTTAAATATCATCATGTCAATTATTATCTATCCCACCTTATAAATATTTGATAAAATCTCAATTTCTAACCTAGTAAGAGAAACAAGTGGTGTGACAAAGGGGTGATGTCATAGAAGTGTGACAATGAGCGTGTTTAAAAAGAAAAACTCGTAAAGGAGGTTCAAAATCAATCGTGAAAAAAGAGAAGAAAATGGCTAGCAAGGTTGTGTTGGATATGATAAAAAAGAAGACAAAAGAGTATAGAAAAGAAATATTAATATAATTAAATAAATGTGAAAAGACATATTGATGTAATATTAAATTTGAATTCTTTACTTAATCTTCAAAATATAATGATGTTGGTATGTTAAATTTCTATTTAATATATTTTAAAACCTCATGATGAATGTAAACAAATGTATTTTGAAGATAAAAGATAAAACAATAAGAAACGCAGCAACAAATTCAAATTCTATACTATTTTAAGAACATTTTTGCACACCGATGTAAAAATTAGCTTACGCATAAATTTTTTAGTGCCTACTTTCTACATTCAAATTAAAATTTATATAAATGATTTACAAAATTATTCTCTTTTGATTCATACTGGTTAGAATTCTAGGGGATATGAAAAATAAATACTATATCTATTCTCCTCCAACATATTTTGTAATATTTTCTATGATTGGTATAGAAAGGAATAATCTTCAAAAGTAGGTAAATAGCCAATTTAGTAGAATAAGTACTGACATAATTCTTTATTGTACAATAAAAATGGAAAAAATAACTATCATATTGACACAATAATTTTAATTGTGTTAATTCTATTTAAGCTCTGTTGATGATTAACATGATTGAGCACATGATTAAAATCATTAATGGTTTCTTTTAATAAAAATATGGGACAACTACTAAATACCGAACATAGGTTTAATTACATCAATTATTAATAGAGTTAAACAAAATTAAGGAACGTAAAGTTTATGTACTAATTAAGCTTGAAACTTGTTTTCTTAGTGTACTAAAGTAAAAAGTATATTAATAGTTATTGTATTTAAGCAAGTAAAAAGAAACAAAAAAGAAAATAATTGAAACATGAAAGCTACTTTGGGTATGGACGAAGAATATTAATTAATGACAAAAATCTGTTCGTGGGGATTGCACGCGATCTTATAATGAAAGATGAATTTGTTTCTTTTAAGTTTTCATGCAAAGGTGAAAGCAATGAAATCAACGTAAAAGTAAGAAAGCTGTATCTTCTATGTATTCATACTTAATCTGATTTTTGAAAGACAAACTCTTTTTTTATTGGTGATAAGTTTAAAGACAAAAATTTTGACCATTGAACAGGTGAGATGGTGTGTCTTTTAAGGAAGTAAGGACCTGAATATTGTTGTCTGAAAGACTTTAAAATATCTCACGAAGACGAAAAGTAATAATAAAACTTGTAGGGCAAAGCTATGTCTATCTTTACACACCAATAGTAAAATCAAAATAAGATATCCTTTACGAGTTCATTGATTCTATTTCAGTGTCCTATATAATTTATGAGTAAATCATTCATTTATTGAACCAAATATTTATATATTTTGTTACTTATTTAACTTTATTAATGTTGTTTTACTTAATTGTCACATATGTTTAAGTAAAAAATTGAGGTTAATATGCAATTAATCTTGATCAAAGTTTTTTTCCCTAGAAATCTTTAAAGGTATTGCATATTAACATAAACTTCTTTTTTTAATAAATATATGTAACGATTGATGAAGATAGAACACCTATTCAATTATTTCAAATATTAATAAAATTGAAACAAAACTAGCATAGTTAACGTTATTGTATTGATATTGAATTTTTTTATATATACTAAAAACGAAATATGTCAAATACTTGTTGTAATAAACTAACTGTTTATTTTTTTTAACAAATCAATTACTTTAATGTATTGGAAATTTTAAATCAATTAAAAATGTAATAATCATAAAATGTAAATGGAATAGAAACTTCACCTTAATGTAAAAATTAAGTAAGACATTAATTCAATTCCTAAAACTACTTTTCTCCTTTGAAATACTATATAAGTGTAAGTATCTTTTTATAAAAGTATCTTAAACATTTTGTTCTGAAAAATTGTCAAATATAGAGATTTATTGAGATTTTCTTTTTCGTGTTCATAAATAAATTAATATCATAATTACATTTTTAATGAATATAAAAATTTTGTAATTATGATATAACTAAATTATAAAACAATGTATATATATATATATATATATATATATATATATAATTAGTTAATTACTCAAAACAAATAAGATAATATTTAAATGTAATAAGTTTTAATTAAACATAGTAAGTGGTTTAGTTAAGTTCTTAATTTCCAAATAGAGATTTAAAGTATACCAATATATTAAAGGAAAAATAGATGGAAAAATACTTTTTTATTTTTTAAAGCAATTTCAATTATATTTTTTACAGACTCCGTTTTGAAAACCTTTGGGGTTACCTCCAACTTATGCTATTTTAGTGGGTTCATGGCCCACTTTAAACAAAAGACGATGAATCTTTGGGCTCAGTTGAAAGAAGAAAGTCCATTCCATAATTGAAAGATTTTAACAGATTGGGCTCTAATAGTTAATGGATTTTCTTGATCCTAAAAGCTGTCCTATTTTACTAGTTGAACTTTTCTTACAGATGAAATCTTCTGAGACAGGGTTAATTAAATTTTAAATACGTTATAAATTTAAATATTTTTAATTAATTTTTTATTAAAAAATTTCATTTGAATAACTACTTAAAATATTTTGTATTATTATTTAAGTGTTCCAATGTTTTATTTTGTTGTCAACAAGATGACATAGTTATTATTTTCGTTAAATAGTATTATTTTTTTCGAGCTTATCTATTAACTCGATTAAAAGAAACGATAAACGTAACGGTCAGATTATCCAATTAATTAAAAATTAAATAATTCGATACTTAAATAAAAGAAAAGTCAAAGATTCGTAAAACAGAAACTTTCAATAAGAATTTAATTAAAAATAGAATGAATGTACTTAAAAATTCATTAAGTTATCCAATAATTATTATTCATCGTCTTCCTCAATCTTATCTTACCATTTTTTTTTTCTCTTCTTACTTTCTTTCTCATTATAGAAGTTGCAGTAAATGTTTTTGAGGGATAATACAACTCTTTCATATTTATGATACCGTTATTGCCCTTTAACCTAATACTACTCTGATAACATGTCATTATATGATACCTACGCATCTAACAAATTATTAAAACTCACCTTTACCATATCACCAATTGACAAATGACTAGTGTTTCATTTGTAAAAGATGCCAAAGATAAAAAAATTATTTAATTGATTGAGATAAAAATTATTAAAATATTTTTGATTATTAAAGTAATATAAAATAATAATTGTTAATGTTATATTTAAATCTAAAAATGTTTATAAAGAAAAAAAAATATTAATTTTTAAAAATTTTAAAATTGTAATTTAATATATTGAAATAATATTTTTAATAAGTTTGGCTATTTAGTAAATTGAAATAATTTTTTTTATAAGAGAAAAAAAATAATAACTAATTTTGAAAATAAAATAAATTTGTATTTAAATAAAATAAATAATTATGTGATATTTAATTATTGTTATTAATAAGATATTTAATTGAGTAAAATTAAAATCATGTAATTAGTTATTATATATT
Source organism: Vigna reflexopilosa (assembly GCA_027742785.1). Lineage (NCBI taxonomy): Eukaryota > Viridiplantae > Streptophyta > Magnoliopsida > Fabales > Fabaceae > Vigna > Vigna reflexopilosa. Next base: position 27,846,478 of record CM050928.1, on the reverse strand, counting down.
TTATTTTTTTAATTAATTATTCACTTAATTCTAATAAATGAAATATTAATTAATAATAGCGAAGATATTTAAAATATAAAATAAAAATTATTTTTTTTTATTGTTTTTTTAATGTTGGTAAAGAGCTAGATAGGTGGCATAACAAAGTCATAAAAATATTTTATTTCTTCACTTGTATTTTTCATTATTTTGTTTTAACGGTTTTCAAACAACGATCTAGAAATTTCAAAACATACACCATCATTTAATATGATTCTCTTTCTGGCCATCCTTTCTTTTGTTGTGCTTACCACTGTCTTTTTGTCATGGGCCACAATGGGCCACGTGGTTGCCGCAGCCAGAAGCCTGTAGTCAGAAGTCCCTCAAGCTGGTTGCTCAAGGACCTTATCTTTACCATCTTCGTCTTCACTCGAGATGATGTGGTGGCTTTCGGCGTGAGAGCTGGTGAGACATTACGCATGGTGACGATGGGTGTTTTGCTTTGGAGTAGGATATGATCGCAACATGATTTTGAAGGAGGGAGAGGAGGAGATAATGTGACGTAGAACGTGGTGTTGAAAAGGTGGAGAGAAATTTTCACGATGGTGGAACATGAGAGAAATGTGAGACTGATAAGTGTTAAAAATATTTGAAATCGAGTATTACTTTGAATTTGACTTGATCATTTTATAAATGACAAGGATTAAATACATTTTGAAATAATTCCTTCCAAATTCGATCACTTCTTAATATATCTTGCAATTTTTCGCTTTCTCTTGTTCACTTATCTACTTAAGTGAATATTAAAGATCTCACAAATCTGTCGTCGTCATTCTTCGTGAATAGAAAAAACATTTCATGCTAACAGAGGCAAATATCTTCATATTAATTACCTACTATGAGTTAAAAAATTTAGAATCATACATCAATTTTTTTATTCGCTTTAGTTAATGTTTGTCCTGCAGTAGGAGGTAAAGAAGGATGTCTTTTCTAGAAGTCATTAATTAATTAGATTGTTTAATCTTTAAACATAAAATATCAAATGCATACAAAACACAAAAAGATTATTATAATTGTGCCCACTTTGCATCCAAAAATTCCTTAATGAAGACAAATAACACGATATAGCTTTCTTTGCTCCTCCCATAAACATTATCTCTATCTATGATTTAAAAAGAAAAAATCTTATCCACGAGAACATGAGGCCAAGAAAACATCAGAAAGGATAAAGCAAAAAGGTTCAAAACTATCAATAAAAAAGACAATTCTAAGTACTTTGTATACATCCCTTTTACTAAACTTTTACATCTATTAAATACTTGTAATTATTTGATAGTTAGATTTCCTAAAAAGAATCTAAAATCCAAAATTGATGATGAAGATATCACACCATCATCATATCAATCATCAATTACTTCTTATCCATTCATGCTTCTGTTGCTTCTTCTTCTTCCTTCCACACATCTTTTTAATGGTGTAATTATAGTGTTAAAAAATCAATGATGTCCCTCTTCTCTTTCTCACATTACAAATTCCTTTGGAGATGTTCAATTGCATTTGCATTTTTCTTAACCCTTTTCTTCATTGCAAACTCACTCACTCTCCAAGTCCAATCCACTTCAACCCCATGCAACAAAGACCCCTACAAGCAACTCAATCTAATCCTTAACCAAAACGGCACCGTCACACGCCCCGACAAACCCCCCGACAGCCCGCCCGCAGCGGATCCCACTCTCCTCGTACTCTCCAAAGACCTCTTCATCAACCCATCCAAGGGCACCTGGGCGAGGCTGTACCTGCCCCGCGCAGCACAGCATCAACGCTCTAAGCTCCCCCTGGTGCTTTTCTTCCATGGTGGAGGGTTCATTTTCCTCAGTGCAGCCTCAACGATCTTCCACGAGTTTTGCTTCAACATGGCAAACGACGTCGTCGCGGTCGTAGCGTCCGTGGAGTATCGTCTCGCGCCGGAACATAGACTCCCAGCGGCGTACGATGATGCCGTGGAGGCGCTGCAGTGGATAAAAGCCAGCCAGGATGATTGGCTTAAAAACCTCGTCGATTACTCCAATGTTTTTCTCATGGGGAGTAGTGCCGGGGGAAATATCGCCTACAACGCCGGTCTACGTGCAGCTGCGGCTGCCGACTATCAGATTCCTAAGATCAAAGGGCTTATTTTGGTTCAACCTTTTTTCAGTGGGACGCGCAGGACAGGTTCGGAGCGGAGGCTGGCGAACGAACCTCATTTGGGGCAGTGCTTTAATTACGCGATGTGGGAGTTGTCGTTACCGGTTGGGGTTGACCGTGATCACGAGTATTGCAATCCGACGGCGGGGAACAGTCTTGCGAGATTGGAATTGATCGAAAGGGTTGGATGGTGGGTACTGGTTACCGGGTGTGGAGGTGACCCACTGGTGGATCGTCAGGTGCAGCTGGTTAAGTTGATGAAAAAGAAGGGTGTGAAAGTTGTGGGGCATTTCACCCCAGGGGATTATCATGGGATTCAAGATACTGATCCATTGAAGGCAAAGGAGCTATACAGAGTAATCAAAACTTTCATTTCAGCTTTGAATTATGCTCAAGAGTAAGAGTAAGAATTTCTTGTAATTGCATCATTGAATATGTAAACACAAAGAGATTCATCTCATTCAGTGAAGAATTTGTTTCATGCCAACTTTAAATAATTCGGCGCTAAGTTTCTCTCTATTTCATGTATTTTACCCAACTCCAATTCATGGGCTTTCATCTTCTTACTTTTCCTCCTTCCTCTGTTTCGGTTTCCTTGCATAATTTAAGATTACCTTGTCGGATTTGTTGCAAATGTCGGAAATTATCAGATTTTTGTTGAAGTAAAGTCGGAAAGTCGTGATGGGGAAAGGGCCAAAACAAATATAACAACTTGACAAAGAGTTATAACGCAGCGGAAATTCAATCCCCCTTCTTGCGAGAATCTGCGAGGAGCACCAAACAAATAGAACAAAAATAGGATCCAAAGCACAAAGAGACACCAACAATTTTTAACGTGGAAAACCCCTCAATGCAAGGGTAAAAACCACGAGTCGTCCAGATCAATGAAAAAATCCACTATGATCAATAATAGGGTACAAAAGAGTCTCCAATAATAATACCAAAAGGTATTTTCAATAAGCCAAATTAACTAAGCACAAATGCTTACAAATGAGAACAAAGAAGATGAAAATTCTCCAAAACAGGGCTGCTGGTGCGGGACCGATTTCTCCCAATCTAGACCTCCGATTGACGATCCGAACGGTCAGAATGAAGAACCATATGTCTGGAACCTACTCTCCAAATATCAGCTCGATCCAACGGTGAACGACTTCACAACGACGAAAACACCAGTGCAGGTTTAGGGTTTTGCGGGAATGGCTTTCTCTCTTTCTTTTTCTCTCCCTTGGCTTTTGTCTCTCTTCAAATGACTCTCTTATTCTCTACTAATCTGACCCATCTCATTTTAACCTAATGAGACATAATGGACCACACTATTTGGGCCTATTCTCCACATAGGAAGGGAGCCCAATAACCCAACAAATCTCCCCCTCACGACTATGTGGAGATATCCGCCAAACCGGCGATCTCACAACAAACTTCAAACTCTCCTCTTAGCAATGCCTTGGTCATCATATCAGCACCATTATCATCTGTATGAACTTTAGCTAGTTCCACCAACTTAGCATCCAAAACATCACGTATCCAATGATACCTCACATCAATATGTTTGGATTTAGAATGAAAAGTTGGATTCTTACCAAGATGAATAGCACTTTGACTATCACAATACAACAAGTATTTACCTTGCACAAAACCAAGCTCATGCAAGAATTTCTTCACCCATAACAACTCCTTACATGCTTCAGTAAGTGCAATGAATTCTGCCTCAGTAGTAGACAACGCCACACACTTTTGCAACTTTGATTGCCAAGACAAGGCTCCCCCTGCAAACTGAATCAAATAGCCTGAAGTGGACTTCCTGGAATCAATGTCTCCAGCCATATCTGAATCTGAGTAACCCACCAAAGTAGGCTTATCACCTCCAAAACAAAGCCTCAAACCACTAGTACCACGAAGATACCTCAAAATCCATTTCACAGCATTCCAATGCTCTCTACCTGGATTTGACAGAAATCTGCTAACTGTACCAACAGCGTGTGCAATATCAGGCCTTGTACATACCATTGCATACATCAAACTACCCACCGCAGAAGCATAAGGAACTTTGCTCATGTCTATCTTCTCTGCTTCATTTGAAGGACTTTGTTTAACACTCAACTTAAAATGAGTAGCAAGAGGAGTACTTACAACCTTAGCATTCTCCATTTGGAATCTTTGCAACACCTTCTGAATGTAGTGCTCCTGTGATAGCCAAAGTTTCTTCTCTTTTCTATCACGAGTGATACTTATACCAAGAATCTTCTTAGCAGCTCCCATGTCTTTCATAGCAAATGACTCGCCCAGTTGCTTCTTCAACCTGTCAATTTTGGAAACATCTTTCCCAACAATAAGCATGTCATCAACATATAGCAACAATATAATGAAATCATTCTCAGAAAATTTCCTGACAAAAACACAATGGTCAGAAGTAGTCTTCTTGTAGCCTTACTCACACATAACAGACTCAAACTTCTTATACCACTGCCTCGGAGCTTGCTTTAAACCATATAGGCTTTTTCGTAGCCTACACACATAGTCTTCCTTGCCTTCAACAAGAAAACCATCTGGTTGCTTCATGTAAATCTCTTCCTCCAAATCACCATGAAGGAAAGCTGTCTTCACATCCATTTGCTCAACCTCCAAATCAAGAGTAGCAGCTAAACTTAACACAGTTCTAATGGATGTCATCCTCACCACAGGTGAGAAAATCTCATTGAAGTCAACGCCCTTTCTTTGTCTGAAGCCTTTCACCACTAATCTGGCTTTATATCTGGTAGATGTAGAATTGCTCTCTTGCTTCACCTTGAAAATCCACCTGTTCTCTAAGGCTCTCTTACCCTTAGGCAACTTTACTAAGTCATAAGTGTGATTATCATGCAGAGATTTCATCTCATCCTGCATTGCATCCAACCACTTTTGCTTTTCTTCACTTTTAATGGCCTCCTCATAACATTCAGGTTCTTCCTCATCAGTCAACATCACATACTCATTGGTAGAGTACTTCTTGGGAGGTTGTTTTGGCCTGCCAGATCTTCTGGGTTGAGCTTCAGGTAGCTCAGGTACATCACCAAGACTGTCATCATGTGACACATCATGTTCCTCTTCATCAACATTATCAATAGGAACATTCAAGTTATCTTCAACCTGCTGATTATCAATATCACCATGTTGTTCATCATCATGAGCATTAATATCTAAATCATTAATAGACAACCGAATTGGATCAACATTAGCCACAATACCATCTTCCTTAGGTGTAGACTTCTTCACCTTATCAATATCTTCAATGGTTTGATCTTCCATGAATTGCACATCACGACTTCTAACAACTTTCTTTTCAATGGGGTCATACAACTTGTAGCCAAATTCATCTTGACCAAAACCAATGAAGATGCATTGTCTTGTCTTCACATCCAACTTGGATCTTTCATCCTTTGGAACATGAACAAATGTTTTACAACCGAAGACACGCAAATGATCCTAAGTAACATTCTTACCAAACCAAATCTTGTCTGGCACCTCAGAGTTCAAAGCTACTGCAGGACTTAGATTAATAACATGCACTGTTGTAAACAATGCCTCACCCCAGAAATGCTTAGGCAATTTTGCTTCAGAAAGCATACACCTAACTCTTTCAATCAATGTTCTGTTCATCCTCTCCGCTAAACCATTCAGTTGAGGAGTTTTGGGAGGAGTCTTCTCATGTGCAATACCATATTGTCTACAATAAGCATCAAACGGTCCACAATATTCACCACCATTATCAGTACGAATGCGCTTCAACTTCTTGCCTGACTGTCTCTCAACCAAAGCATGGAATTCTTTAAACTTGTCCAACACTTGGTCATTTCTCTGTAGTGCATAAACCCAAAGCTTCCTGGAACAATCATCAATAAAAGTAACAAAGTAAAGTGCACCACTAAAAGACTTTACCTTCAACGGGCCACAAACATCAGAATGCACCAATTCAAGCAACTCTGACTTCTTGGAGGGAGGATGCTTCTTGAAGGATACTCTGGTTTGTTTACCAGCCATGCAGTGAGAACATTTTTCCAACTCTACATTCTTCAAACCTGAGAGAACATCCTTTTTAGCTAAGCAGTTAAGCCCCTTTTCACTAATGTGCCCAAGCCTTCTGTGCCACAAAGATGACTCCATATACATAGCATTCACACAATCTTTAGCAACCAAAGCTTTTGTCCAGTAAAGCTTAGAGTTTTTCTCCCCTTTAGCGACAATCAAGTTACCTTTGGTGAGTTTCCACTTTCCAGAACCAAAGTGGTTATCATATCCACCATCATCAAGTACCTGCACAAAAATCAAGTTAAAGCGAACATCTGGAGCATGTTTAACTCCTCTAAGCAACAACTGCATCCCCATGTTGGTTTGCAAGTGAACATCACCAACACCAATAACCTTAGACACCCCATCATTACCCATCTTCAATACTCCAAAATCACCAGGTGTATAAGATGTGAAGAACTCCTTCCTGGATGTAACATGCAGTGTAGCACCACTATCAATTATCCACATGCTCTCATCAGATACAAGATTAATAGTGTCATAATCACGAAGACAAACAAGGTCACCACATGTAGTAGTAGTAACACGATCACCATCATCATTATCTCTTTCTCTTTGTTTACCCTTTTTGTCTTTGTTCTCTTTCTTCCACAAAAAACAGTTCTTCTTTATATGCCCTGTTTTATGACAATAGTGACACTCCACATTCTTGTACCGAGACTTGGACTTGCTCCTGCTTTTATCTCTACCACTGTTTTCTTTCTTCTGGCTTCTCCCCCTATTCTCTGTAATAAGAACTTCTGAATGAGATGAAGTACCCTGTGTCTTCCTTCTCATCTCCTCATTAAGAGCACCACTCTTTGCCATTTGCAAAGAAATATCACCATTAGGGGTAGCACTTATCATAGAAACCCGAAATGTCTCCCACGAATCCGGTAAAGAGTTTAATAAGAATAAGCCCAATAGATCATCATCAAATTTTATACCCACTCCTGCTAATTGATCATAGCGTCCTTGAAATTCACTCAAGTGATTTGAAACAGGAGTTCCTTCCTTGTACTTTAACTCCACAAAATTTTTCAGCAAGTACAATTTATTAGTCCCTGACTTAGAGGCATACAAGGACTCAAGCTTATCCCATAGGGTTCTCGCATGTGTCTCATTAGCAACAAAATTATAGACATTGTCATCAACAAACTGCCTTATAAATCCACATACCTGTTGATGTTCAAAATCCCATTCTTCATCTGACTTGGATTCTGGCTTATCGGAAGCAAAAACAGGAAGATGCAAAATTTTCACAAATAGCAAGTCCTTCATCTTGCCTTTCCATAAGTGATAATTTTCTCCATTCAAAGGAATCAATTTTGTATGTGCCTCCATCATTCACGCAAACTAAACAGTCCCTTAACCAAAGAGCTCTGATACCACTCTGATGGGGGGAAAGGGCCAAAACAAATATAACAACTTGACAAAGAGTTATAACGCAGCGGAAATTCAATCCCCCTTCTTGCGAGAATCTGCGAGGAGCACCAAACAAATAGAACAAAAATAGGATCCAAAGCACAAAGAGACACCAACAATTTTTAACGTGGAAAACCCCTCAATGCAAGGGTAAAAACCACGAGTCGTCCAGACCAATGAAAAAATCCACTATGATCAATAATAGGGTACAAAAGAGTCTCCAATAATAATACCAAAAGGTATTTTCAATAAGCCAAATTAACTAAGCACAAATGCTTACAAATGAGAACAAAGAAGATGAAAATTCTCCAAAACAGGGCTGCTGGTGCGGGACCGATTTCTCCCAATCTAGACCTCCGATTGACGATCCGAACGGTCAGAATGAAGAACCATATGTCTGGAACCTACTCTCCAAATATCAGCTCGATCCAACGGTGAACGACTTCACAACGACGAAAACACCAGTGCAGGTTTAGGGTTTTGCGGGAATGGCTTTCTCTCTTTCTTTTTCTCTCCCTTGGCTTTTGTCTCTCTTCAAATGACTCTCTTATTCTCTACTAATCTGACCCATCTCATTTTAACCTAATGAGACATAATGGACCACACTATTTGGGCCTATTCTCCACATAGGAAGGGAGCCCAATAACCCAACAAGTCGGAAGTATGAATATTCTTTCAACTTATCTATACTCCTAAGTGCTTCCTTTAAGCAATTGGCATGAGTTAAAACATTTACCAATGAATTGTATATCTCTATTACAGGAGTCCAACCCCTTTTCTTCATCTGATCATAGATTCTAAGAGAGTCAAATAGGTAAGAATTCCTCACGGTAGATATTCTCATCAGCCGTAAGCAAGTAAGAAGTCTTACAATTATATAAAAGCAGAGTTTCTTAAGATGGCCACAAATGTCATATCCACAATACTCTGAAGAAGAACAAACTGGAAACTTAATTTGCTATCAACTACGCATTCCATTCCAGCAGTTCAGTTGTTACAAATGTAAGAAGATAAATTTGTAAAACTAAGGCAATTTAGAGTAATAATTACTTGGAGAGAGACGAATGATGCATCAAGCACTGGAAAACTTACCATGAGTTGCCGAGACCCATACCATCAAGTTTCAAGCTTTATCGTCTTTATGATGGTAATTCCATTTGAAGGGAGCAATGCAGGTTTTCATTTGATGTCATACTCCATCACCATAATTCAAACACATTCAAGAAAAGTTAGAATATTTTTGTAAGATGAAGCAAAACTTTTTCTTTTAAATCATCATGATATTAATGGTCACTTAATAACAAATTAACTAAATATAAAAATTAAAGATAAAATAAGGATAATATATTTAACACTCTTTTTTAAGTTTATGCATATAAATCGTATCTATTAAACTTGTTACAAATATAATCAATTGTGAAAATATATGATTTTATACTCGAGTGACACAAAATCATTAATGATTTATGAAGACGACATAGAAGACGAGATATCAACATAGAAACCTCTCCATAAGCAACATTGTAGTTGAGGAATGCATTGTTAACATCCAGTAGATAAATAAATCATTGTTGAAAAGCCACCATAACTATAACTAAACTAACAAAAGTCATCTTTTTGCCACTAGATGAGGAATACATACATAGACGGGTCAAACGCACCGAAAGAGAAGCTATAAGAGACAGTGAAATAAGCTATGGATGAACATGAAAGAGAAACCTTAAAAATTCAAGATTCTATAATTAAGACACCTGAAAGAGGAAAGAGAGTGACATCGATGCTCTAATTAACTGTCTGAGAGAAGATGAGACACACGACCTCAACACTCTGAATCATTGCATGAGTGGAGGATCTTAGATATTAAAAGTCAAGTAGTGTAGGGTTTTTGAACTATCTTACTTTAAGTTGTAGGGTAATTTTTGCGCCTAATTTAAGCTAATCTTGGGTGATTAGTTTTGTACCCTAGCTTGGTGGAGGGTGTCCTACATAAGGCATGATGGCCACATGGCAAGCTCTTAGTGAAGAATTCTTTTTACAAAGCCAGTAGTCACATGTCATTTTCCTAATGAAAAAACTTTTACTAAAGTGGTTTTCCACATGACACTCTAGGAGTGAAGAGTTTTTCTGAAAGTTAGAGTGTCACATGTCAAGCTCTCCTTTAGGGTTTGGTGCAAGATAGTATTTTAGGATTTTGGTTTACTTTGGAGACACCTTCCTCCATAAATAGAGGTGTCTCCCCCTTGTAAACCCACTTTGACATTAATAATGAAATGTTGCCAAAATTTTGAGTCATTCAAACTTGTCTCCAAAGTCAAGCTAGAGCATTCCATGTGATCTCTTCTAGCCATCCTTATCTAGAGTTGACCCAACCTTTTTAAAAACACCATCAAGCTCCTTCATTCCACCATAAACACACCAAAACCAAGAGCAAAAACCACCATCTCCAAAGCTTATGTGCCACTTCTAGCATTATAGCTTCATTTTCTTGCTTTGACCCAACCTAACTTTAAGATGAAGAGGAGGCTATCACCATTCCTCGCTCAATTCCCAAATAGTTAAACATATCAGATCTATGTTTGCTTGGAAACTTAATGAGTGGATACTCTCCATTTGAGATGATTATTTACATATTTTCTTCTTCTCATTGTGTGCGATTTGCACTTTTCTTTTGTTATTTTATTATTTTTCTTTCTTGTGACACAAAACTCACTATTGTTTCACTTAACGTCGTCGTTGCTATGGTTGTTATGTTAATATATGTTAATATCATAATATTTTTATTATAATTTTATTTTATTAAAATATATTTTGTTAGAGAAAATAAAGTTATGGTTGATTATAGTATAATTATAATTAAATTATATTTTATTTTATTAAAATATATTGTAATTATTAACTCTAAATAAACATATGTTAGAAGACTCAATATTGATGACATCATCGGACATAAAGAAACATAGGACCACCTACTAGATAATATAACAATATAAAAAGTTACTTAAACATTTTGCTGAGCATTTTAACAATCTTTTTAACAGTTTTATGTTATTCATAAATTCTATATATAGAGACCGTCGACTCTATATATATATATATATATATATATATATATATATATATATATATATATATATTAATGAAGTATGTAATATGCATTGTCTTATTTATATACAGAACATTCTATTGTTAATACAAGTATTTTTTTAATTCTTTTTTTTTGTTGTATTATTTTTATAATTCTTCTTTCTAATTCAATAGGCATTTTTTTAAATTAAAGTATTCAATTTGAAGCTAAGAAAGTTGCCAACTGAACAACTCAAACCAACATGAAGTAGCAATAAAACAAGAACTTGTTTGTTTCACTTCACAACTTTTCTACACACTACAACAAACAACATTTTCCTCTTCTTCATCAGAGCCTTCTTCCACCACCATGTCTCATCAACATCAGGAATCCATTGATCCCTATCGCCGACTCGACACGTTTTAAACCCTAATGGCACCCTCACTCGTTCACGTCACATTCCAAACACACCACCAAATTCAGACCCCACTCTTCCACTTCTCACCAAAGACATAACCATCAACCCACAAAACAACACCTGGCTACGTTTATTCTTGCCCCAAACAGTGTTATCCTCAAACGCAAAACACAAGAAGTTGCCTCCATCATTTTCTTCCATGGAAGCGGTTTCATCTTCGCCAGCGCCGCTTCCACCGGGTTCTACCATTTCTGCTCCGCCATGTCCGCAATCGTCCCCCTGTCGTCTCCTCCGCGGAGTATCGCCTCGCCCCGGAGCACCGTCTCGCAACGGCTTACGACGATGCAGCGGAAGCGTTGTGTGTTGTGTGTTATAATGAGATTCTAAAAGATCTTTATAAAGATCTCACTAAAGAACACCTTCAAAAATCTATTGTCAGTTTTTTTTGCATGATAATCGATTATCAAAGTAAGGTAATCGATTATGCATTTAATGAATGCACAACGATAAAAAAAATGCCTAAAAACTCCAACAGCTAGTTGTGACAATCGATTATGGGAAGTCCTAATCGATTATGGATAATTGATTATCGTTCTCTGGTAATCAATTATTCCATAGCCCAAACTAGAGTTTTTAGCATACTTTAAAAACCTCTTTGTGATAATCGATTTTCTTAAGTGCTGACCAATTATTGTAGAGTTTTTGTGACTCTAAAATGAATTTTAAAGCATAAAATACATGGAATCAACAACAAATAAAGTTTTATACATAAAACTACTCATTACAAAAGCTTTAACACATAAAATAAGTCTTCAAGAAGGTCTTCATGCAAAGTGAGCACTTGTTACTTGATTTTGGACATCATCAAAACTTATATGCTTAATCTTTTTGCTAACAATCTCCCCATTTTTTATGATGATCAAAAGCTCCTTTAGTTTAAAGCCTTTTGTAATAATATGTACTCATAATTTGTACTCATACACAACTTAAAGAAGAGAGAACATTAATAGAAAAGAGATAAGCAATTTTAAAGTCTTTAAACAACATATTTCTTCCCTTTTTTTATCGTTATAAAAATGACATATGTATGATTAATTGTTTCTGCCCCTTAGTATAATACTCCTCCTAAATATAAGCTAAAAAATAAATAAGGCTAAAGGAATAATAATGCAAATTTCTTATTAAACACAAAGCACATAGTACAAGTCGTAAAGATGCAACAATGCATGAAAGGTAATACAAAGAAATCTAGAACTCGTCACTATAACTATCATCTAAAGGGTTAACTAGATCTTCTATGACTTGAACCCTAATATCTAGATTCCTAAGGAGAGTACAGACTTCTTCATGCCTAGAGGTTTGAAGAGCAAACATATCAGACAACTTCCTAAAGATACTTTCTAGAGAATAAGAGGAGTCGACAGGAGCAGAAGCAGAAGGTCGCGCTATGTCTGGGATATCATCCATCTGTTGGTCTTCATCTTTTTCAGTTGGGTTCCCTACATCATCACGGTGGACATAGATATGTCCTTGTAAGATGAAGCCCATTTGGTCGAGGGAAGAGGCCCCAATCGGACTACCATTATGGGAACTTTGAAAAGCTTCTCCTAAGACATCTACCCATTTATACTCACAGATTCTTGATACTAATAAAGCATAGGAAAAATGGTAGTGAGGAAACCTCTTGGCCTCATCATTGTGTCACAGATGAGGCTAGGCAATTAAATCATGATGTTAGTGATTATCCTATAGATAATCATGAGATGAGCTTATAAGCATTGTTCATGGTTTGAAGCCCGAGCACATAACAACCAGACAATCGAGAAGTGGATTAGTTTGCCATCCTTCTTAAGACCACCCACAATCAACTACTTCTTGTGATGAGTACCTCAGGATCCTTCAGAAAAGAGCAGAAGACCATAATTTTCTTAAAGCCTTCAAGTCCATGAGGGAGGATAAAAACATCATCATGTAACTGGATATGGGCCATTGTTTTCCGAATGTCGTCATCCAACACAATGTCTACTCCTTTAAATTTTGTAGAGCAGACCCATCACTTACCTTCAAGTTAAAATAAAACACTTTAACCATATCAGGATAGTATTTACCTTGCATCTCCAAAATAGACCGGTTGCTCTGGTGAAAGAACTGCGGTAAAAACTGAAACTCATAAATGTGAAACCAGTTTATATCAACATACTTTGGAGGGATCAACTTCATTTCCTTCCAAAAAGTGGTGAACTCTCTATGCTTCTCCTCATTAGAGATCCAACCACTCAAGTTGTTATCGCGAGCCATGGGTTGGGTGGAGGAAGAAGGGCGTGAGCTTCTTCTTGTTTGAAGCTTTCTTTTAGCAGAATCAGCCATTTCAGAATGTAGGATCAAGGAAAAACTAGAGGGGTGAGATAACAATTGATTATAGACCCCTATTTATACTAACTAGGCCCTAACAACTTCATAAATGCATAATATAGCCGTTTATGACTGTTGCAACGAATTTATTTTGAATGCCAACGTTCAAAACTAGTGATAATCGATTATTGCTTCAGATAATCGATTATCGTTTGAAAAACAGAAGCCCAAAACTCATGATAACCGATTATGGCTTCTCATAATTGATTATTCCAGAACTTATTTGACATTTTCTAAAAGAAGGGATAATCGATTATCAATAGGGGATAATCGACTATTGCACGAGAATTTACGAAAAACATGAAAATGCAACAAACAAGACCTTTAAGAGATTTCTAAGATCCCTAAGTTCCTTCTAAGCTCATAAAATCTATCCTTGGACAATGCTTTGATGAAAATTTATGTTAATTGGTGTTTGTTTTCTTCATATTCTATCTCACAATCTTCCTTTTGAACATGGTCTCTAAGAAAGTGGTGCCTAATCTCTATACGTTTGGTTCTAGATTGCATATATGGGATTCTTTGTAAGATTGATGGCACTGGTATTATCACACTTAAGATGTATATGCTCAAGGTATATATCAAAATCCCCTAATTGTTGTTTCATCCATAAAATTTTTGCACCTACAACAATATATTGCCTCAATGGTGGAAAGGGCTACACATGCTTGTTTCTTAGAATGCCAAGAAACTAAAGAACTATCTAAAAGGTGACATGTACAACTAGTGATCTTTCTATGTAACTTAAAATCTCCATTATCTGCATCAGAAAATCCTACAAGACTAGGTTCAACCCCTGAAGGGTACCACAAACCAAAGGACACAATTCCCTTAAGGTACTTAAGAATTCGCTTAATTGCGGTGAGATGAGATTTCCTATGACTAGCCTGGTACCTAACACATACACAAACACTTTGCATGATGTCTGGCCTACTTGTAGTAAGATATAATAATGACCCTGTCATACCTTTATATAGAGTTTGGTTTACGAGCGTACCTAATTCATCCTTGTCAAGATAACATGATATTGGATGTCTCCTTAGCTTTGTCCATTTCGATTTTTTCAGGATTTCTTTACAATATTTAGTTTGGGAAAGAAACGTACCTTCTTTCTTTTGCTTTATTTGTAAACCAAGACAGAATCCCATCATTGACATCTCAAATTCACCTTGCATAGTCTTAGTGAAATCCTCGCAGAGAGATTTATCATTTGATCCAAATATAATATCATCAACATATACCTAGGTAAGAAGAATATGTTTCCCTACTCTTTTAATTAATAAATTGGAATAAACTTTTCCTCGATTAAATTTATTTTCTAATAGAAAATTGCTAAGCCTTTCATACCAAGATCTAAGAGCATGTTTTAAACCATAAAAGGGCTTTCTTTAATTTAAGGATGTGATTTGGATATTTATGATCTTCAAAACCGAATGATTGTTCAACAAATACATATTCTTTTAGAAAACCATTTAGGAAAACACTTTTAACATCCATTTGATATAATTTAAATTTCATAATAGACGCATAAGAAAAAAGTAGTTGTATTGTCTCTAACCTGGCAACATGAGCATATGTTTCATCATAATCAATACTTTCTTCTTTATTATAGCCTTGTGCAACAAGCCTAGCTTTATTCTTGGTGATATTACCATCTTCATCCAGTTTGTTTCTGAACACTCATATAGTTCCTATCACTTGATGAGTGTTTTCTCTAGGGATTAGTTCCCACACTTGATTCCATTCAAACTGATTTAGTTCTTCTTGCATTTCTATACACCATTAATTATCTTGAAGAGCTTCCTTCCCATTTTATATACCATTAAGTCACAGGCATACAATAAGGTAATCGATTATGCATTTAATGAATGTCCAACGGTAAAAAGCATGCCTAAAAACTCCAACAGCTAGTCGTGATAATCGATTATGATAAGTTATAATCGATTATGTATCATTCTTTGGTAATCGATTATTCCAAAGCACAAACTAGAGTTTTTAGCATACTTTAAAAACCTCTGTGTGATAAACGATTATCTTAAGTGCTAATTAATTATTGTAGAGTTTTTGTGATTCCAAAACGAATTTTAAAACATACAATACATGAAATCAACAACAAATAAAATCATATGCATAAAACTATTCATTACAAAAGCTTTAACATATAAAAACAAGTTTTCAATAAAGTCTTCTTGAAAAGTGAACATTTGAGACTTGATTTTAAACATCATCAAAACTTATATGTTTCATCTTTTTGCTAACAACTCTTTACTCTATAATACATAATCTGAAATTTTATTTAAGATTACATAATATAATATAATATGAATCTCTAATTATGAGTTATGAATTGTATAATCAAAAATACATTTTTATCTCGGAATGAAATTATCCAATGTGTTTATATTTATTGTAATCCAAAATGTACTTATGAATTTGAAAAAATATTTCAGATTATACTTATATTCATATTCATAAGCAATTTGAAATTTTTTTTACACCTCAGAAAGGTAGAAAAAGAAATTATGGGGGTGCAGAAAGAAATAATCTATTTGGACTCACATGCATATTTTACTATGTAAGAGTATGTGGACTTCTTTGTATCGCCACTGAACTTTATGTTTAAATGAAACCAACTTGTCTAAGCTGTGCTTGTATAAGGTGTGTGAGTCTGAATTTTTTTTTCTTATATTGGTCGATTAAGTTTCTGTTCATAATGGAACCTCAACACTAGTCTAGTTAGGAATCCAAGAGAAAAAAACATGGTCTATGAGTAATGGGACATAATTATAAATTTTTAAAACATAAATTGACGAAAAAACTTTTTTTCCTGAAAAGTTGTGAAAATGATCATTGTAATATACAACAATAAAGAATGGATCCGTGTTCTTAGAAAAAGAAAATAATGTAACTGAGTGATTACAGCCTTTGTCAATAAAAATACAAGATTGAGATTATGCCAACTCAAGAATCCAAATTTCAAAAACTCAAGTATGTGTCTCACATGTCAATAATTTAGATTGCAAATAGTAAATAAAAGGATGATCGTTGTATTTATTCAAATGCATGTCAGACCCACATGTTAATGAATCATTAAAAGTTTATAGACGTATAATATTCACTTTTAAAATACCAATAATTAATTTTGAAAAATAGAACAAGCAACAAAAAATTCTACGAATCATGAACGGAAACATGTTTCTATATGCAAATAACACATTTCTGGGGTGGAAATAGTGAAAAAGGGGTGCCAAAAGTAGAACTATCATCTGTATTGTTTTAATTTTGGGCCAGATTTGACCCAAAACAAATGCGAATGCTTTTCTATGGAGTAAGCTTCGCTACGTAACGTTTTTACTCTATTAGAAGGAAAACATATGAAAGAACAAATACAAAAAATGACAAATTTTTTTTTATGTCATCAACATTTAATCTAATAAACATATGATTAATCAGTTAATTTTGGTTTAAAATTCATGTCATCAAACAAGTGGGTTAAAAAAAATTATTAAAAATAAGTGAATCACGTTCAAGTATATCATCATTGAAGGATTACGTAAGGGGTTTTGGAAGTAAGTCAAAGGAAAAAAAAAGAAGAGAAAAAACAACACACAAAAAAGATAAAGATATTAAGACGTGAAACATGCTTTATTTTATGTTTGCATTGTTCTTCTGCACTGAACCAACCATCTTGAAAGTTTCTTCGAACTTCTATCTTTGTCAACTTCACCCACAAACAAAAGAGCATACACATCACAAGTAATTAAAAACTCACTACAATGTTGTTAATGACACAAGTTTTTCTAACATCAGACAAACTAGTCAAGCTGCGTATTAATCAAGAACTCTATGATTTGTTTAACAAGTGTCTTAAACATGCCACTGTCTTGATGATATCAATTATAATCATCCACAAATAATCATGGACCATGTTTTTAATTCTATTTATTAAAAAGTGAATTTTAAACCTAACTCATCTTCACAAAACTGGC
The DNA here is from genome assembly GCA_027742785.1 of Vigna reflexopilosa. Lineage (NCBI taxonomy): Eukaryota > Viridiplantae > Streptophyta > Magnoliopsida > Fabales > Fabaceae > Vigna > Vigna reflexopilosa. Next base: position 27,828,963 of record CM050928.1, on the reverse strand, counting down.
TTATAAGGTGAGATTTATATCTCACTTATATATATATATTATAAATTAGTTTTATCTCTAATCGACGTGAGACTTCTAACACTATCACCCTTTCAAGTATATAAAACACCAGACAAAGTATAAATATTTATTTTTTTCATGCATTGAAACAAACTAAAACTTCGGTTTTACTCAAAACCTTATCATCTACTTCGAGCTATTGTTTGGGGTAGAATATCACGTGTGTCACCAACACCAAACAACTTTGTCATTCTGACTAAATTCACTGTATAAACACAGTGTAGTTAGTTTATTACTTCTTGTCTTCTAGAAGTGATTCATGTATATATCTATATCTTGCACATGGAGCTGTGAAAAAAAAAAAAAACACTGCTCTTGAGGTTTTCATGTTGAAGAAGTATCGAAAGGTTGAAAAATTATCGACAAGTGTACGTGCGTGTTATTACTTAAAGAACAACAACACATAAAGAGAATATTAACCTGAATAATTGAAAAATAGGAAAATAAAAATTCATGGTTTTATTATAACAATATATATGCATCTTTTCCCACCTCAATTTTATGATTATTCTTATCTAAAAACTATTGCACACACCTTTGGTGATAGTTTTGAATCTGTATTATAATTGATTGGTTGAGAAGAACTTAGCTAGGGGAACTGAAATGGATTACATTTGTCTATTTAATATTTTAAGATGTCTAATAAAATAATAATCGATGAATCTAAATATTATTTTATAAACTAAAAGTTATTAATATTCAAAATATTTTTTATTATAAATATAAAATTATAATTAATTTGTTAATTAAATACTAAATTAATCTATAATAATATGTTTTGAAGTATTTACTATTATTATTTTTTTCATACTAAAAAAATGAAATACTTGGAGATACTTATTTTATTTTATTTGTGTATTGTAGATACTTGAATTTGTATATCTTCAAACGTTCCCTTCTTAACATGCGATAGGTAATTATAGTTGTATCTTTTTCGTGTGGTCAATTCCTATTTGTCTTAAAAACAAGAAAAGAAACAAAAGCAACGAATGGAAGCCATTATCGCAAGCTCACCCACACGATATATATCTTTCAAACATATCTATATCTTTGTGTTTTTTTTTTTTCTCTTGTTGCATATTTCATCATTCTCCTTCAACACAATCTAACAAAAGAAACGACAAAAGCATAGAAGAAATAAGATTTGGTGCGTTTGATTAAACCGTTATGGGTGTTGGACATCCTGGCACGTAATTATGGAATGAGATTTGAAGCAAAAAAATTATAAAAGCAATTCTGATTTTAACTATTTTATTTTGGTAGGGATAAAAGCTTGAATTTTGTTGTCATTTTGTGGTCCTAATGGTGCTCAAATGGCCAACTTAGCAACAGAGGAGTGACCTAATCTTGTAAGTGATGTTGGCTTATGCATTAAAGAATAATTATCCCATGTTGTGTGTACTATAATCAAATTAAAATATAATTATTATTATTATATATAATCAACAGGGGGTAGTTGGAGGTTGCAGTGGTACTCCTATTTTCCATGCTCAAATCTATAATTTATTTAATATATATAGCTAGATGGCAATGCAAAAATTATTGAAATTTTGTCGTTTGCAAGTAATGAAAATTATGAGATAGGACAAAAACATATATTTCAATCAACTGCTGCAAAAAAATTGCAGTATCCCTAGAGCTCTAGCTAGCAGATAAAGATAAATTTTTGAGATTCAATGAGATTGAGATTGTCATTTTGCAAGGAGCAGTTTAAATTGCATCCTATTACAGTTGTTATTGCTGATATATCATTTCTTTTTCTTTTCTTTTTTACTTTTGGTGTGTTATCTTCTTTCAAAAAATAAGAATATATACGATTACCAATGAAAACGAGCAAAGTTTGTCCTTGTCTGTATTTAATAATACAAATTAAATACACGTAAAAAGAAAAAGGCATTGATTTGTGGAAGTAATAAAATTGATGATAGAGCATAAGATTGACACTTGTTGCCATTTTTGTGGCACTTCAAAGGTTACAAATTTGAACGAAAATGGCAGCAACCATTTTTCAAAACCAGGATTTAGATTAGGAGAAGATTTGTCCTTATCAAAACCAAGATTTACATATTCTCTATGAACCAATAATGCTTCTACAAAATGAATCCAAATCCTTTTTACTCCACTTAACACCTTCTCCAATACTCATTTTGCATGAAGAGAATGAATGTAATAAATCACATAATCTTATTAAGTTGGTATGCGATGAATATTTAGAAAATTATTAAAAAAAATCAACTCATTTTATTTAAATGATTGTCATCATTTTCAATATTTTAAAATTTATTAAATTTATAATTCTTCATTTTTATATAATGTTTAATTTTTCTATTTTCATTTAATGTGAAATTTAGATTCATTTAAACTTTGATACGTTGTTTTAAAAGTTAAATTAAGGACTATGATATGTTAACAATTTTTTTAATAATTTTTTGATAATAGATTATGTGTCACTATTTTATTGGTCATATATTTGAAACGGACCAATCACAAGTTATCATATAGACAGATCTAAAAAATTTGTCAAAAAAAATTGTTAAGAAAACATTTTCTTTAAATGAATCATGGAGTCCATTTATTGTCATGATGAGAATAAAGAAGGAGAGGCATTAGGTCTTGGGGAAGGGTTGTCCTCTTCTCATAGGGGAGTGGGGTTCCTTGCTTACCATGAATGGGCAATGTTTTGTGAAGAAGGGATGGATATTCCTAGGGTTATGCACGTTTTAATGGTGGGATTTCAATCACTGCAAGGATTGTTAAAGGGTGGCAAACCCTAGATTATAGGGATGCCCTATAAACACTAAAGCAATTTAAGTTTGTGAGAGTTTGGTGTTATAGCAATACAAATATATGATATTTGATGAAATGAATAAGTTATTAATCTAAGTTTTACATTAGATAAAAATGAGAAAAGTAAAATAATATATATAAAAGTAAAATAACCATAAATCTATTTATCAATTCTTTATATCATTCAATTCAAATATTATTATTATTGGTGTCTTCTATATAAATCTCTTCTCGATGGACTTAACATAAGTTAGGATTTGTGTGTAGGTTGTTTAATGATTTTTTAAAGAAGAAGAAAAAGGAGAACATGAAGATGAAAACAAAAGAAGCATGAAAGGAACTAGAGAACAAGAATGGTACAGATAGGTGAGGAGAGGAGGTATCTGTGACAGAAATCCTAAGAAATGTCGTTTTTCAAGAGAGCATAGTTGTTGTGCTTCATACAGAAATGTTTTTTTTTTTTCTGCATAATTTAAATTTTGTGAAGTTTTATTTGTTTATGACCATATATAATGCAGAGAGTTGGATTAGAAGGCGATGGCAGAAGAAACAACAGATGGTTTCCACGTGATGCGGGCCTTTTGGAAGAGAGTACGGGAATGGGACTGTCATTGTCCTTACTTGTGGCGGCTGTGTGCCTTTCCATAGCCATAAACCAAACACTAAAACTCAATCTATAAAAGGGTCCATTTGTAAATTCACATTTCTCTCTCTCTCTCTCTTCTTTCACAATTTTATTATTTCACAATCAATTTGCTTCATCGTAATAATTTTTTTTTTTTCGTATGACATGTCATTTTCTTCAATGTTTGGTGTTTTATGGTGTCAAAATGAAAAAAGATGAATGTAACCTTTAAAGAACATGTTGACATTCTTGGATGGATAGATACATAGATTTATGTCACATTCTTATATGTTGTTACAACCCTTCAAACTGTCATTTACAGGTATGTGTCAATGAATCAAATCTTTCGATAAAATTAGCAACTCAAAAATAAAACTAATTATCAACATATTTTATATTTTTTCAATATCTTACATTTATTTATATATATTTAATCATACCTTTTTTTATTTAATTTTGTATATACCAAGAAAAATATGTGAAAAATACATGCTCTTAAATTTTTTTAATATAGTTGTAACGAAATCGTTTTATTAAATTTCCATTTACCAATTGTATATTCGATCTAGATTAAATGCTTTGTGAAACACGCCTAATAATTAATTCATCTTGTGTAAGCATAAGATTAGCATAGTATATATATATATATATATATATATATATATATATATATGAGATTTATTAACGCGTCATTTTTTAGTTGATACATTTTAACAATGTGATACCTTCATATATTATGGATTCTAAGTTTTAAAGTCAAAGATATTTAAATAATTTTCATTCTCAAAACTAAGAAGAAAAGAAACCCCAAACTCTTACTCACTTTCCTCATTCCTCTCAATCCTTTCTCTTTCATCTCTCTCACACCTTCCTCATTTCCTTCATTGGCATATTCGCCTTCAGGAAGATGTTCATTCAAGATCTCTTCAATTTCATCATCTTCACTAACTTCTCTAATTTCATCATCTGCAGATGTTGAATCATCATCTTTTAAAAAACCTTCAGGCCAATTACCAATTCCTTCTGATGTCATTATGCTTATGAAAATGAGATAAAATTAAATAAGACAAAAATTATAAAATGAAAACTCATTATAAAATCATTTTTTTGTAAGAAATTGTTTAACAACCAGTGTTTCTGATTTTTTTTTATTGGAGCTACAGAGAGGACAGAGAAAATGTTGTTGGTGCGAGAGAAATGAGAGAGAAAGGATTGAGAGGAATGAGAGAGGTGAGTAAGAATTTGGGGTTTTTTTTTTTTAGTTTTGAGAATGAAAATTATTTAAATATCGTTGACTTTAAAACTTAGAATCCATAATATAGGAGAATTTTTTTGTTTATTATAATCCGACACAATATTAAAATGTACCAACAAAAAAAATAGGGCGCTAACAAACCCATATATATATATATATATATATATATATATATATATATATATATATATATATTTATTTATTTATTTATTTATTTAAGAATTATATGTTTAATTTTATCTTTTAAATGTGTGTGTTTAAATTTTATTTTATATGCGCCAATTTGTTTAAACTTAAAATAAGATTTTTGAAATAACCAAATTTTAAAATAACATTAAAAAAAAGAGAGAGATAAAAATGTACTTAATATTTTGGAAATGATGAATCTTTAGAAGGGTTTATTGAAAAGAGTAAAGCTTTGCGTAAATAATTTTTGGATAAATCTAAATTTTTTAGATTCATTTTATATTATCTTTCATTACTTTTTATTTTTTTAAAAAATACAAAAATTTATATTTTTATAATCATTTTACTTTTGTATTATGTGTTGAAATAAATATAAAAAAAGTGTGTGAACCATTACTCTTTTTTAAACGTTATAAAAAAGGGATATGAAATGTTGGAAAAAGTAGAAGTTGAAATAGAGAAAGGTGATGGTGGGAGATGAGAGAGATCCTTTTGGAGATGATGTTTGTTTGTTTGTGTTTTTACATTGTGATTTAATATAATTTTTAAGGGCAATGATTAAAGTATCGTGAGGAGAATGTTGCAGCATCTCAAGACAGGTGCTGGGAGGATTGTAGTGAGCGTTGGCTTGCATTCTAAATTACAGAACCCTCCAAATTTCCAGGTATGAAAAATCAGGATAATAAAACCAAAAAACAAGTGCTTGAAGTTGCAGAAATTGCAAATGAGATCTATGCCAATCCTCAATGGATTTTAGCTCCCTATTCCTCCGAATCATTCAAATTGTGGGCCACATCTTTTATTGGATCTATTTCCTCCTTTTTAACCTTTCTCTCACATACTTCCAACTCCTAAGACCTTCATCATAAACAAAGATTATTGCTTTATGCCATAGCAGTTCTCACTTCTTATGCCATCCTCTTAATTAATTTAAGTACCCTTTTGGATTCATTAGGTGTTAACCTTCGTTTTCTTCGAATCAGTCAAAAAACACCTTCTAAAATGCGGAATCTCAGTTATTTCCCTTCCTTTTGCCCAACAATTATATATGGAAATTTGTTTACAGCTTATCATCCTGCAAAATCACTCCATAAGCTTCAATTTAGCTTAAGAAGGTTATATATTGCTGTATAATCTAACGAATCATAGACCATTAAATGTTATTATTGTTGCTGTTGTTTAATGGTGCAAGAGACATAATACAAGATTGATGAAGGAATGAAGAAAAAGTGAGTGTAGCATCTCTGCATGGAGAGTTACTGGGATTTGACAGAATATCAAGTCTTTCTCATAATGCCATAAAGAAAGTTTATTTGGGTTTGTTATCATATAATATGTGGTGGTGAATGGTGATGCACTTGAAAGGAAATGAAAAGAAATGTTGGAAGTTTAATAATAAAGCTTTTCTATATCACCAAAGAAAAATTACAAAATTAGCTGGCGAATTGTTTCTTATGGATTCCTTATAAATATTATATATCCCTCGTTTTGTTCATTACTACTAATCACTAATCACAGGTGTGCAACACTCAAAACATGAAGAAAATATGAATTTTCTTCTGATTTTTCATTCTCAGTGCCTTTTTCCTTGAAGTGCTTTCCGCCATCAATAACAGTTCCACTTGGCACATGTCACTATTCATTTTTCATATGGGAATATCAAAGGCTAATAAATAATATGGCATTGATGTGCTTGAGATTTCAGCTCCTTTTGTGTTGAAGCCAATTGGTGAATGCCTCAAGGGTTTTCATGTCAGCTCTGTAGTGTTTCTGAGTAAACTCTAGCAGCATAGGCCATGTAAAATCTGGGTACATCCTTGGGGTCAAGTCATCCACCAATTCACTTGGTGGACTCACCACCTTATCACTTTTTGGACACAAAAAGAAAGCAAGAGATTTTCTTGTTGTCTTGCTGTTCACCACTGCCCTATGCAAGCAACTCTTGTACCTCCCATTGGAGAGAGCCTACACAAAAAGAAAGTGAAACAAGCTTGAATAAGAACAACATAACACAACAAATCTTTGACCACACTTGAAGCTCATTCATTGGTGCATTCAAAGAGAGACCAAACATACCATGAAGGTGTCACCTATGTTGACAACAAAAGCATTGAAATTTGGGCTAATGGAATGCCACTCATTGTCAACAAAAACTTGGAGGCCTCCCACTTGGTCCTGGTGAAGAATGGTCAAAGATGTTGGGTCACAGTGAGGTCCTGTGCCCAAAGTCAGGTCAGGTTTTTGACAAGGAGGGTAGTAATTCAGCCTCATTATTGAGTTGTTCTCTTCAAAGAACTCTCTGAAACATGCTTTTCCAACTCCAAGACTAATTCCCAAAAGTTCCATTATCCCCAAAGAAAGATTACTCATACCATCACAATAGTCCTGGTAAACCCTCCTGTTTTACCATGGAAAACACACACAGTTTCAGCATAGAGTCAACCAAAGAAAAAAAAAATGTTGAAATGCTTTTGGTCACCCACTTACCCAAATTGCTCAAACTCCTGGCCCAATGTGTTGCACAAGTAGTCTTTGACAACATTGGATGATTTCTCCTCAGCTGAGTACTGAAAAGAGAGTGTCTCTTTCCATGGAAGCTTGGAAGAGAATCTGCCAGTGAAGCTACTGGCATAGCCACAGTGTTCCCCTGTTTTCCTCTGTGCTCTCTGTTTCTGAGGCAGGGGAACCTCAAAGAAGTCATCCATGTAGCTATGAGCATGAGAGATTAAGTTAGCATCAATCCCATGGTTGACTACCAGAAAGAAACCATGCTTTTGGCATGCTTCACCAACCATTCTTGCAGCTTCCATTGTGGCAACAGGGTCACCAGAGAGGAATCCCCTCAGGTCAATGAGAGGGACAACAAGCTCAGGCACATTCATGCATGGCTTCTCCTCATCAGGCCAGATGAATTGCTTTGGTAGGTCGAGTTGGTGCCTTAGAAGTGAGGCATCAAAAACCAATGGAGTTTCATCTTCTTTGTGGTCTTGCTGCTGCTGCTGCTTTTGTGGCTGAGACATGGTTTGTATATTTGTCATGCAGTCTATGGCCATTGTATGAACAATGCAAAACTAGTTTCTAATACTAAAATAATGGGAATAATAAAAGGTATGGTTTGAGAGAAACAGAGGAAAAACAGAGAGTGAGAGAGAAATGAATAAGTTCAAGAGAGAGGGAGAAGGAAAAGCCAAGGCCCCTTATTGGAGAAAACAGAGAAGGATTCAGCGTTATATAGGCACAGGTTCTCTCTCTCTTTCAAAAAAGGGAATATATTTTCAAATTCTCACATATTTTTTTATCTTTTATCCTTTTAAAATAATGAAATATATGTTAGGAATATATTTTTCTAGCACACTTTTTGTAATGCATTCTGTAATCATCTCTTTTTTTTTTTACAGTGTTTACTATTAACAGAGATTAGCATCTAACAACTGTCAGTTATTATAAGAAACAAAAATAATAAAATTAGTTTTTATTTAAATGGATAAAATTAAAAGAGAAATCTGTATTTTTTTTTTTTAAGATTCACACTAACTGATTTGTGAACTTGATATCATTTAAATGATTTAGTGACTTAGATTTATAATTCTTGTATTCTGACAATTTGAACAATTCTCATGTTTCCCTACAGTTATTGGTTAAAACTAAGAAAGTAAATAAATTATTATGACGTAAAAACAAAAAATTTACTTTTTTTTATAAACAATGAAGGGGATTTCATAAAATAAAATACTTTTTGTTGTGAGTCATTTTCTAAATTCAATTAAATACACCAATGGTAAGCTATTTGAAAATCCAACTTTGCATAGTATATGCATTATTTGGTTCTTGAGAATTCACTTCAATAAAGCTATAACTATATTAAGAGATAAATAAAATTTTATATTAATGGGTCCAAAATATTAAGATGGATTTATTACAGAGCTCATTTATGTATTAAAAAAAAGTTATTTTAAAAATGAATATTTTTTTTATGATATATAGAGAGAGAGATACATAGATATAATAATGATGTTCAAATTTAAGCAATACAAATATTTTTAAAGTAATAATATTAAATATTATAGATGTACGGGCTTTATTATAAACTAATAATATTTATATATAAATTTCGACTATTTTATTCATTTATTTATTGCTTCGAAACTATTATAATGTTTAAATTTATACAAATTTTTCAATAACTATAATTTAAGATATTTTAAAAATTATAATTTTTATTTTATTTTATGAAATAAAGAACACTAATCTTAAATCTAAAAAGAAATGTTTATCAATTATAACAAAATGATATATTTATGCAATACTATAAATTTTACCTATTTTATAAACAATAAATAAATAAGCAATATATATTTTAATGAGTTATATAATAAAAAAAGGTAATTTTACGCTTTAAAAATATTCTACATATGAATTATAAGTGATAAGTGTCTCGTATTTTGATTCTTATTTTTATGAATTGTGAAAAAAAAGTTATAAGACTTTCCTTTAGTTGGATAATCTATACAAAAATAATTCAAATTAGGTTTTTTTCAATCTAAATTTTATAAGGTATTTTAACACCTGTTTTGATGGATACTTTATTTAGAATGTAAGTTATAATTTTTAATGTGTCTTTCTGGATTGATTCTAACTATATAGAATAATAAATAATTTAAGGTGTAATTTGAACACAGTTTAAAGATTGAAAAGGCTTGTTTATCTCTAATACATTAAACACAAGTATCAAGCTTTGTGAAGTCGATGAAATTTAATATCTCATTTGACATAAGTCATTTAATTATATTTATAGATACGTGACCTAAGTTTTTGTGTCATAATGCTCTAGAGATAGAATTTTTAATTTTAGCATTGACTGCTAAATAGATTAAATTAAAAAATGTATCTTTTTTTTACATGTCAAACATGACATTTACTACATTTTTTCTTTACAAGTTGAGCAATTGTCACCCTGATTTTGTTTTTTTTTTCTAATGTTGGACCTTTAATAGTTCTTGTAATCCTCAATTTTTTTCACTAACCCTTATGTTTAAAGGTGCTCACAAAATGAGTATTTACTATATTTTATTGCTTCATCCTTTGCTTTTCTTTCATATAATGTGAAATAAGTTCATTAAAAAACCATTTATCATTTTAAAAGTAATAAGATACTGACCAAATTTTAAAAAAAAGATAAATCCATATTTAATGTATGAACAAATCTTTTGATATTTTAAACTTTAGTCTCTTATTTGAAACAATATTTGACATTTCTATAATGTATCCCTCACATTTTTTTCTCCCAATACATAATGGAAATCAAGTTCAGAAAAATTCTAATCATTTTTTTTTAATTTTTTCAATTTCAATAAGAGAATCTTGTTATCTCATTAGAAACAGTACTCCTAAAAACTTTAGGCCTTAATAATAATGACACATTTAATGTTCATATACTGATACAAATTGAATTATCTCATTTATCATAATTTCTTTTCTCTTAAAGCTACTTTAGTCTATAAAAGAAATGAATTTTTTAATCCTTACTAGAAAGTTAAAATCCATACAATAAAAAACAATTGTCATATTCTCTTTCCTATTCTTAAAATTTATTCCATCAATAATCCAAAACAAATTCAAATTAACATAAATAATAGTAACTGAATTAATAACATAACAAATCATGACTATACAAAAAGTTTAAAAAAATTTACCAAATCCTATAAAACTAGACAACAAAATCAAACAATATCAATTTTAGTCAAAATTAAAAATTAAAAAAATATCAATTAACTAACTTAACTAATATTGAAAATAAATATGAAAAAGAAGATTAAATTTAATCTAAATTGAAATTTATTCCAAATAAAATGATCATAGACTTGTTAGTTAATACACTGTATAATTTGATTTTGAAAAAAAAAACGATAATTGGGATAAAAAAGAAGGGTTAAATATGTTTTTAGTCCCTATACTTTGGGACGATTTTGGATTTAGTCCCTCTTTCAAACTAAGGTACAATTTAGTCCTTCAATTTTAGAAAACTCTGGTTTTAGTCTTTTTTACTAAATTTTTTTAACTTTATTTGCTGTTTCAAGCACGTTTCATTATAGTATTTGGATTGTTTACATTGTTTGACACATTTTTGCTTCAATGTTAACTGAGAAACGCGTTTGAAACAACAAATAAAGTTAAAAAAATTTGGTAAAAAGGACTAAAACCAGAGTTTTCTAAAGTTGAAGGACTAAATTGTAACTTAGTTTGAAAGAGAGACTAAACCCAAAATCATCCCAAAATATAAGCATTAAAAACATATTTAACTCAATAGAAATCGGTAGAGAAGGCCAGGGATGAAATTTTGAAAGAAAAAAACGATAAAGAAAAAAGAACAAAACAGATAAAAGTAGAGATAAAAGTAGAGAAGAATAAAAGAAAAGAAAAATAAAAGAAAGGAAATAAGCTTTTAAGGCTCAAGACTTTACAAAAAAAATAATTAAAAAGGTTTTTTTTTAAGTTAAAAAATTAAATAAATTTAAGTCACATTTTTAACCATTGTAGAATTACTTATTTTTGTTATATTTAAGACAGAAAAAAAAATACTATTTTTAATTAAGCTTTCCTAATTAACTATGGTCCAAATTGTAATGGTATTTGTCCTTTGTGACGGAGCAGAAAAGCGTTTCCCAATGACCTTTTGGCCTTTTTTACTTCATACTGAGAGTAATGCTAATATCATCTTCCACAGAGTACGAAGGATAATGATTATGAAGAATGAAATGATGATTAGATTTAATTAATTGAAATGCTCAAGAAACGATTATGTGATACTCTTGTGTGAAATTTTACTTTAAACATGTTCATAATTAGAGATCAAAGGGTAGGGTGAATTGTAGTAATTATACATTATAAACAAATTACTTTTTTTTTTATATTTGTTTGGATTACGATATAAATAGTCAAATATTTATACTTATTATTTATATATATTTATAAAAAAAAAATGTACATGTTTTATTTGGTGTGATATCCTTAATTATTTTGTTTAACACAACTATGTCTGTTTATATCGTATTATTATAATAAAAAAATAATAAATAAAGTTAATAATAACAAACAAAATCATACTTCTTCTTACCTAAACAACACCTTTTCATTCAATAATACTTCATCATACATGCTTCACTTATCAATGAAGGGATGAGTTCCATAAATATGCGTTAGGTATTCTTTAAGTTACATTTAAATAATATATATAAAAAAAAAACACTCTTTTCACTTCAATGAGTATCAACTAAGTAAATAATTTGACTGAAAATAAAATAAAAATATAAAAGATATCAACTAATAAATTTAACATATAATACTACTTAACAATTAATATTGTTTCTTTAGGTGTGTTGAGATTTCATACGTAGAATCTTCAACATTATTTAAAGATAAAATGCACTTTAACTCTAATTAACTTTGAAGTTAATTATAATAATTTTTGTTTTGAAATGCTTAAATTCAAACAAACACTTCACCATCGTAACCCCCAACTCAAAGTCGGTTAGTTAAAAAGCATTAAGAAGTTAATGCAAATTATGAAAGGCAAAAGCAGAAGAAACTACAAAAGTCTTGTCCACCATGCTATGTTTCTAGTCTCGGAATACCATTTTTCTCCATCACCATAGCATGCCAATAAAATATCTGAGAAATTGAATGAATTTGAGAAAGAGGGTAAAAAAAAGGTTAAAGTGGGGTGAAAAATGAAAAAAAAAAAAAACATTAAAAACATAGAAGTATTTACAAAAATGGACATTACATGTTGTGACAAAAGTTATGAAGAGGCAGCTTTTGGAGGGAAGCAATTGGAAAATGGGTAGCTACGTACCAAAAATGGGGGAAAATCGTATCAATATAAGAGTAAAGACATTTAAAGAAATGGTTGTGTTGGTATCAACCAAAGATTACAAAAGAACAAAATGACGAATATAGAGTTATAGGACTTCATGTCACACAACACGAGTCGGTGTGGTGGGTAGGTTTCCCTTCAACATTGGCTGAGTTTCCAATCAAACCATTCTAAATATTTTATCAGATCATTTAGGCTTTGAATCTATCATATATTCACTTAATGGACAACTTTCCTTCCATTATTAACATACTTATTGTACTATGATGTGCCGATCGGTACAAAATGGGATGAATTGTTAATTGATTGGGTACGATCCATCGGATTGACAATCGTTGAAGGTAGTTAAAGGTTAATTAATTGCGTAACAGTCATTAATAGACAGTTAGTAGACAAATTAAATTAACGATCAATTAATAGGTTTGATTACTATCAACTCTATAAATATAAAATGTCGAGATAAAGAAACCTTTCGACATAATTCAATTTATTAAGACCTTATTGAAAAATGGACATTAATAGATGACTAATAGATACGTTAACAGTCAATTAATAGGTTGGATTATCATCAACTCTATAAATATAAGTTTAATGTCGAGTTAAAGAGACTTTTCCATATAATTTAATTTATTAGGACTTTATTAAAAAACATATTTAACTTGAGTGTTAAAGTGTTTTTTTCATGTCAAACAACTATCTGTGAACGATGAAGCAAACTAAGACGTCCTCAAGTGAAACACTTATTCATATTAGATTAAATAGACTAAAAAATAATAGTGTATAAAACTATATAATATATGTATCATATTTTGAATAATTGAAGGGTAAAGGTGATTAATTATGTCGACGATATAACCCTAATGAAATTATGAAAGTATGAGAAAGATGGAGAATGTCGACAGAAGCATGCATATTTCAAAACTTAGGAAGAATCGTGTTTTTCTCTAAGATAAGAAACATGAGAAGTCTCTCGATTTTCAAAGTTGAGTAATCATACTTCTTTCATTTTAGCTTGAAGACTAAAACTTCTTAAATGCGAGTGTTTATTTATAATAAATTTGAACTTATTTTATATCATGAGAATTTATATATAATTGAAGAATAACTTATAATATAGAATATGTTTGTATTCACATTGCAGCACATTAAACATGGATTCACAGTGAGACAAGGATTCCATTTAACGTGTTTTGCAAGATGGGAATAAGCCAAAATAAGCACTTAATTAAATTGTTTTCAACATATTTTTAATATTTTTTTTTCTGAATAGCTTTTTAGAATAAACTACATATTACAACATAGAAACTTACTGTATGTATATGAATAGTGTACGGGAATCAAACCCACAAAAAAACAATATTTTTTATCTGCTTAAGATTTTCTCTTGGATTTTGATCCGTTTGTAAAATACGGTAAAAACTATTGAGAGGTGGAGATATGGGAACCGGATCTTCTCCTACCTCTGTTATTCCTATTCTGAACCATATTTGTATACCGTTGGATCAAATTAATGGTTGAGATCAAATGTGTCAGTTTTAAGAGCGAATAATAAAATTAGTTTTTTAAAATACATTTGCAGTTCTTAAATTTAAAATAAACTTTTGGTAATTTTTTTTCTTCTAAATTTTAATATAGATTTTTTAATTTAATAATGTTAATAATTTTTAGATGTTAAACGATATTTTTTATTAACATTTAAATTAAAATATGTTAAATGATATAAAGAGATTGAATATTAGTCTAAAATAAGAATTACATTTATTATATTTTTTAACTTTTTGACCAAACCACATCTAAATTAAAAAAAAAAACAGAAAAAGGCGTTATTTTAGTAAATAAAACAGCAAAAATGAGTTATTTTAGTTAAAAAAAAATGAAATTTGTATGTATGAAAAAATTCGAGAAATGTAATGGTATCATAATACACTTTTACATTCATTTAACACAAAGTATAAGATAGTCATAAAAGTGTAAATTTTTGTATTTTTGTAAGAAAAAAGAAAATAAAAAATAAAAAAGAATAGTATTAAGTGAATGTAAAAACTTTATATGTATCAAATAATATTTTTCATTCGAAAAATGAGAGAAGAGTATGTTGGGTTTGGAGTATGACAAAGAACCTTAAGGCCGTGTTCACTTGACTGGATTTGAAGGAGAGTAATTGAATGGATTTGAGAGGATTTGAAAGTAATTTTTATTGTTGTTTATTTGAGTGAATTTAGAGGCAAATGAAAGTGAATTTGGAAGTAAATTAGTTTAGGATTTAATTTATGTGACAGATTAAAAAAGTTTATTTCCAAATTCACTCTCACTTATCTCCAAATCTATTCAAATAAATAACAAAAAAAATTATCTTCAAATTCTCTCAGATCCTCTCAATTACTCTCTTCTAAATCACTCAAGTGAACAAAACTTAAATGTTTGGATGAAGGTAAAGACATCATAAGAGACTATTGCCAAGATAAGGAAGATTATTTTGAAGAACGTTGGTATCCACATATTCCAACTTCATTTGGTACCATAATTCACCAAAATCCAGCTTTAATAATTATGCATGCGTACGTTCAGACATGTTTTATCCTGACACCAAAAATGGGGTAAATATGTTTACACTCATGGTTATAAAATCACTTACAAATATTTCATTTCTGGTTTTAAAACTTTTACATTTAATTTAAAAAGAATTTGAATTAAGTTTGAAGTGCATATTTAAATACACATATATATATATAAAAGAATGAATGTGAATATGATTCATAATGAACACGTTGTATGGTCAACGATTGCATCAATCGTATGAGTTGAAAGGTAGTGCATCCTATGTTTGAAACACTCCTTAAAATCGGCTAATGTGAAACACATATACCTTTAATTTGGCTAATCATCATTAACAAAATCAACCAAGAGAATCTATTTCACCAAACTATAAACCAACTTGGTCTGAATATTTCGTACATTGAAAAAAATGTCAAATGCATGAAATTAAGCACGCTTACAAATAATTAGGAGATGGAATATGTCAATTGAAAGTTACATGATGAGTTGCTGACAAAAGAGTATAGATACAATGTACTAATACGTAAAAATACAAAGGAGATGAAGAGTTATTAACTATGGGTTACTGAATTACTGATTGTTTAGGTTAAATGTATACTCAAATCAAATGTTACTGTAAGCTTTAATTCAACCAAATTTCTATTTAGTAATTATTTTTTCATGTCAATTTTTTTAATGATATTGATCACCTTTTACTCATCTCTTCGCAAAATTATTAAATTAGAAAATATTTAATAAAGATTGATCTTATAATAGGTCAAAGTCAAAGCACATCACTTAATTTTCTAAACAATAACGAGTCGAGATAAATAAAATTTATGAAGATATAAAGAAAAACATATACAAATTAACATTCTTAACACCTTTTTCTCTAAGACTTATTCATTAATTTCTTTTATTTTTTTTCTTAGTTTTTGTTTTTAAAGTGATTCTACATTTTATAAAAGTAGTTGAGTAAAATAATATTTACTTTTACTTGTATATGTATTATAACTTAGTATTATTTCTAGTTGACTTAGTATTTTAAAACATTTAATCACAATAATGACATCTAGTAAAAATTGAGGAGAGTCTCATAGCATGTGGTATCGTAGCCTAAAATCTCAACTATAAAAAACTCTGAACAATATGTATTAAATGAACATCCTTAATATATACCGATATTTTTTGTTTGAATATTATTTTTTAAATTTATCAAAATAAAATAATTACTTCCAGAAATATTAATTATGAAAAAATGTTTAAAATTTAACTTCATACATTTTAATCTTTTTTTTAATCTATGAAATTAGAGTTATTTTATAAATAATTAATTTTTTAAAATTTTATATATTGACACAACTCATAAATTTACTTTTTAGTAAACCAAATTTATTTGTATTATTTTTTTTATTGAATAATTTGATTTGAATGGTACTTAAAAATTATTATTATTTATTTAAATTTATTTTTTAAATATCTTTTTAAATAATTTTATTTAAAATTTTAAAAAAATATGAAAATATTTATTGGTATCTATAGGTTTCAACAAGTATAAAAAAATCGCAAATATATTTTTATGAATACCTAACATGTAATAGGATAATTTTTTTATAATATAATTAATAGACACTATTGTACATAATCCGATTTATTTTCCTTCATAAGAATATGCGTGTTCAAGATTATTTATGATGTTTCAAGTATTTTTTTTCTTATGGATAATTTGTAAGACATATAATTCTTTAAATTAAACTTTGTGAAGAGTTTAAGACATAATTCTTTAATTTGTAAGACGTAGTTCTTTCCATTAAACTTGTCATGAATTTATAATTCTTTATAAATGATAACTATTTTACTTTGTTCTTATCAGATTTAACTTCATGGATTTTTAATATACATTTTTACTATTTAACTTATTGAGTATATTCAGTTTTTGTAAACTTCTGTGTAAGCATAGGATAGAATCTTCAATATTGAAGATGATAACTTTTTCAAGAACGTTTTGATAATTTATTGATGATAATGCTAAAAAAAGTCCATCTCGTTTATAATGCACTAAAGGGGTAATTAAGGATGAACAAACACATCCATTAGAAATTTTAGAAGATGCAATTTTAAGCACTCCATTAAGATTAGATGTTAACATATGCATAACATATAATGTTGGGTTTTAGAATGAATGCGATTTGGAAAACAATATGATTCATGTTATTTCACTCTCCATTAGAAAGATAGATTTCTTTTTTGTTGGTAATTCAAGTGTGATCCTTGCATAAAAATGAAAAAATAGATAAAGATGAAAAACTCGTTAACCTATTGTTTTAAAATTTTAAACAGAGAAGAGTGTCAATCTTCTATATAGTTAAACTTATATGTCTTTGGTGTTTGTGTAACTCACATGTAATATATTTTTTTTCCTTTTATTTTTTGGCCACATGTTCTACCATTTTCGAGTGGGTCATATATTAGATTATGTAATCTATGATATACTTAATTATAAATTATAATTCCACTTCAAATCGATTTTTAGTTATAGATTCTTAAAAGGAAAGATATTAATTGGTTTTAGTGAAAAAAAAAACAAATAATACAATAATGCATTACAAAAATAATATATTTTAGGAAATGTTATTTTCTCGCTGTTTATCCAGAGAAATTGTGACGATTTATTTTAAAATTGTCATTAATTATTTAGTAACATCGTTTTTTTCGACGATTTTTCAACTATGGAAAACATATTTTTTAAGAGTTAAAAATGCGAAAAACACTAAAAATAATTTCTGATTTTTTTAATGATGTCACTAATTAGTATGGGAAGAATTTTTCAGATTCTAATATTTTTCTTTTAAAGTTTTGTTTACAAATTAGCCAAAAAGAATATTAAAATAAAAATATTCGAAAATAGTATTTGTATATTTTCACACAGATTTAAAAGGGCATAAATTAATTGGTGAACTTTTTTTGAAATTAATAATTATATTTCATTAGATCTTAATTAATCACGCTATCTGAATAATGGTCTTCCAAAAGGAATAAAAAACATCATTGCTCCTTCTAAGACTCAATTAATAAATTTGTCATGATAATCTTTGAGGCATGTATTGCATTCTGCCGCAAGCAATAAGGTCCAAGTCAACCACACGACTCAATCATGTGTAGTTGACTTTTGGAAGAAGAAAATAATATATGGAAATGAAAATAATTAATATAAACGAAAATAATCATAATAGCAAAAGATGAATAGCATGAAAGTAACAAGAATAGGAGTAAATATAAAAAAAGTAAAAAATATTTTTTATGTCCGTAAAAAAATTTCAAATTTAATCCTTCAAAATAATTTTGACCTATTTTTATCACTTTAATTTCAAAATACTCCACTTTTATTCTCAACGTAATTATAATTAATGGTATTGGTAGTTATAAATTGTCAAAAAATATAATTATAGTATTTTCAAATTACAGAAACAGGATACAAATACATTGAAGTTGAAATCAAATACTTTTTTAAAAGAGTAAAAATATATTTTATCCTTATTTATATATATATATATATATATATATATATATATATATATATAATAAATAATAAAATTATGATTGCAAAAGTATAGATGATAGTACAAAATTTAGAAACTCGTGAACTGTTTATGCATGTTAAATAATGTGAATAAGTGTTTAAAAGGAATAAGTGATATGTGACACTCGTTTTAATGATAAGATTTCACTATTTTTATTTTCAACGTAACATATATTCATAAAAATACTGATGTAGACATTAAGTTTGACATTTAAATTTAAATTATTGAAATTTAGTTTTCTATTATATGTGATATTAATACTTTAATTGAAAAATAACTTATTTTAATCTTTTAAAAATATTCAAATCTCTTTTTTTTATCAATTCCACATTTGTCTTATTACATAAATTACAAGAAAAACAGATATCATCAACAATCAAATTTCGTCAAAAATATTAAAAATTCGTCAATAATAACATTTTTTGACGAATTACCAATATACTAAAATTTGTTGATAATAACATAATCGGTTATATTTACTGATGGAATTTTATATTTGTCAGTAATTATCGATGGAGAAATTCATTTATAAATACAAAAAGAATCTGTCGGTAATTACCAACAGAAATATCTGTTGTTTCTGTTAGTAAACACATCAAAAATTTATCGATAAATATCCCGACTTGGTTTATCTTCTTCCTTTTTTCCCATCTTCTGTTTTATCAGTTTTTTCATTTTTTTTATCAATCTTCCTTCATTCCTAAATCAAAACAGAAATTCAATTCATTCCAAAACCAAAATCAAAGGCTAAACCTAGTTATCCTAATTGTTTTAGAAACCTTAAAATTAGAAAAAAACTCCAATATTTTCTTCAAACAACCATCCTTTTTTCATCTCCAGCGGCACACCACGTCACAACCATGCCAGTATTCTCGCAACAACCATATTTTTTTCATCTCCAACGGTACACTACGTCACAACCTTCTTCATCTCGCAGTGGAGGCGTTCTCCCTCTATCATCTATGTGGTTCTGTCTTGTTGATGGAAGAGATGGAAGCGTGCACATTGCTTTGAGTGGTTCGCCTCCGTCAAAGAGCCTTGTAATTTTGAGTTGAGATATGATAACATCAGATTTTACCATTAATTCGGTATTGAATTAAGAACAAATGTCAACTTTTTCGTAACTTTTTACCTTTAAAATTCTAGTTTTCTTTGTTATTCTAGGTAGTTACATCTTGAGCTGTAATGAGTCAATTTGATCACTAATCTCTTCTTTTATGTGCTTAAATTATTTGGAAGAAATTTCTACTTCAAATCAAGGCACTAGAACATAGGACAAATAAGAAGAACAACAAAAGCATGAACATGTGAAGTCCTGCATCGACTTTTGGTGCCCCCTCTCCATGGGCATTGAGCGCCATTTGATGCGCAAGTCTTGCGCCCGGGCGCCCCCTCCAAGGGCACTAAGCGTCATTCTTCTCGGTAAAGCTTGTGCCTGAGCGATCCTTAAAGGGCGTTGAGCGTCATTTCTCTCCGTAATTCCAACGCCTGAGCGCTCCTTTCTGGGGGCTGAGCGCCACCTTTGCTTGTGTGGAAGATCTGGTCTGTTTAGATTAGAAACGCAAAGAGAACCAGATCCTTAGGCACCCAAACGAGATATCTACTTTCTGAAGCACCTGGAAGCTCGCTAGGAGCTGTGAGAACACTCCTTCTTTTTCTTGGGTCTTCCCCTTCTTCCATTTTCACCATTTGTAAGCTTAAGCTTTCCATGACAATGGAGAGCTGATTTCAATCTTGTTGGAACCATTAAACTCTTATGTAATTTGCAATTGTTATGAATATATTGATGCTTCTTTTATTAATTGCTAGTATTTTGTTTCTTCCCTTAATGCTTGTTGTGAATTATCTACTCTTAGCTTGATAATTGGTTTGCTTGATATTGGGAAATATTGTGTGAATCTTGATCTAGAACAAATTATCCGAAGGAAATTATATATAGGGATAGAACTTGGACCATTCGTTGTTTTAGATCTCAATTCTTAAAGCAGATTAACTTGTTAGGTTTTCCAAGAGATTGAAGTCTAATAAGCAAGTTTAGGCTCTCTCAACCAGAGGATTAAGTTTGAGTAAATTAGAAAATTGACATTAATTTATTAATGAAAAAGACGTAAATTTACATGCATAAGAGTGAAGTGGGTGAAATCATATCCCAACCATACAAATTCATATCATTTCTAGTCTATTCCATTTCTAAGTGTTTGAGTTACCAATGTTTATTTTACCATTTATTCATCATATTTACTTTAATTGTACCAAAACTCAATTAATGAAATTATTCTTTAGTCTATTTTAATTAGAAATTATACGATTGTTTGGTGTTACACAAGTCTTTGGAAAACGATATCTAGTCTTACCGGTTTATTACTTGAAACGATTTGGTACATTTGTCAAGGTTACAAGATAGGAGAAGTGTGGGAAAAAGATGGCTGCCAGAGAGAGAAAAATGGTTGCAGAGAAGCAGAAAAATGACTCCTGAGATGAGAGGAAAGAAAATGAAGTTCACGTGAGAGAGAAAAATATATCGTCACCGCAGAGAGAAAAATTGGCGAAAATTTTGCTACTGTTTTTACTGATTGATTTATCGATAGATTTTATCCATTGATAATATATTTATCGAAAATGAAAATTTCTACATCCATCGATAAAATTCGTTAATAAATTAAATGTATCGATGAATTAATTTTTATCGGTAATTTCATAAATTTTTTAGTGATAATAATATAATATTTTCAAATCCTTTGTTAAAGTTTGTAATGTGTTAATAGAAAAACATCAAATATAAAATCAATCTTATAACTTTTAAATATTAATTCAAAAATTAGCTAAACCAACTTTATTAAAAGTAAATCGATATAAAAAAAAATTAGAGGAAGATATTGCCTTTGCTTTTTTTTCTTTTTGTGAAGTGACCCATGAAAATCACACAAATAATTCTACATAGTAAAAGATAAATAAGAGAGTGTGATAGTTTTGTAGTTTTCATAAAAAAGGCAAGGAAAACAAATAATGTAAACTTTTTTTTTATTTAATTTTTATTCGTGGAAAAGAATAAATCACAATTAATGTGCAATCTCTCTTAAACATCACTTTCATGCCCCAAATAATTAAGATATTGATTATAGCTCTGTTCCATTTATCACTCAGGTATCACACATTGCCGACAAGATTTTATGGAAGATTGTTCACTACTGCTGCAAAAATGTTGTTATATATTACGTGTTTTC
Source organism: Vigna reflexopilosa (assembly GCA_027742785.1). Taxonomy (NCBI): domain Eukaryota; kingdom Viridiplantae; phylum Streptophyta; class Magnoliopsida; order Fabales; family Fabaceae; genus Vigna; species Vigna reflexopilosa. The sequence goes on along the minus strand of CM050928.1, from coordinate 27,806,837 downwards.
ATATCTTAAACATATGATTTCAAAGATTAAAGATCTATTTCTTTTTATCTCCATCGTAGTTTATTTTAATGAAATTTCTAGAATAATTGATGAATCATTTATAAAGATCTAGTTTTATATTCAAAATATTAAGTTATCAATGTAAGATTACATTAAAAATTTCACATTAGTTAAAAATAGATTAAATTATACTATATACATAATTTAAAATCTCACTTCAACCTCATATTACAAAACAAAAATTAAGTATGGTTAAAAATTTCATTTGTAAAGGTAAAATCGCAATAATTAATCAGTTATGTTTTTCATAATCAATCATCTCATACTATAGTCAATTAACACTCTCACTTAATTGTTAATTTAGGTATATGTTATATAAATTATTCTTAAGTTTAATCTAAGTAAGAAATTCGGATCTACTAGAGGTTAATATTTTTTAATAAGGTTTAATTTACAGAGGTTAATTGAGTTGTGGAGTGAAATATATGTGTTATTGTCTTTGAACTATTTGAAATTTTGGATGTCAATATTGACTTTTGGTGTCTTCGAACTAAAACTAAAGGTAAATTTGTCTTTAAATTTTGATATTATATGTTATTTTGGTTTATATCAAGATTTTCTAAAATTATCATTCTTATACTAAGTTAAGGAAACACAACAGTGATTTCAATTATGTCACTAGTGGAAAAACGCTGTTTAACGTCGGTTATTTTGGACTTTTAACGTCAGATCTCGAACCGACGTCTATTCGAGTGACGTTAAATGAGACGTCGGACCCTATAGGTCAGACATCTATATAGACGTCGGACTATATAGGTTAGACGTCTATATAAACGTCAGACTCATAGATCAGACGTCTAAAATGTCGTCGTATTTGATAGGATATTTCTCCGCTTGAGCCTCTCGAGTTGCTTCTAGGTCATGGTGATTCGAGTTTACAACTTTATATTTTAGTTGAAGAGAATGGATTATATGTTCTTATTTTGTATTGGACGATTTTGATAATGTAGTGGAGGGAATTGAAGGAGTGCAAAACACAAGAAATCGACGTCCAAAAATGCTGCCTAAGGACATGAGCAAAACTGCACAAAAACTCAATGAAAATGCATTTTAATCGGTTCAAATGAAAAATAATTCATCAAAGAGTAATGTAATCGGAGTAAAATTAATTTTAAACGGTGCAAAAGTGAGAAAACGAACCTGAAAAACGTAGCATGTGCAGAGAAAACGCGAGGAAGATGATGAACAATGAGTGCGCGTAACTACTGCCTCGCGTTCGCAGTGTTTTAATGCAGATATTTAGACGTCGGTTCCCCTTACAACAGACGTCTAAAGTGCTTTAGAAGTCGAAGTGGCGGGATCAGACGTCTAAATGGAGTCAAAAAATGACTTTTTAAATTTCTGGATTTAGGGTTTAGACGTCGGTTCCCAGAATAACAGACGTCTAAAGTGCTTTAGAAGTCGGGGTTCTCCCAACTGACGTCTATATGTCTGACAGGTAAGTGAATAGCCATTAATTTCCGTCATATAAACGTCGGGACCCCTCCTAACTGACGTCTATATGACTGAAAGAAATGACTTTTTACCCACTTGTCAGACATATAGACGTCAGTTAGGAGGGGCCCCGACGTCTAAAATATTACAAACGTTGGGACACCTTCTAATTGACGTCTATATGGCCAACTTATTTACGAAAATGCTACCGGTCATCAATATACGTCGTGCTTACCCTTAACCACGTCTAAGGGGTGACGTTAAATAACGTTTTTGCACTAGTGTGTCCAAATGAATATCATTATTTCTTCATAGATATTTTTTAAGTTTTTATATGCAGAAAATGATATATCAAAGAAAAAATTTATAAACAAGTTTTTATATGTCTAAAAAATCGTACTATTTAAAAAATAATTATATACCATAAGATTATATGTATTATGTAAGTCTAATTTAATTTTATAAAATTAGTTTGTAATTTTACGTTCATTTATATATTATAAGTTTGTTTTATCTAATCAATGTGATGTTATTTTTTCTTGTCATAAATAAATAAATAAATATATATATATATATATATATATATATATAATAATTAGATATTAATAGATGATTTGATAGTAATTTGTGATAGTTTCAAACAAACAAAAAATTTCTTAACAACGTAATACACACTAAATCTAACAATCAATAAATTTTACTAAAATAAACTTTATGTATATTTAATTACCATCATAAAAATACATTTTAATCTAACTCAATTTTATAACCTGACTTATAAAATAAAATCACTAATTTATAATATAAACTCGTCTAATCTTGAACGAATTACCTTCAAAATTTCCAAATAAAAGGAAGGGAGGTTGAAAGTTTTATAACTCCGAAAATGTTTATAGAAAAAAGCTATTGTTTAAAGAAATCTACAATTCACCTTGGAAATTTAAAAGAAGGAAGTGACATAGATTAAAAGTTTAAAAGCTAAATCTGAAAAAAGAAAATACCCGGTTATTTAAAAATTACTACCCTGGAAATTTCAAAGAAGAGGTGACAGGTTAAAAGTTTTAAATCTGTGTCTGAAAAAAATATTATAAAAACTACCCAATTATTTTAAAAAATACATTTTACATTAGAAATTTCTATATCGGAAGTGACAGGAGGATGAAAGATTTAAAGACTGAAAAAAGTATTATAAATTTGCATGGATACAAACTCCACTTCCAAAATTGTAAGCTTTCAAACAAAAGTGCTAGTGGACAAACATAATAATTTCACTAATTAATATGCAGAAACAGACTTCATAAATGTCATCTAATAATTCATATCATATAATATAAAATTCAGTATCATGCATTTGCTTATAACACTTATCATCATGCATGTAACTCTGCAAATGCAATACAAGTTTTTGAAAGATTACTTCATTCAATTATAAAAACTATTAATTAGTGTGCTGCTGTTATCAATCAATTCATTTGTTTGATGGTCAACCTTTCTTAATTTGTTACCTACAAGTATTAAATCCCTTTCAATCCGTCAACTCCCCATTTTTTCATCATGCTTCCACTACCATTTGTTCATGTTTATCTTTTTGTATTGATCTCTGAGTTATCTTTACGAAATTCATATCCCAAAGAATGTGGGTGTGTGTCTGTGATTGTTCAAAAAATGCAGCAACTGATTTCATTTGCAGTTGCATTTTAGCATCTAAATCTAGTGGTCATGTGTCAGTTTTGCAAGAAGGTTCAAGACACACATATTCACACAGAAAATATATTGTTTTTTTTGGACTAAATTTTTACGGATTTGCTTTAGTCTTTTATCAATGAAAGTATTATATGTATATAAGATTATGTCTATTTCTTATTTTATTTGATGTGAGATTTTATTTATTACCCTACAAGTTTAAGTTTATGAAGATAAAAAGTGTTCTTTTTTTTTTTCAGAAACTTGTAATTAGAATGTAACACTGCTTTCCAAGTTCCCAGTAGCCAACATTGGTCCCCAAAATTCTCAAACTTATCCTGAATTCTAGACTTCCCGAAAATCTAACATTCCTCAGAAGAAGACAATGGATATTGGGTGGTGTGGAGGGACAGAAGGAGCACATTCGTGTCCATTTGTAGAAGCAACTAACATGATGGTGTAGTTGTCTTGTCACAGTATCATGCAGATATTGCTAATTAGTAAGCCAAATCCCATGAAATTGACATGTTCTTCCGCTTTGGATTTTAGCAATTAGCAACATCTGTTATTTGGTATGATTCATAGACCATCATAATTCTTAAACATGTGATAAGATAATTTTGGAAATACAAACGTAGGTCTAAGTCATACATTCAGAAAAAATAAAAAAGTGGAGCAACAAATGAAGTAGATCATAAATCCATTATGATCAATAATATCAAAGTCAATTATTACAATTAATGTTGTGTCTTTCTGATGAAGTTCTTTCCTCAATAAAAACTAGACAGACATGCTTTTGATCATCATTAGATCTTTGTGTATGTTGTGTTAACAAGTTATCAGTACTTTAGAGAGTGAAATCTTGACCCAGAAAAAGTGTTGGATTCATCAAGAATATAAAAGCTCATTGAGGTAGGATGTGTCACCATCACATTCCATGGTGTTGTTATGAGCACTAAAGATTACCAAGTTTTGCTCCTTGCATGTCTGCATCATTTGTTGGTGGGTGTGGTGGGAGAATGGAATTGGGGGGCACAGACAATCCTCATTGTGATTTTGGTTTATTACAATTTGAAGAAAAAGGCCAACTTGATTGCAATATACTCTGAGTATGTTGTGTTATTAAGGGGAAATGGCATGACCAAGTTGCTTTCAACCTTCATAGTGTTCATTCATTTCCGTTAAGAAAGGGAAACCTTAACAAATGACATTAATAATGCATGTAAGCTTTAGTAGCTAACATGGTGCATCCTTATTCTAATGGAACCCTATCATGGCCTAGGACCTTACCCTAAGCCACATGCCCATAATTTTTCTGTCGTTTTCCTTAACCTTCTCTGTCTTCTCTCCCTTCCTTTTTCTCTTTTGTTTTCTCAGAGTATCCAACTGTGCCTCATTACAGTGCTGCTGCAATTAGTGCCTTTGCACTACCTCCATCATCATGAAGGTACCAATCAGCCACATGAATCTACAAGCACCAATCTCAACTTGTTTTTACCAGATAACGACTCAGACTTTTCCCACTTCCAATAATATTTTTAATAAAAAAAATCACTATTAAAATTACTTTGAAAATTTAAGCGTGATTTTTAAAGTCAGTCGATAATACGCGCGTTTCTGTAGTGTTAAATCTTGATTAGAAATATATTATATGATAATACATGTACTTCGGTTTAACAGTCGAATATATTTAGACGAAGTAAAAAAAGAATGTGATTTTTTGGTTTTGATTATGAACTAAAGCATAAACTTCGATATTATATTTCGATTCTTTCAAAACCGATGCATAAAATCAAAAATAAAAAAAAAATAAAAAAAAATTATGCTTTGGTTCTTTTAATAACGAAAGTCTAATCGCTTTCTGATTAAAAATAGTATAAGGAGATATTAAATTTTGGTTGTCCAAGTAACTAAAGCTTGATACCCTCAAAATAAAATAATATTTTAAATAAAAAGGAGATTGGGCTCTAGTACCCTTAAAATTAAATAACTTTTCATGACATATAAAGTTCAACTTCCACTTTTCATGACAAAATGGTGGTTAAGGAATAAATAGTGTGCCAAACATTCTGGTTAATACTTAAATTACAAAAAATGGATTATTTCATTAGTAGATAAATCAAACCAAAGATTTTTACATTCTTAACCGAACTAGGGAAATTCATGATCAGTATTTTTTTCATTGCATTGGATTAGCTGGATAACGAAACAGTTTGTCACATTCTCGTCTACTTGTCATCTAAGGCTTTTAGTGTCTTTTGGATTCTCAAACAAATGTTTAAATCTAGATACAATTGGAAGATATTAAACTAATTTCAAAGCGAGATCATCCTTTTCTATCCAATCACTATCTTCATTATTGGTTTTTTGCTTGTATTGTGATAACCCATATTGATCAGACCTTTTTTCAAAAATTCAAATTCTTTGTTATATAATATGCAATCATTAAGACATGCATATATCCTTTTATACTTCATTACCATCAAACAAATAATTTTCTTGACGTCATAATTACAAGTAGCATCTAGAAGCATTTCAATTAATAACACCACAATCTTGTGAAACTTTTATTGGTCCATTCATTGGTCGCCTTAAAATTCATTAGTCTTATTTCTGCTGATAAATCTGTAAACTTAGTTGAACTGACATGCAAGAGTTTTAAATTAAGGCATATAGGTTGTCTAGACTTTGATGGTCTAGAAACTAAATTCTATACCTTTGTGCTTAGATAAAATAATTAAAAAAAGAGTGACAATTTTAAAAATTTTGCAAACTTATAAGCTTCAATTTTTTAGCAATCAAAACATATAGACAAATATGCTTTGGTTTTATCAACAATCAAGACTTTTAAGTTCGCAAAATTTTTAAAATTGCATACATTTTTATAGGTTTTGTTTGTTTTAAAATTGAAATATATCATATGATTTTTAAAACCAAAACTATACTAGTGTAACCTAACACATTTCAGAATGATATTTGAGCTGACTATGGTTCAAATGTCAGCATGAACACCATTAACAAACCTAAAAGTAATTAACGTTATTAGCTTTATCCATTTTTAAATTTTAAAGAGAAAAATATATCTTGAGACATATACATTCTATTTTTTATCTAGATTTAAAAGACTAAATTCATATTTCACATTATATTATATAACACATACAATAAATCACAAAATTTTAATACATGGATACAAGACTTATTTATTTATTATTTAATGATGTAAAAATTAATAATTTAATTTATTTAAGTATTACTAATTTATAAAAAAAAGAAATACAGAGATTTGTTATTCGTGATTGGTGCACTAACAGCACGTCATTCAGAAACACTTTTAAACTGATATGAACCAATTATTGGCTAAGTTTTATATGTCAGAACATATAATTGTTTTGGACAATTCCTTATAAATAAGGGCGAGCAGAACTTTATAAGTTCATCATGAACATTTGTAGTTAATTTACAGAAAATTTAAATATTTAATTTTGTATTTTCAGTCTAACTTTTTTTAACAAGTAAATACCAATTATAAATAAATATGATCGAGAGTTAATTCACTTATCATATATTATATATATGTATGTGTGGGTGTGTAAAGGTAAATAAAAGTAATAATGTTATGATTTTTAAATAATGAAATGTTGGAATATAAAATTCAGATGTATTTAGAAGTAAGATGTCTTTTTGAAAGAAATGAATTGATGAGAAAATAAATGGAATTAAACACTTTGATCTCAATGAAAAGTTGCCTTAAAGCTGTATTCATAAAGTTTATATGATAATTATGAATTGTAATTGAGATGACAAAAATATCAGTATATTAAATATTTGTGTAAATAGATAATTAATATTTAAATGTATTTATTATTTCCAGATAATATGTATTTTAATATCAAAAAAAGTTAAATACGAATATCATATACTTATAGATATTCATTATTTTGAAAAAATAAAAATAAAAATATAATTTATATTTTATTAAGTTAAATTTATTCAAATTAAAATTAATTTATAATTTTTTTGATTAAATTTAATTAAAATTAAGTTTTAATTTATATTTAATTTAATTTATATTATATTTTATATGTTTTTTTGTAATTTTATTTTAAAAAATTTATAAAATATGTTTTTAAAATATATTTGGGTATTCATAAATTTTAAAATATATGTAAATATTTTTTAAATAAATATTTAAAATGAATGAATTTTTTTTATCACGATCAAATTATGGATAATCAATTATTATCTTGTGACCCTATACTCGTGAATTCATAAATGAGTAATGGACCGTGTGTAATAAAGTGTATTCATAAAGGGCACAGGGCCTTACAACATGTTCCCAAGGTCACGTGTTTATTATCTCGAAGAAAAACATTTACCATATTCATAACATTCACTTTTCAAAAATTAACTTAAAGCAAAGGAAACTAGATGTAATTATTCGTGCACACACACAATTTTATTGCATAAAAAAATATCTTATACGATTTATATAGAAAAACTCTATAGATTTATTTTCATTCTGCATGTAAAATTCCACAAAATGGATAATTATAGTTCAAAATATAAGTTAAAGCTCTTTAATATATAGAGTCACATTTATATATAAACATATAATAATTTGTTGACATTTGAAAATAGTATATTTTGTTATAATAGGTTTTAACACAAGAAGTTACTAAAAAAGAAAGAACAATTAATATGAAGACAATTGGTTTTATTGTTTATTGATGTAAAACTTTCAATATATTTTCTTCAAACTGATATATATTGATCTTGTGTCTTGTGTGTGGGATTAGACATTAATTAATGAACTGATAGTGATCCTATAACAGATTAAATGATATGTCTAACAAAAATAAATCTCGCTAGAATATGCTTTAATTCATCACTCTCATATCATGTTAAGAAGTAAACTTTAAAACTAACTCAACGTCACAAAATTGACTTTTAAAATAAGGTTTGCACTTACATATATATTTTAAATTAGTCTTATCTTTAGTTGATGTAAGACTTCCAACGATTCCAAAAATACTTATTTAAAGCATCCATAAACATTTACACAAGTAAATGTTATTTCTACTTATACTCTCTCACATTATACATACTCTATAAAGAAAAAATTACATAACCTCTTAATGAGACAGTGTAAAGTAGAAAAAATTAACAACACTTAGATAAGATTCTTATTTAAAAATATTTTAAAGATTATTCATTATCCATTTTGATATGTATAAAGAGGTATTAAATCATGTTAAAGTAATGTACATCTTTTTGAAAACAAATTAAAGAAAAAAATATTGAATTAAAAAGTATTAAATAATTCAATAATTGATTTTTAAGATAGAGTTAAAAGTTGAAATAAGAAGTGTGATTAAAAAGTAGGAAATACTTTAGTGGCATATATGTAAAAGGTGACATAATGATAGCCATTCTCACATAAGGCGATCGGAAAACTTTGATTGGCTAGTTTTTAGATATGGAAACCTTACCTTTTAGATCATCCATCAACTTTCACAATACAATCTAACCTTTCTACATTTCTTTACATTTTTTTGAATATTATTTTATTTAACTTATGTTTTTTAATGTCTCAATTCACCAATTTACTCTTTTTTTCCTTCATTTTCTACACAACACATGAAGGTATTGTTTTGTAAGTGACTTATGTAACTATGTGAAGAAGATTGAACATGAACGTTGAATAATGTTGAAGACATAACCAATATAGGTAGAGGCATAAGATATCATTCTTAGTTTACACAACCTTTTTCCTTTAACTTCATTTCCATTATTCTTCCTTTTTCCTCTAACTTTGTTCTTGTTATTCTTTCTTGTTCGCTATTTACATTTTTGGAATTAGGATAACTTAATTATTATTACTTGACTTGTGAAAACATTATATATTTTCTTAATCACCTTGATTGCTTCGTTACCATGATTATTCTCTATAATGAATAAACAGATCTCTATGTAGTTTGCCAAACAAAAGTTTCATTATAGTCACACTATAATCCATTGTCATTAATGCAAAATTTACATCTAATATAAAAATAATAAGTCGATTTTGAGAGAATTAATATAACTTAAAATGTAATGATATATTTGAAATAATTATATGTATATTTACATTAATATGGATCGAAGGTTGAGTTGAACTGGTTCAATTCAGGTTGAAATTAAAGCTTAAGTAACTTAGACAGAAAGTCGAGTTGAGTCATCCTAGGTTAAAAGTCCAACCAAACTAGCCTAAACTGAAGGTTTAACTCGAATAGTTCGACCAAAGGGACTGAAGGTTGAGCTGAATCATCCTGACAAGAAGGACAAGTTGTGTTAACTCAGATGAAAGGTTGATTTGAGTTAGTAAAGGTTGAGCCAAGTTAACTTTGATCAAATTGAGTCTAGTTGGTCTAAGTTGAAGGACCTAACCTAAAGATCGAGTCAAGTCAGTTATGATTGAAGGTTGATTCGAGTAGGCCCGAGTCGAAGGTGAACCAAGTCTAATTGGCCAAGGCTGAGATACCTAACCTAAAGTTCAAGTCGAGTTTGTTAGGACTCGTTTGACCCTTTGACTAGGCCAACTTATGTTGATCTTTGACTCAAACTTATTCGTTTCAACCTTCGATCCAAACTAACTTGATTAACTTCAATACATGTCAACTCGACTTAAACTTTGATTCAGACTAAATGTCTTGTATTTAGAACTTAATTAAGATCTTGTAATGAAGCCTAATCCAATTTATTCATAGTTTAACTCTTTTTATACTCAATTTGTACATCTTTTCATGATAATTTGACACTTGAATTATGCAAAAGAAATAATTATAAGTGCAATTACTTAAGTAATATCACACTTATCAAACACTTTTTTTATTTACGAAAATATAAAACCTTATTTAATTTTAGTTGCATTTCTTCTAAAACGAACCATTTGTCGTCCATGTAAGAGATATTTTACTTTAGTAAAAATAAAGAAGAAAACAACATTGTATTTTGCGCATAAACAAGAATAGGTAACTTAAATTAACTTTTTAATATATGATTTTTCTTGATTGAATTGTTTAATATAATAATAAAACATGTTCATGTTTGTAAATGATAAGTAAAATGATGATAAGTAGAATGATTACGAAAGATACACATAAGAAATATATTTCATTAAGAACATAAATTTGGGATAATGTGTGAATCCCTATTTGATGTGTGTATTAAGTACACGAATCAACATTAAATAAATAAATATCCTAGTATCAAAGAGTGTTTAAATTATGTAAACTAAACCTCAAGTGAGAAACTAATCTACAAATTAGATTTGAGATGCTTAAATGGCTAAGATATTTAATCTATAGATATACCTTATAGTATGTACATACTTTTCTTATATAAATCAATATGTTGATCTATATTTAATATGATTGAGTTAATTTTAATAGTAACATGATCTTAATAAAATTAAGTAATTGTTTTTACAAGTTTTATTACAAGAATTTCTTTTGTTATTAATGTCAGAATTAAATATGCAGGTACAGTTAAATTTATTTATAAATTTTTTATTACAAATTTTAAATTATTAACGAATATTTTTGTTAATAATAAATACATCAGTAAAATTTATTTATAAGATTCTTTAGTAATTTATAAGATCTAATATGACTTGGATCACATAATCATTCCTAATTACGCAATTAGCTTTTCTTATACAAGATTTTTTTCAAATTAAAGGTTCAAATATTCCACTAGTTGATCTTGTAAAATGTGATCATGAATATGTGGCTGGAATTCATGATATTACGACATTTTTTCTACACTGAAAAAGTAGCTGAATTCAGCTATCTCATCATGCTAAGAAAAAGTAATAAGATAGTCACAAAAAACTAAGGCACATATCCTTCAGAAAAGTTGAGTTGAAAGTATACCTTTCAAAAAGAAACCCTATTCTGACGCACTTCACATTTTATCTTCTTCTATGTCTCTTTGCACATCTTTTCCTCTAAAGTGCTGTCTCAAATCATAATCCTTTAAAAACCTAATCAATAAATATCCATATTCATCAATTTTAATAAGAAATTTACCAGGTAATGCACCATTTTTTAAAATAACTTAAATATAAAAATTATATAAATAAAATATGATTTTGTACAATTTGGTTAAAGTTAATTTTAATAAGTTTCATAGTTTATTACGCAATTTTATTGAGAAACTGTCATTTTAACTTAAGTTATGTTATTTTATTATCTTACGAGCACCTCAGTATATTGTTTATATCTCATGATGTCACATCTTCTTTATAATATTGTGTCCACTAAATTAAGAGATGTTTTATTCTATTATACTCTTCTTGATGGATTTTTTAATTATATCAAATAAAATATTATTTATTAATATTTGGTGTCAAGTATCTTAAAAAATGTAAATATTTAATGGAAAAACAGAAAAATCTTTTAAACAATTGGAAATTGTAGTTTTGTCGAATCATAACATTATTTGGGCTTTTGGACTCGATAGCATTCAAGCTCTATGGGCTTGTAGGCCTTTGGGTTTCGGTCAGCAGTCAACTAATCTTCTTTTGCTTCAGAACTGACTAAATAAATAAACAATTTTGCTTAAAATATTAAAATTTGGTTTAAAAACCAAAATTCTCCTAATGATTCAGGACATTTTCCTGAAATTTGAATTAATTGTAAGAATTTAATATTATGTTATCTCAAGTTTTGTTGTAATTTGAGTTATTGTTTTAAATTTAATTACTTTGCTTTATAATAACATAAATTTATGAAATAAGATTCCTATTATCCATTTTTACAAAATGAATCAATATTGATATGAATGTTATCTTGTTATATATCTTAAACTACAATGTAAAACATATTTCTATATATATTTATCTACAATTTGAGGGTGCTGAAGAAGTTGTGGTGGTACAGAAAGCAAAATTCATATATAATTATGTTGGTTGGGTCATTGTGGATTTGGGCCAACATTTACCTCAAGCTCCAAAGGAAATACTGTTGTAAGAAAAAAAGTGTGTAATTTTATGGCAAAAACTTTCTTTGACAGAATGGTAGTAAAAATTACATATGTAAAGTATCTTAGTAGGGGGAATGACTGGGAAAAAAACACAAAGACATCGTTCAAACTTCACAACGTTTTCACCACACATCGTATTATTTTCACTATCATAGCATAATCAAAATGGTAGGAAGAAATCACAATACATTATTTTCGACAATATGGTTTCACAATATATTTTAAATAAGTGAGATTAAAAACTAAAGAATAAATTTCTCATATATTATTCAACATTGCATATCTACATAGCAGAAATATGGATAATGGGTAAAATCTCTTAACAAAAGTTGAATAGTGAGTAGAAAATTGCTAATGCAAAATAGGCTTTTTACACCTACATATTATATCCGTTCAAATTCATTAAGTATAAAAAGAGAAACAATGACAACAATTTTGTAAATAATGCGAGACATTTCTATAATATTGGAGTGACATTTCTATAATATTGGAGAATATTTTTTTATATCAGTTATACTTTGAACTGGTATAGAAAGTAATTTTTTAGAATTGGAGAAACCTTTCTTTATTGATTCTTCATTATAGCCGGTATAGAAGGTTGAATCTTCTTTCAGCTTTTGGACTTCATATTTCGCTTGTTTCAAAGTTTAGTTCTTCATTTATTTTTTGCTCTCTATTTCTTTTTCTCCATTGACTTGCCACATTGTCCAATGAATTCTCTAGTGGTCATCCCTCTGTTTTTCGTTTGTTGCCACTAAATATAAGTGGCATTGTCACTGCTGCAAGCATCTTTGTTGTTGTTGTTTGTGTTCCTTCGCCATCGCCGCTGCAAGATTTTGTCACTGTTAGCGTCTCCTCCATTCTCCATGTGTTTGCATGTGTCTTATTGTCCAAATCTCAGTCTATCTTCCTCCATATCTATTTATAACTAAAATTTTCTTCTTTCAATTTCAACTCACACTTCTACTATCTCAATTTGTTGCTTTTCTTCATTTTACATTTGATTTCTTCACACTACATTGTATACATTTTTCTTAACTTGGTATTACGCTACATTACAACCTTTGTGTGATATTGAAGATGAAAAAGATTGGACTTTTGTTCTTATTTTTAGTTGTTCATGCTTCGAGTCAAATGAGTATTGTGGTTTTTTCTTTTTAAGTTTATCACCTTTATGTTTGATTTATTGCATGACAGACACATAGAAAAATAAGTTTGAGCAATGGAAAAAATAAGCATCATTAGTCCAAAGTCATAGGGTAGATGATGAGATTGTGAACAATGAGAGTAAGGTATTCAAGATCTTTATTGGGTATGACAATCGATAAGGTATTCGAGAGTAAGGTATTAAAAAAAAACCGTCCTATTTTCATCTTTTAAGGATTGTGATGCTTCTTGAGTAGCACTTAATATAGTGTATCCAAGCAGGATTCTTATCACTTAAGTGATTAAGATTAAGAAAATTTTGTTTCCAATTTTACATTGAGTAGCACTTAGTATAGTGTATTCAAGCAAGAAAAGAGTAAAGTTTGATAAAGTTTAACCTCTCAAGATGATTTTCTCAATTAAAATCTCATTTGTTTTGTTAGGGATAAATAAAAAGATAATATCTTAACATACCCACACATAAGAACAAAAATTAAAATAAAATATAAATTTAATGTAGTTTGACATTTCAAGACTTACATATTCAAAATCAATTTTTTTGACAAAAATTACAAACCTTTTTATACAGTCTTTGTGACGAAACTTGAAAATATTCTTGTACAATTGTTTTAGCAAAAATTATAAACCATCTCATGCTATTTTTCTAGTAAAAATGCAAACTTTCTCATATAATTTTTTTTGGACAAAATGTAAGCCCTGCAATGACACTAAACTACCTCAATACTCGTAAGAAACTCGAGTTATGATGACAACTCTCAAATTAACTCTTATTTTTATAGTATTTTTCTACGACTCTCTTATTCATATTACTCCATGAAAGACTTTGGTGAATACTCACTTCATAGCCAACATATCTCCCTTAACCAAAAGTCTCACATATAAAGAGATCCACAACAAAACTTTAACATGATTCCTTCTTTTATGTGCTCTGAAAGAAATCTCTGAAACAACAAAATGTTTGAATCGCTCTTGTCACCATTGATTTGGACTCATTGATGACGATAATCCTTTCTGTCATTAGCTTTTACTGTAAGACCCGAGAAAAATATAGGGCTTAAGATTAATAGTGTAATGAGACGTGAGTATTTTTAATGAAGTTGCATGTTATTATAAAGTATTGTGTAGCTCAATGAGTGAGAGCTCTTTGAGGTGTCGAATGATTATGTGTTCTAGTCTTGATTAGAACATAAAATTTATGTTATTTAATGGTTTTGTTAATTTGAATGCAGCATAAGTTATTGATTGTTTGTTACCACTGTAATGTTTGAAATTATCAATGTGATGTGTTGGCTTGTTGGTAGAGATGTGTGTATAAGTTGAATGGATGTGAGTTCAAATCCTAGGGAGAGAGGTTTAGAAGAAACTTTGTTTTATTGAAATTTTATTTATTTATTTATTTTTCTGGCTGAAAGGGCAAGAGACTTATACTAAATAAAATAAACAGAAAAAGAAAATAAAAGTTATAGCAGTTAAGTTTTTTAAATAGTGGTTGAAAGATTTTAGGAAGAGCAGTTACTTTAAGTTTTATTTAAAAAGAAAGGAAACTGGAAAGAAAAAGGGATACGTTACTTTTGTGAGAGAAGGAAAAAGATAGCATTAGACAAAGAAACTGAAGGAAAGAAAAGTCTGTAAAGGAAAGAGTGAAAGCTTATTTTTTTTTGATCGGCTAAGGTATGGGAAGCTTACCTTAAATTATTATTTATTTGTTTGATTTATGGTTATTTTGAATGTTATGAACATTTATTGAAGTGCGTGATTGTTTGAAGAATTATGAGGTTGTGTAATCTTTCTACCATGAAAAATGTTTCCTTTATTTTCATTTATGTGCGTTCATAATTTAAATTGAACAAATCAATATTTGAATGATGGTTTACAGAGAAGTGAATATTGGGATATTAGGGTTTTTAGTTTTATTTTAATTATAATTAATGTTTTATGAGGAATTAGGGTTTATTGTTTTATATAATTGGACAATTAAGGATTTAGAATCCTGATCATGTTAATTAAAATAATTAAAGACTAAGAATTTGTTCATGTTAATACGTTAATCTCTATATTTGGTAAATTCTAATTACCTTCATAATTCTAATTGTTTAATTCAATTAGATTCACCTATTTACCCTAATTAGCTTTCAAAAGCTGATTTACTTTAATGAGAAACTTTTCCCTTTTTTTTTTTCTTTCACTTAATCTGGAATTTTTTTCCAGAGCATAACTCCTTCTTCTCTCAGATAGACCCAGTTATGGGTTGTTTTTTTTAGTCTCGCAAAAACCAGGGAGACTTCTTCCCTTTCATCCTTTGCGTTCTTACTGGGGTCTTTGGGGGTGACGACAACGGCATGGAGAGGCTGTGACTCCGATGGCGTCTTCATCTTCTCCAGGTGGCCTGCGGTGACGCGTTAGTGGTTCTTCCCCTTCTCGATTCAAGTTTCCCTCACACAGGGAAGGGAGACATTTTGTCTGCAGGCACGTCTTTGTCTCCGCAGCACGACGATCCTTGTTCGCGGGTGTGGCAGCAGTGACGCCTTCGCGAAATTTCGAACTCCGGCGACGCTGAAGCACTGGGTTTTGTCCTAGCTGTTGGCGCGTCTTGCGACTTAGGGTTTCGATTTGGGGCTCTTGCGGGAATTCTTCTTCTTTCCAAATTCATTATGGTTCTGAGTTTTAGCTGCAGGGAAAGCATCAATTCCATTCAAAATGTCAACCTTGGGGTTTTTGTCGAAATTGAGTTTCTGAAATTGATTTGGGAGTTTCTGGGTTTGATTCATCTTGTTTCTGAAATTGGGAAATTTGTAATCTGTTCTTGTAAATTAGGGTTTTTTTTTTGGTTCTTGCTATGCGTTCTGATCTTACCATTTGGGAATTGTTCCGACCTTGCGTTTTGGGTTTCTGATTTTCACCTTTTAAATTCTCACGGTGGTCGCGATGGCAGTGGCAACCGTGTCGTGGTGGTTGTCGGAGTTGCGCGAGTGGAGTCGCCGGTGGGTGTCGTGGTGGTCGTCGGAGTTGCGCGAGTGGGGTCGCCGGTGGGTGCTGTCGGGGTGTTGCGGCGGCCGGCCGTGGAGTCCCTGAGTGTTACTCTTGGCTTGCAGATTGGGATGGTCTGGTTGGACCAGTGGGTTTAGTTTGGACTTGGGTTGGATTGATTTGGCAGTGGGCCAAGTTGAAATAAAATAATTAAAAACAAAATAATAATAAGAGTTGTTTGGGTTAGTAATCTTAAAATTAGTTTTGGACTGGACATTAAAATTAGTAATGGTAAAAGCATAATTTATGATAGTAGAAAAAGTAAGATAATGAAAAATTAAAAATAAAGTTTATGTCTCTAAACTGATATTAGGAAAGTAATAAAGTCAAATAATAAAATTTTAAATATATTTGGAAATCGAAATTGGAGAATAAAATGATAATAAAGATAAAGGTTATGTTTTTGAATTTAAAATAATGGAAATTAAAATCAATTAATTGATAGTTTACGAAATTGGTAATATGAAATAAATATTGATTGTTTTTAAAGATGAAAATAATGATATTATAATCATTCATTAGAATATTAAATTAATTACTAATTTTAGTTTGATAAGAGAGAGAAAAATAATGTGATTATAATCTTTTATTAAATCAATAAATGTTTTATTAATTTTGGATTGTTATGATATTTATTTATTTATTTGGAATGATATTATTTATTTATTTGTTTGGAATGATATTATTTAATTATTTAATTGGAATGATGTTTATGTATTTATTTATTAGTTATTTAATTATTTATTTAATTGTAATTTACTGAATCTGAGAGGATTTAGTTTGAGCACATTAGATTTTGAATGAGACTGTAGATAATGATGAATGACCAATATTAGGTGGAGAGTGAGAACGTTTGTTGTACTTATAGATATACGTTGGAACGAGTAAGTGTTGGGTTGTACCTAAGGGTGTAGTTGATGAGCACAAGAGTGAAGGATAAGTCCACCTGTTGTACCTAGTAAAGCCTGAGACTATCGTTCGATCGAGATAGCAACTTCCTTTGGCCTTGTGTGCGAAAAGGAAGAGCTCGGGTATTGAGCCCTCCTTGTGTGGGGGTGATGGTGTTTGTCTTGTCCTTGAGTGACAGGAAACATGTTCCTTAGCCAGGTAAGCGGGACTACTCGAGCAGACCTGTAGGAGAGGCTACAGGGGACCTGTGGGGAGGCTACAGGTTTGAGGTAGGGTACATGAGTGTGACTGATTCTTTTCACGGTGGAGTTATGGTACTGTGGAGGCTCATGGTGTGTTTCATGATGAAGGTTGTGTGATGTGATTAGTTCTGAGTGAGGTATATGTGATGTTGTACATGAAATAGAAACAATTATGTGAGTAAGGGTAGTGTTGTAGATGAATGATTATTATTAAATTGTGTTTATTGTTATTGGTTGTGTTATGGTAGCTTACCTATATTTGTTTATGTTGGTGGTGGTGTGTGTGTCTTGCGATGATCGTATGACCTTGGTTATACGGGAGCAGGGAGTGTAGCAGATACTCCAGACGCGTGATAGCGACATGAGAGTGGGGGACAACCTTTTATTTAAAGCTTTGAGTTATAAATTTTCAGAAATAATGTAATTGGATAAATTTTATTCCTTGGTTTATTTTATTAGTTTTGGAATTTTGCAATTGGACTATATTTTCTGGTGAAGTTAGTACTTTATTTGAATTCTGCAAGATTTAAATTTCAAAATTTTAATTGGCACCATTTTACGCATTAAGAGGATATTGAATTATCTTAATTTAATTATGATTCGTGACACCCAAAGTTGGGGCGTTACATTTGTGGTATCAGAGCCTGGTTTTCGAAGAAACTTTGGGCTTTTGGGGAGTGAGTTCGACTAGCTTTGATGTGTAATTCTGATATTTTGTGTGAATGGTGTCTTATATGTTTGTATTATAATTGGCTAAGGATGTCGAGCCCAAGAAGAACAACTACCCCTACCGGTGCTACTGCTGATTTCGCACGGGCTTTTCAGCAGATAGCAGAAGTTTTACATGGACAACAGGTGCAACTGGCACAGCTGACGCAACAGGGGCAACAGAATGAGCAAACAAACAGGCATCGGGTGGGCATGAATGACTACTTGCGTCATAATCCTGCAAAGTTCAATGGGAAGGCTACGCCGGACGAGGCCGACGATTGGATCTGTAGCAATGAGAAGATTTTTGAGGTGATTGATTGTTCTGGGGAGCAGAAGCTGGTATTTGCTACCTATATGCTAGCTGGAGAGGCTGAGTACTGGTGGAGAGGTATGCGGTTGGAGATGAATGCTCGTAGGGAGGCCATCAGTTGGGAGCAGTTCAGAGGAAGATTCTTAGAGAGGTACTTTCCGATGAGTGCTAAGTTGCAGCGGGAAGGAGAGTTCATGACCTTGGTACAAGGGAACATGTCTGTGCAAGCCTATAAGGAGCGGTTTGAGTATCTTGCTAGATTCTACAGTCAGAACGTGAGTGAAGAGTGGAAATGTAGAAAGTTTGAGAGAGGCTTGCGTCACAACATATTGAAGGCGCTCATCCACTTGAAGATCAAAGAGTTTCCGGCGCTGGTGGAGGAAGCCTTGGTGGCAGAGCGAATGGAAGAGAGCCAACATCATGTGGTGAGACCTCAGAAGGCTAGTTTCTCTGGAGGTAGAAATCAGAAGAAGCCGTATGCTAGGCCACAACAGAGAGGTTTTGGAGCCTTGAAGTGCTACGAGTGTGGAGGGCCCCATATTAGAAGAAATTGTCCGAGACTGACAGTTCCAAAGCCTGAAGAGAGGAAATGTTTCTCCTGCCATAAGCCTGGACACTTTGCATCTTCATGCCCCGAGAGGAGGATACCAGGAGGAGCGCAACAGACACAAAAGTTTTCTGGAGGGAAGCCGAAAGCAGCAGGACGGGTCTTTGCTATGACGGGGGTCGAGGCGTCTCAGTCAGGTAACTTAATTCAAGACACTTGTTTCTTGAATGGTATATGTGTTCATGTTCTTTTTGACTCGGGTGCAACGCACTCGTTTATATCCTTTGCTTGTTTGGGGAAGCTTGAATTACCTGTATATGATTTGGGGAGCGAGTTGGTGGTTTCTACACCAGCTTCAGGGCAAGTCTCAACTAGTTCAGTCTGTGTTGGGTGTTCGTTAGAAGTAGCAAGACGCAAATTCAAGGTTAACTTGGTGTGTCTACCGCTGGAAGGCTTAGATATAATTTTGGGGATGGATTGGTTGATGACCAATGGTGTTCTCATTGATTGCGGTCAACAAAAGGTTATTTTCCCAACAGAAGAACATGTGCAAATGATTACATCACGAGAAGTTTTGCAAGATATAAAAGAAGGAGCAGTCTGTTTTGTGGTGATGATAACAGAGAAGAAAAAGGATACAGAAGAGCAAATTGTGGGTGTCCCAGTAGTGGAGGAGTATGCTGATGTGTTTCCAGACGAAGTTCCAGGTTTGCCACCTAGCCGAGAAGTTGATTTCGCAATCGACTTGATACCAGGAGCTGGACCAGTTTCTATGGCTCCCTATAGAATGGCTCCAGCTGAATTGGCAGAGTTGAAAAAGCAGATAGAAGACCTGTTAGAGAAGAAGTTTATTCGACCTAGTGTATCGCCGTGGGGAGCGCCAGTGTTGCTCGTAAAGAAGAAGGATGGGAGCTCGAGGTTGTGTGTAGATTACAGGCAGTTGAATAAAGTTACTATCAAGAATAAGTACTCTTTACCAAGAATCGACGATTTGCTAGATCAGTTGAGGGGTGCCGGTGTGTTCTCGAAGATTGACTTGAGGTCTGGCTATCATCAAATCTTAGTAAAACCAGAGGATGTTCAAAAGACAGCTTTCAGATCACGCTACGGACACTATGAGTATGTGGTGATGCCTTTTGGGGTGACGAATGCTCCAGCAATTTTCATGGACTACATGAACCGGATCTTTCGACCTTGTCTGGATAAGTTTGTGGTCGTGTTCATTGATGACATTCTAATTTACTCAAAGGATCGCGAAGAGCATGCTGAACACTTAAGAATTGTGTTGGAGATTTTGAGGGAGCATCAATTGTATGGCAAATTGTCTAAGTGTGAGTTCTGGTTGGAAGAGGTTCAATTTTTGGGGCACGTGATATCTGCTTAGGGAATCTCGGTAGACCCAGCAAAGGTTGAAGCTGTGTTGAAATGGGAACGACCGACAACAGTGACAGAGGTAAGAAGCTTTGTGGGGTTGGCAGGCTATTATCGGAGGTTCGTAGAAGGATTCTCAAGGATAGTAAGACCACTGACACAGTTGACCCGTAAGGATCAACCGTTTATTTGGACAGATAAGTGTGAGGCGAGTTTCGAGGAAATGAAGAAGAGGTTGACGACGGCTCCAGTCTTAGTGATCCCAGACACTGAGCAAGCTTTTGAAGTATACTGTGATGCATCGTATCAAGGGTTGGGTTGTGTGTTGATGCAAGGTAGAAGACCAGTGGCATATACATCTCGTCAGTTAAAAGTGCATGAGAAAAATTATCCTACACACGACATTGAGTTGGCTGCAGTGGTGTTTGCTTTAAAGACATGGAGACATTATCTTTATGGAGCGCGTTTTCAAGTCTTTAGCGACCATAAAAGTTTGAAGTACTTGTTTGATCAGAAGGAATTGAACATGCGTCAGAGGAGGTGGATGGAGTATCTGAAGGACTACGATTTTGAGTTGCAGTACCATCCGAGTAAGGCAAATGTTGTGGCTGATGCGCTGAGTAGAAAGAAAGTTCACATGGCTGCTTTGATGGTGAAGGAACTAGAGTTAGTCGAGAAGTTTCGAGATATGAATTTGGGTGTACAGGTGAATCAAGACCATATCTGGTGTAGTCACTTGTCAATCACTAATGACTTCTTAAAGCAGATAAAGGCAGAACAAATGGTAGATCAAGAGTTGCAACACATAGTTGCACTGTTGGGTAAAAATCGAACCAAAGATTTTGTTTTAGGTGTTGATGGTATTCTTCGGTTCAAGAATAGAGTTTGCATTCCAGCAAAGACAGAGTTGAGAAAGATGATCTTAGAAGAAGGTCACAAGAGTCGTCTTAGTATACATCCTGGTATGACTAAGATGTATAAGGATTTGAAAGATTCTTTCTGGTGGAGCGGAATGAAGAAAGATGTGGCTAAGTTTGTATCATCGTGCTTGGTATGTCAGAAGGCTAAGGTAGAGCATCAAAGACCGGGAGGAATGTTACAGCAGTTGGAGATTCCTCAATGGAAATGGGATAGCATCTCGATGGATTTTGTAACTCACTTACCGAGATCACCGAAGGGTTACGATTCCATCTGGATAATCGTGGACAGGTTAACAAAGTGTGTTCATTTTCTACCGATCAATCAGCGTATGTCGTTGGAGAAGCTGGCAGAATTATATATCCAGGAGATAGTGAGGTTGCATGGAGTGCCTGCAAGTATTGTTTCAGATAGAGATCCGAGATTTACATCGAGATTTTGGCAAACATTGCAGAGATCTTTAGGCACGCAGTTACACATGAGTTCTGCATACCATCCTCAGACTGACGGACAATCCGAAAGAACCATTCAATCCTTAGAAGACTTGTTGAGGGCATGTGTTTTGGATCATCTTGGGAGTTGGAGTGAGGTTCTACCGTTGGTCGAGTTCACTTACAATAATAGTTACCATGCTAGCATCGGTATGACACCTTTTGAAGCGTTGTATGGAAGAAGATGTCGAACGCCGTTGTGTTGGTTTCAAGATGGAGAATCGGTAACCGTAGGTCCGGAGCTGTTACAGCAGACTACTAACAAGGTGAAGATGATTCATGAGAGGATGAAGGCAACACAGAGCAGACAAAAGTCTTATGCAGATAAAAGACGGAGACCACTAGAGTTTGAAGTTGGAGATCATGTGTTTATGCGAGTGACACCAACGACAGGAGTTGGGAGAGCTATCAAGTCGCGAAAGTTGTCTCCGAAATTTATTGGACCATATCAAGTGCTTAGGAGGATTGGTCCAGTAGCATATGAAATAGCATTACCACCCCAGTTGGGAAACTTGCATAACGTTTTTCATGTGTCTCAATTGAGGAAGTACATTCCAGATCCTAGTCATGTGTTAGAGGTGGATGACATCCAAGTTAAGGAAGATTTAACCATAGAGGCTGGACCGGTACGAGTGTTAGATGTGCAAACCAAGAAGTTACGAGGCAAAGACATTCGTACAGTAAAGGTGCTTTGGGACGAAGTTACGAAAGAGATGACTTGGGAGTTAGAAGAGTTTATGAAGAAAGAATATCCTTATCTTTTTGTTGAGTAGATCAATTTTCGAGGGCGAAAATTTTTTTTAGGTGGGGTGTATGTAAGACCCGAGAAAAATATAGGGCTTAAGATTAATAGTGTAATGAGACGTGAGTATTTTTAATGAAGTTGCATGTTATTATAAAGTATTGTGTAGCTCAATGAGTGAGAGCTCTTTGAGGTGTCGAATGTTTATGTGTTCTAGTCTTGATTAGAACATAAAATTTATGTTATTTAATGGTTTTGTTAATTTGAATGCAGCATAAGTTATTGATTGTTTGTTACCACTGTAATGTTTGAAATTATCAATGTGATGTGTTGGCTTGTTGGTAGAGATGTGTGTATAAGTTGAATGGATGTGAGTTCAAATCCTAGGGAGAGAGGTTTAGAAAAAACTTTGTTTTATTGAAATTTTATTTATTTATTTATTTTTTCTGGCTGAAAGGGCAAGAGACTTATACTAAATAAAATAAACAGAAAAAGAAAATAAAAGTTATAGCAGTTAAGTTTTTTAAATAGTGGTTGAAAGATTTTAGGAAGAGCAGTTACTTTAAGTTTTATTTAAAAAGAAAGGAAACTGGAAAGAAAAAGGGATACGTTACTTTTGTGAGAGAAGGAAAAAGATAGCATTAGACAAAGAAACTGAAGGAAAGAAAAGTCTGTAAAGGAAAGAGTGAAAGCTTATTTTTTTTTGATCGGCTAAGGTATGAGAAGCTTACCTTAAATTATTATTTATTTGTTTGATTTATGGTTATTTTGAATGTTATGAACATTTATTGAAGTGCGTGATTGTTTGAAGAATTATGAGGTTGTGTAATCTTTCTACCATGAAAAATGTTTCCTTTATTTTCATTTATGTGCGTTCATAATTTAAATTGAACAAATCAATATTTGAATGATGGTTTACAGAGAAGTGAATATTGGGATATTAGGGTTTTTAGTTTTATTTTAATTATAATTAATGTTTTATGAGGAATTAGGGTTTATTGTTTTATATAATTGGACAATTAAGGATTTAGAATCCTGATCATGTTAATTAAAATAATTAAAGACTAAGAATTTGTTCATGTTAATACGTTAATCTCTATATTTGGTAAATTCTAATTACCTTCATAATTCTAATTGTTTAATTCAATTAGATTCACCTATTTACCCTAATTAGCTTTCAAAAGCTGATTTACTTTAATGAGAAACTTTTCCCTTTTTTTTTTCTTTCACTTAATTTGGAATTTTTTTCCAGAGCATAACTCCTTCTTCTCTCAGATAGACCCAGTTATGGGCTGTTTTTTTTAGTCTCGCAAAAACCAGGGAGACTTCTTCCCTTTCATCCTTTGCGTTCTTACTGGGGTCTTTGGGGGTGACGACAACGGCATGGAGAGGCTGTGACTCCGATGGCGTCTTCATCTTCTCCAGGTGGCCTGCGGTGACGCGTTAGTGGTTCTTCCCCTTCTCGATTCAAGTTTCCCTCACACAGGGAAGGGAGACATTTTGTCTGCAGGCACGTCTTTGTCTCCGCAGCACGACGATCCTTGTTCGCGGGTGTGGCAGCAGTGACGCCTTCGCGAAATTTCGAACTCCGGCGACGCTGAAGCACTGGGTTTTGTCCTAGCTGTTGGCGCGTCTTGCGACTTAGGGTTTCGATTTGGGGCTCTTGCGGGAATTCTTCTTCTTTCCAAATTCATTATGGTTCTGAGTTTTAGCTGCAGGGAAAGCATCAATTCCATTCAAAATGTCAACCTTGGGGTTTTTGTCGAAATTGAGTTTCTGAAATTGATTTGGGAGTTTCTGGGTTTGATTCATCTTGTTTCTGAAATTGGGAAATTTGTAATCTGTTCTTGTAAATTAGGGTTTTTTTTTTGGTTCTTGCTATGCGTTCTGATCTTACCATTTGGGAATTGTTCCGACCTTGCGTTTTGGGTTTCTGATTTTCACCTTTTAAATTCTCACGGTGGTCGCGATGGCAGTGGCAACCGTGTCGTGGTGGTTGTCGGAGTTGCGCGAGTGGAGTCGCCGGTGGGTGTCGTGGTGGTCGTCGGAGTTGCGCGAGTGGGGTCGCCGGTGGGTGCTGTCGGGGTGTTGCGGCGGCCGGCCGTGGAGTCCCTGAGTGTTACTCTTGGCTTGCAGATTGGGATGGTCTGGTTGGACCAGTGGGTTTAGTTTGGACTTGGGTTGGATTGATTTGGCAGTGGGCCAAGTTGAAATAAAATAATTAAAAACAAAATAATAATAAGAGTTGTTTGGGTTAGTAATCTTAAAATTAGTTTTGGACTGGACATTAAAATTAGTAATGGTAAAAGCAGAATTTATGATAGTAGAAAAAGTAAGATAATGAAAAATTAAAAATAAAGTTTATGTCTCTAAACTGATATTAGGAAAGTAATAAAGTCAAATAATAAAATTTTAAATATATTTGGAAATCGAAATTGGAGAATAAAATGATAATAAAGATAAAGGTTATGTTTTTGAATTTAAAATAATGGAAATTAAAATCAATTAATTGATAGTTTACGAAATTGGTAATATGAAATAAATATTGATTGTTTTTAAAGATGAAAATAATGATATTATAATCATTCATTAGAATATTAAATTAATTACTAATTTTAGTTTGATAAGAGAGAGAAAAATAATGTGATTATAATCTTTTATTAAATCAATAAATGTTTTATTAATTTTGGATTGTTATGATATTTATTTATTTATTTGGAATGATATTATTTATTTATTTGTTTGGAATGATATTATTTAATTATTTAATTGGAATGATGTTTATGTATTTATTTATTAGTTATTTAATTATTTATTTAATTGTAATTTACTGAATCTGAGAGGATTTAGTTTGAGCACATTAGATTTTGAATGAGACTGTAGATAATGATGAATGACCAATATTAGGTGGAGAGTGAGAACGTTTGTTGTACTTATAGATATACGTTGGAACGAGTAAGTGTTGGGTTGTACCTAAGGGTGTAGTTGATGAGCACAAGAGTGAAGGATAAGTCCACCTGTTGTACCTAGTAAAGCCTGAGACTATCGTTCGATCGAGATAGCAACTTCCTTTGGTCTTGTGTGCGAAAAGGAAGAGCTCGGGTATTGAGCCCTCCTTGTGTGGGGGTGATGGTGTTTGTCTTGTCCTTGAGTGACAGGAAACATGTTCCTTAGCCAGGTAAGCGGGACTACTCGAGCAGACCTGTAGGAGAGGCTACAGGGGACCTGTGGGGAGGCTACAGGTTTGAGGTAGGGTACATGAGTGTGACTGATTCTTTTCACGGTGGAGTTATGGTACTGTGGAGGCTCATGGTGTGTTTCATGATGAAGTTTGTGTGATGTGATTAGTTCTGAGTGAGGTATATGTGATGTTGTACATGAAATAGAAACAATTATCTGAGTAAGGGTAGTGTTGTAGATGAATGATTATTATTAAATTGTGTTTATTGTTATTGGTTGTGTTATGGTAGCTTACCCATATTTGTTTATGTTGGTGGTGGTGTGTGTGTCTTGCGATGATCGTATGACCTTGGTTATACGGGAGCAGGGAGTGTAGCAGATACTCCAGACGCGTGATAGCGACATGAGAGTGGGGGACAACCTTTTATTTAAAGCTTTGAGTTATAAATTTTCAGAAATAATGTAATTGGATAAATTTTATTCCTTGGTTTATTTTATTAGTTTTGGAATTTTGCAATTGGACTATATTTTCTGGTGAAGTTAGTACTTTATTTGAATTCTGCAAGATTTAAATTTCAAAATTTTAATTGGCACCATTTTACGCATTAAGAGGATATTGAATTATCTTAATTTAATTATGATTCGTGACACCCAAAGTTGGGGCGTTACATTTACCATCTCATACATGAAACTTATTATTGAAAACTTCTACATCGTTATCGCTGATAATTCCCTTATACTTAAGGTGGTAGATCACCATCACGCACTAAGAAAATAATCTCTTCTAACGAAATCACGTTCACAAATAAGAATAACTCTTATTTTTATAGTATTTTTCTACGACTCTCTTTTTCATATTACTCCATGTAAGACTTTTTTTCATATTACTCCATGTAAGACTTTGGTGAATACTCACTTGATAGCCAACATATCTCCCTCAACCAAAAGTCTCACATATAAAGAGATCCACAACAAAACTTTAACATGATTCCTTCTTTTATGTGCTCTGAAAGAAATCTCTGAAACAACAAAATGTTTGAATCGCTCTTGTCACTATTGATTTGGACTCATTGATGACGATAATTCTTTCTGTCATTACCTTTTACCATCTCATACATCAAACTTATTATTGAAAACTTCTATATTGTTATTGTTGATAATTCCCTTATACTTAAAGTGGTAAATCACCATCACACATTAAGAAAATAATCTCTTCTAACAAAATCATGTTTACAAATAAGAATAAAAATAAAAGCACAACATAAATTTAATATGGTTCAACACCTCAAAATCTACATAAACAATAATGTTATTATTCAATGTAAAAATTTTCCGTCAAAAATTATAAACATTCTTATACAATTTTTTTGGAAATAATTTTGTAACCTTTTTATATAATTTTTCTAGCAAAAAAAAATTATACAATTTTTTTTTTGAAAAAATTGTAAACCCTTTAATAACACATAACTAACAAAATCCTCAATACATCTAGAGAATTTATTGAGTTATGGTGACAATTCTCAAGCCAACTTTTTTTTTATAGTACTTGTTTATTGTTCTTTTCTTCTTAGTACTTAACATGAGACTTTGGTGAATATTCACTCTAGAACTAACATGTTTCAAACCAAAAATAAAAAATCATATTTTTTCTTTATTTTTTTTTTCCAAATATATTTGAAGTTTAAAATAAATCCAATTAAAGATTGTATTGTTATCACTTTCTTGATATTTAATCTATAAAAGATTCGATTAATATTAAGTGTAACCTCTAGAAATTTACAAAAGCAAGAATAAGGAAGAGAGAGAAAAAAAAAAGATAGAAAAGAAAAAATGGGAAAAGAAAGAAAAGCATAAAGTGTATTTTTTATAATAAGGACATGAGACATTCATCATCAATTTATTTATTTACTTTATAATTATAATTATTCATTGAAGTGTTCCTATAGCATTTTTCATATCTATAAGATATTTTATTTATATTTTTATATTTTGTGAGATATCTCTATCTATATTTTAATTATTTATTTATATTTACATTCATATCTAATTATATATTAGTTTTATTTATTTATTCATTTATATTTGTCTCACTATACACTAGTTCTATTTATTTTATTTATGCATTGGTTCTATTTATTTATTTATATTTAGTTATACTTATTTCAGTTATTAATCCTATTTATTTATTTATATATATTGATATTTAGTTATTCATTGGTTTCATTTATATTTACGTACAATTACACATTAGACCTATTTAATTATTATTTTTATTTATTTTAAATTATGTATTGGTCTCATTTATTTATTTATATTGTTTGAATTCAATATTTATTATTTTATTTATTTATGAAATATAAATGATATGAGAATAATTTAAAATATTATTGTAGAATGATAAAATTTATAAATAGTAAAGTTTTTATATATTATTACTATAGCTGAAGGTGAGACTTTAGAAATTTAAATGACCAAAAAAGAGTATAATATTCATGAACTTACATGTCTAACTCCATTTACATTTATATCACCAATTTCAGTGCAACCATTAACTTATTTACCTTAAATCTAAAACATAAATTTTCATAACATAAAATACCTTACTCTTAATACCTAATACACGGTTCTTAACTCAGAATCAACTAAACCTAGTTCCCTCTATTAAACCTTTATCCAATAACCAAACACTTAATTAATCCATTGCTAACTTATAATTTTTGTATTTTTATAAGTTTTAATTGAATTGTTTTACTTAAAATTGATCTTTAAAGTATTTATGATGGTAAAACATGAGAAGATTTAACTCTTGTTATTAATTCATGATTATATAGAAGTTTCCTATTCTTATATGCAACATATAATTTGATATCTAAATTTAATTATGAATATTTGACTTGAATCGTTATTTGGTGTAATTTTAGAATTCTGTCACAAATTTGAATTTTTATCTCTAATTCTTGTTCTAATGTATGTTAAAAAATTCGCTATCAGTTTTATTCTTATTTTGTAATTAATCGTGATTTAATAATTCACACGTTAAAATTTTTGTTAACAGTTTTATTGTTATCCGTATTTAATCATAATTTAGTAATTCATTAATTCTAAAAAATATCGACTAATGAAAATTGCTATGGTTCAAACTTAATAATTTATGTTGAAAACATGAAAAATATGATATTTTTCATTGATTTAAATTGTCTCTAATATAAACCTACCTTTATTTTCTTTGCAATTGTCTTATTCTTAAGTCCTCTTTGCTTGAGCATATACTATAATGAAAAAAAAAGTAATAATCTCATCATATTTTGAGAGACTTCTTTTCAACATAACAAATTTTAATTAAATCTTAAACTATCATAATAAATTGAGATTTAACAAGTAATATACGAAATGTGAAAGTAGAAAATAATTGAAAAGACACACATTTATATCTTGGAAGCAGAAGAAGCTTTTCTTCCTAAAAGTATTAGAAACCTTAAACTAAATAATTGAGCTTTATGAAAGTAAATGTCCTTTCATATTTAACTTTTATGGTGGTAAAATGATGACACTCAAATTTTCTTCCAAAAAATTATGAACATGTAAATATAAATTAAACTTTAGAAAATATAATTAAATTTCATTCAATTTAAATCAGTTTGAGAACTATAATATTCAAGCTAATGAAATTAATTTATTCAGGTTTTTCAAATTTTACTGGAAAATCTCAATCAATTCAGTCCGATAAAAAAAAAATCAGTTCAATTTAGATTAAATCAATTTCATAAATAGGTTTATATATATATATATATATATATATATAATTAGATATAATTCCATTGTTAAAAATATAAAGAATATATTTTATTATAATTTAATAATATAAACTTAATAAAAAGATATTCATAATAATTAGTAGTAACCAAAATTACTTTATTAATTTAGTTCATATTGATAGGATTTATAAATAAAAAAAAACGAAATTAGTAATTATTAAATTGGAATGAATTTAGCAAACTTGATGAAATAAAGTAATAATTTGCATCATCCTTGTTTGAATTCATAAGCACCTCACTTTGTTGCACTTTCCATTATCATAATTTAACCTTCATAAACTTCTAAAATAGTCACATCATCCTCATACATTTCTAACATAGTGGATCTCCATGAACAAAATTATCAATTCACACTTGCATCAAAATATAATACTACCAATATCAGTTAAACATTTCTTACATTTACTATTTTTTTTTTCAACACAGCAGTTTAATTAGATTTTAGACTAAACATTACAAACTAAATAAAATATCACCTTTTATATTTAAATATAATATTTATAACTGATTAGTAACTAAAATATACATAAGTATGCCTTTTTTTTAAATATTTTATGGATTGATTTTGTTTTATTTTTAAATTTATACTTATTAAAGTATGATAATAAATTTTGTATCTTAATTTTTAACCATAAAATAAAATTGTATAATTTATTTACTAATATAAGATAAATTTGAAATTATGAATACAATAATAATAATAATAATAAATTTAAAAAAAATCACAATATATCTCTTTGTTTAACAGTTTTTTTATTAAAACATGTTTAATATTCCTTTTATAAAATAAAATTATTTTCAATTTTATTGAGAAGATACTAATTAACATTTATATTATCTATTTCAAAGCCAACCCTAAAATATTAATTTAATTTAGTGTGAATGGTATATTACATTAAAATTGAACTTCACTTAATCTTTATATTTGATTTAAATAATTATTTGAAAAAAAATCGAACTTATTTTTCTGGTCCCATGTAATTCTTAAATCGTTTTGATAGGAAAAGAGAACTTGTTGTTGAATTTTTAGTCTAAACGTTACTTAAACCTAATTCAACATATAAATCCACAAGCATAATCTAAACATCAAAATTTTAATTATAATCACGTTAGGTTCAAGTGGACAAATAATTTGGACGAATTTTTTCTAGAAAGATTATTTGAAAGAAAAAAACATTAATTTTTCATTTAAAATTGAATTATACAGTTAATAAATGTTACAAGAATACATGAAAGAGGTTTTACAATTTTATTTTTAATTTTAACTTATAAAAATTTCATTTTATTTTTTCTAGTTTATAATATAACATATTTTTTTAGAGAAATATATTCAAATAAATCCTAAAGAATCTCAATTAAATTTACTTTTTGTTTGAACCTCACGCGTGATGATCATATTTGAGACAGTATTTCTCCTCTATTATCATTAAAACTAGACCCTCCAATCTTGTCTCCTAATTAAAATTTAAGTGCTGCCACCATATGAAGATTTAATTATATTTTTAATACCTAGAATTTATAAAAATTTTGATTTTAGATTTCTGAATTTAAAAAAAAATACTTCTCAAAATTTTAGAAAGATGATTTTAATTTTTAAGTATTAAATTTGAAGAACTAAATAAGGATTTTAGTTTCTCAATTTTAATGTATAAAAACCAAAACCACATGTTTTATAGATTAAAAAGAGAAAAATAAACTTTGTTTTCAATTATATGTCAAAACAAAATTAATTTCCAATTTTAAGATTAAAAACATAATTAAATCATAAACTCTAACCACTAGCATTAAAATAATTTGTAAAAACATTCTCTCCAAATTTGCAAATTGTTTAACACAAACACCTATGCATCAACAATTTAACCTTTTTTTCTAATCAGTATCACTCATTCATTATTTTTGTATCGTTAGTTTCTTCTAAATTTATTTGATAATCCTTTAGTAAAATTAAATCAGTCCTAAAATCTGGTCACTTTTATAATATTGTCTTGTCCTTTTTATAATAAATATTGAATTTTGAATTATTATTATTATTATTATTAAATATTGACTATTTCATCTTATTTGAAAGTAAGACTTAATTTATGTTCGTACTTAAATTGGTATGAAATTTGTGTAATAAAAACAGAATATGTTATTTTCAATATCAAATACAAAGTAAAAAGTTATAATTGTGTAGAGATCATATCATGTAAGAATTAAATAAAGATCAAATAATCATAATAAAATTAAAAACATCAATTTTATAAAATTAAATATATTTTAATAAGTTAAAATAAAAATAAATATGAGAATTGAATTAATATATATATATATATATATATATATATATATATATATAATATTGTAACGTATATAAAGACAGAGATAAAAAAATATATTTAATTTAAAATTTTAATACTAACTAAAGAATATTAATTAAAATGAGAAGGAAAGAAGACAATATCCAGAAAACCATCCTTACATAGTGCTAACTTAGCTTCACAATCACAACCATGCTAGTGATTCTCTTCCAAAGTCTTTCTCCACCGTAGGACGCCGTATCTGTCAGCCGTTTTGTCCTAAGAAATTCGTCACCCATTTAACCTACATATTCTCCTTTTTCCAATCCTTTCATTTATGCTTTAGCTTTAATACATTCTAATTTTACTTTTAATTCTTTAAATAAAGGTTTAGTTTCACTCCTATAGTTTACAATTTTATATTTTCATTCTTAAATATTATTACTAGGATTAGCATGTAAAAAACTATGTAACGCTCAGTAAGATAATTATGAAAAATGAAAGTAATTATTATGAAGTGATATTTTTTTTATATATATTAATTGTATTTATAACATCAATATGAATCACAATTTTAATTCTTTATTAGAATAATACTTACAATTAATAACAATATAATAAATAGTAACAGAATAATAAATAATAATTCAAATACTAAGATTTAATGATAATATATGTTAGATTGCTTCATAATAAAAAATTTATTTTTATTTCTTCTTATAAATTTATTATATTCTATGTATTAGGTTTGATGATCAACGTTCGCCCAATTCATTAACATGTTTTGGCAAGTTTCACGTAACATTACTAGATTTTCTAAAAAAAAAATAGAGACCTAAAATTAAACTTTTGATATATTTATAGGAATTACTCGAAATATATTAATTATAAGGAGAAAGATGGTTTGAAAACATCAATGTAAATTTGGTCTCCAAAAAGAAATACTTGTGTTATTTTGATCCCGAAATCATAAATTTGTACGAACATGAATCCAATAATACTGTAATCTGTTAATGAGCAGATCACAAATACCAAATTTTGTATTGACTTATAAATAATTTTATTTCTCAAAGAGCAGTTTTTATTAGCAAGTTTTTGGTTTTTTTATAAGTTTTACCTAGATTAAAAATAAAAATAATTTAAAATATATAAATAAACGCAAAGCTTAAATATATAAATTAACATTGTAAAATTGTGTTAAATTTAAAATTTATTTTTTATCATTTTTAATAATTAAAACAAATTGAGTCACGGCCAAATGACACATTTTATCTGGATATGACAAAAAGAAAAATATAGATATTATATTTTCTGGCTAAAATCAAAAGCATTTTTCAGCCATTTATTTACCTTTCTTTTTATAGAGGACACACTCACCCTTCCAACATAAAATATTCCAACTTTATTCATTTATTGATATATTTTCTTTCTCAGCTAACCTTGTAATTTTTATTTTTATTTTCCTTCTAGCCTTCTTAGTTGTAGTTTTTAAATGAACAAAGAAAGCTACATATTATATATTAACATATCCCATTTATTTGTGAGTTCTCGGCACTGCCACATCTATTCATCTAGTGGAATGCATTTTTTTTCTTGGATTCTTTTTTCCATCAGCCATTGATTTACTGAACGAAATTATGTTGCCATTCAAAGTGATGTAAAATGCCATTACAATCTTCTGTTGAGCTACTCTTCAACTACTATCATGAAAATCTCAACCGTTATTGATAATCAAAACATTAATTAAAAAAAAAAAAGTGATCGATAATCCTTTTTTTTCTAGAAAAAAGAATTTTGCTACAGAAGAAGGGGGAAGAACCAGTTTATTAAATGTACACTTCATATCTAGTGGATCCCCATTTCTAAAAAAATTATTCTTTCTTTCACTCCACTCAAGTTTACCAAGAACATGCAAGGGTGCCAAGTCAGATTTTTCCTTCGCTTCTTTTCAAAAACATATTAAATTATGTGAAAAAAAAAAACATTCTAAGTACAAAGTGACCGTTAATTTATAAGGTTACAATTTAATTAGTGGTACAGTTATTACAAAAAATCTAAGTTAATTAACGACAACATATGTTCCAAGTGGGCATGTTAGGTACCACTTAAATTTCAAAAGTGAAGGGTTGTCAAATACATCTGAAAAACTTCATTTTTCAAGTTTTTAAAGATGGGTGATTACTAAGATTAGCAAAGGAAAATGTAAAAAATGTTAATAAAAATTAATAATGCAGTAATATAGCTTACTACTTAGTCTTTTAAACTTTTTAGGTTTCAAAATACTAGAATAAATATATATATAGAGAATAAAAGTTTGAAGTGTGGGGTTCTTGTACAACTTTCATCTACAATACGGTCATATATATGTGAGAACAAAGTATAAACAGATAATTTGAAAATAAAAAATAAAAATAAAAACTGGAATTCCCCTGCTCTGTTACACTACTTGTGAGTCCGCAAGGTGTCGAGTTGCAGATGGATGAACATCTTTTACATGGAAACTAACGAAAGGTGAAGTGAACTTCAGCTTTTGTAGCATGGGAAGAGCCATTAGGGTTCTGAAACGTGTCCAAGTTCAGTGGAATTGAATCCAAATGATAAAAGTCTCTCTGGTCCAACAACATCTAGGGTAAAGTTGAAAAAGAAAAAAAAAAAGTAGAAATTGCCTTATAGATTAGATGAGATTGAAGTGACACAGTGACTGAGAATCGATGACATCAAAGATGAACATTGTTAACCAAATTGAAAACAGTCACCACACATTTTCAATGGCTATTATCACAGAAAATTAATGAAACGTGAAAATTTCTATTCAGATTGATCGACACGTATTACAGTACCACCCTTTTATTGCCTTTCTTTAGTACAAACCACCTTTTTCTTGTCTTAATTTACAGTAGTGAAACGTTAACAATGGTTATAATCTAGGATGTATTAAATATGAGTTCTAACATAATAAATAAATAAATATATATATATATATATATATATATATATTAGTATAAAAAAATACGTTACTAGTAGAATTTAATTAGTTTTAAAGTTTATTTCTTATAATATTATCTTCTTTAAAAGTTTATACGGATAAAAAATGATGTGATATACAGGATTAATAATTTAATGGAGAAAACATTAAAATCTGTTAAAATTTCGAATATATATAGAGATATTTGGGATGGCAGTCTCTATCGGAGAAAGTGGATAATTTGAAAAAGGAAAAGCATCATCATGGAAAAGAGAAAATCCAAGGTTACCATTTTGTCGCATACACATTCCTCAGACGATATTTTTTTCATTTCTCATTCTCTTCTTTTCTCTAGCATATATTCTTGTAAATAATACACCTAAAGTTTTGAGTGTGTGTGTGTGTAAAGATGTTGAGATGCCATTGAAGGAGAATCCAACAGATTTCTTTAGCCAAGTTAAATTTGTTGGAACTCAGAAAATGAAGGCTGAAGCTGCTAAACAAACACGTCCTTGCAAATGTAATTGTGATGGAAAATGTTGCATATTAGTCCAATTGATTATGCAGAATAAAGTTATTGGAAGTGACGGGTAAAGTGTTCCGCACTTGACTAGAGTATTCTTTGTATTCCTTCTAATATATGTCTTATAAAATAATTAAGATCTTGACTTTCTCACTATCTTAATGCTCATGAAAATCTGCTTTTTCTTAAAATTTATAGCATTAAAAATTGTTACATATGAATCACATCCATTCCTTCTGTTAAAATAGTTTTGCTCGAATCAAAATAAACTTACTATAAACATATACAGCAAAGTTTCTGAGGCATTTATTATAAGATTACATTAAAAAACTGAAAACTGGTTAAGGTGAAACAGATTTATGTGATTGGTTTAAAAAGAGTGAGTGGTTCTCATTTTCAACTTTATGTTTACGCTTTACACGAATGCATTTCAACTTGAAAAGCAATAATGCTAATTAGTAGTAGTAGTAGTAGTAGTAGTTGGTAAATCACGAAAACTTTAGCTTCACGATGTGTTCTTGACCTGATATTGCGGGGAAAAGCGTGGTCATTAGTTTGGAGATAGAAGTAGAATATGGAATCTTGATCTTATTATCTTCGCTGTCCCTTATGCATATGCTTATCTATAACCCCTTCTGCAGTTGAATATATATAAGTAAAAGAGAGAAAAGAAACTGCAATTTAGAACCATATAATTATTATTTTACGGTGAGAGAAAGAAAGCATGGGAAGAGGAAGGGTTGTTCTGGAGAGAATAGAGAACAAGATCAACCGTCAAGTAACGTTCTCAAAGCGCAGAAGTGGGTTGCTGAAGAAGGCCTTTGAGCTTTCTGTGCTTTGTGATGCAGAAGTTGCCCTTATCGTCTTTTCTAGCCGTGGCAAGCTTTTTCAGTATAGCAGCACTGAGTAATTTCTCTCTCTCTTTTCTTCTGCTTTCTTAATTGATTTTGCCATCAGATGCTGCTGCTTTACATGCATTAGGGCATGGAGTGATGCAAATTTATGTCTCACGATTTAGACATCACATAGTTATATACAATAATATTAATCTGTTGGATCAGGAAGTAAATCCAAAATTTGGTAAGCTTATGTTAGATTTATATTACACCTCTTAATATTATCTTTTTAGATACTTTTTGTAATACAACCTTAAAAACTACAAGATCAGATCAGAAGAAGAATCACAAAATAAGAAATTAACCTCTCATAATTTATAACTTTTCACAACTTTCAGCTTTTAGCTGAGTTTTGTTAACCTTCATTTCAACTTACTTTATAAACTAATTACTACAATTAAGTTCAACTTATAGCAGTCAATGGAAATAGTTGATCTTTTCATGCCACTAATAATTTTGGGTCGATCAGATCCTGTTTGTTGAATTCAAATCCTTCCTGCAACTGTACTGGAAAATGATTACATAGTGTTATATTCTGTGGTGTGTGGTTATCATGGTGAGTGCTACAAATGATGCAAGCATGATTATCATTTAGTAACCCCATGCTAATCACTAATTTGAGCTTGAATAACTAATCTTGTTCTTTATAATATGAGCTTAATGATTGTCAATTTTTGTTTTGTCATACGAGGGTGGTATTTTATTACCTCAAAAGTTGTATTCCCCTCAAAAGAAAAGATAAAAAGACAGGTCCAACGTTTGATGCTTTGTTTTAAGTTCCTCGTATCATGCTTCGCACAAATGCATGCATAAGCATACCATATTCTTTATGTTAGGGGTCTCGATCGAATATTCAAAATTTTACTGAGGACAGTGTCCTAATATAACCGTTGCATGAAACCCTAGAATTGCTGTGTCTACTTAGTAAAACATTTGAAGTAGATGAACTTTACCATTAATCATATTCTAACAGTGTTTGTTAATTACTGTACATTATATCTCATTACTCTATCAAGCACTACTCAAATTAACCGATTAATAATGACATTTATTATAATTATTATTATGATCAGTATTAATAAAATCGTTGAGAGGTATCGCCAATGTCGTTACAGCAAGTTACAGACTGGTGATTCATCGGAACTCGAATCACAGGTTTCTTCTTCTCTTTCTTATGTATCAAATTCCTTTAAATTTTCTTTTCTTATTTATATATCATAGTGTTCTACATAATTTTATTTTAAATGAGAATATTTTAATTATTTTTTTCATTACTCTTTATTACAATATTTTTATTAATTAGTTTAGTTCGTTAGTAATAAATATTATGAATTGTCTCTTTTTTTTTCTTTTTTTTTAACAAAAGTAGAGAGTTTAGTTTTAAAAACAAGCAGAACAAGTATTTTTTTTTCTTCTCACAACCGGAGTTGTGATGGGACAAATGAAGATATTTTGAAAAAAAAAAAACAGAAGTATCATATTACCATAGTTTATAAAAGAAATTATGGAAAAATCTTTAAAAAAGCATATAGTAGTCTTTGAAATCAAATTTAAATCCAGAGTTAATTATGCGCAGGAAAAATATTAATTAAAGATTAATATAATTTTTGAAATATTTATTCTCTCTCTTGAATCAAACAAAATATATATACAAAACTAAAATATTTTTTACCAAATTACTTTTAAAAAAATTATAAAAATATTTATTTGAGTCAGATAAAATTTGACTTTATTCTTATATTTTATAATAGAAAATTAAACATACGTACTTTTTTTCGTAAAAATAAATATATTTGTTCATTGATATTTTTTATTATTTTAATAAATATTTTTATATTAAAATTTCAATTATCAAACAAAATCAGAGATAATTAAGCATTTTTAAAATTTATATAAATAAAATTGTTAATTATTAAGTAAGTCTGAAACCCAACTGATAAATTATTTTTAAAATTATTATATGAATAAAAAATTTAAATAACAAACAAGTTTAAAACTTGATAATCAATAATTTTAAAATATTATATAAATAATTTCTTTTACTATAAAATAAAACAATGACTTTTTATCATAATTAATTAATTTTTAAAATTAGTATATGAATAGAAATGATAATTATCGAGAGGTTTAAAATTTATTATGATAATTAATAGTTTTTAAAATTATATATTTTACTTTTAAGTGAAAACATTTGATTAAAACTATTAATATTTTAACAGTTTAAGACAAAAATTAAAAAAAAAAAGGCAATGCTCATACGAATTTCTATTGTATTAAAAATAATAAAAAGTTTTTTTAAAAAAAAGAAGAAGTAGAAGTAGAAGTAGTGCATCCAGTACTTTTATGCAATTATTACAAGAAAATATATTTAATGGAATTTTTTACTCTACAAAACTAAAAAAAAAAAAAAATCAATCCATAATTATTATATAATAGGAACAATGTCATTTAAAAAGAAATGTATTGAAATGGATTTGTTATTAGTCACTTTCAATATCAACTGAGCCCTCCTATAAGACAATATCGACACAGTGTACAATTTTGGCTCAATTCTTTTTTTCTTCTAATTCTTATAAAAAATAATTAAATCTTTAATTTTTATTTAGGTTAATTTAATTTTTTAGTTTTTTAAAATGGTCTAATTAGATTGATGTTAGAGTTTATACACTAAATCATTTCCACTTACAAATCTAAATATTCAAATTAACTTATCATAGTGTTCTATACCTTCTCAGATAACACCTAAGAGAAATAATAAACAAAATATAATTAAATAAACACAACACATACAAACAATGTTCAAGAGACATGGTAAGTTCACTCCCTACACCTTTTAGGATACCAAACATGGCTCTGATATAAAAAAAATATAACATCCTAATTTTTTTGTTTTCTAAAACCTATAATTAATATAAATTACATAATTTAAAACAAAACTTTATTCATATTTTATTGAAAATCTTAATTACAAACATACTAAAAAAAACTTAAGACTAAAATATTATTTCAAACATATATTAATATTAATCTCTCCCTTTAACACCGAACATATCTTTCTTAATATATATATTATTATCATTTTTCGTATAAAAACAATTTAAACAGAACCCACTAAATAAAAGGGTTGAACTAATATAATAAAACCAAAACATTAAAAAAAAACAATAAACTACCTTCTATATATACTTTTTAATTATTATAATTTTTCAAGTTCTTACAATACAGATGCTAACTAATCAATTGTCAGCATTAGTTTTTTTATTTATTTCTTTGGATGAGTTTTTTTTATCACTAATATAACTTTTTCTTGTAGTGATATGATTCTCATACTTCTAAAATACTATTATTTTTATTGAACTTTTTTATTGATTATATTTAAAAAAAAATACTCCTTTTTTAATATTTTTCAAAATTATTCAGGAAAATTGGGTGTAAACACCTTCATACATTAATTATTTACACTTTTTTAAAAACTAATATTGTAATTTCTTTAGGAGGGTTTGCTTCTATTAATACACTATATTGGCATTTTTATTTTACAATCTTAGCATGCATATATATTAATAGCACTGTCCCTTGCAGAGTTCATATCGTGAATTCTTGAAATTAAGAGCGAAATACGAATCTCTTGAGCGGACACAAAGGTATACTCTTAATATATGCACAAAATAAGTGTGAAAAAATTTGGCATATATTTACTTTTAATATATTTTTCAGTTTGCTATAATCTGAAATTTTTGAAATTTTTTATAAAATTTGGCATACTATTATTATTTTTTTAATGTTCTGTATATTAGTTTAAATGCTTCTTTACATTGTTTGCTTTCTGGGTTTGAAGGCATTTTCAAGGAGAAGAACTTGAGCCTCTTAGCTTTAAAGAATTGCAGAGCCTTGAGAAACAACTAGACATTACGCTTGCTCTAACTCGACAGCAGCAAGTAATGTCTCTATCTGATGCATTTTCAAAACCTTAAAATCATCTTCAATATTTTCTTCTATTCAACTTTTTCTGTTTCGTTCAACTATTAAAGAATGAGTGACTTATTTTTTATTTTTCATCTGTGATTCTATTATTTAGTTTTTACTTTAGCGTCTAACACGGGGTTCTTTATTAAATGTTAACAAAGGATGAAAAATAAACTTTATATTACTTAATAGGCCTTAAAAACAATAATGGAAAAAAATATATTTTATATATATAAAAAAAAAGCAAATAAGTTTTGGATGCTATGTCAGGAACCAACATTAATAAAAAAAAATATATTAAAAACACAGAAAAAAAAAATAGAGGATCAAAATGAAACAAAAAAAAAAATACATTTCTTTTATGTTGATTATTATTGTCGGGTGTGTCTTTAAATTGCAGACAAAGAAGCTCATGGCACGAGCTGATGAATTACGCGAAAAGGTATGCATTTTAACTTAAACTACTAACTAAATGAGGCTATGTTATTGCTCAAATTATCTTATTATATCAATAAAAAAAAAAAAAAACTTGATAAGTGGATTAAAAAATATTTTTTATGATTTGTTTTTATCTTTATAACAGTAACGTTTACACTATTAACTAATTAATTAATACGCAGTTACCTTTTCAAAAACAACTAAGTGCATTTTTTCTCTATCTTAGTATTATGGCAAAAAAACAAAAAGTTATTTAATCTGTGTTAACTTTTGTTAAGGAGACATGCAATTTATGTTACTAATTATCTTAACTTTTTTTTAAAAAAAAAAACAGAATTGTTAACATTTTATTTTGGAAGAATTATTTGGAAATTTAAACTGAATACGGAGTTGTATTATTTTATTTTTTTGGTTTATTCTTTCATAATGGCATATTAAAAATAAATAGTTTAAAAGATTAATATCAGTAGCAAACTTTATCTTCACTAAAATACCTTCATATATAAGGGTTGTCATTAATTTGTATTAGTTATACATATTTGCAGGTGCGCAAAATGGAAGATCTTAACAAGCAATTGGAATCCAAGGTTTTTCCTTTATTTTAATGAAAATGCAATATAATTGATTTTTTTTAATGATATTTCATTTTATGCATTTTTTTTTCAAATTTATTTTGTAGGAAAAAGATGAATTCTCAAGCCTCATTCTTGAGAATAACAATTTTTTTCAATTGCATGCTACACAAGCCGATCAATTTGAATCTGGAACAACACTAAATACATGGTATGCATTCATTTTCTTATCCTTTTATTTTGTTAATATAAAAAAAAATCATTTATTTATTACTAAACACATCTAAGGTATGTTGAATTTTTTAGATAAATTAGGCCATGAAAGGTCGTAGGCAAAAAGGCCCAAATTAAAAAAGGGCTGCAAATAGCAAAGTGAGGGTTCACATACAAACTCTTTTAGAACCTATTTTTTAATAAACTAACGATATTCTCCATGTAAAATTCCATAAAATGGATAATTATAGTTTCAAAATAAAAGTGAAAGCTCTTCAATATGTGTTATAAGTATGGAGTCATATTTATATATAAACATATAATAATTTTTTGAAGTTTTGATGAAAATAATATATATATTGTTGTAGTAGGTTTCAACAACAAGAGGTTGGTTCGAAAGAAAGAGCAATTGATACGAGGAAAGAGGGTAACCATGGCACTCACACCAAAAGCAATGGATGGTTGTAGTGAATGTTAATTTATTTTACATAAATGTTACAAAAATACTTATTTAGGTACCTTAAATTGGTATTCACACATTTATTTCTACTCAATAGTTTCTCATTAAGGGATTATGCACATTCTATATGGAAAAATTGTGAATGTCATAATATAATATATATATATATATATATATATTATAAATTGTCATTGGAAAATGTTCCTTTCATAGTGTTCCTTGTCACTTTTAATGTTTAAATTACACATAAAGATACTTTAAAAGCGTTGACCTAAGACAACATTTTTTTATGAGAAAATGTCATGCAAGGGGTCCATAAACACTACATTCCAATGAAAGAATTATTTAAAGTATCCCTACACAACACTTTATTCGAGTTTATTTTCAAGAACTTGATATAAAAATATAAAAATTCATACTTATTTTTGTTTTCAAATCTGATGGATATAAAATCTATGTTTCATCATATTTCTCGTTGTGTGTAGGTATGTCTAAATATTTATTATTTTTTTAACAAAAAAACTACA
Organism: Vigna reflexopilosa; assembly: GCA_027742785.1. NCBI lineage: Eukaryota > Viridiplantae > Streptophyta > Magnoliopsida > Fabales > Fabaceae > Vigna > Vigna reflexopilosa. The sequence goes on along the minus strand of CM050928.1, from coordinate 27,764,364 downwards.
GAAAAAATATATATTATTAAATATTTACACTACTAAAAAGCACATTTTTTTTAATTTCTTTTGAAATTTATTTCTTAGTTAATATTTACAAATTGTTATGAATAATAGTTTGGAAGAAATTGCTACGAATTCTTTTATAAATTATTTTGCACAAAAAAAAATTCACTGCAAATTTTGTAGGAAATACTTATGAATTTTATAATTTTATACGAAATAGTTATCTACAAAGAAATTATTTATTAAGTAAAACTCTTAGAAAAAAGAAGAAGTCTTTTCTTACAAAATTTTATAACAAATTTTCAAGAAAAATCTCAAAATATGAAAATTTTTAGTAGTGTTAATGTGAAAACAACACACATTTTATTTTATTTAAAGTCATATCATAAGAAAAACATTATAATTTCATAAATTTCAAAATAAATACCAAAGAAACTAATGTTGTTTTAGTAATTTAAAGAAGAAAAAAATATGACAATGAGTGTAACGTTCCCAATTTTTACATATATACTAGTTGATATAACTAATATGAAACATTTATTTATTTTATTTATCTGTCCAATAAAAAAGAGAAAAAACATGAGAGAAGAAGAGAGAGAGAAAATTTCACAATCCTCAATCATTAATTATCAACTCATTTATTAACATAAATCACTCACCTGGCACTTACTAAAATGTCACTTACTAAAAAGTCATTAAATAATAATCAATTTTAAAGACAAAAATAATTTATATATCAATTTATAAATCTAAAAAAAAATTATATCTAAAATAATCTTTATTATGAATAAAAAATTATAATTAGTTTAAGTTGGAGTCTTAATCAATCTTCAACATTAGCTATCAAAATTTTAGATATTAAGAATTTTGTGTCTAAATTAGCCTTTAACTCTCATAACCATACCTTCTTCATTTTTCGCATTTCTCTTTTTCTCCCCTCTTATGCCTTCTCTTTCTTATCTTTCCCTTCTCTCTAGCTTTCTCTCTCTATACATCATCTTTTCTCAAAATCTAACTGTATCATAGTGAAATTAAGGAGCATTTTGAACCGATCAGATTTCAAAACAAGGTAAGTTTTTATTTACTTTATAAAGTCATCCTTTTCTAATGTTTATGTTGTTTTAGTCACCAATCTTAGTGAGATTAGTTGAGAGAAGTATTCATCTTAGCTTGATTTACCATATACTAAATTTTTGTCTTATTTAGACGCTTTGTAATAGGTCTCTAATTAGGGATTGCTCCATTTAATGAGTTATGGGCCTTTACCTTTTGGGAAAAAAACTATTTTGAGGTAAGGAAAGCTTATTATTTTTACAAGTTCAATTTTTGATCTGCTTTATTATCTCTGTATTGGTTGTATTAAATCATTTCTTAGTAGGTTTGTGCTATATTGGTACAAATGATTTGTTATGCTTGTATTTTGTGTGTGAAATCCTTGTGACTAAAATGGTTATGTGAAATAAGAATGAGTTAGAGATTTTGATGAATTTTATGGTGAATGAATATATATTGGTTGATTTGTAAAATATTGAAGTTATGTGTGATTGGATTGTGAAATTTGTTGTTGTTAGAGTTAATGATTATGTGTAACTATGGTAGCACTTGTAATGAAGAAATTGGAAAGTTTTAGTATGTAAAGTTGTTTTGTATCGTTTTAAAAATTGATGGTGAAATCTTTATAATTAAAGTTGGATTGAATATTTCATTCATTTGAGTTGGGATATCCATTGGTAGGCTAATGCTATCTATGATTGCTTTGAATCAAAATAAGAGTATTTTGGTACTAGAAAGTTGGGTTGTGTATTAATATGTTGTGAGCCATTAGTAAATTGAATTCTAATGAGTTCCAAGGACCTGAACGTTTGGCACTATACAAGTACCATTGGATGTTTCCTAGAATTTCAATTTTAGGGAGCTCCAAGGGCATTGGTCGTCGACACCGGCCTCTACCGCTGGGCGTTTGCCTTCTTGTTGGGCACAACCTGAAATTAGCTCGAGGAATCTCTTTTGCTTGGTTTTCGTTGAGCATAAATCTATTACTGTTAAGCAGGGCTTGCTTGTGGAACGAACTCGCTGAGCGAGTATGGATGGGGTTAGGTGGGAAACTAGTATGAAGCATTCTGTAAAAGTTTCTTGATTGATAAGAATGGAAATATGAAAACTTTATGATTATGGTTTTAAATGTTGGAATATAATGAATACATGGAAGGATGATGATTTTGTGGTAAGGGTAAATGTTATATTGCTTAAAGGTTGAATTTTTTTTTATTATAAAATTATTGGGATATTTGTTCTACTCTTATATGTTGATATGTGATATGAATGAAAAAGGAAGAATGAGGTACCAATGGTGAGGGTGATGATTTCCTGAGTTCGTTTGAGGTTGTGATTGAAAAATGTAACTAATTTATGAATTGTCTTAATGTAGTTAATTCTAAGGAGAATTGCTCAATTATATGATGTTAGGGTATACATTGAATAAGAATCTCGATTATGAAGTCATCCTAATTCTAGACCTGTCAAGTTAGCCCATTTGATAGGATTTGACCTTAGCTCATGTGGGTTGGGGCCAAAAAAGCCCATAGGGCCAAAAAATATCCTTTATTAAAAAAGTCCACAAGACTAAATACCCTCAAAACCCTATGGGTTAATGTAAGCCCATGGACCTTCCTTTTCACCAAATTTTATGTATAGAAACAGAAAAAAATAAAAAATAAAACAACAGACTCATCAAACAATCAACAATGGTTAATGTATATAATTCAAGGTCATGTTATTCGAGCACATTCTAAGTTGTGTTCTTCACATAAATAATTCTGCATCACACTTGGTTAAGGTAAAAAACACTAATAAACTATCTCAATAGGGAAAAAAAATCATGTCATTATGTAAATTATTGAAGAATTCAAAAGTTAATGTCCCTATCGACAGAATTATTCATCTTCACCATAATGCAAACCTCATTTCTATATTAATCAATCATAGGCTTTCTTAAACCATTTTCAAGGTATGTAACAATTTAAACAATACTATTTACACCGAACATCTTTTAACAAGAAATTATATTTGGGATAAATGGAAATTATTAATAACAAAGAAATATATCAAAGTGCATATGAATAACAAAAAATCAATATCAACTTATTATACCTTGGTGGAATTTTTTTGATGAACAAAATATGCTTGAAATTATTTGACAATTAAACTATAAAACTACCCTAGTTTTAATTAATGAATGAATAACATAACAATACTCTAAATAACACTGCACCACATGATAAAAAAATATTTAAAAGTCTTAATACATACAAAATAAGAGAAGGTTATGTTTCCTTCATATATTAGAATAATTAAGAGTTTGATGACAATGTATTACATTTTATAAATCAAGCAACACTATAGAAAAGGGAGGAAGAAAAGGAAAACCAACACAGAGTTGGCTCCCATCACGTGGAATCTAGGAGGGTATAAATAGCCTTAAACAACCCCCCTAGAGTAGAGAGGCTTTTCTCACAATTTGATATTGTGGATTCTCTAAACCCTAGGTTATATATTGTTGCTCCAAGGACCAACATCTAAACCAAGTAATAATATTTCCAAAAAAAAAACACAATTATATTTCCATATTAAAAGGCATAGAGAACTATAAACTTGTTACAAATACAAAGCTAAATGAAGCAGGCATTCTACAAATTCCATATTAGAAAACATAAGACCTCTAACTATGCTATATGGCAACCAAAATTTCTCCAAAGACAAGCCACTAGCTCACAACAAAATAGAGATCAAAGAAAGATAATCATGGACACATATGAATTACGAGATAAGCAACATCACAAGTATATTTGATATAAGAATTAGGTTTCCCAATCCATCAAATCCCAAGGAATCATCAACTCACTTCATGTAACATGTCAAAAAATACATTTCTCACTATTTCTAATGAACTATAACAACAACAACAGAAATGCACAAGTTCAACAACTACACTAGTCATTTCAATATGAATACTAATGGAAATGGTTGAATACAAACAATAGAAAACAACATATATGCAAATACACAAAATTCAAGGGTTGACTACCTCACTACAAATTATTTTCCAATTATACCTCAACCAAAGATCTTCCTACAAAATTTCCTGACCAGAAATAGAGCAAATGAAATCACATTATAAAATAGTTTCCAGTACTGTTGATTATAAAATTCATATGTGAGCATCAAACAGTTGAGATTTTTATGGACTAAATGAGTGAGAACTCTTGATACTCATAATCATGACATCAGAAGCTTCACGACTAGATTGTATGACAATTTTTATAAGAGTAAAATGGGCTTACTAAAAATTAACTTTTGCCTTTTTAAACAAAAAGAAAAGGTAAAAAATAGCGAGAGATAATATCATGTAAAAAAAATCTAATGTAAAGCACCATTGTCCATTTAATATTGCAACCATAAGATGACAGGAAAATTATGAAGCACAAACCCCTTATAATATCTCTTCACACTTCCTTTCTTTTAACCCAACACCCTTCTTCAAACACTCAATCTTTTTCCTTCTTTGGCATGAAACATGGCCAAGACCATAGTGGGAAACATGGGTTATTTTCTTACAAGATATCTTTTAGTTCTAACAATGATGTTCTCAACAAATGCTTAATTTGCTAAGAAGACTTATCTCATTCAAATGGATAAGTCAGTAATGCCAAAAGCCTTCACCAACCACCTTGAATGGTATTCATCATAGCTGAAATCGACACCTTGAATCAAGCTTGAAGAAGCTAAGAAAGAGAATGAAATCATAAAGGCCATGATAACTTGGGTTAATGAACACTACACTATTATTCAGATAAGAAAGAGAATGAAACTGGGTTACAACAATACTTAGAAAAAACACGAGAAGTGTTTGAAAGAAAAGCTAACCTCGTTCATGGTTCTTCTCTGTCGCCTGTACCATTATGCGCTACTGTCAAGTGTTTTCGTTGACTCCACTTTGTGTTCGTCGTCTGTACCACCGTGCGCTATCGTCTGTCATGGACTCTGTATGCTGCCACTGTCATTGATGTCAAGCTCGTAGGCAAATGTTTGTCCAAAAGGAAATGGGAAATGTCCAGGGTCGTGTACAAAAAAAATGATGGGGGCTAGTGGGCTTATTCGGTCTTAATTCAATCACAACCCATTTCACGTGGTTTATGGAGCTGGGGGCTTTGGAAAAGCCCCCTAAGATATGGGTTAAAGAAAATGGGTCTAACTATAAAAAAGGCAAGGACTGACCTTAAGGCTTAGAAATAAATTGACACCTCTACCTAATTCTACTAAACTCACATACTCTTATAAAGAACAAAGTTTAAGTGGTGAGATTTGAAGGAAGCTCCTAAGATAGAATTTAACATGATAGAGCACATTTTTGGCTAGTCTATAGTCAACTAATCCTATTATGGAAATTTTAAACTTGGTAAATCAAGATTGATTGCACCATTATACTATGAGATTACATGACAAATGTTGAACTCCATATGTATTTAGCTCAATACATGTAATTCTAGAATTGATTTTGGATTCAGTCAGTGTCTTAATTAATGAAAATTGTTCATTGAATGATGATTATCTAATTATGAATGATATAAAATGCAAGATAGAACTTTATAAAAGTAAATAAGTTTTCCATATGTTTCTATTGTATTATGGTTAGCTTATCACCTACGATCGTATATTATATGTAAGAAAAACTAATACGAATAGAAAACATGAATAACAAATAGTGAAAATTATATAATAAATAATTATAATTTAATATATAAACTTTGTACCATCTCTCCTCATTTATCAAAGTCGTCTACTGTCCTGACAGGAAATGAAACGTCAATCGGTTCAGCGCACTAGACGTCGGCCCCCTGGACACCGACGTCTAATGGCATTCAAAAAGTCACTTTAAATGTTATCTTGGACGTCGAGTTAGTTAGATAACCGATGTCTCGGTGACTATAGACGTCGGTGTCCAAGGGGAACCGACGCCCCATTTCATTTTAAATAAACCGCAGACCCTTCGCGGCATTGCAGTTTCTTATATCGTCTTCCTCTTCTCCTTTTTCTCTTGCGGCACCTCTTCTTTTTCTCGCTTGCGGCACCTCTTCTTTTTCTCTCTTGCGACATTCTATTGTTGTTTCTGATATCTTTATCGTCTTCCTCCTCTCCTTTTTCTCTCTTGCGGCATTACATCCCAGGTGCGTGGTTTTTTTTATGCTTACCGTTTAAACTTTGTTTAGTCTTTCATCGATTATCTTCTGGTTCAACTGATTAAAATTTGTTTTCTTTGTGTTGTGTTTTAGTGCAATTTTTTTCCTTTCTTGGGGTAACATAGTAACACATTCTCCATTTGCTAGTTGCCTCCCAGAAAAAGCGGCGTCTTGTGAATTTCTTTTGGTCGTTTCAATCCAAAAACGACCCTGGGTTGCCTAGTTATCGTTTCACCGTGATTTTTGTAAGACCCGAGAAAAATATAGGGCTTAAGATTAATAGTGTAATGAGACGTGAGTATTTTTAATGAAGTTGCATGTTATTATAAAGTATTGTGTAGCTCAATGAGTGAGAGCTCTTTGAGGTGTCAAATGATTATGTGTTCTAGTCTTGATTAGAACATAAAATTTATGTTATTTAATGGTTTTGTTAATTTGAATGCAGCATAAGTTATTGATTGTTTGTTACCACTGTAATGTTTGAAATTATCAATGTGATGTGTTAGCTTGTTGGTAGAGATGTGTGTATAAGTTTGAATGGATGTGAGTTCAAATCCTAGGGAGAGAGGTTTAGAAGAAACTTTGTTTTATTGAAATTTTATTTATTTTTTTTGGCTGAGAGGGCAAGAGGCTTATACTAAATAAAATAAGCAGAAAAAGAAAATAAAAGTTGTAGCAGTTAAGTTTTTTAAATAGTAGTTGAAAGATTTTAGGAAGAGCAGTTACTTTAAGTTTTATTTAAAAAGAAAGGAAACTGTAGAAAGGGGATACGTTACTTTTGTGAGAGAAGGAAAAAGATAGAATTAGACAAAGAAACTGAAGGAAAGAAAAGTCTGTAAAAGAAAGAGTGAAAGCTTAATTTTTTGATCGGCTAAGGTATGGGAAGCTAACATTATCCTATTATTGATATTTGCAGTTGTTAATTTTAAATGCTTTTTGAATGATGATGTGATTTTTGTACTTTAATTGGATGATTCATCATGTTTCCTTTTTGCTTTCTAAACAAATTTGGGAATAGAAAATTTAAAAAAAAAGACATATCAAGAGCATTTAAGATTGACATTTAATTAAAATTATGAACAGATTATGGTTAAGGATTTTAGTTCATTATAATTACAAATTGATTAGAAATTAGGTTAAGATTAGGGTTTCTTTTTATTATCTAAAACCTAATTAAAAACCCTAATTAATCTTCTCCTAAATTGAGTTTTTCGGTCCAGAACCCTAATTATATTGCAATTGGGCCGTTTCTCTCAAGGCCCAATTCGTTCCTCTAATTCTTTTTGGTTTTCTCTCGCTGACAAGCCCAATATTGGGCTGTCTTTGTGGAGCTTGCTGCGCAGGGAGACATTTCCCCCTTCTTCTTCTTCTTTAGGGTTGGGTTTCATAGGAGAGAGGCGAACTTCGGCGACAATAGCGCTGCGTTGGCACGGTGGGTGCAGTGATGTTGCGGCGAGCGCACGGCGACTGTGCGAGGACATGGCTGTTCGGGTTTTCTCGATTCTCTTCATGCTTACTCACAAAAAGGCGTGGCTATTGCGCAACGGGGACGCAGGAAGGCGCGACGAGGGTTTCTGCGTTCTGCGGAGAAGGACTCTACGTTTGGCAATTAGGGTTTCGTTGGGGATTTTGGGGTTTTTCCTATTCTCCTTTTCGATTCTGATTTTGGGGGTTTTTGTGATTTCTTCTTATTTGAGATTGAGGGTTCATTCGCATTGGATTAGGGATTGGTGTTGTGTTTTTGTGTATGGGGATGGCGTTTCTGGTTCGTTTTGGGTTAGATTTCTCACGGTGATCACGATGGCAGTGGCAACCGTGTCGTGGTGGTTGTCGGAGTTGCGCGAGTGGAGTCGTCGGTGGGTGTCGTGGTGGTCGTCAGAGTTGCGCGAGTGGGGTCGCCGGTGGGTGCTGTCGGGGTGTTGCGGCGGCTGGCCGTGGAGTTCCTGAGTGTTACGTTTGGCTTGCAGATTGGGATGGTCTGGTTGGGCCAGTGGTTTAATTTGGACTTGGGTTGGATTGATTTGGCAGTGGGCCAAGCTTAAATAAAATAATTAAAAACAAAATAATAATAAGAGTTGTTTGGGTTAGTAACCTTAAGGGAAATGATAGTTTGACACCGTATGAGTGACAAATTTTTGACACCCATGACGTGTCAGTTTTTCGTTGATTGAGCAATTATAAAAAAAAAAAAATTTACTGACGTGGAAATTGGAAGCAAGGAGAAGGAAAGGGTTTTCATTTGAATTTCATTTTCAGAAACGTAGAGAGAGAAGGAGAACGAAAGCTCTGAACCACCGAAGCCCACTTCCCGACTCCACCGTGTTTCCCCGTTCGACGGCCACCGGAGGTCCACCGCCGATCATCATCCGCTCGCCGCTGGCGTGTCTTCCCACCGATCAACTCCACCGTCGCTTTGTCTTGCCGCCGTCCCAGTCGTCCCGTTTCCAACGTTCTCTAGGCGTTGAACGTCGACCGGAAGACCACCGTCAGTCGCCGTTGAACCGCAACCCGAGGACCACCGGAACACTGCCGTTACTCACCGTTCAACCGCCACCGGAAGAACGCCGCCGCCGTCACTCACCGTTCAACCGCCACCGGAAGACCACCACCGAAGCACGTTCAGGCACAGTTCCAGTCTCATACCGTGCCTTCTCCTTCCCGCCGGCTAGGGTTGGTTCTCATTCCGCCGTCTTACCGTGCGTTTCGCGAGGTAGGTATAATTTCGATTTTTAATTTTAATTGAATTGGGAAAATTGAAATGGCATGCTTGCTTTAGTTCAGTTGTTACTCTGCCATCATGGACTGTTTGGTTGTAATGGCTTGTATTATTATAAATTTTTTTTTGCAATCTACAATCTCCATGTATCAAATTTGAAAGCAATGTTGATGTTGGTGTCGGCACCGGCACATGGAAGAAGTACATATAGTTTTGCTTCAATTAAAACTATAGCACCATCAATTGCATCCTGGTTCTTTAGCCTTGATGCTCTTCCGGCCATAAGTATAACCATATTACTGTTTTCGTTTTTAACAAAAACCTACCAGATATTGATAGTTGTTTCGAAAAAGAAAGTTTGCATAACACCATCACTCAGATTCATTAATATGTATTCATGTATGCATAACACCATGATAGTTATTAGCTCAAGAGCACATTAGTGGTATTTTAAAAGCCATTGAAATGTATGGATGACAAACCTGCTGAGATAAGCGGTGTGATGCAGGCTGAGAGATAACATTATATGATGCATGTAACATATATATGTTTAAACTTGGCTGGAATTAAATTTATGGCATATTGTTCATAATATATTTGTTCACCTTTTTTGGTGTAGTGTTATGGAGGAAGTTGGTGAAAAAACTGAATGTTCTGATGCCAGGAAGAAGGTATGTGTGGTTGTATTACATTTGCATACATTTGTCGTTGTTATGTATTTGAATAAATCCCATGTTTTTGTTTGCAGTTAGTTTTTAAACACTCATGCAAGACACAATTGGTTGGTGCTTTGAACGAAAGACTGAATCCTGAACAAAAGGCTTTTATTGAGAAGACTATTTTTTCCTGGTTTTTGTTGTTGCCCAATTCTATTAAGATAGGTAGGAATGTGTTGGGTGATTTATGTGATAGGTGGGTTGATCACATGGGAGGGTTTTATTTTGGCCACAAAATTATAGAATTTTCTGAACTTGATGTTTGTTTGTCTTTAGGGTTGCCTATTGTAGGTGAAGCTATTGATTTAAAAAAAGTTGGTCATCAAAGTGTTTGTAGGGAGTACTTTCCTAATGGGAATGTAGATGTTAAGATGGTGTATGACTTTTTGTTAGAGGAAAATCATAATTTTGCATTAGAACACTTTTGTAGCTTATATTTATTGGTTGGGATAAGTGAGTTTTTGTTTCCCAATCGTAGTGGAGTAGTCTTTCCAATTATTTTTGACCTTGTTTCTGATTTGGGTTGTGTGGGTAAATACAAGTGGGGTAGTGTAGTTTATGAGTACTTTATAGAAAGTTTGTCTAATGCTTCTACAACAATGAAGAACGAAAGAAGCAGAAGCCATTTTCATGTTTCTGGATGTGCATACCTTTTGCAGGTATATGTTATGTGTGTAATCATTAATGAAATAGACTGATAAGTTAAGTTATGTGATGACTTATTATGTGAATGTTGTTGTATTTACCCTTTCCAGGTATGGTTTTGTCATCATTTTGTGACATCCAAGTCAATGTACAGTACAAGGATATCAAAGTTTCCAAGGTTGTTGAATTGGATTGATATCAATATCGGTGACAAGTTCATAAAAAATGCTTTGAATAAGGAATCGGTGAGTACTTTGTCATTTAAGCAATCTGTTGGTTTCATGTTTTTTATATTTTGTGATTGATATAAAGAAAATTGTTAACTTATTCAGGTTGTTATTGATGTTGGGATTTCGAAAGAAGAGCTTTCTTATGCTATAGTCAAAGAAGCTGTTGAAAAATATCATGTGCCAGTCAACCACCAAAATAGAGTAGATAAGGAAAAATTAACTCGCATTATAGAAGAACAATCGCGTGTTATTGGTGACATGCAAAGTAGTATTGCTCATTTCAAGAGTATTTTAGTGGAAGAGAAAAATGATGATAACGTTGAAGACTTTGATGATAAGCCCTTTACTGCAAGTGAAGATCCAATTCAAAGCACACCGTTTCAACATCACGAACAAACCCCGGGGTGTGAAGGTCAGGATGAAGTAAAGCCAAGCACAATGTACGATAGAATGAAGGCGGCACCCCGAAGAAGGATGAAGAGTAGGGCGAATAAAACTCCATTTACAGGAGAGGGTAGAAGAAAAAAATGAGTAGTTCATTATGTTGTAGTTAAACTTTTATGTTAACAACCTTAGAAATATGTTGCAGAACTACATGGTGTTCATGTACAAACTTCATTATGTTGTATGCTAAGATGTTGATGTACAAACTTCATTATGTTGGATGCAAGTGCTTTATTTACATTGATTTCTGCATAAAAAAGTGTTTGGCAGGTTTGTGAATTTTGTTTGGCAATGATCTTAAAATTTGCCTATTATGTATAATTTCTGTTTAATTTATTGAACTTATTGGATAAGTTTGGCAATGACCTTGAAATTTGCCTAGTATATGGATGTACATGCCTAAGGGAGATTTATTGTTAGCACTCAATGTGTAGTATCAAACCTTGGAAAAACAGTGGGCAGGAATTAGGCTGAGTTATTGCGCGTAGAGGGCATTTTTCATTCTGCAAGTTGTTTTTTTTTAAACTTCAGGGTGCTGGAAAAACAGTGGGAGCAATGGCCCAGTAAGTGGGTAGTTTAGTTAGACTTTTGGGACGCAGAGGGCAACTTGCAATGGAGCACTTGTTTTGAACTCCCCACCTAATTGTTAACGAATTATATGGAATGAAAATCATTAATTATCATTTAACAAGACATTTATATCGAAGTCCATGTCCAAGAAAACATTGTGGTTTAAATTGATGGTGCTGGAAAAACAGTGGGAGCAATGGCCCAGTAAGTGGGTAGTTTAGTTAGACTTTTGGGACGCAGAGGGCAACTTGAAATGGAGCACTTGTTTTGAACTCCCCACCTAATTGTTAACGAATTATATGGAATGAAAATCATTAATTATCATTTAACAAGACATTTATATCGAAGTCCATGTCCAAGAAAACATTGTGGTTTAAATTGATGGTGTTGGAAAAACAGTGGGAGCAATGGCCCAGTAAGTGGGTAGTTTAGTTAGACTTTTGGGACGCAGAGGGCAACTTGCAATGGAGCACTTGTTTTGAACTCCCCACCTAATTGTTAATGAATTATATGGAATGAAAATCATTAATTATCATTTAACAAGACATTTATATCGAAGTCCATGTCCAAGAAAACATTGTGGTTTAAATAGATGGTGCTGGAAAAACAGTGGGAGCAATGGCCCAATAAGTGGGTAGTTTAGTTACACTTTTGGGACGCAGAGGGCAACTTGAATTGGAGCACTTGTTTTGAACTCCCCACCTAATTGTTAACGAATTATATGGAATGAAAATCATTAATTATCATTTAACAAGACATTTATATCGAAGTCCATCTCCAAGAAAACATTGTGGTTTAAACTTCAGGGTGCTGGAAAAACAGTGGGAGCAATGGCCCAGTAAGTGGGTAGTTTAGTTAGACTTTTGGGACGCAGAGGGCAACTTCAATTGGAGCACTTGTTTTGAACTCCCCACCTAATTGTTAACGAATTATATGGAATGAAAATCATTAATTATCATTTAACAAGACATTTATATGGAAGTCCATGTCCAAGAAAACATTGTGGTTTAAACTTCAGGGTGCTGGAAAAACAGTGGGAGCAATGGGCCAGTAAGTGGGTAGTTTAGTTAGACTTTTGGGACGCAGAGGGCAACTTGCAATGGAGCACTTGTTTTGAACTCCCCACCTAATTGTTAACGAATTATATGGAATGAAAATCATTAATTATCATTTAACAAGACATTTATATCGAAGTCCATGTCCAAGAAAACATTGTGGTTTAAATTGATGGTGCTGGAAAAACAGTGGGAGCAATGGCCCAGTAAGTGGGTAGTTTAGTTAGACTTTTGGGACGCAGAGGGCAACTTGAATTGGAGTACTTGTTTTGAACTCCCCACCTAATTGTTAACGAATTATATGGAATGAAAATCATTAATTATCATTTAACAAGACATTTATATCGAAGTCCATGTCTAAGAAAACATTGTGGTTTAAACTTCAGGGTGCTGGAAAAACAGTGGGAGCAATGGGCCAGTAAGTGGGTAGTTCAGTTAGACTTTTGGGACGCAGAGGGCAACTTGAATTGGAGCACTTGTTTTGAACTCCCCACCTAATTGTTAACGAATTATATGGAATGAAAATCATTAATTATTATTTAACAAGACATTTATATGGAAGTCCATGTCCAAGAAAACATTGTGGTTTAAACTTCAGGGTGCTGGACAAACAGTGGGAGCAATGGCCCGGTAAGTGGGTAGTTTAGTTAGACTTTTGGGACGCAGAGGGCAACTTGAATTGGAGCACTTGTTTTGAACTCCCCACCTAATTGTTAACGAATTATATGGAATGAAAATCATTAATTATCATTTAACAAGACATTTATATCGAAGTCCATGTCCAAGAAAACATTGTGGTTTAAACTTCAGGGTGCTGGAAAAACAGTGGGAGCAATGGGCCGGTAAGTGGGTAGTTCAGTTAGACTTTTGGGACGCAGAGGGCAACTTGAATTGGAGCACTTGTTTTGAACTCCCCACCTAATTGTTAACGAATTATATGGAATGAAAATCATTAATTATCATTTAACAAGACATTTATATGGAAGTCCATGTCCAAGAAAACATTGTGGTTTAAACTTCAGGGTGCTGGAAAAACAGTGGGAGCAATGGCCCGGTAAGTGGGTAGTTTAGTTAGACTTTTGGGACGCAGAGGGCAACTTGAATTGGAGCACTTGTTTTGAACTCCCCACCTAATTGTTAACGAATTATATGGAATGAAAATCATTAATTATCATTTAACAAGACATTTATATCGAAGTCCATGTCCAAGAAAACATTGTGGTTTAAACTTCAGGGTGCTGGAAAAACAGTGGGAGCAATGGGCCAGTAAGTGGGTAGTTCAGTTAGACTTTTGGGACGCAGAGGGCATCTTTGATTGTGGCACTTATTTCGAAATGCATATTTTAAGTGAGAAATAATCCCTTGTAAATAGCACCTTAAAGAGATATTATGAAATAAAAATCCTGGACATTAAGCAACAAAGATCATACACAAATAATACTGCAAATTGTGCAAAAAATTTCGTACACGATCGTAAGACACTCATCATTGTAATGTTCAAATTGCTTTAGTAAGAAATGTTAACAATATGTTTCTTTCAAAACAATGTAATACTTGAACTATATATATTGCAAGACTGATTTCCGCACCACATTATCAGGATCAGGAACATATTTCTCCGTAATTTGTTGCAGTTCCTCCTAAAAACAAAAAAAAAGCACACAAAATTAATCATACGACCAAGTTCAATACAAGATATAAATAAGTAAATATTTCTATTGCATAGACTATTGTAATTGGGCATTGATTTCCTTTTGTATTGATTTCCCTTGTTATACAAAATTACATCTTAAATCAAACATCATATTACCTTCCGTATCATTCATGGCTATACAAAAATAATTAAAAATCAAACTTGATTTTAATGAAACAATGACGACATGAAGGGACATACCCTAATTTTGGTTAATTTCCAAAAGTCCATCACCTAAAGGTGTGTAAAAGTGCATTGTGACAAGTCCTCATTATCATTATTGTAGTGTGCAGATGTCAATAAGGACATGAATCCCGATTGTGAAACTTGAGATTCAACTATCTGCTGACTTCCAAGGTCATCAACATTATGGATGTCTGTATCATGACAAGTAGTTCTTTCCTGTAATAAAAGTATTAGTAAAGGATTTCATAACCATATAGTAATAGTAAAAGACATTAAATGACAGCTATGTGTACCACTCACACTATGATTCGTTGTATGTTTATTTTTAGCACGTTGGAAGTTTTTCTTTTTTGTTATTTTTTCAACCGTTGATTGCAATCTTTTTGTTCGTGGTCGCCCTTTGTGTTTCACAGAGACAGGACTGCGAACAATTAAGCCATCAACTTCACAAGCTGGTCGACCTTCTTGACTAGAAGGGGGATGTGCATGCATGTCAGATCCATCATCGTTGGACAACGTCAATGAGGCCGATGTTCTAACCCCTAAACTTCTCCCTATTGAGTTCAAATCACAAAGCAACTTCTTGGAAGCAGTCTCAGAATGACATGCCTCCTCCGCGATGTCATAGAAACACTTACACAAAGTTTGGTACCTTTGCATCTTAGGTTCTTGAGTGTGGTTGTTGTAAGATGCTTTAATCAAAGTGTGTCTTCTACGTACATTTCTGCTCCACCGTCGTAAAACATATTTTGTTGGTACATTACGCACATCCTCCTGACCTAGGACCAATAAGCAATGTCGACACAAGATTCCTCTAAACTCAAAAAGTTTACAACTGCAATGAATGTTGGTTGTGAGAGGATAATAATCGACAACAAAAAATTTTGATCCACATTGCCCCTCCCATATAAACTCTTCTTTCACATTGTACGTAGTCCTACAACCCTGTTTAGACATATTCTTAATAAAACAATTCATCCTTGACCGGAATTCCTTTTGAACTTCCATAAATTTGGCGTGTGTGTACTCCATTTGATATTGTCTTTCAATAAGAGATTGAGATCCACATGGTAGTGTGGAATTCAATGAGGCAAAATCAGCTTCAGTTTCTTTTTGGGCCTTTTGTCGTAGGGCATTTTCGTACTGAAGGACAAATTGTTGAAGTGTTGTGGTTGAATTTATAAATCCATCGAAGAAGGCATTCATGCCCTCACTTCTTTGGGTTGTTGACATTCCTGCCCAAAATTGATGTTTCATATAACACGGAACCCATCTCCCTCTTTCTTCATACAATGAACTTAGCCATTCGTTCTTCTCTAACCCGTGGCATGTGATTAAATTTCCCCATCCTAACTCAAAGTCCTCCGGAGTTATTGACTCATACACAAGAGTCTTTAGTTCATTTTTTATGACTCCATAATTTTTGTACGATTGCAATTTTTCTGGTATTTTCTTCATTATGTGCCACAAACACCAACGATGACTTGTGTTTGGAAACACAACTTTTATGGCATTGGACATTGCCTTACATTGGTCTGTGACGATACCAATTGGAGGGTTGTTAGACATACATCTTAGCCAACATGTAAACAGCCATGTGAATGTTGATGTGTCCTCAGCGGAAATCAAAGCACAACCAAGTAATATCGAATGACCATGATGATTAACCCCAACGAATGGTGCAAACGGCATGTCATATTTGTTTGTTAGGTAGGTTCTGTCGAATGAGACGACATCACCAAAATGTACACAAGCTGCACGACTGCGTGCATCAGCCCAAAACACACTACAAATGCGGTTTTGGTCATCCATTTCCATTTCAAAGAAGAATTCGTTGTTTAATTCTCTCATTGTTGAAAAGTATTTTAAAGTGTCTGCCATCTCCATCCTTACAAAAACTCCTTCGTTGGTGCCCAATATAATTTCTTGCATCACGTTGCATGAACTGTATGTTTTCATATCCACCAGCATCATTAACCAAAGATATGAAACTTTTGTTAATGTGCACACCAGCATCATCATTCATGGTAGGAGTGTGCTTCGCATGCATATTAAGTTTTCGATTACCACGGATAAGGTTTGAGTTCTTTGGACACATGTCATGGTTGTGTTCGGTTACAACTGTCCCTACATACCATATTCCTGCTTTAAGAGAAACTGTTATTCCAGCAGGGCATTCGTTTCTTTGGCTGGGCTGGGTTTTGAACTCTGGAGAAATGGAAGAAATGTACTTCCCCTGCCGAGAACACACTAATTTCATAAACGTCAATTCATTGTTGTTATTTTTTTTTTAGCTCCTTATCCGAACAGCAAAACCACAACTGACGGCATACGTTCTATAAAAACTTTTCACCTGTTCTATTGTATCGAAAGACATCTGCAATTTCGGAACATTATTGTCAATATTATCCATGTAATCACTGTTGACCTCAGAAGAAGGAACTGCTTCCAAGTCCACTGCTTCCATATTTTGTAACATGGACATGAAAATCGTAATATCCTACTGCATAATGTCATGTATATGTAAGTTACTGAATTTTTCATCTCTACATACAAAAAAAATGTGAACGTTTTAATTTAATATTGTCATATATGAACACAATTGTTTAATCGACAAGATTAATAAAAATCAGAAAACATCTTACTTGAACAATGAAAGAATTAAAATAAAATGACAAATAATTACAACATTTCTAAAACTATTTTACAATATATAATCTTTATGGAAAATCACAAATCTCAAATTAACATATTATTGCAAGAGTTTCTCCTCACTCTTTATGCAAATGTTCCTCAGTAGATAATCATCTTAATATGTGGAATACAAAAAAATTTTATCCCACAAAAATAAAAAATTAAAAACTAATAAATGAATGTTCAAATACCTTACGAAGAAGAAAGGAGTTTTAAGCGTACCTGAAATAAATGTTGTATCACATGGTAGGAAGTTCGAACTGCCAACTTGTTGCCTATTCAATGCACTTCATTAACTTCCCAACGACGAACCTCCAACTTCCTTTCTTTCTCTAGAATGAGAGGTGGAAGGTACTTCATTACTGGGATGAAATACCTAGCCCTGCTTTTGGTTTTGCATTTGCCCGCATTAAATGGGAGTAAATGATTGTCATTGGGTTAGGCGGTTCATTACACATGGAATAGCATTCAATGCATGGCAAAGGCAATAAAGTGATTCAGTTTGATTAGACAACAATATTATATTGTAATATAATATTCAATTATTTCTTTGGAGTCTTTTACACGTTACAGTGTCATAAAGACAAGGTATCACCTTTTTATGACCATTTACTTATTTAAAAGAAATTTTTATTAATAAATTGCTCTATAAATTCTAACTCACGGTCACTGAACCATTCACATTGAAATTGAATTAAACGTCAACTACAATAACTTGGTGTTGACTTTTTTGACTTTATACTGAATTTTTTTCCACGTTTGTTATTGTCCGCAGTTTCAACTAATTTGTTTTTTTATTTCAATTTTCTGCAAATGACGAAGTTTGGAAACATGGACGCATGGCAGGGACTTGATGTAGACCACATTGATCTTGAAGCTTTCTTACAAAGATGCAACTCTGATGAAACGTTGATTCCAGGACCTGCTGGAAATGTTCAAGCCGCAATGCTTAACAGGCAGACGGATGAACCCCAAAGTACGCAGGAGTTTGTTAACCAAATAACAAAGGCAACATATGATCGGGATTTTAAATCAAATCCCTGGATTTGGGCAGAAATGTTCATTAAGCACCATGGTTGGTTTTCAGTTTGCTTTTGAAATGTTTAAACTCCAATTAATAAAGGTCGTCAATAATAACACCACGTTTATTGTATGCAGGACTTGTAGAACATGGCAACATGGAAAACGTGACAAAGCTCGAATGCGGAAAGTCAATGGTTCGACTCCCATTTGTGGCATGCATTGTTAAAGAGTGTAACCCAAATGGATTGGGTGACATGAAAATATCTGTTAAGGTACAAGTTTACTCCATCATATAATCCATAACATTTTCACCTCTAAACTTTTCCATTTTCAATATGGCCAGGACCCTAGTGCGACAGTGTGTGCTTCTTTGCACAAAAAAGTCCTTTTGCATCCCGAGTTTGGTCCGGATATAGGAGTTGGTGCTGTGTTGTTATTGCAAAGTGTAAATAAAATTTTAATTTTAATTATAAAAATCTTACCCACACTGGATGACCTTAATGTATACCTTCATTAATATGTTATTCATGTTTGTCTCCATAGGTTGTTACATTCAGTCCTTTTCGAAGAACTTACTATTTGAACATAATTGTCCGCAATATGGTCAAGGTAATAGGTTTCAAAGCAATCACCAACTTCATGTTAACGTGTTTAACTTACGTCCGACGTTAACAGGAAATCAGTGTACACCAATATGCAGGTATTCAAAGCAGACATTGGACCTCCAACTGATCACCTAGTCAGGGCTTTCTCCAAACCTCACGTTGCATGCGATCCATGTGACCATTCCAACAAGGACAACAAAGATGTTGGTCCATCCGAAAAGCCAACTACTTCTGCCTTCAACAATGCAACGACAACCCCAAAGGAAGATTAATGCAGGGTTGAACAAAATGCTTATTTACTTATTTATTAGCTTCATTAGTTACCATTATTAGTATTAATATTTAATCATGTATTTAAATTCGTATTTTGAATATCAGTGCTATGTTTCTTTATTCAGCAAACCATTCCATATAGCTTCATTACGTCTCTCATGGTATTGCACTAAATTGTTGGACCAAAAACAATGAATTAATGGTGGTGACTAACGTTATAATTTTGGGTGGATGATACTGCCAACCAAACAACATTAATTACACAATAAAGTTATATACTTTATTGGTGGACCACAACCATAAAATTTAAGTCCATCTAGTGCCATTGTTCACTATAAAATAGTTGTTTGTGTAATACAGAGTACAAAGTTGTAGTCATTGGTTATAAACATCGACGAATGGATCCATGGGAGCAACTTTTTCTCAACGACACTGAAGTAAAAGCATGTTTAGATCGATGGAATGCAATGGAAAAAATAGATGAACAGAATACGTGCTCCACCAAAATCTTCGTTACAGCAAAGCCAGCGGTAGACAACAAAAAAATCCAGGAAATACTTCACAAACTTGTTCGCCCTTCGAACAAAGTTGCTTTGAAGGATATTGACGTCAAAGAATTTTCAAAAGATAACGAGACGAAGTAATGTTATTTTTTTGTTCATCTAGTATTGTGCAACACCTCCTATTACAATTTTCTTTTCTTTAGTCCATTAATATATTTATGTAATTTGTTATCCTATATTTTACTTTCTTATTATATAGAAGGAAAAATATTTTTTATAAATTATTATGCTGGAACGAAAGTGGTAGCAAAGGCGTTATAAGTGGGTAGTTTAGGATAAGTTTCTGCACGAAGAGGGCAACTACCAATCTTTCATTTGTTTTGAAATCCAAACTTCCATGTAAGCGAAATATAATGATTAAAAATCACAAAGTATCATTGAATAACAAATTTATATCCAATTGTATGCAGAGGAAACGTTTTTTTCAAAAATTATTTTGCTGGAACGAAAGTGGTAGCAAGGGCGTTATAAGTGGATAGTTTAACAAAAGTTTCTGCACGAAGAGGGCAACTATCAATCTTTCATTTGTTTTGAAATCCAAACTTCCTTGTAAACGAAATATAATGATTAAAAATCACAAAGTATCATTGAATAACAAATTTATATCCAATTGTATGCAGAGGCAACGTTTTTTTGAAAAATTATTTTGCTGGAACGAAAGTGGTAGCAAGGGAGTTATAAGTGGGTAGTTTAACATAAGTTTCTGCACGAAGAGGGCAACTATCAATCTTTCATTTGTTTTCAAATCCAAACTTCCTTGTAAACGAAATATAATGATTAAAAATCACAAAGTATCATTGAATAACAAATTTATATCCAATTGTATGCAGAGGCAACGTTTTTTTGAAAAATTATTTTGCTGGAACGAAAGTGGTAGCAAGGGCGTTATAAGTGGGTAGTTTAACATAAGTTTCTGCACGAAGAGGGCAACTATCAATCTTTCATTTGTTTTGAAATCCAAACTTCCTTGTAAACGAAATATAATGATTAAAAATCACAAAGTATCATTGAATAACAAATTTATATCCAATTGTATGCAGAGGCAACGTTTTTTTGAAAAATTATTTTGCTGGAACGAAAGTGGTAGCAAGGGCGTTATAAGTGGGTAGTTTAACATAAGTTTCTGCACGAAGAGGGCAACTATCAATCTTTCATTTGTTTTGAAATCCAAACTTCCTTGTAAACGAAATATAATGATTAAAAATCACAAAGTATCATTGAATAACAAATTTATATCCAATTGTATGCACAGGCAACGTTTTTTTGAAAAATTATTTTGCTGGAACGAAAGTGGTAGCAAGGGGGTTATAAGTGGGTAGTTTAACATAAGTTTCTGCACAAAGATGTCATGTTTGAATGTGGCACTTCATTTTGAAATGCATATTTGTCGTGATAAAATAATACCCTGTAATTACCCCGTTAAACAAATAATATGAAATACAAATCCTGGACATTGCGCAAGAAACATAGTACACAAATAATGCTCACAGTTGAATTCAACCATGTCGAAATGCTTACGACATTTAAGACAGTAATCATTGTTATGTTGAAATTACATTACTACTAAATGTTAACGATACATCTCTTTCATCAAGTCTAATAAATTAAACGTAAAAATCGCAGGACTTCATTTCGCCGCACATTGTCAGGATCCAATATCCAATCAGAAACGTACTTCTCCCTAAACTCTTGCAGTTCCTCCTGCAAATACAAAAATGTAAATCATTTTCCTTTAAATAATAATTGAATATAAATTATAAAGAACTAATAATTTACGTAACTTACACTAGTGTAATTGGGCATTGTGTTGCCTTCAAATCTCTCCACACCGTCCCACAACTCCATGAATTTCAAAACATATACTCCACAATCATATCTATAGTAAACAAAGTCCAGTATTAAAAACATCAAATTGTACTTCTTTGAAAGTAACAAATATTATAATTAAACTCAAGAACATTTAATACTTACGAGTTTGGTTGTATTGGAGTATGCACGTGTTGGACAAATAAGGACGGTTTGTTTCCTTCATAACGATTGAACAAATGCCCAAAAAAAATTCCAAGATTATGGGCCTGCAAAACAACAAACTTAACTTTTAATTGAAAAACAAATAAACGTTTTAGGAATAAATAGTACAAATCAATTACAACAGTTACCATAACAGTGTCAATCCTTTTTCGCTCTTTCCGATTGTGGCCAACTGAGTCCAATGCAAACATTTCCATCGTCGGAATCTTCACGGCGTAGCACCACCAATGGCCGTCATGGATTATAGGGACAAACAACTAAAAACAAACAATTACGTCAAAACTTGTTCAACAGATAATCACTCATTAGTGCAACTTCATTGTATGACATTTAAGAAAACTAACAAATTCAGCATTAACAATGTCATCAAACCCAATGATATTGGGTTGGAAGAAGTTGACGTAGTCATTCAACGTCCAAACTTTACGATGCATCTTTCTCTTTTTTGAGTCTTCTACAACTTGGCACTGCAAGAAAAACAATTATTTAACTTTGATATGTAATCTATATACAATAATTACAACATGAAAAGGAGGAAGATTTCAACCAACCGCATATAAAGGACTAAAACATATCCTTTTCACTACTCCTGTGGACCTCTTTTCAAAGTACATGAATACACTTGTTGCAAACAGCATCCCCTACAAAAAATTAAATTCATAATTATACATCAGTTATAAAACATTCATAAAAATAAAGTATTCAAAATTTAACCACAACAAATCTCATTTTTACCATGTTGTCCACTGTGCTCTGAGGTCCTAAGAAGTAACACTCGCGGGTCCCAAACACTTGACCGCATATCTCAGACACAACCCTTCCAACAGACATGGAAAATGTAATCATGTCTCAGGATCTAACTCAAATAAATTAAACAAATTTATAAGGAATTTATAACAACCATTAAAAGACATTACCACCAAGGAGCCCTAAACGGAGTAACCAAGTTGTACAAATATTTGGGATTGACTTCCAATAAATGGACATCCTGATGAGGGTGCACTGCTGGAAGGACGGCTATAAGAGGTCCAACATCCTTAACATCGTCAACGTCCTCAACGTCCTCAACGTCCTCAACGTCGTCAACGTCGTCAACGTCCTCAACACCCTGCACATCATCTTTGTCTTCATCCAAACAACCTTCCCCAACAAAAGATGGGCCAGCCTCACCTCCTACACAATCAACATCATGAACATCTGTTTCACCACCAACACCAGCAACATGTGTTTCACCACCAACATCGGCTTCACCACGAACATCACCAACATCTGCATCACAATGCACATCACCCTGAACATCACCACCAAAAACTGAACGTTGTTGTCTTTTATTCCTACCATCAACAACCATAGCAGCCAAATCAGTTATGTCCTTATTCATTTCAATCATTCTGCTTTGGTTCTGTTGTACTTTCTGCATCAGTTCTTCCCAACTCAAACCACTTTCATGTGCACCATTTTCTGGTACTGGCCCTTCATCCAAATTTAGGGCTGCACGAATCATTGGGTTGTCATGGTCCTCCTCGCGCAACAACCACTGCCAACATATCTATGAACATCCAAATATAAATAATCAATCATAATCAATAAACAAAACCATGTAAAAGTCAACAATAATTATACACACACAAAAAATAATAACTTACATTGTTTCTCTTAAAAACTTCTATTTTTTTGGACCTTAACTTAACCGCAGGCCAATTCATTATTCTTGGGAACACGATTTCATGTTCACCATCAATTAAGCCCAAACGTTCAACAGCCCAAAGCTACAAAACAAAAATAACTCAAAATTAAGAACAAATAAAATACAATTTCTTTAAAGAAAAGGTAAATTATTATTTAATTCTTACCTGTAACACTGCAGCATTCCCACTAATGCCTATAGAGTGCTTAATGTCACGCTGCCTTAGCATCATTGCCTCCTTTGATAAACTATTAATTAAATATGTATGGACAGCTTTTGCCCAATCATATTGGTTCAAACTATCAATGTTATCTAAAACTGTAAAATGCATCTTACTAACTACCTTCGATTTCCTAGGAAAGTAAAAAAATATAAAACAAACTAATATATACAATCGACATACGCAATCCACATCAGAGTCATCATTTTCTAGTAAGAATTTTATCTTATTTACAACGTCTTTGGGAGTAAATGAGTTTCTTTCAAATTGTTGACAAACAACACCGACAACATTATCATCAAAATTAACATGTAATCCCCCAACACCTAGACCTAGACCCATGCACACATCACTAACTGTAAAGGGTACCATTGTTTGCTTCACAATAAAGCATTCGTTGCGGCCGATCCATCGCTTCACCATTTCATACAACAATGGAGTGCATAAGTCTATTGGCTTGTCCATATCGACACACCACTTGAATGGTGTTTGTTGAATTCGAATCCGGTCAACTTCTCTGAGTTTTGAATTAATTTCCACAATGACTTTGGTATCACACCATGACCGCAATCGAAGCTGCATAGTATTTGCAACAAAAACAATCAATAACCTACACTATTGAAACCAACAATTACATTTACAATGCAACAGGTTTACTTACATTGGTACCACCTTTTGCTGTAGTGAAATCCATCACTGTTAAATATAGGCACCTAAAATGATCATACCAAAATAAATGATTCAAACTGATAAAAGGGAACAATAACACATAATGTATCTACAAGTTATCATTCCCAATTGTTATTTCCAAAAGCAAAACTATATGTACTTCTTCCATGTGCCGGTGCCGACACCAACATCAACATTGCTTTCAAATTTGATACATGGAGATTGTAGATTGCAAAAAAAATTTATAATAATACAAGCCATTACAACCAAACAGTCCATGATGGCAGAGTAACAACTGAACTAAAGCAAGCATGCCATTTCAATTTTCCCAATTCAATTAAAATTAAAAATCGAAATTATACCTACCTCGCGAAACGCACGGTAAGACGGCGGAATGAGAACCAACCCTAGCCGGCGGGAAGGAGAAGGCACGGTATGAGACTGGAACTGTGCCTGAACGTGCTCCGGTGGTGGTCTTCCGGTGGCGGTTGAACGGTGAGTGACGGCGGCGGCGTTCTTCCGGTGGCGGTTGAACGGTGAGTAACGGCAGTGTTCCGGTGGTCCTCGGGTTGCGGTTCAACGGCGACTGACGGTGGTCTTCCGGTCGACGTTCAACGGCGAGAGAACGTTGGAAACGGGACGACTGGGACGGCGGCAAGACAAAGCGACGGTGGAGTTGATCGGTGGGAAGACACGCCAGCGGCGAGCGGATGATGATCGGCGGTGGACCTCCGGTGGCCGTCGAACGGGGAAACACGGTGGAGTCGGGAAGTGGGCTTCGGTGGTTCAGATCTTTCGTTCTCCTTCTCTCTCTACGTTTCTGAAAATGAAATTCAAATGAAAACCCTTTCCTTCTCCTTGCTTCCAATTTCCACATCAGTAAAAAAAAAATTTTTTTATAATTGCTCAACCAACGAAAAACTGACACGTCATGGGTGTAAAAAATTTGTCACTCATACGGTGTCAAACTATCATTTCCCGTAAGCTTAAAATTAGTTTTGGACTGGACATTGAATTAGTAATGGTAAAAGCAAAATTTATGATAGCAGAAAAAGTAAGATAAGGAAAATTAAAAATAAAGTTTATGTCTCTAAACTGATATTAGGAAAGTAATAAAGTCAAATAATGAAATTTTAAATATATTCGGAAATCGAAATTGGAGAATAAAAATGATAATAAAGATAAAGGTTATGTTTTTGAAATTAAAATAATGGAAATTAAAATCAATTAATTGGTAGTTTACGAAATTGGAAATATGAAATAAATATTAATTGTTTTTAAAGATGAAAATAATGATATTATAATCATTCATTAGAATATTAAATTAATTACTAATTTTAGTTTGATAAGAGAGAGAAGAATAATGTGATTATAATCTTTAATTAAATCAATAAATGTTTTATTAATTTTGGATTGTTATGATATTTATTTATTTATCTGGAATGATATTATTTAATTATTTATTTGGAATGATGTTTATGTATTTATTTATTATTTATTTAATTGTAATTTACTAAATCTGAGAGGGTTTAGTTTTAGCACAGTAGATTTTGAATGAGACTATAGATAATGATGAATGACCAATATTAGGTGGAGAGTGAGAACGTTTGTTGTACTTAGAGATATACGTTGGAACGAGTAAGTGTTGGGTTGTACCTAAGGGTGTAGTTGATGAGCACAAGAGTGAAGGATAAGTCCACCTGTTGTACCTAGTAAAGCCTGAGACTATCGTCCGATCGAGATAGCAACTTCCTTTGGCCTTGTGTGCGAAAAGGAAGAGCTCGGGTATTGAGCCCTCCTTGTGTGGGGGTGATGGTGTTTGTCTTGTCCTTGAGTGACAGGAAACATGTTCCTTAGCCAGGTAAGCGGGACTACTCGAGCAGACCTGTAGGAGAGGCTACAGGGGACCTGTGGGGAGGCTACAGGTTTGAGGTAGGGTACATGAGTGTGACTGATTCTTTTCACGGTGGAGTTATGGTACTGTGGAGGCTCATGGTGTGTTTCATGATGAAGGTTGCGTGATGTGATTAGTTCTGAGTGAGGTATATGTGATGTTGTACATGAAATAGAAACAATTATGTGAGTAAGGGTAGTGTTGTAGATGAATGATTACTATTAAATTGTGTTTATTTATCTTGTACACATTTTATTGTTATTGGTTGTGTTATGGTAGCTTACCCATATTTGTTTATGTTGGTGGTGGTGTGTGTGTCTTGCGATGATCGTATGACCTTGGTTATACGGGAGCAGGGAGTGTAGCAGATACTCCAGATGCGTGATAGCGACATGAGAGTGGGGGACAACCTTTTATTTAAAGCTTTGAGTTATAAATTTTCAGAAATAATGTAATTGGATAAATTTTATTCCTTGGTTTATTTTATTAGTTTTGGAATTTTGTAATTGGACTATATTTTCTGGTGAAGTTAGAACTTTATTTGAATTCTGCAAGATTTAAATTTCAAAATTTTAATTGGCACCATTTTACACGTTAAGAGGATTTTGAATTATCTTAATTTAATTATGATTCGTGACACCCAAATTTGGGGCGTTACAATTTTTTCCTCTTGCGGATGAAAATGGAACTAACCCAGGTTCGGTTTTGGGTTGAAAGGACCCATAAGAAATTCAAAAGACACAAGCTTTTTTTTTTGGGAAAACTAGCAAAAGGAGATTGTGCTACTAGGCTATCCAAAGACGGGAACAAAACTGCACTAAAACACAACCACTGGATTAGACATCGGTTAATGTGTACACTGACGTCTATAGTACCTTTTAGACGTCAGTCAGTGTCAATTTCGAAGTCTTTAATGCCTCTTCGACGTCGGTTATTGTGCAGACCGACATCTATATAATGTCTTTAGACGTCCACTTAGTCCTACTCCGACGTCGGTTATATGCTTGTCTGACGTCCCATTGACGTCGGTTGTTTTGTAGACGTTAAAAGCCCAAAATAACCAACATTTTTGCACTAATGTTTTTTGAAAGAGCGTAAAAGCTTTTTGTTTTTTCTTTTAATTTATTCAATTATTTTATACTTTAACTACATTTTTATTTTAAATTATATTTGAGAAAGTATAGAATTCTTTTAGTAAACGAATAATTATAAAACATTAAAGATAATCATTTTAAATATACTTTTTTTTTGTTATATATAAAATCTTTCATCAAAAGTTTGATGATAGATCTCTTGGATATACTACCTATTTTGATGAAAATCTTTTAGATTCAAGAAAATAAAAAATAAGCTCAAAAAATATTTAATAATATTTTTTCCCATTCGATTATTACATAAACTTTAGAAAAAATTAAGACAATAATTTTAAATATACCTTGGTTTAGTTATTATAGAAAAACCTTTAACGATAGCCCTCTTGGATATATTCCTCCTTTGATACAATGAAATTCTTTTAAATTAAAATAAACTAAAAATATTTATTAATGGCTATTTGATATTTAATAATTTTCTAATTGATCATTACAATTGCTTAAAAAAGTTTAAAGATATGATAAAATACAGATTTGACTTTTTTTAATCAGTAGATTCGTTTTAAGACAAATTATGTAGGGGTATCATTATTTCTTTCCATATAATTAACTCTCGAATCTAAACCTATATTTTATCATCTGTTGAGGTATGAGATTAAAAACGTTAAGAATAAAGCTATTTATATTTTAGGTCCTTTAAAAAATGAAATGTACCAAACTTAAGATTATAAGGTAAGTTACTGGTGTAACTTTTATGTGTCAAAAATCTTTAATTATTTTAATGTAAAACTAGTGATACCTAATTAGAATAAAATACAATTTATAATAATGTTAAAAAGAAAAGAAAAAAACAGAATATTCATATAATTTGTAAAGTTACAACAATGATATCAATATCATTCCATTTTAATTAGGAGAAATATAATTCTATGAAGAATTAAAAAAAAATGTAAAGAAGGAAAGAAAGAAAGAAACTGTATTTCACGGGCATCCCATTTGTCAGACATATGCATAATGCTTTTTTTTTTTCTGAAAGAGACAACGACACCAAATGTAGCCTCATAAAAATAGATAATTTTTTTTCATTCAATTTCTCAACAATACTAAATTTGCTACAA
Organism: Vigna reflexopilosa; assembly: GCA_027742785.1. Classification (NCBI taxonomy): domain Eukaryota; kingdom Viridiplantae; phylum Streptophyta; class Magnoliopsida; order Fabales; family Fabaceae; genus Vigna; species Vigna reflexopilosa. Next base: position 27,736,008 of record CM050928.1, on the reverse strand, counting down.
TGAGAGAAATATATCAGATGTGACAACAAATAGTTTGAATTTCAAATAAGTTATAAGTTATTTTTTGGATGATCAACCCTTTTTAATTAATGTTAATAAAATTATCAAAACCCGATAATTTGTAAGTAAGACTTGCTATATAAGAAAGGAAACACATTTCTTTATTGTTATGATTATTTGTGAATGATCAAGAGTTAACGTTATGCATGTTCTTTTAAAAGTTTTATGTTATTACATGTTTTAATGTTTTAGAATAATTATTATAAATGCAGATTGTAGAATAAGTAATTTTGAGAGGAAGAATGATCTTTTACGACAATTTAAAATTTGAGTTATTATTAATCTAGATTGTAATTAATTCCAATATTTTAATTCTATAAATTCTGTCTACATGAACTGTATCAAAGGTAATGTCTCTGGGTGGTAACATTTGCAGGAAAAGAAGAGAAAAAAAAAATAGCAGAAGGCTTTGGTGGCGAAGGTTTTAGTGTGTTTGGAGAGGAAATGTAGAAAGTGAGAATCTGGGTGCTGTGCGCGTTGATTGTTGTTGTTGAATTCAAATTTGGCTTTTTTTTTCGTTTTTCTCACCACACTTGTTATAAAGACCAACCAATTTCTCTCCTTCTTCTCATCTACTTTCTTACTGCTTCGTTTTGCCTCTCTTCTTATCACAACAACATAGTCAATAGAATCTCTGTTTTCTTCTTGCTTCCGACTTCATTCATTAATGGCTCACCATATCTCATCAGGTTTTGTTACCTTTCTTCCCTCACTCTTTTTCTCTGCCCACATTTTTGTTTTTTTATGTTCTTGTATTGTAATTGTTGATACTTTGTTATTTATTTATTCATTTATCTGGTTGGATCTAGAATTTTAAGATAAAGATTGTTTCTTTGAGGTTTAATGGATGGTGGGTCTTGCTCTTTTGGGGTTTGTTGAACTGAATAAAATGAAGACCTTTGTTCAGTGTGTCGGTGTGAATGTTTGAATCAGCTGGTTGGAACTGTGCATGGTTATTGTGAATGAGAGATGACTCCACTGGGGTGTGATTATCATTAATAAGGACAGAATCATAATGGTGTGGTCTTTCTGTACTCACTGCTGATGTTAGCCTTTGTGTGGTGTTCTACTCTGCAGACTGTAGTTTATATATTTGAAATTCTTTTTTGTTTGGGGTTAAGTAAGGTTGTATATTGCAATTGTCTTTGTAGTTTCCCTGCCAATATTTGGTATGGCGGAAAATTGCAGATATATGTGACTGATGCAGTCACAATTTTGGTGATGATGTCGTTGCTGAGTGTCCAAAACCCCTAAACATCATGTCCTAGATCCTTGTTATTGCGTGAAATTTGTGGATAAATGTGGCTGATGGGGTTGCAATTGTTGTCACGTGGCTGTCAGGAAGAGACCAAAATCCTTAAAATCTGAGCGTAGTCGAAGTTGCAGGACCACTTTGTAAAATCTCAGGGTTAAGATATATATATTTCTTTTGTCATGTATGCATCAGGAGCTGAAATGGGTACCTGGAAAGTACATAATGTATACCAATGATGTACTTGAAAATGGGTGCTTATAAGTAAGTAATATTCAAATTTAAAATACCATCTAATCTTTGTGAATTTTGGTAATGGGGGAGGAATAGTGCCTATAACACAACAGAGAACATGGTTTACAGTTTGCAGCCTAAGAAAGGAAGATCAAGTTATCATCATATTGGGAAGATGAAAAAATATTTTTTGAAAGTTTTGGCCCAGCTGACCTAATGGCAGTATCTTGAAGTGTTTGATTTTTTACTTTTTTTCTATGAAGTCATACTGTCAGTAATGAAAAGTAACGACAAAACATGGTTCATGTGGGTCTGAAGATCATGCTTGTGTGCAGATCATTCCAATGATCTCAGAAAAGAAGACTGCAAGGAAACAGGTTCACTGGTTGTTTGCTTTGGGGAAATGTTAATAGACTTTGTTCCGACCGTGGGAGGAGTATCGCTGGCTGAAGCACCTGCTTTCAAGAAAGCTCCCGGTGGAGCTCCTGCCAATGTAGCTGTTGGTATCTCTAGATTGGGAGGTTCATCTGCTTTTATTGGCAAGGTGTAGTTCTCATTTCTCAATCAATGCTTGGCTGGTACTGTGTAGGTTATATGATTTCCTTACTTTCCTGTTACTATCTATCTGCACATTGTCCTTGGGGATTTTGTCCAAATCTAAATTGTTATACATAGTTGTCATATGCTATGTTTGAAACTGAATAGTTCTGAAGAAAGTTGTTCCTGCGCACCTCTCCTTAGCAGGGAAATGATTGCTTGAACTGATAGAATAGAAATCACATCTGAAGTGCTTTTTCAATTTTCCATTTGTTTATTAGGTTGGAGCAGATGAATTTGGGTACATGCTGGCAGACATTTTAAAGCAAAACAATGTTGAGACTTCTGGCATGCGGTTTGACTCTACTGCAAGAACTGCATTAGCTTTTGTTACACTTAGAGCAGATGGTGAACGTGAATTCTTGTTTTTCCGCAATCCAAGTGCTGATATGCTCCTTCAAGAATCAGAACTTGATAAAAATCTCCTAAAGCAGGTGTGTGGAATATCTGTTTGTGTATTCTATGAATGTTTTCCTTTAGGCCTTTCATCTGAAGTCAGGATATTCATAACATTGATTTCAGGCTAGAATATTCCATTATGGCTCCATCAGCTTGATTGATGAGCCATGCAAGTCAGCTCACCTTGCTGCTATGAGAATTGCCAAAAACTCTGGTTGCATTCTCTCTTATGATCCAAATTTGAGATTGGCTCTATGGCCTTCAGCAGATGCTGCTTGGAAAAGCATAATGGATATATGGGATCAGGCTGATGTCACAAAGGTATACATATTTGACCAAGATATTCTTATATGACTCTACTATACTGTTCAGTTTTGAAAAATAAGAATTCTATTATTTTCCTTAAAATTGAGTTGACATGGCATTAATTCCTATGTGTATATATGTACAGATAAGTGAGGATGAAATTACATTTTTGACTGGAGGTGATGATCCTTATGACGATAATGTTGTTTTGAAGAAACTTTTTCATCCAAATCTCAAGCTTTTAATCGTTACTGAAGGGTCACAAGGTTGCAGATATTACACCAAAGTATGCTTACCAAATCCATTTAATTATAATGTCTCATTGGAAGCACAATTTCTCTTTTTTATCTTTGCTTTGTTTTCTACAGTAGTAAACAAATATCATGTCCCTTGAACTGATAAGTTATGAGCTGAATTTTAATTACTGTGACTTCTAATAGCTAGTGAAAACTGGTATGAAGTTTTCTTTTTAGGACTTAACCATGCTTTCTTTTTTGGCCCTCATGAGTTCTTCAGCTAATTGTCATTGACAAAATTTCTGTGCAGGCATTTAAGGGTAGGATTGCAGGTGTTAAAGTCAAACCTGTAGACACAACTGGTGCTGGCGATGCATTCGTTAGTGGGATTTTATACAGTATAGCTTCTGATCAAACTATTTTGCAGGTAATTTTGAATTTTGACTTGTTCTGGTTGTGTAGATTAAGCCTTATATCATTATAATGTTTTATTGTTCTTGCAATTTCTACTTCTGGTGTTATTTGATAGGCCTAAATTTGAACAGTGTGATGAGAATTAGCTATATGATGTCTGTAAATGTGAAAGTCATGATTGTTCTTGCATAGAAATTTATACATTTTGGTTTGGTTGGCAGGATGAGAAACGTCTTAGAAAGGCTTTATATTTTGCCAATATATGTGGTGCACTCACTGTGACTGGGAGAGGTGCAATTCCTGCACTTCCTACAAAGGAAGCTATCTTGCAATTCTTGCTAGAAGAAGCTGTAATATAACAAAATTCATATCTTTTTGTTATAATTTGTTGTTAATCTCTTGACTCTGTAATTCTCTTATATAAATTCAAGTTGCCTTTTGCTCTGGTTTGGGTAGGTGTATCAGCTGAGCTCATGATTGTCTAGGTATAATGTGAACATGAATTATTTTATATATATATATAATATTAAAAAAATGAATATTATTTGCCGGTAGTTTGAAAGACATACATTATAAAACATTCTTTTAGGAATATAAACAGAATATGGTCTCTGAAATTTCAATTGTTGATATAAATAAAATAAAATATTGATAAAAAAATAATGATATAAATAATTTATATAATGGTATAGATAAAAGGGGATTGTCCCTATAACCACATAGATAATAAAATCACAGTGTTGAATTCAAACTGGTAGTCTGGTATTCAACATTATTTTATTTTTTAGAAAATTCAGATAATGAAAATCTCGTTCCCTGTAAAAGAAAAATATATATAAAGAAGAAGAAAATAGGATTTTGAGGCTGTATTGGCGCGAGAAGATACTGCTTCTACGTCGATCTGATTTTCAGAAAATGGGTTCAAACCCGCCGTTTGTTCTCGAGATCGGACCCGATGGTATTCCCAAAGAAGCTTCGGTTATCAGTTACACAGAACAGGTTCTCTCTCTATATATTCCTTCTTTTTGCTCTTCAATCTCTCACAATCTTGTTGCTTTGTTTTCAGATAATCGAAGCAGAGCAACTTCAATTGAAGAAGTAAACCTTTTCTTTCTCTCTCTAAGCAGTTCTTAATTCGTAATTTAAATTTTGGTTATTTATTTAATTTTTAATTTTACATTTTGAGCATTGATTCTTAATGTTCAATCAATAAATTCAACATTGGTGGTGCTAAACCATTGGCAAGGTTACCCTTTTGTTTAGTGGAGATGTCCAAGGACAAATGCAAATGGAGGAAATAATTAATATTTCCTTAGTTTTCTACAAGTGACTCATAAATTGAACCAAACTCTTTTTTGTTTTTTAAGCAAACAGTATATATAGTTAAACCAAATGAAGTATGTAAAAAGAGAAAAAAGACATGTAGTTTGGGTTTAAATCAAACAAAATAGAAATGGGTAAACAACATTTTAGTCTTATGCATTTACATTAGTTTTTGGAACAAAAAATTTAAAATAAGTCCTTTGTTATTTTGTTCTCCAAACTTAACTATTTATTGTCACTTTAATCCTATAATATACATCAAAATAATCAGTTTTCTCGTAGAACATATTGAATTTTAGACTTAAATGTGTTGAATTATACTTAAAAATCTCTTCAATGCACAACATCATACTAAAGTGATATATATCCCATTAGAAGCCGTTCTATTTTTTATAACCACTGAATTCTCTCTTTTTCATTTTTAAACATGTTTTCAGATACATTGAGGAAAACTATTCTAAAATTCGTGATGTGGAGCGTGAGCTTGCAAGTCTGGGATTGGAGATGAAACTTACATCTGGACCAAAGAAAGCAGGTTTCTGTGTATCAATTGTTTTCCTTTGCAGAAATGAAGAGTGTCATTGTTTCCTTTTGCATGAATAATAGCTGTTCCTCATAGTTTTAATTAGTGAAATATGAATTAACGTTGCTTCATTTTTGCATGCCATGTTTACTTTAAGCGTTGGAACATATGAGAACAAAGATAGAGGCATCAACAGAGAAAATTCGTGTGGCAAAGCTAAAGGAAGAACAGGCACATAAGGCATGTTACTTTTATGTACTACTATTAACTATTTTTCACGCTGCTTTCATGATATTTATATTTTTGAGGTATGGATGCCATATGCTCTGTTTGCGGTATGTCTGTTAGCAGTGTGACTTCAGTTCTTGAGTTTACAATGAGGTCACAGCGATGCTGGAGAAAAAAATGTAAAGAAAGTCTTGTGCTACTTTTAAACAGCTTGAACAAATTTTTTAAATGTTAATCTACTTTTAAGTCTGTGTGGCTTAAAGAAAAGCTGAATGATTGGCTTGTTCAGAACATTCGTGGTTCACATGCACTGCAAGGGTTAGAAAAGTGAGTGAGATAAGCTTTTACCCATTAGCTCATTTTATCACATATATGGGATATTGCTTATTTTTTCAACATTTAACTTCAATAAGAGTGTGCAAGTGCATATTCTTGTTCATCAGTTCATTTTGTTATGATAATAAATAAAGAGTAATCCCTTATTCTAGTCTCTAAAATTCTATGTGTGTGTCACTTTAATCCATTTTATTATAAATCCTAACTTTAGTTCTTGAGTTTTCAAAAGTCCTTTATTTTAGTCTTTTTATCACTTCTTTTCCGACTGCCATTTTGCTTGAAAGGATTACAGTTATTGTCATTTGCAAGGTTAGAGCAACATATACCATAACTTAAGGATTAAAATGGGAGTGTATATGGTAAATGAAAGACATTAGTACCTATACCATAACTTGTTTTCCCCTTTTCTTTGTCAAGAAGATAGTATGTCTCTATTAATAGCATGTTTGGAACAACTTTTTAAGAGAAATAATAGCTTTTCTTTTTCTTTTCAGAAACTCACTTAGGATGGAAAAGTAAGTGTATTTAGTTACTCAAATTAAGTTGAACCAATCGCACTTTAAAAATGAGATTCCTTAACCATTCCCTGTCTTAATAACATGGAGTGATTTCTTATTTACTTTTACTTTTCCAAATAGTTATTGTATACTTTTTCGAATGATCTCGTTGGCATCTTATTTTTAAATTATAAAATTGCACACACGAATGACTTACGATTTAGATAAGAGGTTTACTGCCTCAACCATTTAATGGAAAAGTGGATAATTGATCATGAAAAACGTTTTTAAGCATCGTAGTTTACCTTTTCAGTTATAGTATGTTGACTGCATGTGCTGCAGGCGTGGGAATCAGCATCCAAAGCAGTGAGGGATGAAGAACAAATAAAGCAGAAATTATGTGAAGACTTAAGTAAACTGGTAAATAGATTCAATGGGCACAATATTTTAATTTTTCATCCTTTGTGTTGATATGAACAATCTTTTCTAGGTAGAAGAGAGCAATAAATCTCAGTTGTCTAGGCTGGAGGAATTAAAAAGACGATTGGAAGCTATGAATCCAAATCGGCAGTGAAGTAGTCTTCACAGTGTATGTTATTCTTAAGACCCTCCTCATTCTCAGATCTATATTGTCAACAGTTTCTATGGCATCATGTAAGTGATAGCCTAATGAAATTTACATTGGTGATTGACCTGAGGTACCTTCTTTAATACTTACTGATCTTGTCAAACCTGCCTCCAAGAAATACCGTTAATAAAATAAAAGGTACTGACCAAGCCATTAAAAGTTGATATCCTAACTTTTAACCATATAAGGTTTCGTGCTGTCAAACAGATGACATTCTACTATCTAAATATTTGGAGTTTCAAACTGAACTTTTTTGTTATCACAGTAATGGGTTGTTGGATACAAGAGAATGTGCACTGGTTGCATGGCTTCTTACTGATAAAAATTTTCTTTCAAGCTTCTCTTTGACTGTATATGTAGATAATCTTTGGTCATTTGTTTTGTTTCTGTCTGACATGCTACATGTCCCGTTAAACAAATCCATATTATTCTTGTGAATGCTAAAACCTAACCTTGCATGTGAATTATGCTAGGCTGGGAGATCAAGTTCTCTGGATAGTGCAATCCAAGATGGCTCCTCCCTTCCCAGCACAAGGGAATCAAATGAAGGTTCGGCTGTGAATGTTCCGTACCAAAATAATGGTCAGAAAGTTCCAGCGGCGAATGAGTATAAACCGCATCCTTCTAGTGAAGCAGAACAAAGAAATAAAAAGAAAGTTAACCTAAGAGGTAAAGGAATTGGTGCAGTGCCCAAGACTAGGTCTTCAATTCCTGACTGGACTGGTTCTGGTTTTGATGTAGATGGCAGAAATTAATGGTACTATGGTAATGCGTTACTGCACCTGATACATTTGGCTGAGAAGTCTTTACGATCTGCGGAAGGTAATTACATCTTTCAATTTTCCATTCTTTAGTTCTCCCTATTTTGTTCACTGTTGACACAGAATGTCTGACCTAAGGATTAATCTTTACTAGACTGCTTGTTTGTACAAACTTGTGAATAAGATATTTTCATGGAAGGAAAGATGAATTCATTAAATTAGATTCGTCCTTCTGTTTTTCAGATTTTGAAATGACAACTCAATTTTGATTTCTTTGTTTTGAACTGGTGATTGACTTTCACTTGTTCTTGGCAAATGTCATGGCAATCTCTTGATGAAACGACAACAGCTGCCTTTGCTTCATAGACATCTCCAGGTGCAGTACCTGTTTGCTTCAAAAGCTTCCGAAGAAAACTTTTCAAAACGACAAAACTTTCAAATTTATCATGGTGGGGATGAAACTAATTTCCTCTTTCTCCATGCCACAAGTTTGTTGTTCAAATGTTGGTTCAATTGTCTATATGCGATTTTAGTAGCATAAGAGTGATTCGATTCTCTGCTATGTCAAAAAGTAATTCTGGATTAAGCTTAATTATTTGAACTTAATTTCCTCACCTTTTGACTTTGCTTGGTTTGAGGGTGAAAATGGGTGAAGAGAATTCGGAAGAAAAGGTTTGGCTGAGAAGAGAAAATGGAAAAGAAAAGAAAGATATTATGTGAAACACTATTGGTAGAGTGGAAATGAGATATACAGAAACTTTTATTAAAATGATATTTGTTCTAAGGTTTACTTTTATTTTTGGTCTCCTTTTATTTTATAGAAAAAAGAAGAAAAAATAAATTATTTCAAAAATAACTTTAAGAGAGTTATTCTTCATAATCATTCTTTATTTTCTTTTGTGCAATAGAAAACTATCAGGGAATTATTGATTTCTGAAGAAATTAGTCAACCAAATGCTAATATTGTTACAAATAAATTACTAATGCATGAAATTAAAGTTTGAAGAGGAGTTTCTTGGAGCCATTCTGTGCACAATGAATGATGATCAAGATTGTAGAAAGAAATTTAGAGTTGTCACTAAATTTGACTAGTTAAAAAAAGTCCAACTCAAATATATGAATTTATAATAATTCAGTCACACTTTTCTACCAATCAAACTAGGCCATTTTCTTCTTGCACTTTCATATAAATAAATTTTTCATTGTCTTTTTTGAGTTCTACAATTTTGAAGTCATTTTTAAAATGGAATTTGTATTTATATATATAGAAGTGCAGAAAGAAACTATCTCGAACTAGATGTCTTTATTAGAAGAGAAACTCTAAAGCATATGCAATCAAATTCCTTTCATTAGAAGACAGAGTTTACTCAAACCCAAATCCAACTTTGTGTTCTCTCGTATTAACACATTACTTAGCAAACAAATAAAGCTTATTATAATTCGATCTAGTTGATAACCATTTTAAGAAAGGAAATTTAATCCTCTGTAAATCATAAGATGATCACCAATCCAATCCAGATAAATAATCTCATTTCTATGGTCTCAAATAGCCCAAATAATAAAATTTCATATAATCCCACCAACCTTGCAAAGAAGAAACAATTCAAAATAAGCGTTTCATACAAAGAAATACCAATTCCCGCAGCACACTAAATGGCAAAAGATATGAATGTCTATAATTCAAGAATAATTTTGAAGGAATCACTTTCTATCTATACATTACTCTTTAAATGTGACTTACCAATTAGAATTCTCAAATTGAAAAATACACAGAGTGAGTTAGATGACCAAATTAATAGTTTGCTCTAAAATTAGAACTCTACTCATTAAATCAAGGAATGAAAAGGTCCCATTTGAGACAATTTTTCAAACTATCATTGAATTTTTTTGATGAATCCAGTCCAGGAAGAAGATGGGTATCTGCAATTGTCCAGATGGTGGGGGCAAGCCGTTTTCTGCATCAAATTTCTGATTGAATTACGTTTCTCAGAAGAATTTACTCATTACTGACTCTGTTTCTTGCAATAATGATCTTCTGCCATCTTATCTCTCTAATGTACCTCAGTGACCCAGATGCAAAGTTCCATATTTTTTGTGTGTATAAAAAATTTAGATGAACTGGGGTGTCTTCAATTCATCAAAGTCAAACAAAGCTTTAAAATTTAAAATCACTTCTAAACTTTTTTTTTCCTTATTTTCTATATTATCAAAATATGTCATATTAAATATCCAAACTAAATTTCAATTAAATAAACTATTGTAATTTAATACATATTTGTTGTTTTTATTTTGGCAGTAATTGGTAAAACAAGAAAACACATTTAATATTAAATGGGAGGATACCACTTAAATAGTCTTTAGGTTGAATTCTATTATATATTAGGTGGAACTTTATTTCATTTCCTTTTTTTTTTCTTTTTACTCTCTACTTTAATATAAGCTAGAATTATTTTTTTTTTTTGGTTTCTCTACTACCATTCATTTGAACATACCATACTATCATTTAATTATTTTTACTCTCTACTTTAATATATATACCGAAATATATACACAGTAATAAGTAAAAGAATATTTGAAATATCTCATTACAAAGTATCTCTACATTTAGCTCATTATTTTAGTTCATCCATATTATTATATTTTAGTGTTTTGAGAGAAAATATTTGAACTTTGCTGAAACAAAAATGTGGGCAAGATTTGCACTCAGTTATTTAAACTTAAATTTTAGAAAGTATGGAAAAGATCACATCTTTGGGAGCAGTGTTAAAGGTGGATAATCATAATTAATTTGCATTAATTAATCCACACTAAACAAAAAGTTTGAGCCTTTGCACTTTCTTTCTTATTTAATTAAAAGGGTGTCACCTTTTCCAATGCTACTTTCCAATCAATGAGTCATTATTATACTATAAATAATTTGTTCATAAAATCTCACCAAACTTCAGTTCATATTCTAAAAATAGTTCAAAAAAGTACCCAACAAATCACAAACCCTATCATTGAAGAAGGAAACTCACAAACAAACATATCCATAAGCCTATTATGTTTTTCTTTTCCAAAAATAACACTTTCTATTTCACAATCTACCATATATTGAAAAGAATAATTATTTCATAATGTAACAAACAATAATTTATCTAAAGAAAAATTTATTATGTATAATGATACTTTTACAGTATTATTTTATAATATTTTAACATTATTTACGTATTATTTTCTGATTAGTTTAAAATTATTTTATATTTAATAATAATAATCATAAATATCATTATGAATCAATTACAGAATAATATATAAATAATTTTAAAATATTATAAAAGAATATTATCAAAGTATTAATATCTTTTCTTAAACATGTTGATTTGATAAATAAAGAGGAAGAAATGAAAGAATTAAGAAAATGGAGAGTGACAGATATGCATCTGAGTGTCTTCCCTGTTTCCACCATTTTTGCTGAGACAACCTAAACTCACATGTCTCTTACTCATTACTTCACCTTTTCTTCCACTTTTCCTGTTTGAATTTTTGCCGCTCTTTTTCTTTCACAACTTCTTCTAATCATAGCTAACACATGCCATAATTATTATGGATATCATTCCTTCTTCAGAAGAATTTAATGAAACAGTTCTATCTAAAAGGAAAAAAGAAATTTTAACTACTGTTAGAAGAAAGTGATTTTATATGTTTATTAAGAAGGATTTTGGAATGTATAACTTATTTATGCGTATTATAATAAAATTAATTACAATCCCATTAAATATTTTCTAGTTAACTTTGTAATATAATGAAATGGTAAATGAGATATCACAGATCTCAATAAAGTTTGCAGTTTTTAATATTTGTTATCCATTTGAAAACAAAAGTACTAGGTTGCCAAATGAAGCATGGTCATATATCTATATACTAGGAATCTTCGCATCTATATAACTCATGCTTTTGGATCTAAGTGTTTGAAACTTGGACGAGAACATTATTCATTTATGTGATTTCTTTTTCTTAGTCGAGTTTCGCAACAAAATTAAATTAAATTAAATTAAAAATAGTCGTTGTCTTGGGTTGCATTATCAACCTTCTTTCTAAAAGAAAAGAAAAAGTGGCATTAAAGTTTGTGTCTCCATGCAAAAATCACTTTTTTAATAAATTAAAAGATAAAAAGCTTTACTTTTAGGGTTGCTCTACCTTACAATCTCAAACTTCCATAAGCTAAGAGCCAAACAAATTCTCGCCGTATACTATATACTTTTCATATGATATATTCGAATTATAAAAAATCAAGAGGTGAACAAGATAACAAAGTAGTATATATAAATACAGACAAACTCTATTCTTTCCTATCTCTATTTAGTATCTATTCATCTATATATAAATATATATGCGCAAAGATTTTTTTTCGTAAGTCCTAAATATTATAATTTTTTTTTTAATTTAGATGTATTTGACTTTGAAATAAGATATAATTATGTCTGTACGTAAACAAAGACTTTATAGATTTGGAATAAATGGCGAATTTTGTTCACAAACTACACAATTATCAATAAGATAATGGTATTTTTAAAACAGAAGTCACTTTGATATGGTATTTAAGTTGTTTAGTTAGAGTACACAAAGTTGAGTATTTTAATTTAGGGTATGAAGTGCTTTTTTCTTCTTCTGACTTTAGCTTATTTGTTTACGTGCCATTACCCCAAACTATATTATCTATTTCTTAAAATTTGTATTAACTCCGATTATTTTTAAATATATTTTTAGACTCTAAACTTTAAGGTGAAATTAAAATTCATAATTATTTGAAGTTTTTATATATTTTGGTCCTTAAACTTTAAAAATAAATAGATATAGTCTTTTTAATCTAATTATATTGATTTTTTTTTATGTGTCAAACATATTTTATGTTAATATTTTAGTTGTTTATCATTTGATATGTCATGCTGCTTCAGTATATGTATGAAATGCAGTTGACACGTTAAACAAATTTTAATGTAATTGGATTAAGAAAACTATATCTATTCATTTTTAAAGTTAAGAACCAAAATATATCAAAATTTTAGTTAATAAGAAACTCTAATTTTACATCAAAATTTTAAAACTAAAAATGTAACTTAACTATTTATTTATATATGATAGTTTAATTTTTTTTTCCTAGGTATTTTTATTGAAGCCTTATATTATTGATTAATAGGTCCGTCAAATGGGTTATATTCTTTTTTATAAGTAATTATTCTAATTATTCGTAAACAAGTATAAATAATTGAAACAAATTATCATTTTAATTAATTATATAATTGATTATAGAGTTGTCAAAATAAATTAAAATATGCAAATTAATTTCATCCATCACAAATTTGAGTTGGATTATGTTAAAAAAATTATAAATTTCAGCTCGGGTTAAAAATAACTTCGGACTCACTCAGATTAAATCTATAACTCGGATTAAAAATAACTCCGGACTCACTCAGATTAAATCTATCCTGAACTGAATTGGCTCACCAATGCACCATAAATTCTAAATATTAAATTATATTAAAAAACGAAAACCCTATATGATTTTTTGTCTTTAAATATTTTTATGTTGTATTGTATTTTTATAATTTTGGATTGTATCTGAATTAAACTTTATCTAAGTTTCAATTAGAAAAAAATTGTAATCTTTTAAGATTGAAGAAAAAAAAAGTTAATTAAGAGAGTAAGTATGTTTAACTTACTAACTTATAGTGAATTAGATAATGTTTAACTTTTTTAAATTCACTAATAAACAAGGTAAATTAAAGACTCACTAAATAAGTAAATAACCAAGCTGATATGAAAAAGATAAAATAAAAAAGAGTTATGAAAAAAAACATTACAAATTCAATATTTTTTTATTAATTACTAGTGGGAAGATGTCATTTTTTACTTAATTAATTTAATTTTAAAAATAAATAATCATTACAAAAATAGTTTATAAATAGAACAATAGAATAATTATTTAATTTAAAAATAAATAAAAAAATTATTTAAAAGATAATCTGTTATATAATGGTAGTTCTACTGCATTTATACCTGGGTTGGATACTTGAAATCTCCTAATATTAAAAAACCTAACCCAAAATGAGCATAACTAAATAGCCAATTAAATTAAAAAAATACTAGTAATATAATATGTACTTGACATAAATTGAATAGAGAGAGAGAAGGGGTAAGGGGGAACTAAAGTGTGGGGCGTGGATTCCTCTGTCAAATCTTGTCTTTTAATATCCAATGAATAGAGCAGTCTTGTCGAGGGGTCAAATTCTTCCTCTGACCCTACAATCGAAGGGTTCAAACTTCAAACCCATGCACGTGGACCCCAACCATGTCACGTGACATCCTTCCTTACTAAACGACACCCTCCCTGTTACTCATCTTGCAAACTACTTACACACATATTCCATTTCAAAATTACAATAAAAATATATTTTTTTTATAATTTTAGAATAATTCTATATTTTAAACAATTATTAAATGAAAAACAAAAATTTCCAAGTTACATTATTTTTCAATCTCACTCGAGCTAATATCACTAGCTATAACATTTTTAGATACACATAATTCATGAACATGGTAAACAAAGAGGTCTGTTATCATCATAAATAATAATTCCTGATTATTATAATAAATGATCTTTAATAATACATAACTAATAAATTGAAACTAAATTATGTACTAGTATTAGGTTAAAATTGAGAGATAGTACAAAGATGTGATATTTTCACATCATCTAATAACTTCTCTTTTCTCACATTTCCCAAGCAATCTATAAGCATAACCGTTTCATGCACTAACGTGTCCCATATGTTCCCTTCAATCTCTGCCACCAACCCTTCTCCTTCTTCCTCCAACCTTTCATCATCCTTCTCTCTCTGCATGTCCTCTCCCTCAATCAACCCATCAATGTCCTCCAACACCTCACACTTCGCACGCGGGAACTCACCCACCCTCTTCCACACCCTCTCCACAACGCTCCCGCTGTGCCAACAACCGCCAACACGCTTCGAAAACCAAAGCCCATTCTTCCCTCTCTCTTGCAGAATCTCCTTCAGTACCTCGTCCACCAGATCGAACAGTAACTTCCGATTCCAATGGTGATCCAGTTGTTCTTTCGGGGAAAAGCTAAGATCTTTGTTGGCAGCGAGGTGTTCTAGGTGGAGGAAGATTGATGGGTCAAGTGAGTGGGTTGGGGAGAACCAGTGGTGGTGTTGGTGGGACTTTAATGGTGGGTTTGTGGGGTTGTCCTCCACGTTTAGGGCAGTTCTACGGGCAAGGATTGCTGTGATGTAGTGAAGCTCTTGTGGGGTGTGAGGCTGCGGTGCTCCAATGGTGGCGGAGGCACTGTTATGTTTGTTCTGTGACGTTTCTCGGGTGGCGAGTGTGGTTGTTGCTTCTTGTTTGTACCTCTGGCGCGAACAACTAGATAACTGTGAGCTGCTTTTGGACTCTTGACTATCACCCACCTGTGACTGTTTGGGACATAGATAGATTTTTAATGTTTTGGTAGTCCAAAAGAAAAATAAATTATTCACTGCATCCTTTTATTGCTTAATTTAAAAAAAAAAAAACTATATTCTTCTTAAAAATTGTTTATAAAGGCAATAAAAAAGTTAATTTACAAGATGGAAGTTTCTTATAGTCATTTAGTTATAGATATGTCTTTTATAAGAACACTATAAGTTTGGTATATAACTATTTCAAAAATTAAGCCGATAACTATTTTTTATTAGTTGAAATTATAACATTCAGACTTACATTCAAGAAAATTATGTTTTTAATCATGGAAAACTTTATATATATATATATATATATATATATATATATATATATATTACTTTAAAGGGTAAGTTCAGTTGATTTTTCAAAATGTACTAAAAATAAATTTGAAAATAAAACTTTGATATTTTTTAAGAAAATGTTGAAAATAAATTTATCAAAGAACTAGAAGTTTGATTTTTCTTTTTGGATATTTTTCTCAAAAAACTTAAACACGTATATTTAAAACTCTAAAAGCAAATTCTATTGATAAAAATAGTATTTTTATGAGAAAAAGTTAAGCATATGGATTCCCTTGTAGGGACTGGTAAAAAAGAGAGGACTTAAAAAGGAAAAAAGTAAAATAATTGAAATAGTTGAAAATTCAATAATGAGTTACCTGTTTTGGAGGAATTTTGGTTGCTGGAGGAGAAGGGTCTGTCTTGACAGGAAGAAGATTTGGTACAGTGTTGATGTTGTTGAGAAGATTACTTGACAATGGATGAATTTTCTTGCTTTTAGAAGTTTTGGTGTCACTGGCTCTGGTAGGCGATGTGGGACGAATGACAAACGATTCTTCTTGTTTGTTTCTGATTATGTCCGATGTCTGAGGAGGCCTTTTGAGCCTTGAGTTGAACTTTTCATTGGTAGCCATTTGGCATTTTGGGACAGATTTGGTGTTCTGATGAAAATCTCGGTGCTCTGGCAAAGATAATGTTTGAGGCTTTGGTTTTGTTAAAACTCTTGAAAGCTGAGTGTTAACTGGAGGAGGAGGTGATGGCAGTTTTAGCATGTTTTGGTCTTTTGGGGTGAGTGGTGATGGTGTGGCTGTGGTGTTTTGTTTGTTCTTGTCAATGAATCTAAGCCTTGGGGAATAGGAAGATGTGTTTGAGTGTGGTTTCAGTGGACTATTTTCAGTTTCATTAATTGCTTTCAGTGGTGATGTTTTGGAAGATTTTTTGCTTTTGAGTTGGCCTACAATTTCTTCTCTTGTTTTGAGAGTGTTTGTGATGTCTTGGCCAACTTTTCTGCTCACACTCTCCTTAACCTGTTTGACTATTTGCCTAGCATAGTGGCTTGGACTCCTGCCATTGTTCTCATCACACTTTCTTTTGGAAAACGAGAGCCTAGGGAGCTCCAAATCCTCAGCAAGATTCATGTTTTCCTTGTTGATTTGGAGTGAGAATCTGTGGTGGTAATAATCAACATCTGATCTTCTTGCTGAGGAGATTCTTGGTGTCTCAGGCAAAGATCTCGAGGCTGCAATGTCACTGCTGTCTATGCTGTTTCTATGCTTCGTTTGGACATGTTGCTTGTGCCTCAGGTGGTGGTGCAGATGTGGCGCATAGCCATGTGTGTTGGGAGCGGAAAGACAGGAAGAAGAAGAAGAAGAGAAAGAGGGTGAGTGTGTCCCTGGAAGAAGATCCAAACCCATTAACCTGGCCACCAAAGTTGGTGTCTTTGTCCCTGGTGAGCTGGTGATTTCTGCAGACAAGTCATTCAAATTTCCACCACCTGTTCTTGTGCCTCCACTTGTCTTAATTTGCATAATATTCTTCTGGGTTTTCAAAACAAGTGATCAAAATAATCACGATAGTGCTATGCCATCATTACTCACTTTACAAAATAAACAAACATAAACCCAACTAGGAGTGTGTGAAGCGAGAAGCTCATAAAAAACTCACAATCTGATAAACTTACAGGAATTTTAAAATCCTCTTCTTTTGAAGAGAGAGATGAAACAGGAGCATCACCATCCTCTGATTCCAAGCTGTTCCTAGGTGCTTCAGCACCTGAATTACACAAAACCCAGATGAGAATGTAGTTGGTGGTTTGAAAGATGAGCAGTGAGTATAGTAATAACTAGAATAATACCTTTGGAGACTGTAGCATGGTCTTCTAAAGTGCATGAGGGTGGTTTGAAAGATGTTTGCTGTTGGGTTATGTTGGGAAAGTGAAAGGGATGGAAATCAAAGAACTGAAAAACAGCACACATGCAACCAGAAGGGGCTTGTGTTTCAGCATCACCTCCTCCTCCTCCTCCTCCTCCTCCAACTACTACACCTTTCTTTGATGATCTTCCAGCAAAATACCCCTCTTTGCCCATAATTGGTAAGCCTATGCCTTTGCTGAACTTTAGAAACAAGAAAGATGGTATGGAAAAAGGGTTGTCACACAAGTGATGAAATCAGAATGAAAATGACACAATAAGCAGTGGCCTCAGAGAGAGAGAGAGAGAGAGATGGCAAAAACTTTGTGGGATCTGCAAGTGAAGAAGCGAGAAAAGCGGATCCTTGAAGCATAAAACGGTCACAGTGTAAGGAATTAAGTACACTGAGCTGAGAACACCATCTCAATAATAAATTATACCTTTTCAATTTCGGAACAAAATAAAATGTATTATTAAAATATGTACCTTCTTAATTGTTTGAATGATAAACATACTCAACATGACGTCACCTTTTTTTGAAAAAATCTATTTTAAAACTCCCTCGATCAACCAAAACTTCTTCTCTCTATATATACATATACATACACCATTTTTTTTTTAAATATTTGTCTCATTGAATGTTAGTTATGACTATTCAATGAGAAATTCCACTTAACTTTTACATAATTTCATTGTATCCCACTCATTTTCACTTTTATCTTTCACATGGGTCATCTTTTTTCTTTAAACCTTTTATCTCATATTCTTTCTCATCTATGTTTCATTATAGTAGCAAATGATAATTTTCTATTATCACAAACATCTCTTCTTCCTTTTTCATTATAGTAGCAAATGTACTTCTTTTTATCTTCCCAACTACTATCTTCATAAAAGAAGAACCTTTTTTATTGAAAATCATGGAACTGTGTTATAACTTACAAGAGGGTGTGCTTTGTTTACATTTCAATTAACCTTTTTAAAAAAAAAATGTTGTTTTTTGTGTGTTTTAAAAGGAAAGAGAAAATGGGAGTTTTTGTTTGTGGACCTTTTATCTTTACAGCACTCACTTCCAAGCTATTACGAAAACCAGACCAAGAGCAGAAGCAAGCCTGCTCTGTTATTGGGAAGTGTAATGGTTAAGGAATTAAGAATGGAGAGAGATGAGACGAGGGTATGATATGACCACGCATATTGATTCTCTTCTCTTTCTTTGTTAGTTACAGAACAGAACCACATACGTATCATCCTACGGTCGTGTTGCACAGAGAGGTACTGTACACTACACATGCCTACACCAGGTGCCTCCTTTCGCAACGTGATTCCCACAACTTTCTGATGTGATTTCAACTTTTTTCTCTAACTTTAATTGAAATTGGATCATGTCCTGTCATGTCTTCTAATAACGTCGTATATTCTTCTTGTAAACCATAACATCTAACTTTTTATTTAAATTACACATACTAACATCTATATACTGTTTCTTATCACAGACAGAACATAACGCAGATGTTACTTTTATGCTTCAACTCTTTTTATTTTTATTTTACTTTTCTACTTTTGATTCGTGGATTCTCTTATCTTCTCTCTTCTCTTCTATTTGGTTTTTGTTTTATTAATTTATCAAAAACTTCATGGTAGTTGATACATTTTGCCTTAATTTTTAGTTTTTGCTTACCTCTATTAAATA
This sequence comes from Vigna reflexopilosa, assembly GCA_027742785.1. Lineage (NCBI taxonomy): Eukaryota > Viridiplantae > Streptophyta > Magnoliopsida > Fabales > Fabaceae > Vigna > Vigna reflexopilosa. Next base: position 27,716,836 of record CM050928.1, on the reverse strand, counting down.
TATTTTGATTTTATTAGCATAAGCCTGTAAAAAATGTGTTATATATTGCATTGATCAGTAAATTTTAGTTTTTTTATGAGTTTCAATATAAATAGTATGTATTTCCTTCAATTTGAGATGTCTTATCGTAATTTCTTTTATATAAAAACAAGAGGAAGTTTATATTTGTAATGTAATAGAGTATAAAGGGTAGAACAATAATTATATTTGTGAATGTGGTAAAGTAGGGAGGACAGAATATTGAATATATTTACAAGATTGATGATATAGGGTAGACATTGAAAGAGAGAGAATCACTTGCAACATGGTAGAAAAAATTACATTGCTTTCATTGGTTATGTGAATTGCATTGTGAGATTATAGTCGAATAGATAAATCTCTCTTAAACTAGGTCCGTAATAATATTTTTGGTTTCTGGAGCAATTTCTTAAAGAATTTATGAACTCTTTCTCTCTTTTTTTTTCTCATCATCTCCCTCTAATTGTCATATTAATGAGTCCTATACTACTGTTGCTCTTAGGTATCCTCCTCATTCTCCTCACCCACTTTTCATGTTCATTTTTCTTTTCTTCTTCCTCTTTTTTTTTTCTTTTTATCTTCTTCTCATCAGATTTTGTGAAAAATTTGTTACTCATTTTATTGATAAATTTATCAACGAAAATATCTATTAATTAGTAATAGGATCACAAATTATCGATAGAATTTATGAAATAATTTACTATTAGACATATTATCTTATAGAAACATTAGTTGGTAATACTAATTTTAATTTATCTACACTTTTGTTACTGAGAAAGTATTTGTCAATAATTTAAATTCTAAAATTTGTTGATAAATCTGGATTTATTGATGGGTTTCTTTTTATCAATAAATTTTATTTTGGTAAATATGAAAATTCTTATAATGTTATTTTGTAAATAAAAATAATAAATTTTTAGGTTAATGTTTTTTATGCTTAATATTCTTTTTATCCTAGTTTTCACTGAAATTATTCGATGAAATCTTTTACTTTTTTTTCTTTTGTTTTAATGTAATTTTATTTTTGTTAAGAAGATTCAATATGATTGTTCATGTTAAATTGGTGATAACATCGTTTAGATGATGATAATAAAATAATATAAATAACATATAACATTATAAATATTCAAAAGTTATTACTATCTGTCATTTAATATTAATATTATCATTCTTAAATGATGTAAACATCAATTTAATAAAATAAATTATATTGTTTTTAACGAAAACAAAGTCTATATATTAAAAAAAAAGTAAAGGGCAACATTAGTTAATTCTAATAAAAATTAGAAAAAAATTATTAAACCTTTATTTTATTAGTCCACTGTAACTCTTGTGGTTATTCTGCCATACTTCCCAACAATATAAAATGAAACGTGACAGTGGTATGTATGGGTTTAATTAGATTCCCTAAAAGCTTTTTAAATTTGTATTTTTATTTTTAAGTTATAGCAATGAATCTCCTTTATAAGGCATAGTCAAAATGTTTGTCTATAAAATCAAGCTTATTACAAATGAAAGACAAATTAAACGTAAGTTGAAGCTTGTTCAGATTTCGGGTCTAGACGACCACAAATTAATTTTAATGAAAAGTAAATTCTTCCACGTATAGGTAAGTTTGAAAATATAGAAATTTTAAAGTTAAAAAATTACCAATAAATCTAAATAGTTTATAATTTAGTACTTTTTTTTTTGGTTTTGAAGAATTGTTTTTACAGTACCTCGAAAAATTACATAAAACTAGCTCCCACGCTTGACAGTATTGACTAGTTCAATTCCCTATCAATTATCAATCATAAATGTCCAAGACTTGCAAATAGGTTTCTGTTGACTTTTCTTGATAACCTTCGATTTGAAATCGACGAAGCTAATTTGAAAGAAACTAGAAAGACTGAAAGAGACTGCAAAGTGTAGCTACCAATATTAATTGTATTGAATTCATTTGCATTCATTATTATGGTAAGAGTTCAGTCTTCAAGTAAATAACAACAACATTCAAACTTACAAAATAAAAAAAATACAGTAATCGTTAAAATAATGAAATACCCACGTTTGAATAAAAATGTTTGGTTTTGAATAAAAGCTATAAGTTCAATAATTTTATCATAAAAGCTATAAGTTCAATATATTATAAGGATTTTTAATGTATGAATTTATTTTGAAGTAAGATTGGTAATTAATTTTGAGTGTTTAATGCAGTAATTAATAGTTTTGAATTTTGTAGTAGATGTTAGAGTAGGGTTTCGTTTGTAAATGAAATAATAAAAAGTATGTGTTTGGTGTGTTGTGTAAGTCATAAATACAAGATTTTGTTGAGTTGATTGATGCAATTTAGAAAATATTGTTTTATCTAGCTTGCGTGCACTTAAATAATTTGTGAAATAAAGTATAAAATGGAGGAAATAAGAAATGTGGTAAAGAATGATTGAGAAGGAAAAGAATGGGTGGGAAAATATTTGGTGGACAACAGTGTTGAAGATTTGACTTATTATTAATTTGGGGAGGGCAATGATGTCAGAAAATGACCACCTGATTCCCTTCTCCCCTCAGGTGATTTAACCCTTTCTCTTTCATAGCCAAACATATCTCATCTCCAATCAATTTTTTTCCTACTGTCTTTCTATTAACTTTTCTTATTCAAATCAATTATTATCTTAACCTACATTTATACCGACTATATATTTATTTGAAAAATAATATTATGATACACTTTTAGACAAATGATTAAAATAAAATAATTTAAAAATGTAAAATTTTGTATTTTTTAAAAAATAAAAAGTAAAAAATAAAAAAGATAATATTAAATGAATGTAAAAAATTTAGGTATATGAAATAATTATTTTTTTATATATTTATTTCCATAAAAAAATCCTTTTACTCTAAATATATAATATTGATATAATTCATAAGTTTATGCAACATCTATATTTTGAGTGTATTGTTGTTTTATGTAAAAAAAATGTCAAATTATTTTCGTTAAATTATACCGTTTTATTAACTTACCATATCACAAGTTATTTATAAGATAAAATTTGTATTTATTAATATATTGTAGATTTATTTTATTTTTAATTTAAATAGAATCAGTAAATATGAGACTATTCATAATCAAACAAAGACAATATAATAAATTTAAAAATAAATAATTTAAATAAATGATTTTGATTTTATATTAAGATGTAAATTTTAAATTTAATTTAATCTTACATACTATTGGCTCTTAAGATAAGAATTGTAAATTTTTTTTGATGTGAAATTTCAATATTTCTTTTTATTTTTTATACTTATAATAGTTTGTCAAACAATGAAAAAAAACATATCATATGCTAAAAAAAATGGTAATTTGAGGAAATTTCAAAACTATTTAGCATAATTTACTAAAAGAAAGTATTAAGTGCAAAATTTGTATAAATACTAAAATTTTACGTAAAAAAGATGTATATTATTTATCATTGTGGACAAGTTTAAGATTTAACATTTGTTTTTTATTAATATGTGATAATGAAAAATTTCCAATAATATTAATATTGAAAAGAAAATACATAAAATAGGTGTTAATTAATGATATGATGTGTACGTTAAGAATTTGTAAAGGGATCTGAGTGGAAGACGCATTGAAAATCATATGATAGTTGCATTCAAATGAATCGAAATCCAACGTAGAGACAAACATAATTGATGTTGTAAGTAGTATAAGAAGTTGTGAAGCGTGTGGCAGCATAATTATCACACAGTGTGTGCATTTTGTCCGACAGGTGAAAGTAGTATAAGAAAATTACCCGGGTAAGTAAAATTATTACATAATTGATTTGTTGGCATTGTGGTAATTAATGATGTTATTAAAGGGACCACAAGGCCTTGATGATTTCAAATGTTTCTATTCTCAATCTTTGATATGACTCTAGTTTCCCACACATCTCACATGGCTTGGTAATTAAATCTGGTGTCGTTTTCGAAAGTGAAGTCTTGTGTAAAAGTGGTCCCAATAATACATCTATATATCTCCCTGCATAATTATGGACCTTCAAATTAACAAACTCTTACCAACAACACTCAAATCAATGCATTTCTCGAAACAACATAGTAAGATAGATATGGGAAAAACATTTCAGTAGTGAAACCATGTTTTAAAATCATAACCGAGTTAACTAACTTGTAAAATTTTCAAACCATTGGTATGATAATAATAATAATGCACTGATGTCTCAACTCAAAACGATGTTCTTTGCATTTTCAAAGGAACATCTTATCCGTTACACTCGTTTCCTTTTTATTTTTTAAATTATTATTATTATTAAATCTGAACATTAAATAAATAATATTTCATTTTTTGTTTATTAATTTTGAATCACCACATGAGGTCATCTTTAGAACAAGATTCAGTTTTTGCGCAAAACTTGGCAGATTCCCCCTTACATTATTCCTGACCCTCTTACACACTGCTCCATAATCTATGTTATATCTATCTTGATGGGTTATATATATACAAAAATAGAGAGAGGGGAGAGAGCTTCAAATTTTGAAGTGGTCCTACATAATTGGGGATAGAAAAATGTAAAAGAAAAATACTAAATATTGTATTGGAATTGATATTTGGCTAGCATATGTACATATTTTTTTTGTAGTTTTCTTGCTCTATTATAACTTCATTTATTTACTAATATGATTGGTGTGATACAGTGTATGTGAAGAAAAGGAAGAGAGGAGCGTAATGAAAGGGTTTAAAAGAAAGAAGGGTAGGGTCGTAATGGGGTAAGCCATGGGAAGCAAGAGAGGACAGATTACATTTATAAGAGAGTAAGATTTTGATAGAGCATGTATGTGTCTGATGGTATTGTCTGGGTATGTATAAAAGGGCATGCTTTGAATTTTACACCCTTAAAAGCATCCATTATTGAGTATGGGAAAGAAAATGAAACCCTTGCCAGAGGCTCCCATTCCCTATTCATGCAATTTACCTAAAACAATCATCCTTGCAACACACATATAGAGGTGGACCCTTCTTCCCCTTTTCACTGCATCTCAACCTTCTTCATACCTCTCAACTTAAATATAAATCAATTCTCTTTTGAACACAGTTCATAGGACATGCTTACCTGAAATTACTGTTGAGTCTATCGAGAAAAAGAAGGTTTATTGTATAAATACAAACACTAATGAAATATGAGTCCAACTATATAAAGAATTGACACCACTCTCTATCAAAAACCTTAAAAGTAATGAATCAATGGGTCTTTCACTTTTATATCTCGTCTGTAAAACTTGGACTCACATTTAGATTTTTAACACAATGTACCATATTTTATTTTACCATCATTTAATTTATTTATTTTTATCATAATTAATTTAAATATTATATGAATCGATTAATTGATAGTTGGTAAAAGTTGCAGGGAGTGACAGGGAAAGTTTTGAATTTTTGTTGTATATTGGGAGACAAATGTTGCAAATTAGTTGTAAAATTCTACCTAGAAATTGGAAGAAGACAAGTGTGAAGGTGTTGATGATTTCTTCTGTGGGATGGTCCAATTGGGTCACTATCCATTAACTTTTCCCAGTTACCTTCTTAATTCATCCCTTCTATCCAATAATACAAGAGTTTGCATAATTTTTTGAATAAAAAGACAAATAAATTAGACAGTTTTGAAAGAATGGGTTTGCCTACACCAATTTGGTTAGTGATGATTATGGTGTGTAGTTGGTTAATAGAGAGGCACAGAGACACTAGCCTAGCAATGAAACTTACCATTTCGTACCCATCAAATGATGTTTTGTTTGTCCTCAAGGTAAAAGGTTGCAGAAGAAAAAGAGGGTGAAGAATGAAGGTTCTTGAGAAATAATGTCTTGAATTCAGAAATGGGTGTTATGTATCTGAGTGAAATACCTTATCATATCAATGTGGAAACAAAGGGTTTGTGTCCCACCTGCTGTAAATTTCCACTATCAATCTTAGGCCAGCAATTATTCTCTCCTTCAAACTCACCAAAATTGTTATCATTTTCAAGGGCCACATGATGAATGCATACAAACGTAAACCAATAATTTTATTTATCAGCTTCAGGTTTTGAAGTGAATGAGAGAGAGAGAGAGAGAAAATTTATAGAGGAATTTAGAAAAAGAAAATAAACTTTTGATGAGGAATTAAATATGAAGTTGGGTTCTTGAAATCTTAAAAGCCGAAATATAGAATGAGATTAACCTTCCATCATTGTTGTTGTTGCAAAACCTATTTCCGGACTCCATAAAAATTTAATGTTGTAGTATGATATAGAAGAGAGCACATTTGATTACTCAGATATTACATGTGGTATTTATAAAATTCTATGGCGTTCCAAAGAAAAAGGCTTTGATAATAATTTGAAAATGGACCACATTTTACGATATGGGTTAATTTGTATAAAATAGGATTTACCAAGGTGAGTAACTGTTAACATTCTCCCATTTGGTGTATTAATTCTATTATCAATAATAAGACACTAAATATATGAATTATGATTATAGATTATTAGTATTATCTATTATGTATTCCATTATATCAAATCTCTTACCAAATATTCTTAACTATAATAAATAAATCTTATGTTTATTTTGTACAAATTAAATGAGTTCTTAAAATAAGCAAATATGCGTATAACAAATGTGAAAAATATTAAACCGAATCCGAATAAGAGTTTTGTCAAAGTAAATGACAGCAGTCATCAACAGAGTGCTAACATACTTAATAATCACTTTTTTTCCTTAACACATTCTCTTATGGCTAAATAGTAAATATTGTAGAAATACTGACAAAAATCACGAATAAAATTTTCTCAGACGTGTAGATTATTGTCCTTAAGAACTTATCCGTGGTGTATTACACAAACCTCCTATGACACAATAGGAATTTTTCAGAAATTTCTGAGGATCTCATAACTAACAAGGATATTTAAAACGAGTAAAAATAAACCCAGAATATTTTAGGAAAGGAAGAAAGAGAGAAAGAATGAAACTAAGAAAAAAGAGAATGAGAGAAGAATGGTTTTTTGATGATGTATTTTGGAGTGAATGAAGTTCTATATTTATAGAGCATGATGCAACTCCTTAGGTTCGAAACTTGCTGATCAATCTCGCAAGGGACGCTGGTCAAAACTGTTTCAAGAGAATAACAAAAAAAAAGTGTGAAAACGATGTCTTCACTTGTGGGAAAAGATTTTGTAGTCTCGAGCTTTACGGTTTGACCATGCAATGTTCAAAAACTATTTTCTCTGATAAACTTTTGTAATATATAAATTTTTTTTAATAACAATCTCTCACATATTGCAAAAGTTGAGAAAGAAAAAAAGATTTCCTAGGTTTTATAAGATGTAAAGTTTCAGAGCTAGTATAGCAAGCTATATGAACCAGTCCTAGATTGAGAAACTTAACACACAAAGTAGTTGGTATAGTAAGCTATATGAACCAAAGACAATTGAGTGTGTTAAAAGTTTATCAATCACGTTACACCCCCACAATCCTTGTTGTTATCGTTGTGATGCGCTTATTGGGCCATGCGAGTTTTCGATATTCTTGAGTGCTCTAGAGATCATGCCAAGATCTCATGTAAACGACTCCATTTGACACTCATGTAGGTGATTTCATCAAGTGTATGCTGCAAATCACACACCACCCATAAGGGATATGAAGATCATTAAAAACTTTGTTTAATTACAAAGTTTAACCTCTCAATAATGCAGTCTCTAGCACTTTCACATACACCATAGGAGTGAACATATTTGATATAAAATTAAATTATTGTTATCAGAACTAACAAGTGACTTGTTTCTACCCATATGAACCTTATTCATGGATCTCCAATCACAAAGGTTAGGTTACCATCACTTGTTTGTTTACCATCACTTGTTTGTTTACCAGTGGCTTAAGTCTCTTTCCCCTTAATGTTTCTAAGATCATATTTCTTCCCAATGGTTTTATTAGAGGATATGCTAGATTTCGTTATGAGTTCACATAGTCAATGGAAATAGTTCCACTCTTTAGCAACTGCTTACCAAATTGTGTCTCAATTGTATATGTCTATTCTTTCCATTGTAATTCTTGTTTTTAGCTATAGCTATTGCCGATTATCAATCACAATTGACATCAATGAGGTTGGTTTCATTCCTAGTGAAATGTTTGCTAAGAAGATTTTCAGCCACTCAGCTTGACTACCAGTCATCTCAAGAGCGACAAACTTAGATTCCATTGTTGAACTTGTAATAATTGTTTGTCTGACTAATCTCCATGTAATCACACCACCCTAAGTGTGAATACGTAGTCACTAGTGGATTTTGTCTCATGTGAATCAGAGATCCAGTTAGCATCACTATACCCTTCTAGTAGAGCGAGAAATCCACTGTATTAAATGGCATAATCTATTGAACCTATTAAGTTACTCTAAGCCTAGAAAATGCATCCCAATGTTCTTGATTTGGACATTGAGTGTACCTACTCAGTCTACCTACTATATAAGCAATATCAGGTCTAGAAAAGCTCATCAAGCGTAGTAAGCTCTCCCAATTATCTGGGCATACTGAGGTTGAGATATAGCATCATAAGGGGTACTCACAGGTTTGAAGTCATAAAACTCAAACTTCTTAAGAAGTTTCTCAATGTATTGTTCTTGGGATAGTAATATACTATCTTCCTTCTTTATGATTCTAACACCTAAAATTATATTGGCTTCACCCATGTCTTTCATTTCAAAGTTCGATCCTATAAATAGTTTAGTTCTAGCGACAATCTCATTGCATGTACCAAAAATTAACATGTCATTCACATATGAACGTATAATGACACAATCACCATTTTCAGATTTAGAATACACACATTTATCAACATCTTTAGGTGAAAAATCATTACATAGCAATACATTATCAAGTTTTTCATGTCATTGCTTTGGTGCTTGTTTCAATCCATACAAAGATTTTAAAAGTTTACATACTTTATTCTCTTGACCAGGTATAACACACCCTTCAGGTTGAGTCACATAAAATTTCTCCTCGAAATCACCATTTAAAAAGACATTTTTAACATCCATTTGGTGTATCACTATTTTATAGATGGTTGCTATGGCTAACAAAACTCGAATAGAGGAAATCCTAGTCACAGGGGCAAAAGTGTCAAAATAATCTGTGTTGAGTTTTTGAGTAAAATCTTTTGCTACTAATCTTGCCTTATACTTCTCTACAGATCCATCAGAATGATACTTTTTCTTAAAGATCCATTTACAACCAATGAGTTTTGCTCCTTTAGGCAAATCTACTAAGGTCCAAGTATTATTTTTCTGAATTGATTCAATTTTAGTCTCAATGGTTTTATCCCACTGTTTTGCATCAGGAGCACTAATAACTTCTAAAAATCTACTTGGATCATTATCAACTAGATAGGTATAGAAATCATTACCAAAGGATGTTTTCTTCCTCTGTCTTTTACTTCTTCTTAAATCCTCACACAGTGCATCACTATTATTATTATTTACAAGTTGAGACATCTCACTAACCTTTAAAGGAAAAACATGTTAAAAAAACTTAACATTTTTCCTCTTCGTTATAGAATTACTCTCAAGTATATTACTTTTAGGAATTAGAAACCTATATGCAACATTATGTTCAACATAGCCTAAGAACATACAATTAGAGGTTTTAGAGTCTATTTTCCTTTTCATAGGATCGGGTAACATCATCTTAGCTAGGCACCCCCAAAATCTTAGATATTTAAGTTTAGGTTGATAACCTCTCCACAAATAAGGGAGTTTTACCAGTTTTCTTATGAGGTATTTTATTTTGTAAAAACCATGCAATAAGCAAAGCTTCTCCCCAAAGGTTATCAGGTGCACTAGAGTTACTAAGCATTACATTCATCATTTCCTTAAGAGTTCTATTCTTTCTCTTAGGTAATCCATTAGACTCAGGTGAATATGGTGGGGCTACTTCATGAATAATACCTTCTTTAACACGAAAGTCATTAAAAAATACATATTCACCACCTCTATCTGATCTAATCCTCTTAATTTTCTTATTTAGTTGATTTTCTACTTCTGCTTTATAGGTTAGAAACACATCAAATGCCTCATCTTTATGTTTGATTAAATATACTTTAGTGTATCTAGAATAATCATCTATAAAGGTTACAAAACAATTTTTACCTCCTCTAGACATGGTTTGTTTTAAATTAGTTAGATCAATATGAATTAGCTCTAACAATTCAGTTTGACGATCTACAAAATAACATGTTTTCTTGGTTATTTTAGATTCTACACATATATCACATTTACTACTTTGTTTATCATGCATATTAATTAATCCTAGTCGCTGTAATTTCATAACATAAGAAGAATTCACATGTCCTAATCTAGCATGTCATATATCATATGAGTCAACAATATAAGCAAAATAAGACAATTCATTAATATTCTCAGAAATGTTAAGTACAAAGAGACCTTGATCATAATATCATTCCTCACAAAAACATTATTTTTTGTCATTACAATCTTGTCGGACTCAAATGACACTTTAACCCCCACTTTTCCCAGTAGTGCTATAGAGATTAAATTAACTCTGATTGATGACACATGTTTTCCTCTATCCCCTACACTAGTGTAAGAGGTAAAAGCACTTTTGTTTGCATAGATATGCCTGGTAAAACCAGAGTCTACCACCCACTTGCTCACATTTGTCATCAAATTTACTTGAAAAACGACCACAACAATAATGTCATCTTCTTCGACTATATTTGCCCTAGGAGGATTGTCATTTCTTGCTCTGCGCCTGCACTGTGGTGCATGATGGCCCGACTTCCCACATGCGAAGCAATTTCTTTTCTTCTTAAAGGTGGGGTTAGATTTTCGAAAATTATTTTTTCTATTGTGATCAAGTTTGTGTTCATACCTTTTTGGAGTAGGTCTGTCTTTTACCATGTTTGCTTTTGCAGACAAAGCTTTGGCCCTTGCAGCAACACATTTTTTCCTGTTGGTATCTTCAATAATTATGTGAGTGATAAGCTCTAAGACTGACATCTTCTTGTGTTTGTGTTTCAATTATTGTTTGTAATCAGTCTAGGATGGCGGGAATTTCTCGATCAGAAGTTGTGAAACAAATTCATCTAGTAGAAGAACGTTCTCTGCTTTGATATCTTCGAGCAGCTTGTGGTACTCATTGATTTACGACTTTATGTCATTGTCTTCAATCACTTCCCAACTATAGTAATTCCCAATAATGAATCTTTGACTGGCGACATCTTCAACAATGTATTTGGGAATCAACGAATCCCAAATGTCTTTTGCCTCCTTATAAGAACAGTACACATCGAACAAATCGTTAAAGAGTGCACTAAGTAAAGTATGTCGACATACCTTGTTTGCACGAATCCAATCTTCAACTTGTTTTGAATTTAGAGGGAGACTAAAGTTGGTTTGGGAGATGAAAGAGCAAAGGAAACTTCGTACATGTCTAAAAGAGTTGAAATACGTTCTTGCCAGTGTAGAAAATTCTGACCAGAGAAGACTTCGATTTATAATACATCTCCGGGAAAGGTTTCGCGAAGATCGCTTGAGTTCCGAAAACAATATTCTGATTCTCCGGGGTTGATTTGTTGATGTCAGCCATAAGTCTTTAAGATTGTTGTAGAAATGCTGACAAAAATCACGGACAAAATTTCCTGAGTGTAGATCACTGTCCTTAAGGACTTATCCGCGGTGTATTGCACAAGCCTCCCACGATACAACAAGAACTTCCCAGAAATTTCTGAGGATCTCAGAACTAGCAATGATCTCTAAAACAAGTAGAAAATAAACCTAGAATATTTTAGGAAAGGAAGAAAGAGAGAAAGAATGAAACTAAGAAAAATAGAATGAGATAAGAATGGTTTTTTTATGATGTATTTTGGAGTGAATGAAGTGCTCCATTTATAGAGCATGATGCAACTCCCTAGGTTCGAAACTTGCGGATCAATCCCGTAAGGGACGCTAGTCAAAATTGTTTCAAGAGAATAAAAATAAAAGAACGTGAAAACAGTGCCTTCACTTGTGGGAAAAGATTTTGAAATCCCGAGCTTTACGGTTTGACCATGCAAAGTTCAAAAACTGTTTTCTTAGATAAACTTTTGTAATCTATAGGTTTTTTTAATAACAATAAATGTCAATATACTTAACACGTTCTCTTATGACTAGATAGTTTGACTTTAGACTACAGTTTCTTTAGGGAATTGTAGCCTATACTAGGATATGCTATGATTTTATTTCAATCGTAACATATTTTTTGACAATATTTTAAAAAATGTCACTACACCATCATAAGTTACATGTTTCCTATAAAAGTATTCTATCTGTGTAGTTAATTTCACATATTTGCAGTAATAACATAAATACTATGACATAATTATCATAATATAATTTTAAAGGTGTGAAAATTAAGTCCACAACACTTTTCAACCCTACGTCATGAGGTATTAACAAAATAAGAAACAAACTCATTCCCGTAATAAAATTAATTAGTGGTCAAAGTCTACTTTTTGTTCCTTAAAGATACAATTCCACAAACTAATGCAAAAGTATAATCAGATGCAAATTTTCTAATATCAGTACAACCAACAAAGTTTGAAATTGAGTAACCTATCACCTCCAAATTATTATTTGTATGTATATGAGCATGAAATCATTTGTTTCTTATTTCATTACTTTTTTTGTAGTTTTGCAATTTTCAATACCTATATTATTATGATATCTTCTCAAAACTCTAACTACTAAAACATATAAAATATTTTTCAACTATCTTGTTCAAGATCATTTTTAGACATTAGCTGAGTTGAAGTGTAGCACCCTTCACAATAGGAGTTACACTTGATAATCAAATTTTCATATTAAACCTCTTCAAAACCTTCTTGATATAGGTATCTTAAGACAAATTCAAAATACATCAAGATTTTTTTCTATGAATCTTAATGTCATATAATTTTTTTTAGGAAAATTATTTTAACTCATAATATTTCCTTTGTGAGCAAAATATTACCCACATATAAAATAAAAAAAGCAAATCTCATTAATCTTGTGGTATACATTGATCTATGATATTTTTTTCAAAACCAAATGAAAAAATAACTTCATAAAATTTAAAATATCATGTAAAACTTGTTTTAACAAATGGTCATGTTTGTCCTATTATGGTATACGACAAAGATGATTGAGAATTCAAATATACATCTAAATCTTACATTGAATAAATATATGAAAGTTGAATACCATACATAAAAAAAAACATCCATAAATTTATTATATTAAAATTTTAAATTGAAACTACTCTCAATTCGTCCTAAAAGAAACATCAAATATACTACAACTAATTTATAATGATATTTATATTTTATTATTCTCGGCTATTCTTGAAGATAAGTTAAATCCTACCTATATAGTCCATCAATCTTGAATAATAAAAAAAACTTGCTCAATATAAATTGAAATTTTATTTATTACTACTTAACTTCTAAGTCGAGAATGATAATACTTAGTAGAAACCTTACCTAATCCCTAAAATAACGCATAAAAAGATAACTATAACCAACATTTTTTTATTATTAGTGCGACATCTTTGAACCATACCTCCATTATGGATCGAGAGTGTATGTTATGTTTTTAATCCATGAGTTACAGTAATTTCTAACAATTTTTTCCCTGATGCAGTACAGAAAGTGTAAAGTGTACAAGCAAGTAGTCTTCAACATTTCCATAAAGTTTTTGATGCAATATTTTTTTATGGTGAATATTAGTTTTGAATATGTTTGTTGCAGACAATAACTTGATGGTGCATTCATGTCGGAGAAGACATTTCGCGACTTGTTTGATTGAGACTAAAAGAAAGGGACTAAACTTCATCTACTCCAACTGCCATATAGCATCATGACTTGATGTCTTCCAGTTTCAACAGTGCTCTCAAAGGACAGCAGATCAGAGTCCAGTTTGCAGGCACCCTCAGATGACTCCTGTTCAGTTACTGAAATGATCTAATACAGAAAAAAAAAACTGAACCAATTTTCAAATTCAATAAACATCGAGATTCCAAGAAAATCAAGAAAAAAAATTTGAAGAACAAGTTCAAGGATACCATAAGAATTTATTTTCACAACATTCTTGGTGTCATGTGTTAGGTATACACTTAGAGGGTTTCTGATGGAGTAGAAGTGAAAAATATAATCAAATCTATCTGTTAGATTGAATCCATCATGTCATAAACAGTCACTAAGGTAAAAGAATTTTTTGTTCTTATCTGAGTAATTGAATCTTGTGAGAAAGAGACCAAAGTATTTAGTCAATTCGTTTGCTGAGACTTTGATTAGTCTTACGTCCCTTTATTTGATCTGAGTTTTAATATAGATACTTAGATGAGATTCGACCATTAAAAACCTTATAAGCTAATCTAAATTTCTTCACTCTGTATAGAAATAGATGTAGAAGTGAACATTTTTCTCTTATTTAAACACACAACAAGAAGATATCATTGGACAATTGTTCTCCAAAGAGCAGAGGTGGAAGGAAAGAAGCAAAAAAATCGATGCTAAGTTCATCGATCTCTCTCTTCCTCAATTCACAACCTTGCAATTAAGTCTCACTTCCCCATTTTGAGAGACCCCCAGATTACCAAGCTTCAACATTGAAGCCACAAACTCTCTGAAGAACAAGCCCTGATCTTTGGCAAATGCTTCCACAATCCACCTGGTTCTTTGATCCCCAACAAGAGACTGATCTGATGAGAACAAACCCTTTCCCACCAGCAACTGTCTATAGTAATCATTGTCAAACACCGATGATGTTGAGTCCAGGAAGTGTCCGGCATTGGGGTTTGTGTTTAGTTTTGGACACTTCGTTATCAGGTCTAGTGCAAACTCACTGTTCAAACTAGGGTCAATAGCATGCAACAAACTGAAGTTATGAACTCTTGCTTGGAAAGAAGAACAGTGTGAAAATCCAAGAGTGTGGCCACCAGAGAGAGTCACCATATCTTTCACTCCTAAACCTCTCTTAGCAAAACTCTGAATGAGTTGATTCACATTTAAGGTTGGAGCTGGCAATTTCACTGTTTCTGATGCCTTTGACACCCTTCCATCTTTTCTTCCTTTTAGCACATTCCAAGATGGTCCTCCAGACTGGGAAAATTTACGAACAATCATCATTACAACATATGAAACAAGTTTCACTTTCTTTTACAATAGTTGACCATGCATGGAAGAATCATTATTATTCACAGATCAGTACGTTCTTACAGGTCCGACAGTGGGATATTCATAATTCTGATACTATTTTAAAAAATGAAATTTGAATTTAAATTTTTATAAATTAACTTTATTTTTAGTTGATATACAACTTTCAATAATACTATTTTTAATATTGAATATGATAGAGACTTAAACTCGTTATAAATTATTCTTGACCGAAGTATACTAGTGTCTTTATCTTTGGCTAATTATACTCTGCACTAATGTGTGAAATATTTATCTTGTAAGGTGATAATATAGCAAGAATTTAGAAGTTATAAAATAGTTTGAAGGATTAATAGAGTCTTTTTACCTGTGCTACCACATCTCTAGCTGCAATGGCGATTATATCAGCACAAGAAACAGTGTGTGGACAAGCTTTTTCAAGCTTGGTCTTGGCTTCATCAATAACATAGAATGAATGCACAGAGAGATTAGGTGGACCATCTTTCTCAGCCAGGTTTTTGGGAGTTGAGTCCAGCAATATCGATGCCTCACAACCCTATCTTTCACATCAATATTGATGCTAAGTTCAAGTTTTCAAATAGGAAATGTTTTAGAGAAAAAAATTCTGATATTCAAAGGACAAACAATTAATATACATACTGAGAACAAATTTCAGAAGAAAAAAGTTTTAAAAGAAGTAATTAAAAATGGTAAAAAAAAAGGGTATTATAGTCCAAATATAATAATGTGTTACACACCCAATAAATACTCCATTTTTACATACATTAATCTTATTAATCTTATAAATGATGATATTTTGATAACATTTTTTTTATAATATTTAACATCATATATATAATATTTTGTGATTAGAATAAAATTATTTTCCAATCAATAATAATAATAAATACCAATGACATGGATCAATCACACGGATCAATCACAGAATGATATAATAATATTAAAATATCGATATCAAAGTATCATTACACTAATCTTAAACATGAATAGAGACGAAATGAAGTTAGTTTTTTCTTACCCTTATGAAACAATCATGGAAGAACATCCTCAAGATCCGAGCTGGGACTTTTGGGTCAAATTTGGAAGCACTGAGAACAGTGTCTGAAATTATCTTCTCTACCTGTGGACATGTTTTATCGTAGTAATGAGCATCAAGCTCTGCTTGAGACATCGATGATGATAACGTGAAGAAGAGAAAAATGGTTGCACAAAGAACAATGCATTCTGAATATGGCAAAAGTGCCATTTTTTTGGAAGTGAAACAAGTAATTATGAAATGCAATAACTGGAAAAGTGATGAGGATTTGATGAAAACCTTGAGCACGTGTATGCTTTATATATATATGGAATAAAAAGTTGTTGACACTAACATTAAAAAACAAGTTTAATGTTCAATTATTGTGCTTGAAAGCCACTCAATGTTTGGAGATCAGTCTGGAAGTGCCAAATTTTGACTTCACTTTTGTTCTGCTTTAAGATCAAGTATATTCATCCACCTACACACGCACAAAACACAAATCTTGGGTTTTCAACAACGTAATTGTTGTTAAGAATTAATTAAGAACTAATTAGCACAAATTACCAGAAGGAGTTCCTAATTTATGTGTAATATTCAATAAAACAATTGATAACTATAATCAAGATTTCAAAATTAATTGCCATGCGTGTTTCTTATTGCAAATTATTAATTAACTAGAATGTAAAGGCACGAATAAGTTGTCACGTCGTGAAATGATTAAACTAAACATAAAAAACACATTAATTAATATATTTTTAATAAAAAATTAAGGCTATAAGTATCAAAATCAGTAACACCAATATAAATTATAAGATAGTAACTTACGTGAATTTGGAAAAAAAATGTGAGTATGGTTTGTACGACACAAAAGTACAATTGTTAGGTATGTGTATGACATATTCTACTATATTTTTTTGTTGCCTTATACCTATCAGGTTAGTTTAGGTAAGAGTTATGAAGTTGGTTACGTTCTTCCCCAATAATTATGATAGTTTTTGTAGGAATGTTGTGTAGATATTTCCGTACTAATAAGAAATAAATTTTAATTCTAATTTAATTTCACTGAAGTTTGTGTTTCACTTATATATTATAAATTAATTTTATTTTTAATTGATGTGAAATTTTTAATAAATTTTAATAATTTTTATTGTGAAAGTTTAAGTAAATGTTTTGTTGTGGGATAAAGTTTAATGTTATATGAAAATTAAGGTTAAAACATAAAATTATATAATTTGCTGTATTGTCATAGTTTTCGTAGGAATGTTCCTTTTATCTAATCATAGGGTAATTTTCACAGTTTTCATTATGCTCTAAAACTATATTAGAGATAATAAATAGTATTGGAAGTTTTAGTTAATGTTTTGGTGGTTGATCTTATACGATAATTAAGGTTAAAACATAAAATTACATAATTTGCTGAATTAAAAATGCAAGTAGTAAATAATGTGATATCTTAATAGGAGCATGAATAGGAATTCATGTTGTTAATGATTAAGTAGAGTATAATTGTTATGAGAAATTCAAGTTTGAGTGTAAATTTTATATTAAGTAAATATGGAAAACTTAAATATAATATTAGAATAAAAATTCATAAATTTATTATTTTTATATTTTATATTAGATGTGATATTAATATATTATGTATAAGTCAAATTCATGTCTTATTAATGTTATATCACTTCAAAAAGTAAAAGGTTAAGATTAGACAAAATATATTCTAAGATAAGCGACGAATATTTATTTATTCACGTATAAATTAAGACGACATAGACGTGAAAAGAAGAAATATTTGTCATTATCAATAACTGAAAAATGGACTCTAGTGATATTATACGAAAACTAAGTACATTAAAACAAACTACATTTAGCTTTAAGATATTATTTTGCCAACATTTCAAATTATCGATCAAAATTAATTACTAATATACAATAAATATGTTAGGAAACTAATATTTCTTTTTTTTTTTTACTGTGAATCCTTCTTAAAGACAGAAATAAAATCATAAATTTGAGACACATTGTGATAAAACTATAGTAAAATAACTAGGCTTTAAAATAAAAATTAGAAAATGTATGTCTTTTGCCTTTTCTTACTTCTAAGTTATGACAAATTACTGCTACTTTACTCCATTCATCATACAAAGTCACAAATGGCCCTGTCAATAAGCTTCAACTTTGTTGTAAAACTTAGAAAACACTAAATTTTAATTTCGTTTGATAACACAATTAAAAATAATGTGTCCGTATAATATATTTGAAAGTTATCTGAGACATAATCATTTTAGATTATTGAGTAGTCTCAAATTCTAGTCTTTAAAATTGCGTTGAATATTTAAAGAGAGACTCTGTTTCTTGAACTCAAACAATATTGTCTCTTACGAAACATAAATAGCCAATAATCTTCAAAGCATGTGTGTCTTCATTCAGTTTTGTCCATGCAGCCAGAACAACATGGTAAAAAGGGAAAAATCCTTAACATCATCATTATACTTCTTTTGCACTCATAAGAAGAAAGTTCTAATACATTTTCATTTTAAACAATTAACAATTGCATATAAACTTGTTCTTATTTTGGATGCACCTGACCACCACATGAAAAAAAAAATGAAAACATCATCTTATAAACAATTTGATAAATAACCTTATGAAAGATCAAATACATGAAAAGCATAAGAAAATGCATTTTAACTCAAAATTTGAACATATAAACTATGCAATCACCTTGTCCTTCTTTGCATAGTATCTCCTGTACATAGAATCAACACTGGTGAGGTAGAAGGTTCCTGGAGGCAAGTAGCTGTAGTCCTTGCTTGTCACAAAGTCCTTACCCCCATAACGGTGCTCCATGATCTTCAATGTTTCCACAAACTCTTCAGGACGAATCTGCAACACAACATTGTTTTAAATGTATAAAACAAAGTCATATTTAGATATGATCATATTCTGATATGATCATCATATCTAGATATGTCAGTCTAGAACATCATTTAACACGTAAAAAAGGTTAATGCAGTAACTTATGAGTTGTCAAAAACTGCATACCTCATGTCTCTGCTTCAACTTGTCCGAAACATTCATCACGGTTACAATGTTTGACAAGTTAAACGGATGCTGACCCTCTTGAAGGCGGAGGGAGAACATTGTAGCTGTTAAACCACTTCCATATGAAAACAAAACTACTCTTTTACCCACCTGCACATCGAAAGACAAGCCATATGAGCAAAGATGCAGTTCAGGACAGAGGGAAAATAAGCAAAGCATGTATGTGCTGAAAACCTTACCAATGAAGTGTTTTTATTATGAAGAAGAGAGGCAAATGCTGCATAAAGAGATGCAGTGTACATGTTACCAACTTGTTTTGGGATTAGTGTGCTGGGCTGCACCTTTGCATCATATACATGTTTGGCAGCTTGCTGATTTGCCTGTTCAATCACAGTGATCACAAACCATTCCATTCAAGCAATCATAAAAGAGGATTCAAATTTCAAAAATTCAAACATGACAAGAGTAGCTACCTTTTCAAGATCACGACTTTGATAACTCTCATCACCGGATAAGGAAGCATATGGTGCAAGGGTCTCCCTGGCAGCTTCATCAACAAAACTGGCACCAGACAACATATTTGAGAAACACAAAATTTGGATTCAAAGACGTTAATTTCAAACTAGCAGAGTACTTTTATGCTGTCAAAAGGATCAATGGCATTCTATGCTTGGAACCTTGAATTAAAAATGCATGAAATATAAGGTAGCAGATACAAAAACCTGAGATTTCTCATGAAGTCATTAAAGTATAGCCGGCCAAAACTTTTCTGCACAAGCTGCAATACATCAAGAAAGCAATTATGTAGAGTCATTGTAGGTGGTGTTATGACATACTTCTCTGCCTTTTCGTTTTCATTCCAAATATGGTGAAAAAATTCCTGCATGACAATTACCTTGTTATATGGAGAATGAAACACAAAATAATCAGAATCTGATATTGAAAAAGGCCTCCCCTCCAATTTTTCAAATCTGTATATGGAAGAACATTAATGAGAATTTGCAACCAAAAAGAAAAATTCAAAATGGCCATTTTGTTCGGTCTGTGCTTACTTCTCACATAAAATCCGATAACACGAATCAAGTGCCATGAGATAACAGGTCTGTGAGAGTTTTCCATCAACAACCTATAGCAAGAAAACAACCAATTAAAAACAGAGAAATATGTCTTAATGAGTGCTGAACGTTTAGATAATTATCAGAAGGCACCAACATGCACTAAAGGATAATAGTGAGAATTTGGAAATATTTTCACTGTGAAGAAGTTTTTCTTATTGAAAGAACAAAAGAATTCCAATCATAAACTAAGACAGCTCTTCATACTACACCTATGATGCAAATACAATTAAAGTGAGGAGGTGAGAAGTCATTACTGGATATTCACTAGCAAGATTTGGCTTGTAAAAGTCATATGCATGAGACATGTGACTGCCTCTGAGTTTGCTTTCAAAAGCAATAGGAGCATCTGGCCCTACAAGCATGGCAATTGCAGCTGCTCCTCCAGTGGGACGAGCAGGTCCTTCTGCATATACCTGAAACAAGAAAGCCATTGCTAATAAATTGTTTGATACTGCATATAATCTGTAATTGATTTCAACATTTGAAGGAAAAGGAACATAACTATAACAGTAGTCAAGTGCAACAAGAGATGAAACTTAGACATTCAAAATAACTCATTGCAGGCTTTCTTGTAAAAGAAATATCTTGGTAAACTATGGATGAAATTCAACTATAAACTTAAACAATATATAGCTTCTCCAGTTCATACTTTGTTGGGTCTTATTAATGGTTATGTATCATTAATAATGCAAGAGAAAATTATGGAATTTGGACCCTCTGCTGAGTTTTTTTGTGTTGTCATCTTCTGTGTCTTTAAAATACACTGATTTTGACGTTTTAAAATATAACAGTTCATAAAGTAGTAAATCCGCAGCAAAAGAAAGGAGGAAAAGAAAGATTAATATTTTCCAGGAGTTCATACCGCACTGTCTGTACATACAACAAGTCCATAACGTCCATCCCATGAACTACTCTCCACCCAATTCACACAGTTGAACAAAGCTGCCGTTCCTCCATAGCACGCATTTGTTGAATCAACACCTTCAATGTCAGTATTACCACTCGCCTGATTGTTGCATGAATAAATATAAGATGCAGATACCACACAGATATAAAGCTGTAAAGCCTAATAGCCTTAGAAGGTGAGAGTCAACAATTAATAGCCACCACCAATGCAGAGAATGATTTACCTCAAAAACTTGCATCAGAAAGGTCTTAATGGATTTGCTCTTATCAATCACAGTTTCACTTCCAACCTCCAAGCGTCCAATTTGCTTTGGATCAACATTAAATTTTTCAAGAAGTGAAGCAACTACTGTCAAGCTGCAAATTCAAAGGTTAAAAGCAAAATGTTATGATAGTAAGTGCAGGAAAGATGTGTGTTGTGGTATCATACAAGTCCAGAACATAGATCAAGTACAAAAGCATGATTAAATACCCCCAAAAAAGTACCACATTAGACTTATAAGAAAAATCTCCCAGTAATCAGTTTCACAAAAGCAGAGAAACTGTATTTTCGATTTGAGGAATCCTAGTAAGACACTCTTTATAACACGTACTTTAGCATGCTCTTTAAACCCCAGTGACTAACCTATATTTTAAAATTGAGCAAATCTTGCCCCTTCTGTTAATTTTCTTCTACTTAAAACCCCAAAGTTCAAATTACTAACACAAAATTAATTCAGTCACATTGTTTAAAACCTTCGTTTGCTTAAATCTCACCAACTAAATTATCAATTTTCACCACAAAATTTATAAGAAAAATCCACCAACCCTCCCCCTTTTAAATCCAAATCTCACACCCTTTAGTACTCCAAATCTTTACTGCTAAACTTTCAAAACTACTTTAAATCCCAAGTTCTTTATAACCCTCAAACACTTGGATAGAGAATGAAATAATAACTTAATAGTTTTTAGTATAACAAAATCAAAACAGGATACACTTCTCCATAGGAGAGAGATAAAAAAAATGAATTTCTCCATAAACTAAAATTAACTTATACACAAGTTAAAAATATGAATTTAAATAAGTTACGTAAAGGCTTCTACAAATTAGTTTATGCACAAGTTAACTTTAACTTATGGAGAAACTTAATTTATTTGTTTCTTCATTCTCTCTCTCTTAGAAGTACATATATAAAAGTTTCTCTACCAAAAGTTAAGTCACCGCAATAATCAAACTATTAACTAAAAGAAACAATTATAACTAGGAAATGCTTATTATTTATGCAAAATTGTAACCAACCTCATTGAGATAACATCTTCAACCTCAGAGCAGAAAGCCATGCAATCCTGTCCAAGCCCAATAGTGTACTTCCCTTTGCTCACCCCATCATGACCCTCTAAAGCTTCCTGCACAACCCAAAAAACAGAACACACAACGCAACCAAGAAACTATAAAAATCGCAGCTTTACAAAACAAAACACAAAACTGAATTTAAAAATCACATCTTTATGACAAAAAAAACATAATTAGAGACCTGGGTGACGCAGGTTGGAGGGAAGTATATGTCCATGGCAAGGATTCCCACATTGGTAGGGCGTGAAGAGGCCATTGAAGTGTATTTTCCCTCTCTTTGTTTTGGGGCCTGTTTGGATGCAAAGAGTGGGGAAGAAGTGTGTGGTGGCGGGGTGTTTGATTTTTTTATATATAAAGAAAGTGAAAGCTGTGGAATTTGGAATTGGAAGTGTAAGTATGTAAGATAGAGTGTTAGGTTTAAGAAGAAATGCTGTGTACCTTCCCAACTAACCACCTTTTTTGGCGGAAATTTTAATGGGTGTTTGTTTGAATGGAATGTGTCATCAATTCTGCAAAAGCAATAATGGATTGCCTGGTTTTGTAGGTGAAAAAAAAAACATCATGGTAGTTCATGATGTTGTTCCTGTTTTTGTATTAATGAATTTTATAGTTTATGGTTGATGAGTTGCTCTACTGTGACAGTTTCAAACTTGAGATTTATGTGTTATTTTAGTTTTCCTATCATTATATGATTGAATTTTACAATAAATAAATTATATTACAAAAAAAGTCATAACGAATAAGTTTTTTTTAAGCTTATAAATTACGCTTTTAATAAATAATTTTATTTTTATTTATGGTAACTTTAAAAATATTGAAATTAAAGATCTTGAAAATGACAAATTAAAAAGAGATTGAGAAAAAAAATTAAGAATATGTTTAAATAGATAAATATCTCTCTGTTCAAATAGAGCTTTCTTCATTTGTAGATTTTTTATTATTTTAGTTAAGTTATTCTAATTTATATTTTATATATATATATATATATATATATATGAATATATAATTGTATTAAATATTTTTTAATAAAATTTTATTATCCGTGATAATTTTATAGAATTTGAATAGAATAATCTCTCATTTAAAATATGTGCAGTATCTAAATAAATGTTTATCATTATTTTAGCATGTGTAAGCTAAATGATAAATATTTATTTTATATAATTATGAATTATAATAAATATATAATATATATTATATAATTAAATTCATTATAAATAGGTATTTTTTATAAATAATTTTATATTTATATATGTGATAAATAATTTATTTTATGGTATACAAGTTTTAAAAGTATTAATTATTTATTTTCTATTTTAAAATCAAGTTGAAAATGACTTACTAACAACCAATACTTAATATATTTGAGTTTTTTTTTTATTTTTTTAATAAAAAAATTAAAAAATCTCAAATATAAGTATTATACTTTATATAAAGTGATTTTTTTTTAATTGAAGTTGTTTTAATTGAATCTTATTTTTTCTTTCAATTTACACAGATTCCAAGTCTCCACGGGTGTTTTTTTAATACTTATGTCTTTGTCCTTGTTTCTTTTCTTTTCTTTCATCTTTTAAAATTTTTAAAATCATTGTGATCCCTTGCTTGCATAGGATAGTATGGTTAGGGTAATTATTAAGGAAGATTAATTATGAAACTTTAAATTTTATTTTGGAGTATAGTTATTTTATTTTAAAATCTCTAATTTTTTTAATATTTTATTTAAATCCTTATCTATCACATGTTTTTAAGTCTTTCTATCCAAACATAAATTATTAGTGTGAATGAAATTTTGGTCTAATATCTCTCGAAATTATATTTTTGTGATTGTTTTGGTTATTTTGATGGTTCGATTAGTTGAAAAGAAAATATTAATTTAAAAAAATTTTCTTGAGTGAAATTTGAAATGGGTTAAATATGTTTTTAGTCCATATATTTTTGGACGATTTTGGTTTTAGTCCATTTTCAAACTAAGGTACAATTTAGTCCTTCAACTTTAGAAAACTCTAGTTTTAGTCATTTTTACCAAATTTTTTTAACTTTATTTGTTGTTTCAAGCACGTTTCATTATAGCATTTGGATTGTTTACACTGTTTGACACATTTTTGCTTCAATGTTAACTGAGAAACGCGTTTGAAACAACAAATAAAGTTAAAAAAATTTGGTAAAAAGGACTAAAACCAGAGTTTTCTAAAGTTGAAGGACTACATTGTACCTTAGTTTGAAAATGGACTAAAACCAAAATCGTCCAAAAGTATAGGGATTAAAAATATATTTAATCCATTTGAAATTATTAATATTTTACCTAGTTGATGTTTAATTTTATACATAATATATAAATAATGCTTAGTCGAAAAGGATAAATCAATTTTTAGAAAATTTGTTGAGGTCAAATGTTTTTGGATCATTTTGAAAAATAGGACGAGATTGTATCTTAATGTTAATATTAACATGATTTTATTTCAACGATAATAGTGCAGAATAAAGTGTAAAACTCCATTATTTTATATATCTAGATGTTAAAAACTTATAGATTAGATCATAGTTACTTTAACACGTATTTTGAGAAGGCTAAGTTGATGTAAGAAAAAATAAAGAAAATAAAAGTTTGATGTCAATTTTAATAGGACTCTAAAAATTTTGCTAGTTATCAATTTTTTTATACTATCATATTCACACGAGAATAGATCCATTAGTTTATGTACTCACTCTACATCTTTTATTCTATCGCTAACTTTTAATATCTTTATGTGGTGGTTAAAAAATTATATCACAAGAGGATTAAGCTTGTAAGTCAATTTAGTAAAATAAGTGAGTTAAAATAGTTTTTAATTTAGGAGTTTGAACCAATATTATTTTTTAAGCTCATAGCAGTCTAATAATCCAATCCCATGGGTCAGTCGAACCAATTTAGAAGTCTGATTTCATAAAAAAAAAATATGAACTCTATCACAATACTTTATATTAACATAATTTGAAAGTTTAGTCAATTTCTGATACAATTCGGTTAAAGTCTAGTATAATTAGATCAATATCTAAAATAGTCTAAATAACAACCTATTTCAACATTTTTCAGCCCGACATAAACACGACAGCTTGATATAAACTTGTTTTATATAAAAAAATATTTAACTTATTTTCATGTGATATTAGACTTTCAATAACAAAAGAAAAAAATTAGACAGATCAGTCCACTAGCTCGCCAACGAATTGGTCCAAATTATAGTGTTTAACTTATGACAGACCAACTCGACTCTTCTTAATTTTGTCAAACTAATATCAGGTCAGACTTAAACCGATCGAATTGACTTATTTTGTCACTCCTATAATTAAGATACACTATTTTTGTAATCAAAATGAAATTTAAATTCTAGATAATTAAATTAGAAAAAGACTAACAAAGAAACAAATTGAAAAATCAAATCTTTGTAAAATATGATCTAGATGCAAAATGAAAAGATTTCACTTGGAAATTTGAAGTGCATATTTTGGAGAAATAATTCTTGTTACCAAGAAGATTATAAACACTTTTTTTTTAGAAATAAATATCTCTCTAATTCTTTTTTTTTCTTCTCTCTTTCATCTCTAATTTTCTTAAAAACAATTATCATCATTTTCTTGATCAAATAATACTATTAGGTTCATGATAAAGTAAATGTCAACTTTGACCTATCAAAATTTATTTTTTGGTAAGTCTCTTTCTGCTCTAAAATCTCCAATCTCTAAATTTATTGACCCTAATTCTCATATCTCTGTTTTTTAAAAAAATATTCTATATATCAATCATTATTTAATGTGCTCTAGAGTATTTTTACATTAGAATTCATTTTGGTGCAAGTGTAAGTTTGTTCTAATATCTCTTATTTTACTTTTATGTAAGTTTATTCTAATCGAGAAAAAAAATTGTCTCAATTAGTTCATATTTCGAAGTTTGAAAATGTTTAATAACGATGCATTAAGTCTCTATGGTTTATTGTACAACCCAAATCTTTTTTACCTATTATTTGGACTACAAGTATTTGTTAGGTAAGAGAAGTTATTTCAAATTGTATTTAAATATGTATTGATTGTAATTGGAAGTAATATGTTTGATTTAACTGGTTTAATTCATGTTAATATATTGTTTTTTAAAACTTACTTATGGCTTAAAAAGGTTTATAACTTGTGTACTATGCTTTTGTTGTTGAATATAATGAAAATTATATTTGGGATTAATTTTTTTTGTGTTGAATGTATACATAGGGTCTTCGATTTATAATAAAAGAAATATGGACTAAGTCCAAAATACAAATAAGAAATAATAACAAACTAACTAAAGATAAAAGATAAATATAAAATAAAGATAATATATCTAACACCCCCATCAAGCTGGTACATACATATGTACCAAGCTTGTTACTAATATAATCCATCAAGACTTAGTGAAAATATTTGTTTATGCACTCGAGTAATACCAACTTGCTAATAATTTGCAAGACGATATACCAACCAAAAAAACTTTCATGAATAACAAATTTAAAAGATTGTTCCATGTAAATCTCTTCTTGTAAATCGCCTTTTTAAACAAGTGATAATAATTGGTTTAAATAGATTATAATTTGAAGTAACTTTGAATTTCTTACATCACAATTTGTTTTAGTGATTAAGTGTTAAATTGTTACTTAACACTTAAAAAGTAACTCATTTTTTAATAACTTAAAAGAATATATATATATATATATATATATATATATTTATAATTTTTGTACAGTTGACTTTTAAAATTACTCGTATATCTCTTTGCATAGGTCAATTTATCATATTTATTATTTTTTCTTTTCTCTTCATTCTCTCACGATATTAACTACTATCCATATGTTATTGCTCTTATTTTTCTAATAAATGATATTTATTATATTAGTTTATGGTTGTTGACTTCGTCAACAAAACTAAAACATCAGAATCAGTCAGGGTTTTATTTTCTCTCAATGATTTCCCCTTTTTTATTTTTAAAATGAGTACTTCCAACAATAGATGCATGTTATGATAGTTCACACTTAATGAAGATAACATTAAAAAACATTAGTTTTAAATCAATTTTACTAAAATAATTTTATTCTTTCATAAACACACAATTTTTACTACCAATATGTAACTTTTTAAAATTATACTAAAATAACTATATTCTTCTAATAATTACACTATTTTGACTGCGATGAAGAAACTAATTAATCTGAAGGCCATGAACAAAATTGATGTTTCATTGAAATTGAGATATGAGAACACCAGTCAATTTAAAAAAAGTAAATGATTAAAAATTGCAATATTGTAAGATGAAATAAGTATTTCATAAAATATCTTCACTTTGTTTAGCAATTTTTATTTTTTATTTTATCTAATATTACAAGAAATTTTATCAAAACCGATTATTCAACTCGGTTTAATTCACAATAAATTAGTTATTTAGTGAGCTAATTTAATTCAGCTCATTTATTAATAAATTCAAAAATTTTGAATTCGATTCGATTTACTATAGATTGGTAAGTTAAATGAGTTAATTTACACTCACTTAATTATAATTTTGCTTATTTCATCACAAAAAAAATAAAAAATTTTAATTAAAATCTGAATAAAATTTAATCCAAATGCAATCTAAAATTATGTTATATTCAAGATACAAGTCAAATTAAAATAAAAAATAAAATACAATCCAAAATCATGTGAAACTTCAAATACAACACAAAAGCACAAATATACAAAACAAATTACTATCTAACAGTAAATCATTGTTGTCACTTATTCATTTGTAATATTAGAGTCTTGAATAGATAAATTCACAAAATAGGAGAATTTATGTTTAAGATTTGCACATCTTTAATATAATTTAAAATTTATGGTAGTTGGTGAATCAACCCGACTTATCACAGATTTAACCTAGATGAACCGAGTTCTTAGTAAACTGGATTCAATTTTGATCTGTGTCAAAATTTGTAATTTTTTCTAATTTAACCAGCTTGAATTCGTGATAAATCAAATTAACCCATATATTTTAACCTGTTTTAACAACACCAATTACAAACTTATATATAAATCAAATATACCCATCTATTAAGGTATATTTAAATAAACTTTTATATATATATATATATATATATATATATATATATATATATATATATATATAATGAAGAAATTTTACGAACTATGACTTGTTTATAAATAACAGAATTTACACAAGTTATTTTGTATTCGTTTCTTGATAATTAATGTTTAACTTAAATTTGTTTCCATAAATTCTTAAATGAAAAAAAAAATTCTTTGCTTTAGTATAAATTAAATTAAATTTATGTAAAAGTTAACAAAAAAAAAATTCCAAATATAGTTTCTAAGAACTTATTAACATGGTAAAAAAATTCCTCAATTATAAGTTAGAGTTGGTATGCGGATGGTTTAGTCCATTTAAGTTGGCACCCTCATAAACCAACATCATAAAAAACTGATCTTTGTAATTTGTATTTTAAAGAGACTTTATTTTTTACAAATTGCACTTTAAAATCCGTATATTAAAATGTTATCCTACATCTACAGAAAATACATTGATATTTTTTATTTTTCATTTGAATAACAATAATTTAATCAATAAATTAAACCATATTCAACCAATAAAAACAAGAAATATAATATAAACTGAACTTGGTAACCCGAGTTACAGTTATTAACCTGCCAAATATAAAATATCTGTAAATATTACCCACTATTAGTTTATGCATCTCTCATCACTTTTTTTTTTTTTCATTTCAAATTAAATTTTTATTCTTTTCATCCTGTAACTGTAATTTTATTAATGATAATAGCTTTTTCAATGATTCTTTGTATTTATTGAGATTCATTAATTTCTATACATTAAATTTAATCAGAATAACTCTAAGATGAAAGTAATGTTATAAAAGGAATTTCGTGTCGTTTCAAGCTAGCTATTAGCTTACATTATTGAGGGTGGACTTAATTGAGTTCATAAAAATACTACCAAAAAGATAAAAGTCAAACTAATAAATTTAATGTTTATTAATTCTTCTAATAAATGTTATTAAATTGGATCTGGTAATGGTTAGTGACTTAAGTACATTGTCTCCCATTAATTAGGTTTTATTGCATACTCTTAATTAGGGTGCATTATAGAGTGGCATTTTGGATAAGGACATTTTTTTTTTTCATTGTTAAATGAATTGTGTATGCAATATGTTATGGAAATAAAAGTAAATATCACATTAAATTTATCTTGTTTATTTATATTTTAAAAATGTCAAATTACAAACTTCTTTTTTATGAATAAACTTTCTAACCTTTTAGAAAAAATCTCACTCTGAAAAAATATATTTAATCAACGTTAGTATGCAGACAAATTATATTCTCAACCAATTTAGGGTTATGATGAATCAACTTCGTAACATGTTTGAATTAATAACTCTTTTTTTCCATTGATTAACATTTAGAGTGTTTTTTACAAGCCATTGAACTTATTTAACTAAACAAGTTTGTCAAGACGTTAACTATTTTTTTTTCTAATTTGTAATTTATTTTTATAAATAGTTTTATAGTATTCTAGACTTATTTGAAATCTCTTTTACTTTTTTTTAAAAAAAAAATATTAAAAGCCTTTCTACGGAAAATCACCAAAATCTCACTTTTCTTTATGATATGGAATTTAAAATTTACTATCCTAAATTTTAAGACGATAAGAAATAAATTATAACCAAATATTTTGTTTCTATTGCACTGAATAGTTTCATATAAGGCTTTTTAAATACTTTTGTCTTCTTTTATCTCTTAAAACGCTTTTTAAAGACAAAATCGTGAATAAACATATGTTTTAAAGCAAACAATACCTAAGATAAGGAGTCTTTTAAGCTCTTTATCAAGGATGACCAATCATTCTTCTTAGATCTCAACTAGAAACTTATGTTCCTATCACATTCAACAGTCTCACATCATCGCTTAGGACACACCCAATGTCCTTACTAAAGCTATTGCGATCAAAGAACAGAAAAAAGATACATAGTAATTTATCCTAACTGTGTCATTCGATGAATTTGAGATCAAAACACAATTAATTACATGTTATCTTTCTACTATGCCATTTCACCTTTATTTGATTTTATAAAAGACTTTCGTAGTAGTTTTAAATTGTAATTGTTTGAGTATTTCACCCTTACTTTATACCTTAGGTGTTTTATCAAATTTATAAGTTTTTCAATTAACTAACTTTGGTAAACAAACTTTTTCCTTATTTTATAAAGTAATTATTAAATAATGGTTAAAATAATTTTTTTTATAGGATCGAAAGTTTCTTCTTTAAAACTAATTCTTTTGAACTTTTTAAACTTTCTAATATTAGTTTGATAAATGAGTGGTTGTATTGAGAAATTATAATCTTGGGAGGTATCAACTATGAAGGTTTTTTTAACATCTTGATGATTAGACATGTGTATTCTAAGATTGTTGGAAAAATTGAAGTATAGTTATAAAAGTTTTTTAATATGGTATATATATGTTGTAATTGATATCTTATGTATGTTGTCTATGTAACTTGTGTTTTTAAATTAATATAACTCAAGTGTTAGGTACCGTGTAAGCGGTTCTTAAGTTAAATGTAATAAGAATGTATATTAAAGGTTATTGCTTGAGTAATATCTAGTCACTTTATTAATAGAATGACTCGTTCAAATAATAATTTATGAATTGAACAAAGAGATCCAAAAATAATTTTTACTCTTTTAGGACACTCAACATCAAAGGGATAACGAAGTGGTGTGTGTGATATTTCTTGAACATGGTAATTGATATACCAAATTGTGTTCTTGCTCAATTATTGATATAAAGTTTGAACAATAGGAGAAGGTCGCTTAGGTGATGAATGAGCTTAAGATGAATGAGCTTAAGACATAACATAATATTAATATATATATATATATATATATATATATATATTAATATTATGTTATGTCTTGTGATGAAATGCATGCAATAATATGATTTAAAAAATTGATATTGTATGTAAATATTTTCATAATATTGTGTTCTTTTATGTGTGTATGACGATAATCCTTTTGGATGTTAAAGCACCAAACTTACTACAAAAATAATATTATAACTTTTTACCAATGGTCTTGATTATGTAGAATGAGACATCAAGTGATGAGAAACAAAAATGAGTTTTATGAGTTAGCTTTAAAGTAAGTGTAATGAATTGTTGAGATTTCTAATCTCAACATATTAGGAGTACTAAACAATTTTTATTTGATAATAAATATAACTGAGAATATTATTACTTTTTATTATAATATCGTGTTAAATATAATTAAATATTCATACCCATATCTTTTAATAAAATTAATAGGAACTAGTTTTAAAGTAAAGTCTTTTATACTTGAATAAGATCATACCATTTAATGGTAACAATAGTTTTACAGGACTTTTATGAAAATTTTATTATCGTCATAAATGTAAATGATATAAAGAGCTTATATTTTCTCTGTCAGTTGAAAAATCTATCATAATATGTTGATTCTATAAAGAATCACGGTAAAAAAAAATTTACTTACTTTGATAGTTTGGATAATAAATGTCATAATATCTTTAATTTCTGTAACCATTAATTTTTCAAATATCATTTTTTATGGTATGTTTGAACTCGACATAAAAGGTATGACTTACTATGATAGTTTACATCACAATTGTCATACTAAGTTGGTTTTTTTTTTTGTTATTGAATAACTGTAATAGTAAGTTGTATTCTTTTTCTTAAAAAATATTTCCTTTTAATTGAGTTTGCTCCATTCATAATAACATCATTCACTTGCATAATAATGTACAATTCTCGAAGAAACTAGTTTATTGATAATTAAATACTCTTATCTAATAAATATTGTAAAAAAGGATAAAATATAGCATTTAGCTTTACATTTAAACAAATTAAAGAATCTATTATAAAAATGAAGTTCGCTTCATCCTAATATCTTCTATATCTAGGTCCTTTCAACGAGGATGAATCATTGAATAACTATACAAAATATGGACTTAATCATTAGAAAGTGAAATCCACACTTAAAAAATTAAATTGTTTGAGTGAATTTTTTATTACCTCCCTCCACAAGTCAATAATATATATATATATATATATATATATATATATATATATATATATATATGATTGTGTGCATGTATTTCATTACATTACATTATATCTATACTTAGTAGTTTGGTTTATGTTAACACTAAATTAAATATGAATAATTAGAATATATTTTATATTATAATTAAATAGTTGTATGACAAATAAGTTATATTAATGTAAATAGTTATATCTTATGAAAGTATTTTAGATTAGGCTTTCTCAAACCCAAAGCTCATAAGGTGTTCTGGAAACTATCTTAGTTGACATTCTATTTAAAATGTAAGTTGTAGTCTTTAATGCTTCTCTCTAGAGTGACTATGGTAAGGTGAAATGACAAATCATATTCCTTACCCTATCATGAAGAGTTCAATTTTGTCTTTTAGCCACACCATTCCTACTAGGTGATGAACTTGACATATTTTGGGATAATTTCACATTTCCTCTAGGTACTTAGAAAGAGACCATGGATGTTGTTCACATGATTCATCATATCTACCGTAATATTCACTACCATGATCAGACCCGATATTCTTAATTCTTTTGTTGAGTTGATTCTCAACTTCAACCTTAAATGATTTGAATCCGTCTAGAGATTGAGATTTTTTATGTATGAGATATAAGTATGCATATCTAGAGTAACTATTTATGAATGATATAAAATATTGTTGACCATTCTATGATGGAGTAGGGAATGACCATAAATGTTCGTATGTATCAATTAAAGACGTTCATAGCTCTATATGCACTTAATCTTAATGTATTGATCAGTTTGTCTTTAACGCATTCAACACAAACATAAAAGTTTGTGAAGTCAATGGAATCCAAGATCTCATTTGACACAAGTTGTTCAACTGTATTTTTAGAGATATGACCTAGACCCTTGTGCCACAATGCTCCTGAATCAGTATCGTCAATTTTACGCTTAGTACTACACAATTCCATATTTAAAAATTAACTATAGGAAGCCTCTATATTAAACATATATGGATTATCATTAGCCAAAAGTGAATCAGTTCAACCAACATTTGAATTTAAAAACAATCTGAATTCATTGTTTCTAAACAAACACAAATAACTTAATTTGTCTAAATAGGAGACTGAAACCAAATTTCGTCTAAATGACAACACAAAAAAACTGTCTTTCAAATCCAAATAAAATTGGTGCATAATAGTAATCTAAAATGCCCTATAGCTTCGATCTCCACTGATTTGTTATCTCCAACATATATCCATATTTTAGAATAATTGACTTATGGTGGCTTATGAACCAAAATAATTAATAATTAATGAGGACTCAAACTTTTTAATTGATTAAGAAATTCCCAATACACTATAGAGTAGTATGTGGAAGCGTACGTGGATTAGCCATTGTAAACAATGTAGATAAAAGAATGATATTTGATCTTCCAACTATGGAGTACCTTTTGTTCCCTCTTAATTTTTCCTTTTAATAGAGATAAAGAGAAAGAAAGAGGAATAATGTATATGTTTAGAGATGGGGACCATAACCCCATTTATGTAACTTTTATCATTTCCTTTTTCTTAAGTTTTAATATTTCTAATTTGGTTCATTATCAAATTAAAATATTGTTTACCATATCTACACAATTAATCTTTTATGACATATACACCTTTAACCATAAATTTATCTTAATTAGATCACTTTAATAAATTAATTAATAAAATATAATAACTTTAACACATTTAATCATTTATTTTATATATATATATATATATATATATATATATATGGAGTTTGCTAACTTATGTAAGCTCTTTTTTCAGTTAGTACATCTTAGCAAAGTGTATCAAATTTTAGTAGACAAAAAAAAAAAACCATTCATAAAAAAACATATTTTAAATACATGGGTATTTTAATAATTTTCATTTTTAATTTAAAATAAAATAAAAAATCAGAAACAATCACCTAACCTTAACTCACCTTCCTCACTTATCCAATTTGTTTCTCTCTCATCTCCATTCTCTCTCTCACCCACACACAACAATCTTCACACCTCAATTTGTTACTCTTGCTCTGTTAGTTTATTTGTTTGTCACTTTAATAACAAAATAATTGATTATGTTGATATTGATTTTTGATTGAAGAGCTGTGTTATATATTTCTCCTTCTGATTATTATTAAATTTGTGAAAAACTAAAGTTTACAATAATTTGGAAAACTCGTTTTCATTAGAGGATTATGATACTTTTGACACATTTATTGTCTCTTCTCCAACTTGATTTCTAATGTTCACAACAACTCTAACCTTAAAAAAAATGAAATATGAAAAACTTATAAGTTGATTATAAAAAATAAGAAAATAAAATTGTAGCACCAAACAATAATATATTCTTACTTATAAGGTTGTAGTTTTGAAATTATTGTAGACTTTAGTTTTTTACAAATTTAATAATAATTAGAAGGGAAAATATATAACACAGTTTTCCAATCAAAAATCAACATCAACATCATTAATTATTTTGTTATTAAACTCGAAAACAAATGAACGAACAACAACAAATTGCGGTGTGCGGGTTGTTGTGTGTGGGTGAGTGAAATTATGGAGATGAGAAAGAAACAAATTGGATAAGTGAGGAAGATAGATTAGGGTTAGGCGAGTATTTATGATATTTTCAATTGGGACTAGCATATAGGGATGACAGAAAAAATGTTGGAGTGAGAGATGAAAGAGAAATGGTTGAGAGGAACGAGGGAGGTGAGCAAGAGTTTGGGTTTTTTTTTTTAGTTTTGAGAATGAAAATTATTAAAATACTTTAACCTTAAAACTTAGAATCGATGATATATTAGGATATTTTTGTTTACTAAATCCCTGTACACATTGCTAAAATGTATCAACTGAAAAACAGGCATACACAAGTTAGCAAATTCATATATATATATATATATATATATATATATATATATATATATAAACCTAAATTGTTATCGCTTACTCTTCATCTCTTGTTTCCAAATGAGAGTAAGGAGAAAGAAAAAGTCTAGCAAGGAATAATATTCGTTCTCACAATGACACAATATAAACAAAGATGATAACTTCTATAAAGACTCAAAAACATTTAAGCTTTTCAAAATGCTGAACCACACACATGATGGTGGGTCTGAACAAAAAAAAACACATGATGGTGCGTCACATGATTTTGATTTTAGTTGCATTTAAGGTGTCCTTTTCGTCCGCGAGTTGATGACTAGAGTTGGTTTAGGGAACTTTCAAGGTTATTTCCTTCTTGTTTGGGACATTGTAAAACCCACAAAGGAATATTACCTCAACTTTCTCCTAAATTTTTGTAATAAAACTTTAAAATAAACATCCATTTAATCCTCAAAAGATTGAAATGCTGACCTGTAAGTCTTTAAATATATTTTTTTAATCAAAAGAACCACGGCTAAAATTTCAGCTATATGCATTTACATTCTTCAGTAAAACTCTTGACAGTTTATATATTCCTAGCTCTAAGTTATATTCTAATGAGACTTGAATATATGTAAATGGGTTTTTTTTTTCTAATAATTCTCCATTTTGTACTTAAGTCCTTTTAACCTATGAAGATACAATTCATAATTGATTCTATACAACCCTTTCATATTAACCATAGTCGGAAAAGTAACAAAAAAATATATGTATTTGATAATGTAAAAAATTTTAGGTGTCTCAAAATATTTTTCAAATCAATAACATGAGTAGAAGTACCACTAATTTCAGCGCGATGATGAGGTAAATGCTAGAACAGCACAACTCAAGAATCAAAGTATATATATTTGACATAATGAATTATCCACATAGTTTCTGAAATCAATCATACAAATGAAGGAATAATGTATGTAATTAATTATTTTTACTTGCAGAATTCACACTTCATGGAGTCTTCCAAGACCCACAATCCTGAAGAATAAATGAAACTCAACGGATAAACTAAACCTCAATTGTTTTTTGGTTGATGGCAAGATATCTCCACCTCTCTTTCTCCACAAAATCAGCATCTAGGAATCTAGCAACAAAAGCCCAAAGCTTATACACATCTTCAAAATTAGCAAGGAAGCCAAGTGCAGCAGTAACCACAGTGATTCCAACCCTGTCTTTCTTCTTGTTGGTTGCTGTCACCACTTTGGTTTGTAGGACTTTTCCCTTCTCTTCTGCATACTTATCTGCAAACCAAATATGATGCAGGAATGCATAACTGATAGAGATGTTGCTTCTATCAGCAAGTTTCTGGACAAGTGCAGGCTCAACTCTTTCACCTTTCCAATCAAATATATTGAATGCCAAAGCTGGCCCTCTGTCAAATTTCACCTTTGGACCATAAATCTTGACCAAAGGAACCCCTTGTGTATTAGGATGCTTAAGCTTCAACATAGAGTTTACCAGCCAGTTGATAAGGTACCTTGACCTGTTAGTGATGAGAATCAATCCCAAAGAATCAACTTGGTCTAAGCACCCACATTGGATGCCATTTTCTTGGACATTACTTTTCTTAAGGGTCTGAACTTGCTCTTGTATCTCCTCAATTTCAGAACCTTGAGGAGCTTTTAGATTTGAGTCAGTTGCTTCTCCTTCTTCAACTATTTCAGATTGTTTAGTTTGCATTGGACCTGATAAAGATGACAAAGGAAATGGTTTCTCTTCATGTGGGGATGTTGATGTTGTATTGTGTATAAGTTCTAAGTCAGTGGCAGAAGAATAATCTGATAATTGACGAGGCTGCTTTTCTTGTACAAGGCTGACAATTCCTGCTGAAGGGGAAGATTCCAAGCTGGAAATGGCGGATTTCTTGATGAAAAGGCATCCAAATCCAGAAGGGTTTGCCCCAAAGACCTTATAGAAAGAGCAAATAAGAAAATCTGGTTGAAATAGAGAGAGGCCGAAGCAGTCCATGTCTTTTGGCCCTAATGCGCATGCATCAACCAACACATGCCATCCATTCTCCTGTGCTATGCTCATCCACAGATAAGGATATCTTGCTCCTGTCACTCTTGAACCAAGTGGGAAAACAAAAAGGCCTTTTCTTTTCTTCTTCTTTCTCCTACTCTCAATCATCTTCCTCAACTTTTTTGACTGAATCCTCAGCCTAGGCCATGAGAACTCTGCTGACATGGCCCTGGCACCTCTCTTCTCTGAGGAACTAATCATTGCTTCCGCCGCCTCGCTCTCATAGTCATATACCGTCAGAAGCCTCCTACTAGTTTGGAATTGGTATGAATCTGCCACAAGTTTGAAAGCAGAGGTTCTGTTTGCTGTGAAAACAATAAAGTAGTCATTTTCTGATATGTTAAGGAAGCTCATGATTCTCTTTCTCATTGCACCCTCAAATTCTGAGTCTTGTCCCCCATGAAGCAACAAAGTCTTTAAGCTACCAGTTTTGGAGTGTATGCTAAAGAAAGGAGCATCTGAGCAGGTAGGTTGAAATTGGGGTGTTTGAGGAACTGAAGAAGAGGGTAATTGGCCTTTTGATGAGTCATGGCGTTGAAGCTGAGAGCAAGAGAAAAGGCCAATGCCAATGTAATCAAGGCAAGTTTGGCTGGAGAGTGACAGGTGGAAATAGTCCTTGGCTCTAACATAGTCAACTTGTTCAGTATCAGAATACTGAGGGAACACTTTGCTGAACTCATTGAATGATTCATGAAGTGATGGAAGAGACTCATGGTTTGTGAATTGAGTGTTTGGGAATATAGATGATGTTGTTGTGACTGCAAAACTGTGGCGCCACTCTGCAGAACTGTTCCTGAGTTTTGCTGTTGTGTTGCGTGATGAAATTGTAGAGTTGAAAAACGGGGTTGTGCAGCTGCAACAGCATTGAGGGCATTTTTGTGAGGCCTCATCATGGGTCTGCATTTTCTTTTGTTTCTTCACTGAGACAAGTTTGGTATATATGTATCAGTTTGACATTTTAACAGTTATTGCCTATTGGATTTGTTGATGCTTTGGGCCATTCGGCATAGGAGAAGAGCACATAAAGACAACAACGGAATCCCTATTCTTTTTGTTTATAATATTTTTGACTTGGATTTAGCTGGCTGATACGGCAATGTATGATGAAAGTTGAAACTATCGAAAGGGTCATGTAGTTCAATTTGGACTTGGTCTTGCATAGTTTGCTTGCTTTGCCTAGTTGACATGTTAATACTTACTGGCCAATCAATCTGAACCCTTTGATTTGGTCTATTGATAGTAATGTGCATATGATTTTGAAAATTTCCTTTCAAGAACTACTTAAAAAATTTATATGTTTCTTGTTGCACGTAATTGAAGTGTTTATTAAGTTGTACTTTGGTGGATTGCCCCTTTCCCTTCCAATACCAATTGTTTCTGTTATTTTGGTGAGTCTGATTTGTCCATTTGTATTAAAATATTGCCGGTGATCACCCTTAACTGTATAAATTCATGCATTTGACATAAGCAAAGATGAGAGAAAATCAAGCATTTGACATAAGCATTTGATATATAACACGCTTAAAATTTAAAATAAGTCCTGTTTTCGAGAGAGTAATATTAGAAATGAGATCATGATTCAGTCATCAAAGACATAAAAATAACAGATAGGAACCAGAAAAAACGGAATCATAGTTTTTGGTTTTCTGATAAGAAGTAATGGGTGAGATATTATTGGTGGTGTTAGAAGGATGAGATTTGATCATGGTTTGGTTGTTAGTGTTGTGTGGAGTGGAAGCAAAAAGTAGTCTTTTTTAATTTGCCATTATGTAAGGCTGAGAGGTTCAGTTTCAGAGAAAGAGAAGTGAGATATTGTCCTATTAAATAAAGTACTTTTTATTTTATTTCTTTCTGTTAAAGTTCAACACTTTTTATTTCCTGAATTTTTCTTATTTTTGTTGTTAGCTCTTAATTTTTATTTATGTTTTTATCCTGTTGTTTTTATTTGTTAACCAAGAAGTTTCAAAAATTAATCATATGTATTCTTTTTTATAAATTACAATTTTTATTCATCACATATTCATGATTATGTTGGACCACTGAAAAAGAGATTTAAACCATAGCTTTCAAAAACAAAAATGTAAACATTCCGTTGGACTTTGTGTTGATGGAACAAATCATGACACTTTTAACATTCTTATTATATACGTCAGTTTTAAAATTATTCTAAATAATAGTAGACCAAAAACATTGAACAATTTGTTTTAGAATTAAAAGTCATTAAACCTAGATATATTTTATATATGAATTGTATGTTTATAGAACCAGAAAAAATTTATAATTTATTTTTCACATCTATTAATATAAAAACTTAGAAAATAATATTTTAGAAATGGTAACGATTTAAAAATAATGAGACTTGAGTTATTTTAATATTAAAGAGTTTTAATATAAATAGTTTCTTTCTGAAGAATATTTTAAAACATACAATCTCTTTATAAACCACTTTTCTAGAGTTATTTGACTTTTCTTTAGAAGTTCTCACTCTCGGTTAATCTGTTTGAAGATCCGAGACCACTTGAGTGATCTTGAGGTAAGATCTTCAAGTTTATCTGAACAGTTTCTCAGATAGAGTAAGTTGGTTTCTACTCCTTTCTTTAGTCAGTTTCGTTTTTCTTCTGCATGTAAGTTTTTCATGGTTGTATGTATTGTTTGAGTCTTCTATAAGATTTTCTGTTGATCATCAGTGGTCCTAACCGTATGTCCTAATCATGTTTCCTTTGTTCGTCGGAACAAATCGGGGTTCCTATTCATTTGGTGCTATTTTAGGCCTTTTAGAGCAGTTTGATCATTTATAAGGTAAATGAAGCTATATACCATTGTACTCAATTTCTTATATAATTTGATTTGTGTGTGCATGTTTAATGATATGTGATTGATTGTAATTAGTGTTTTAATTGATTAAGTCACTATTGAAATCTATTGTAGATTTTATGATAGTGTATGGTGTGATATGTTGAAATTGGTAATTTCGTATGGTAAATTTGTTATGGGCAACTTCTTATTTTGTATTAGGCTTTGATGGCCCGTGCAGAATAAAAGTTTTGTGGTGGATTGGTCGTTTGACTACTAAACTGGGGTTTAGAATTAGATTGCTAAACTGATTAGAAAAGGGTCTACACTTAATGGTTTTGACAAGTGAAATTCTATGGGAGTTGTTCTTGAGTGAGTTAAGAGTTAGGAATTTAAGTTTGTGTCATTTAAGACTTGGTTAGCTTCTTGTTTTGTTGAAATTTGATATTTAGGTATGCAAAGTATGTAATTGGGTTGTGGTGAGTGTTGGGTTGATCTCATGGATTGAGTCATTGACCATTTGAGCAAATTGATATCCAAACCAAGGTTTAAACACGTTTTCTAAAACAAATACAAGAATTAAGATACTAATTTGATCTTTTGGATAAGACTTGAGTACACACAGATCAAGAATTAGAGTTGTTGGTTTCTGATGTGGCGTTGAGGGGCTTGAAGTAGTGTTGAGTGTCACGAAGTCGGAGAGCCACCAACCTTTAAGGCGTTGAGCATTGCGAAGATAGTGAGATCTCTGTGTTCTTGACACTGAGGGGAAACTCTGGACTGTTGAGCGTTGTGCTATCTGTTTGGTGGGCACTAAGCAGTAAAAAGTAACGTTGAGCACCACTTCTCTATTGTAGGGTTTGAGCTTTTATTTCTATTAATTCGCAAGGTGAGTGACTTGCTCGTTGGGAACTAGTGTAGTATTAGGCCTCTATTTTGGGTTTTCCTTTAAGTTTTTTGTACTTTCAAAAGTTGATTTGGTTTAGAATATTTTATACAGATTGATCATATTAATGTGAATATTGAATGTGTTAATGGTTGATGAATATGGTGGTGTGTATGATGCTACTTCAAGTATGATATGAGAGTGATAATGAATTCTGGTTGTTAGTATAATTTGTTGGGAATGCAAGTGCGAGTCCAAGTCCCACATTGGATAAAACTGAGAAAATAGAGCACTATATAAAGATGAAAGACCCGTTAACCCATTGCCTTAAGGTTTTGGATAGAGAGTGGTGTTGATCCTTTATATGGTTGGACTTATATCTCATTGGTGTTTGTATCTCCCCGGTGAACCTCCTCCTTGATAAGACCCAACAGTGGTATCAGAGCCGATGATTAGTATTGGTGACTGGCTCAGACGAGTATAATGATCCCTATATCGAAAGTCTTCCTGGCAAAAGGTTCCAGGTAAGCGTGTCCCGTTAAGATGAACGACGGTATGAAGGACTACTCGTGGTTGTGGTTAGATGGGAATGCTTCCGCTGGAGGAAGAGTGTACCAATGTGGAAGGGACTCACCCTTGAGGGGGAGATTGTTGGGAATGCAAGTGCGAGTCCAAGTCCTACATTGGATAAAAATGAGAAAATAGGGCACTATATAAAGATGAAAGACCCGTTAACCCATTGCCTTAAGGTTTTGGGTAGAGAGTAGTGTCGATCCTTTATATGGTTGGGCTTATATCTCATTGGTGTTTGTATCTCCCCGGTGAACCTCCTCCTTGATAGACCCAACATAATTGATGTTTGGCGTAATTCCATGGACCTCGTGGTGAGACTCCATGGTGGTGCTCAATAGTTATGTGTTTGGCGTAATTTCATAGATATTATGAGTAGATTTTATGGTGGCGTTCCGTAGTGTGATGTGTTGATATAGGGACTCAGTCTTGGAAGTTATCCTAACACTCTAATAATCATTCCATCTCAAGTAGAAAATGAGGGCTATGTGGTGAGGAGTAGCTATAGGTCCTAGTCTATTGTTTGATTCTTTGGTCATAGGTGGTAGACGAACTAACCTTGTGTGGTAGCTTAGGTGGACAAGATGTTTCACCACCACAAATACAAAACTTGTCATAATCTAACATCAATACACATATCTGGATGGTCAAGTCTAGTATATATGAATACATGTGTTAGGATTCATTGATATGTATGTTTACATGTTTTAAAACCTATATAAATGTTATGAAACCTCTTTTGGTACATTAGCTTATCATTTCTTCTTTGTTTGTTTGTTTATTTCCTCTTATTTGCAATAATCACATATAAAGATGTTTCAGTTAGTTCGATGTACGTGAGAGTGGTGATGAAACTTAGAAGTAAACAATTCTATTTTTTGTTTTATTAGTATTAGAAATCAACATTTCACTTTAATATTTAGTGTAATAAAATTCTTAGAGGTGTAAGATTGTGTGGCATGTGTATATATTTGATTTTATAGATATATATATATATATATATATATATATATATATATAACATAACCGTAATAATTCTATGCACATTTTTTTTTTAAGAATTTTGATCTTCTCATTCCTTTGTAACATCTTCTTTACTAGTTATATATTATTAAGATGAGATGTAACACTTAGTAATTTTCATAATTTGTTTATAAAGTTTTTATTTTTTATATTACGTGATATTTTCAACACAAAGGTTGAACTATTATTAATTTGTCTGGATAAAGCTTGCATTATTGAATTATAAAGGTATGGATACTATGATTAGACAGGGAAAGATAAAGGATTCATTAGTACGACTAGATAGTAAGGCATATTCATGAAGAAGCGAAGACAAGGGGATAAATTTAAATGTTCTTGTATAAAGTGTGTGCAATTATTGGAAAAGAAGAAAAAAATGTTGCATGCTATACAACAAATTATTATTGGATGTGGGGACAAACCAAAATATTGTATTGATTTCCACAACTTAGAGATAATGTTTGATTAATGAAGTCATGTTTTTTAAGGTTTTAATTATCAATTTTAGAATATTATATTAATCGTATTCATAGATTAAAAAAAAAGCAGGTTTTATATAGATATAGATATATACATTTGAAAAAAAGAAAAAAATTTCTCCTTACATATATAAGAAATAAGAAAAAGTGAGAGTAAAGCATACGTAATAAGAAATAGGTTAAGATAATTTAACTAAAAATTTAAACTTCTTACTGTATTATTTCTTTCTTAAAATAAAATATTTTTGAAAGTTTATAAAATAAAACTAAAAAATTCAACTCCTTTCTTTTCAAGAAAAGTAAAATTTAATTTCTTTTACTTTATTTAATAATATATTTTTTAAAATACCTTCATTTTAACATCTGAATTTTGGTTAAACTACTATAATATATATAGCTTTTGTTTTGCAAAAAGCATTTTAAGAAAAAATATTAAGAATCTAAAATTAGGTTGTTGAATGAAATATTATCAGTAGATATGATTGTAAAAAAGTGATAATGCCATATAAATTTAATTTGTTATCATATTATTTTCTTAAGTATTATTTTTCGTCGCCATGTTAATCTTTCAAAAGGAATTTGATAAAAATGTAGAAAATTTCTTCTTAAAATATAATAATCTGGCACTAAATTAAATCTTCAAATTTCATTCACCTCCATTTTAATCCTTCGAATAAATTA
Source organism: Vigna reflexopilosa (assembly GCA_027742785.1). Classification (NCBI taxonomy): domain Eukaryota; kingdom Viridiplantae; phylum Streptophyta; class Magnoliopsida; order Fabales; family Fabaceae; genus Vigna; species Vigna reflexopilosa. The sequence goes on along the minus strand of CM050928.1, from coordinate 27,672,654 downwards.
TTAAAAGGTCATTTCTTAGAATTTTGAGAGACTAGTAATGATAGATTATAGGTTTCTATAATAAGAAAAAAATATAATTTATCGAATGTTAAAATTTATCAGTAATAACAAAATTTCACAAATAAAATTATTTTTTTGAAAAAAAAATTAAAAATCTGTTATAAAACATTAGTTGGTAAATTTTATCAACTATTAAAAAAATTCATAAAAAATAAATATATATTAGCAGTTATTCGTTAATAGTTATAAATGAAAATATATCCTTAAATAATTATTTATCAGTAATTATTGTAATTTAGTTTTGTTTAGAATCTTTTCGATACTTTACTGATGAATTTTGTTTTCTTAATAAAATTTTCTCCATAAATATAAAATTTCTTATAATATTAAATGATAAAAAATTTAAAATAATCAATAGGTTAACATTTAAAATTTAAAGGCACTGTTGATGATTATTTTTTTAAATATACTAACAGTAAAATTTTAGAAGAACAAATTAAGGTTAATCATCACACAAATAAATTACTAAATTAAGAATTTTCTTAAATTTGAAAAGGTAAGATAGTTTTAAAAGGCACTTATTTAAAGTGCTTGTTCGACAAATGATTAAGGTATATTTAACATCAATTTATTTTATAAGCCAAAAGTTAATTTTGATATGATTAATTCGTCGTTTGCCTAAATGGAACCGAACCTTGTACAACTTATGTTTATATATATATATATATATATATATATATATATATATATATATATATATATAACGGGTAAGAAGTTTTTAATATATAAGCTATATTGACTGTGTGTGTGAGTAAAATTAATCAATATAAAGTATCATACTTCCTAAACCTACTTTGCAAATTGCAACTTTTGTAGACGATATGAAAAGTTTATTTTCAATGTTAGTTTTTGTTTTATTTAATTAGGAATTTGATTCTAATATTTAGGTTTTTCATTAGTTTTGATTTTTATATTTATTTTTTAATTGAGTTTCAATGTTTATTAAATAGATTTGATGTGATCAGTTATATTTGTGTTAATTTTATTTGAAAGTAATTATAATAAAAAATGACATAATTAGTAATTTAGTCTGAATATTTTTTTTCTATCTCAATTGAGTTTTTTTTAGTGTGTTTCCAAATATCTTAAAAATGAATCCAAAAGTCAAAATTAGTTTCATGTGTCCATCTTCATTAATGCAAGATGAAGATCTTAATATATGATTTTGGATTTGAAGGAGGAAATCTTGAATCTGGAGGAGGCGACCTCGGTGAGATTGTGTCGTTGACAAAGAGTTTGGTCTGAGAAGGAAAATAGAATTTGGACACACACACCTAACAATGTTAATACTGTTGTCACAAAGGGAGCCATACTAGTACAAAAAAAATAGGGACAAAAATAATTATAGGTCTAAATATAATAATTAAATTACTAATTAAGTCTTTTATTAAACTCATAAATAATTACTTTACAAACAACGTTTAAACCAAATTAAGAAAAGAACTCTATTTAAAAAATATTGTGACTCAATTAATTCAAAAACAAATATAAAAATCAAAACAAATCAAGAACTTAAATATAAAAATTAAATTACTAATTAAACTTTAATTATTTTACTACAATCATTATTAAAGATACTCTTTTAAAAGAGCATGACTAAATTTTTTCTAGAGCTGTTAAAGTGGATTACAATTCGCAGGTTAACTCGACCCACCACGAGTTTGAATCGGGTTGGTGATAACGGTTGATTTTAAGTATTTTTGTGTGTATATTTTGTGAATAAATCAACTCCTTCATAGCTTTTACCTTGTTTTATCCTCAAGTTTAGTGTGTTTTCTAGTTTTCTTGTGTTTTATTTAGTATATGCTTGTTTTTACCTCTAATCTATTTGTTTGAGTGTGTGAAATAAATGAATAGGAAGCAATTCTAGTGGAGGAAAATAAGCAAGAACTCAAGAGAACATGTTTTGAGACAATAAAAGATCAATTCGAAGCAAATACTCATGTTGGACACCTTTGGAATTGCACAAGAACTTCAAATTTTAAAATGTTGTCAAAACTGCCTGTAGCTGAGCGGCAGCTGAGCTATATGTCTCTGGATTGCTGGCACTAGGGTGCAGCTAAGCGCTCTATCACTGGAATTCTACCGCTGGGCTGCAGTTGAGCGCTTTGTATCTGGAATGTTGTAGCTGGGCTGCAGCTGAGGTGCAGTTGAGTGGTGATGACGTTGATGTGTCAAAATGGGTTATTTAAACATGAGTCTCACGATTTTTTAGGCATTTTTCTCCTCCTACACTTCATTCTTCACCTAGAGAGATTGGGAGAGGCCCTTGGAGGCTGTTTGGGGTGTTGAGAAGTTCTCCCACTCTTCCTTGGGTCTTCAAGCTTCATCAATGATGATTTTGTTGGGAATGCAAGTGCGAGTCCAAGTCCCACATTGGATAAAAATGAGAAAATAGAGCATTATATAAAGATGAAAGACCCGTTAACCCATTGCCTTAAGGTTTTGGGTAGAGAGTTGTGTCAATTCCTTATATGGTTGGGCTCAGATCTCATTGGTGTTTGTATCTCCCCGGTGAACCTCCTCCTTGATAGACCCAACAGTGGTATAAGAGCCGATGGTTAGTCTTGGTGACCGGCTCAGACAAGTATAATGATCCCTATATCGAAAGTCTTCCTGGCAAAGGGTTTCAGGTAAGCGTGTCCCGTTAAGATGAACGGCGGTATGAAGGGCTACTCATGGTTGTGGTTAGATGGGAATGCTTCTGCTGGAGGGGGAGTGTACCAATGTGGAAGGGACTCACCCTTGAGGGGGAGATTGTTGGGAATGCAAGTGCGAGTCCAAGTCCCACATTGGATAAAAATGAGAAAATAGAGCATGAAAGACCCGTTAACCCATTGCCTTAAGGTTTTGGGTAGAGAGTGGTGTCAATTCCTTATATGGTTGGGCTTAGATCTCATTGGTGTTTGTATCTCCCCGGTGAACCTCCTCCTTGATAGACCCAACAGATTTTGCCCCTTTTGGGTTGAGGAAGAAGATGGGTCACGAATTCGAGACGGAATTGCGAAGGGGAGGCGCAAATGGAGCATGAAGTAACTGCCAAGAACCTTGGGAAAGACTGTGCATCTTCTCTTTGGTTCCAATTTCTTCCTTATCTCTTCAATTTTGTAGAACCCTAAGTTTTCCACCATGGAGGACTTTTCCTATTTGTTGAGATTAGTTATAAAACATAGAATTCTTATGTATTTTGTGATATTAATGATATATGTTTTTCCAATTCATGTTAGTATTCAATTTCTATGTTTAATGCTTGTTTTGGATTGATCACCCATGCATGATTTGTGGTTTTTGATGTATTTAGAAATATGATTTGAACCTAGAATTGAAATTAAATACCTATTGGATGGAATTGAGATGTTTGTGAATGCATAAGAATGAAATGGATGAATTATAGTCTTGACAAATTGTAAATACACTATGTTAAATTTCTTGCACACCAACTATTTGATAAAATACCGAAAAGAGTTTCTTGTATTGTTTTGTGCACTTTGATGTCTAATTGAGTTATGAAAGGAAGAGTTGCCATGTGTTGCACAAGTACCTTGGGAGAGAACAATATTTATCACTTGCTACGTTGCGACCGGTGCACTTGTCGTTGGTGTTGCAACCAACAGTTGGGTCTGAAAAAAATGTATTTTTTTTATGCAGGTCAATTTTTAACCCGTCTCATTTAAACCCGATTCATCCGGATTGAACCGTGGTGAGCCCGGGTTGGCTCACCAACCCACCTAATTTTATTTTATTAATTTATTATCTTATGAAACCCTAAAAAATACCATCTTGCTCATTATACGTTGATTGTATTGTACATTTTTTAATTATTTTGAATTGTCTTGAGTTTAACATCATTTTGGGAGTGAAATTTATTTAGATTTGAATTACCAAATGTTTGTAATATTTATTTTAAAAAAATTATAATTAAGTGAGTTAGTGAGCCAACCCATTTAACCTACCAACATGTGGTGGGTCAAGTCGGGTTCAAATTTTTCTGACTCGTTAATCAATGAGTCGAGTTGGGTTAGCTCACAAGTGACCAACATGTGCTAGGCCGGACCGGATCGGGCTGGGTGGCCCGTTTTGACAACACTAAATTTTTTCTATGATTATAGATAATAATGTTTGTACGAGGTACAAAATATTATATAACTATGTTTCCTAATATTATATTATACTTTTATTTATAACATCTCAAAGTAACTTATATACTTATCAAATTTCACTAGTAATATAAAATATAAGATATAAGCATAGAAAATTAGTTAATTATAAAATAATTAAACTTAAACATACCTAAATAGACTTAATTGGTAATTTGATCATTGTTTTTAGAATTTTAACTCAATTGAGTTTTTTTTTTAAATAAAGTCAATATGATCCCTTGTGTTAAATTAACATTATCATTATTTGAAAGATGATTACATGTTAGTCCAATAAAAGACTTAATTAGTAATTTGGTCCTTATATTTTTTTTAACTCAATTGAGTCTCTATATTTTTTACATAGAGACAATGTAGTTCATTTTCCTATAACGTCGTCTTCTACAAATCTAGGAAATTAATCCAAAAGCCACAATTAGGTTCATATGCCCACATTTGACAATGCAATAGACAAAAATAGAAGATCTTGGATTTGCAATTTAAAGGAGTTGATATTATATCTAAAGGAGATAATCTTGGTGAGATTGTATTGCTAGATAAGAAGGGGATGAAGAGAAAGAAAATGGTTTGGACTCACACGTGGTTGCCTTCTAATAGTGTTAATATTGATTTTACAAAAGGAAACATATTGTTTTTATTTAAACAATATAGAGACTCAATTGAATAAAAAAATATATGGATGAAATTAATAATTTTATTAAACTGACACGTGGTTATCTTTCCAACGACATTAATGAAAATTTAAGATAAAGAATCATATTGACTCTAATCAAACAAATTTGGACTCAATTAATTACATAATTGGGAGAAAAAGTACAATGCCTTGCCTAAGGAATTAGAGGAGGTCGAGTGGGAAGTGATGCTTCAACATGAGGTAGGCTTCCAAAAAGCTCTTAACTAGGTGACCTACTTTTATGACATCCCTCTTGACTGGGGTAAATTTGATGTACAGAAAGCCTTTTACAATGGGGAGTTGATGCCTCATCGTGACATACATTCTAATCACAAAGATGATGTTATTGAGGTAGTTGATAAGGTTCCTTCTCCTCCCCCGTTCAAAAAGAAGTCGTGTAGGAGGTTATGGCTAGAGCTGTCAAAATGGGTTACATTTCGCTGGCCAACCCGACCCACTATGGGTTTGAGCCGGGTTGGGTCTGAAAAAAATGTATTTTTTATGCAGGTCAATTTTCAACCCAACTCATTTAAACTCAGCTCATCCGGGTTTAACCCATGGTGAGCCGGGTTGGCTCACCAACCCACCTAATTTTATTTTATTAATTTATTATCTTATGAAACCCTAAAGAATACCATCTGGCTTATTATACGTGGATTGTATTGTACTTTTTATTATTATTTTGAATTGTCTTGAGCTTAACATTATTTTGGGAGTGAAATTTATTTAGATTTGAATTAGAAAAAGTTTGTAATTTTTTTTATTTAAAAAAATTGTAATTAAGTGAGCTAGTGAGCCAACCCGTTTGACCCACCAACACGTGGTGAGCCGAACCGGATCGGACTGGGTGGCCCGTTTTGACAATACTAGTTATGGCCCTGTCGAATGTATAACTTTGATCTTTATTTTGCTTTGTCAATTATAACAGTTAATTTGACGTGTTTTATGTGTATATTTTTGTGAATGAATCAACTCATCTGTAGTTTTTATCTTTTTTATCCTTAAGTTTAGTATGTTTTTATGTTTTCTTATGTTTTAGTTAGTATATGTTTGTTTTACCTCTAATTTTTTTGAGTGTGTGAAATAAAATTATAAGAAAAAAGTTTGGTGAAGAAAAACAAATTGAAACTGAAAAAATCATGATTGGATTAAAAATAATAATTTTTTTTGACAAATACCCATTTTAGGGGCACTATAATCGCACGTAACACTCACCTATAGGATTATATGGTCATGGACCACTTCTTAAATACCATAGCGAATATCTTCACTACTCGCAACATGTTCACTGTCAAAGTAGCCATTTCCACCCTCTTTCGAGATTTCATTGTCGTTTTTCCTCACTAACATTGTTATTATTCACTTCTGACACTGCCATTTTTCGTTTCCTATCATACCATATCCTAATCGCTTATCACAGTTTGTTTCTCATGAATTTAACTCTAGTCTAAAATGTCTTTTGTCTTATCACCGATAATTAATATGCATAATCTAAATAGCTTGTCCTTCCTTTTTGTCATTCTAACTTCTACGTGACTACTCCAACCACTCACCATTTCACTTTCTTAAGAAAACTTATTATTTAAAACACAGTACATGCATCCTTCATGTATAAAAAAAATTAGTTCATCGTACCTATATGTCACTGGAAGAATGTTGTTGTCGCTGGAAAAAATGTTGTTACTGTTATGGTTGGTTAAGGCTATATGTAGGATTGTAAAGGTTAGAAAGTGAATATTTTTTGAAGGGTTCAACAAATGAAAGTGAAAACATGAATGTATTTTGGGTAAGTTAAAACACTTTTTTAAGTCATTTAAAAAAGTTATAGATGTAAAAATATTCATTGTCTCAAGTAAGAGATGTAAAAATAACATTTTTTAAGTTGGTTAGAAAAATAATAGATATAAAAATACTAATTTAAGTTGATTGGATAAATAACAGATGTAAAACTATATTTATTTAAATGTTAGTCAACAACAACTTCACTGACTAACTTTTATTTATCAAACTGTTATCTAATATTTTTAAGTTTGTTTTCTTCTAAAGAAACTTAAATTCTCAAATTTTATACGTTTATTTTACATTAGTGTCATTCATTATACTTTACACTTTTATTTTAGATATCTATACAGCTTCAAAAATTCTGAAAATTTTTCTCATGTATTATTGTATTGTAGAGTGATTTTTCATAGTTTCAATAAGGAAAATATTAACAAAATTAAGAAAAAAAACTTACCATTTATTTGCCTTCAAAAGTCCAAATAAATCTTTTACTTCAACCCCATAAAACTACTTTATGCGTGATTCCAGAACTTTGATATGTCTCCATTAAAGTTCTCTATTCAGCATTGTGTGACCTGTGACGCACTACCACATCAGAGTTGGTGAATATTTTCTTACCATTTGCTATTGAATATTATTCAAATGAGACCTGACTCAGATTGGTTTATATGTATAGTTTTAAGGATTAATGTATAATACCTGAATCAGATTGTGCACTGTTCATGATTACTTTAGGTAAGAGTAGAAAAATTGGTTTCTCCAATAATAGCCAGGCAAAGAGCATGCATGCAGCAGAACATAGGAAAGTCAAACATAAGACAGACAAACATAATTGTTCCAGAGAGTAAACATCACTCTGCTAGTTACATCAAATTATTATTTCTCATAAGTTTAGGGATTACATTGATGGAAACTGTCATTCTCACAAGGAAATGTAATGAAGAAGAAAAACAAAACTTCCCTTAAAAACTAATGAAGATACAAGAGACTAAAACCAATGAGATGCATTTCCATTAACTTTTGATTACCTTTAATCTGCCACCATTGTATGAGATTAAGCTAAAGCAGCCACAGGGCAACTCTCCTTTGGCAAGTTATTGACACTGACTTTTGGAAGCTCCAAAAAGGTTGATCCTTCACCTGCCAGGAGAGAGGTGCCCTATTGCTGATTTGCTTAAGTTTTCAGCTTGAATTGGTGCTTGTGTTGTGTATTGAATTGTGTCTGGTTTGTGTGTGTGACACTTGATCAGTCTTTATAGCAAAGAAGATGGAATAAACCACTGAAACATTGGCATATGCTAGGGTTATGCTGAGGATATCCATTCAGCAAAAGATGTTTTACTTTGGCTGACAATTGTACAGTTTTTATGCTCATAAATTGCTGATTCTTGATAGCCAAAGGTCACAAAGCTTTATTGGTCCTTCCCAACATTTTCAGATTCTTCTGTACTTTAAAGAAGAGAAGTGGAGAAAAGAAGTTGTACCAAAATCAGGGTATATTTTAATCTTTTATCATATCAGTGTTGCTGAGTGGCTGGCCCTCACTCTCATACAATAACTTTCAACTTTTTTTTCTTTATGTGTTTTGCTTTAAATGTGTCCTGGTTTAACCAGATTTTTTGGGCTTTTATGCCTTTTGATATCAAACATTTTCCGCTGTTAGAGATTTTTATGGCTCATTAGTCACTGCAAGATGTTGTATGTAGAGTTGATGTGGACAAGACTTTAGGCCATTTTGCAGTACAGCTTGCTAATGCATCTTTTTCTTCATTATCATCCAGCACTGCTTGTCTTTTAGACCAGCTTATTCAGTAATTAATCATCTATATTATTTTGTAATGTGTCTTAAGAATGCTGCTTCACATCATGACACAAATATGACTAAGAATGAAGCTGGATTCACGGCAAAATCATCATTTTTGTGCACTTTTTTTAAAAAAATTATGAAAACGGATAGTTTTGAAAAAAATTACAAAGATTTTTGCATGTAAACTTTGCAAGTTTATAAATATAATGAATGAAATGAAAAGGGTGAATGAAGCAATAGCATATGCTTGAGTTATGCCATGGATATCCTAAGAGTTTATTCCTTTGGGTTCATCTGTCTCTTCATACTTCCTTTTTCCTGAGTTGTGTAAGGGAAATCGATTAATGAGTATTTATTCAATGTTCTTTAATTTCCTTCTCTATGGAATTCCTTTTTCAATCTTCAGATTTGGTGAGAGAAAAGCCACAGAGACTAAGTCACCCAGAAGCTTCATTCATGCCTAAAAATATATTTTTATAATATTTTCTCTGTTCACTTTAAACATGATGAGTCAACAAGAACAAAAAAAAGATTGATAGGGTCACCTTACCAACATTAATAAAACAAAAGAGCAAAATAAAAAAAAAATAAAATAAAAAAGTGCAACAAAAATAATTTGAATAAACAACGCTAAAGTCCAAATTATTTGTGCAACATATTATGTTTTATGAGACATATCAAACTAAGTTGGACGGTCATGTTTTCTATATAGAATCAAATAAAGTCTTAAAAGTAATTATAGACAAATCAATTAACTTTCAAATAAAAAGAATTACTAATGGAAAAATTACATCATAAAATTATTTTTTCTTTCTACCTCAATTTCTTTCAAGCTATTGATTAATTTTTGAAAGCTCACATATTTTTAAAATGAGTTAGATGTTAACCTTTGATAGGATAAAATGCAAATATTTTGAAAGACGTAAGTAGATATTTCTTGTTGAACATATTTTGGTGATATAAATTTGTTTACTTATATGTAATTGATGAAAGAATGAGAGAATGACATAATTTATAATAATTTATTTTTATCATGCATTGATACTTTAATATATAATATTATTTTTATTTTTCATAGGTTATTATTTATTTTTTATTTAGGGGAAAACTATCATAATTGTACGTGGTTTTATTTTATTAGATTTTGAGGGTTACATATGAAGAATCCATACCTTAGATTATAAATCTTCTATTATTTTAATCTAATAGAAAAAGCAATCCTAATTATGTGACATGATTTCGATATTATAATTCATTTTTAAAGTTTTCATGACTCCAACTTAATCAACTACATTTATTCGTAATGAGCTGATAAAAAATGTGACCATATATTTGAACTTTGATAATTGCATGGTAATTGTGTTGTGTGGGAGAAGGGCAATTTAGTTTAAAGATGACTGGAATGCAACTATTGAAATGTTTGTAACACCAAAAGTTATTCTTCAAATTAATTACAGTTATCATTTCACATACTGATTTTGCTAACTTAAATTTTAGTTTTGAACAAGATTTTTTTTGCACGTAAACTTTGAAAGTTTATAATTATAATCAATGAGATGAAAAGTAAGGATGAATAAAATGGTCAAGTCCAGTAAATCAGTTTATCAATCTCATAAAAAAAAAAAGTGGATTAAAATATACTTAATCTATCAGCTTGATAAGTCAGCAGGTCACTCCGGTCAACTCGGTTTGACTAAAAAATATTTTAACCGAATTGTGATATTTCATATTAACACATTCTAATAACTTGACCTAGATCTAATACAGTTTAATCAAGATTTGATATGACTCAACCAAAATATGGAATAATAATCATAGTCTTTTTCAATCTACAATTAGTTTAGCATCCTGCTTTCATAAAAAATAAAAACTTCAATTTATTTTTATATGATATTAGACTTTCAATAAAAAAAAATAACATATCAATATAACAGTTTGATAACCGGATTATAAAATTCAATTCGTTTTTAATTGACAAATCAATCTAATATAATCCATTTTTTTGTGCCAATATCGGACCAGACTTGAAATAACCTGGTTAACCCGATTTGTCAAATTAATAAAAAGGGCAACAAAGCAATAGCATATGCTTCAGCTATGCCATGGATATCCTATAAGAGTTTATTCCTTTGGTTCATCAATGTCTCTTCATATTTCCTTTTCCTCTGAGTTGTATAAGGGGAATCGATTAATGATGTTCTTTAATTTCTTTCTCTATGGAATTCCTTTTCCAATCTTGAGATTTGGTGAGAGAAAAGCCACATAGACTAAGTCACCCAGAAGCTTCATTGATGCATAAAAAGATATCTTTAATAATATTCTCTCTGTTCACTTTAACCATGACGAGTCACCAACAAAAGAAAAAAAGATTGATAGGTCAGCTTACCAACATTAATAAAAAATCGAAATAGCAAAATCAGAAAGAAAACTAAAAGTGCAAGAAAAATAATATGAATAAACAACGCTAAATTCTAAAAGGAAAACTTTTGAACAATATAAGTATACATATACAGTAACATCACCCGTTATCATATTTTGAATTTAAATTACTTATAATGATTTAGGAAAAAGTTACTAGTTATCATGTTGACATTTGTTATTATTTTTATTTAATGATTTAAATATAAATCGAGTCGAATTTAATATCTTCATAGCATAATGATCATTATCTGAGTTCTTAAGGATGTTTCCACATTAACATCATCGACAGTCATATGTTATATCAAAGTTAAGCCAAGCTCGTTCGAGAATGCAGAATTAAAATGAATTATGTTGTGTGCGCCAAATATAGGAAGAATTTAAATTATAAATGTTACTATGCACTGAGAGTCGGCTGCGTGCTAAGTTAAAATGCTATTAATATAATAATAACTATTGATGAATGATTAAGATTGATATTAATGATCATTAAGAGATAAATTAATTGATGAGATTTTGTAAATTTTATAAATAAAAGTTTAATTTCGAAGTAAACTTACTTCTTCCGTAATTGAATTACTTTAAGATTTAAGAGAAAAAATATTACTTAAACATCACAATTGCATATCACTCCCTTCAACTAATCTGTCACTAGAATAGAGAAAGAAGTGAACATTCAACTAAACAAGAGTGCTAAGCAGAGTCATTCCCGTCCCAATTAGACAGAAACAATAAAATTAATTTTCTTGGCTAATTAATGATATTATCACCTAATATTTTCCTCACGAGTAATATTAGTAAGACATTTTTTTAAAGGGTATTTTAAAATACACTAATATTAATGAGACTTATTATAAACCACAATAGGGTTTCGCTCCTCCTCCTTCACGCGACTTGTGGACGACATGGAGGCACTGCTGGTGAGTTGCGCTGATGGAGGCACAGCAGTCACGGCGCTGCGACGCTTGTGCGAAGACGATGGTGGAGATGAAGGAAGCAACCAGCCACGCCAACGACGCAATTCTCGATTTCGTGCGTTTCTCTGCAGGTGCGTGTTGATGGGATGAAATGGTTTGGATTTGCAGGTCTGGCGATGGTGATTTGGATGGTGGTCATGGATTCTCGCTACTTGGTTGTTGGTCCTCTGGTTTTTCTGAGCGCAGGTTTGAGAATGGAGAATGGCGCTGGGTTTGTGATGTGCGAGGAAGATGGTGATGTGCATTGATGGAGGAGCGACCGCCATGGCTGAGGCGCTACGGTGGTTGTTGCGCGACCTTGATGGCTGGTGATGGTGGATTCTGTTCTTCTCTGCTTTTGGGTTTCGTAGGTCTGGTGATGGTGAGAATGATGGAGCGGTTGGCGGTTCGTTGCGGTGGAGATTGAGCGGCGCGACGACGATTTGCGATTGAGAAGACGTCCTCGTGTGGTGGCCTATGATGGTCCGATGAGCTGCCATGGTCGCCGAATGCAAGGAAGATGGTTGCGTCGTTCCGGTCCGACGCGGTTCCTTCGGTGGAGACTGGGCTTGATGGAGACGCGAATGGTTTCTGGATTGGAGGAGGAGCTCGCGACGGCGCTTGTCGTTGACGGCGGCTAGGGTTTGGGAGTTTAGGGTTTTTGTGAAGAAGATGAAGATGACGTGTCCAAGGTGATGATGTGGTAAAATCTGGTTGGTTCACTGATTAGTGGTGGAGTGCCACGTTTAAATAATTTAACACATTATCCTTCCATGTGTGCAGAATTTTAACACCGTTAACAATTTTTAACGGCAGAGGCTAAATTGTTTCAAATTAGCACTTATAAGGACTCAATTGAAAAACTTTAAAAGGAGGGGACCAAATTGGAAATACCTAACAAAAATAGGGACGCCTAAATGGTTTAAACTTTTATTAAAATAGTGATAGAAACACCTTTCTTTAATTAAACCACTTTAGATAATGCCATGAAATTTTAACACCCTACCTAGATTGAAACTCCAAAACTTGAACTATCATTTGCTATCATATTTATTAAATTAACCAGCCTAAAACTTTAAGATAAACAAGACAACAATATCATTATCTATTTAGTATAACTATTACATACTTTAAAAAAAATTAAATATGTCATTTAATCAAATGTAAAAGTAGAATAATGAAAAGAAATAAATTCCTTGAATATATGCCATGATTCCTAAGCTTCGAAATAATTCAAAGAGTGTGGATAAAAATATCAAGTCTAATACAATTAACAATAGGACTATCTCGAGCATAAATAAAAACATTTATATCATCAATATTGACTATGAAATAAAGGAAGGGAGAACCTCAAAAACCTAAGTCTAAAATCTTATTAACATAATAACATCAAAGAACAAGTGATCATTACTTTCTTGTGACTCTACAAAGCTACATATAGAATGAAAGTTATGCCTTTAATTATCTCTAACAATCTTATGATTGAAAAGTTACAAAGAACCAAAGTCTTGAAAGGAGGTACATGAGAAGACCAAATAAACTTTTTTCATAAATAAAATTGTATTTTGTCTTGAAGATATAAAAATAAAATAAAAAAATCTTTTTTTCATTGATTTTTTGTATTAAAATAAAACAATACACTTAAAGTGACAAAATACATTCTATAACATATGTGAAGATTAAACCATAAGTTTTTATTGGATAAATTCTTTATACAAATCAAACATAGACTTGAAAAATAAATATAAGCAAATTTTAGATAAAAAAAGAATTATTAATGAAAAATTACATAATAAAATTATTATTTCTTTTGCAAGCCTACATACACATTACCTTTAATTGTATTGCATACGTAAAAAGAAGACAAATGTGTAAGTCAAACATTCATAAAACAACTTTGCATGTGTAAAAAGGAGACAAATGTGTAAGTCAAACACTCGTAGGGCAGCTCTCCTTTGGCAAGTTGATTACTATAAGACATTAATTAAATCCAAAGTAATCACTGTTACCTGCCAAAAGAGACATACCCTAAGAGTGAATTTGCTTACTGATGAGTACAAACAAGTCTCTCTCATTCACTCCCTTGCTTTCTATTTTCTTCTTTGGCAAGTAATGATTAACACTCTCTACAAGTTATATAGACAAAACACTTGGGGCAAACCATAGATACATTGGCATCCACTTAAGGGTTATGCTTTGGATATACTCCTCTTATAAAAAAAAGCTTTTAACTTTCCATTTATTTTTATTTTTTGAATGGCATATGCTTGAAGTTCCTAAGATGTCATGCCCTTGAATTATTTTTCCAATAGACTTGATATTCTCCCTCTCATATAAAGGCTTAACTAATTGCTTTTAACAAAATCTCTCTATGATCTATTTCATGAAGTTGCATGTTGAGGGACCACCAAGGTCATATGTCGTACACTAACAATAGACACTACATATTCTTAGGTCTCTTTTTTTTCAAGTCTTTTTTGCATTTGTTTGTAAAATTATTATTTCCCCTTCCGATTCGATTTATCATATTTTTTTAGCACCTAACATAAAGTTTGACATAGAATAAAAGGAATATCAACTTGAGACTTTATACCTTATTATTATTTAATTAAAAGTTATAAATTTGAAAGTTCAAATCAATATAAAGTTATTCAACATTGATACGCATGAACATTAATATTATATATACTTTTAAAAAAAAAAAAATATATATATATATATATAAAGATAGCAAATAATTTGATTGCATTATGGGCCTGCATTCAAGAGGCCTGAAAACAGATTGGCCCAGTCAGTAAATAACTTGCAATACGGCTATTTCTTCCTGTACTCCCATAATTTCTTCCTCCATCCTATAGTCCAAATTAAATTGCATAATTACACTTCATTTAAAAAATATTAAATATGGTAATATGAAAGTGACCATTCCCTTCTTTCTTTAACCTAGCCGCCGCACCTTCATGCACAGGTTCTAAAATCATGTAGAATCCGGTATGTTAGAAGAAATCTCAAAATACATTACGAAATATGCGATTTGTTATGTACAAAATTTTCTTTATTTACTTTAAACTGTTGTGTAATATGTAGACAATAGGGACAAAAAGAGATTCATTTAAACAAAATAGTAAACAAGGACCTACACCGTATTTTCATAGATGAATGGTTAATGAAAAAGTTTGATTGAAGAAGTTCGGATTATAATTGAACAATCACAAAAATTATTATGAAAAAGGATAGATGATTAATTCAAAACTTGAGAGAAAATCTCACAAATTTAAAAACTTTACAAAATAAATTTTATAGCACATGAATAATAAAGTATTTTAATATTTTTTTCAAAACGGCATAATTTGTCTTCATTTAATTTAAACTCTATTATCTAATATTTTATTTTATAAACTTACAAAACTTTTCTTTATGATTATAAACATCCTTTTTATCTTGATTTTAACTTAAATTTCAATAGTTTTTCTAAATATTTTTTAAATAGTTACAATAATCTTATATTAGAATTTAAATTATTCATTATAAATTTAAATTATAATATATTAAACACGGTTTATTTTGATTCTTTTAATAATAATATGATAATATAAATAGAAAATTCTAAAACTCGATTCATTATCTTAAAACATACTATCTTTCTAAAACCTTGTTCTCTTAACCTCTCTATTATCTCTCTACATTTTTCTAACCCTTTGATCCTCTGTTTGATGATTAGAGAGTACCTAGGCGATTTCTGCGTTGAGATCTACAACTTCAACCGATCAATTTCCTGTTTTGAGCTAGTAATTCAAAAACCCTTTTCTCCTTGATTTTTAGGGTTCTTGATTTTTGTACAACTTTTCTGTGCTGCATGAATCAAGAATCCTTTCCTTGTTTCTTAGTTTAATTATAGATCTAAAGTTGGTTTATAATCACAAATAAGTGATTTTCAGGTATTCTAGAACTTCCTTGCATCACAAGAAAACTGCAGAGCGTCTTTGAGTTTGGAACAGTCGAATTAGAGGTAAGGGGAGCTAGTGTGTAGTTTAAATTGAGCTATTACTATGTGTTAATTGTATGACAGTATAGAATTATAATGTATGCCAATTCTGATGCTTGAATTATGTGTAGTTTTGAGATCCATGTTGAATGGAATGAGTATGGTTACATGAATGGCTGTTAAGAGTGAATTTAGACTTGTGTCTAGGGTAAGATGGGTGTAAAATACAGGTAGAGTAAGAGTATAGTAGGGAGAAAGTTGTTTAGAAATGTGTAAATGGTAATTAATAGTGAGTTGATAGAGTTTTAGGTACAAATAGGGAACTTGAGTAGTGATATTTTGATAGCAGTGTGCTGGGACAATTCTGAGTGTTTAGGGTCTGTAATGAGGTCATTTGTGACTTGTCTTGACCTCTAATTTGCTTGTTTGTGAGCTAAAAGTGGTAGAACTCCTTTTTAGTCTATAAGTTGATATTTTAGAGGTTGTGGGGGTAGGAATTAGCTCATAAACACTTTTTAATGATAGTAGGAAGATTTAGAAACATCTAGTCAAGTTTAATTAGGTATATAACACATTCTATGAGTGTTAGAAGTTGGAAAAAATAGTTAGAATTGATAATTGGGGTCTGAGTTGCATAATTCTGCAAAATTTCGTACTGCAGAATTATGCAGACTCACTGAGCGAATGGATTCGCACAGCGAGTCACCCTGGCGAGATGCTCTCTGTCAGGGCTTTCAATCAGCGAATTGGTGCGCTGTGCGAATGACTTTAGAGGATTGCTCTCTGTTTGATGATCCGCAAAGCGAATCATTTCGATGAGCGCCTGGTGGTGGCCTAGGATCACTGTCATTTTATTCTAATAGCTTATAGGTGTGCATAACGAGTGTTTGAGGGATTTGGCCTCTGTCTGAGGCTGTTGCATAGCAAATTGGGGCGTTATGCGAGGGGTTGCACTACAAAAATTTAGAATTTTTTCGGGGGTTATTTTTGTTGTTTCCGACGGTTTTAACCCCCAGAAAATGCCTTACCCGCGGTTCGGAAAACCACTGGGAAAAGTTGTGTCGCTAAGTAATTATCGGCGGTTTTTGAAAAATCGCCGGTATTAACGGGGTTTTGCAAAAACCGCCGGTAATAGTGGAGTTTTTGCAAAAACCGCCGGTAATAGCGGAGATCTTGCAGAAACCGCCGATACTAACTGGAGTTTTACAAAAACCGCCGGTATTTACAGAGATTTGAAAAAAACCACCAGAAATATGTCATTTTATTTCTTTGACAATTAAGCCTTTTTCTTTGACTCACAAAGTTAATCTAACTTAGTTCTTAGAAAATGAAATTATTTTATTTAGATTCTTATTCAAGATAGACTAATAGTATACATACCTTCATTCAAACAAGCTTGTTGAATATTTAACAAAGCACGAATATATATACATTTAAGAATATTGCAAGAGGAAGATGCATTAACATATACTGCAATATATAAGTTTCAATTTACCAAACAGAAATAAATACTTCCTCTTTTACTATGCATCTCATTAAACCCTAAATATTCCCTTCTTCTTTCCCTCTTGGATGTTTTTTCTTCTATATCTTTACTTTTTTTATTCGAGTACTAACAAGTGGTGCAATTAAGACACAGTTTATTTCATTTTAGTAAATGTTGAGCAATGTTCTTTAACATTGGTCTAGTAAATGTTGAGCAGTGTTCTTCGATTAATTCACGTTTTTAGAAATTCTGAAGATGCAAAATATAGACGGTAGAATTACTTATAGTTCTAGATGTAACATTGAGAAACTGTATCTATTAAACCCAACAAGTTTATATATAAAATAAAAATATAATTGTTTTTAGTTACTTTTAAAAAAAATTAAAATGAAATCATATTAACAAAACGCATCACAAAAACAAATTGAAGACTAAATTCTGAATAAAAACAGAATTAAAATGCAAATGCAGAAAATGAATTTGTAAAACAGAAAAGAAGATGAAATGGGTAATTTCTAGAATGAGAGAAACTCAAACACAATAATGGTCATTCAACCTTCATTCTTGAATGTCATGCTTACTTCTTTCCAACCTTCATTCTGAAAATATTTTGTAATAGTCACACATCACATTACATCTATCCTCACTCTTTCTCTCTTTCTTCCCTTCCTCATGTTACTCTCTTTTGAAATGTTTACAGAATTTGGCATATTACAATATACACATCTTGTTTTTGTTCAAAAGAAAACATTGAGGACAGTGAGACAATGCATCCTACAGATGGAAACTATGAACTGACTCATCCAATGACCTTGATTGCAGAACGAGCTTCTCAATATTCCTTATGTATAAAATGATGGAACTAGTTTCTGTGATATGTGACATTAATCTTTTAGTTGGATTAGCATCTTCATTATTGCTTAATAAGGTAACCTATATTTCTAAAGTATAACCTGAAAGTATTAGACCACCTGGGATGCAGTGCTACTTATATCAGATGCAGCAGAAGCATTCCTCCTAAGCTTTGGAAGATTGAAACTTTCAGCAGCACTGCTTTGTTGATGCAAAATTCCTTCAAAAGAAAGTACCAATCAAAATCAATGATGCAATAGTTATATGTATTAGGTTGGGGCCTTGCTTGCATTATGAAGAGCATCAGCTTTAATGGGTGCAACATAGTTTTCTTTGATGTTGGTTTCCGTAGCATTTTTTCCTTCCTCGAGTAGCTTTTCCTGTTTTGAACATGCAGCGATTACAAGGTAAAGATGGCAGTGCATTGTTACTAAAAATTTTTTAAACTGTACCTTTGTTAGGATGCAAGAGGCTTACCTCCAATATGTTGTTGAACCTTTCGGCCAAGTTTGGAAGTTTCAGAGTAGTAACAAGTTTTATTGCACCTTATTGATTTTTCCAGAGTCAAAAGTTTCACAAGTTCAGTAGCTCGCACAAGCTTATTGCCTGAAACATCCATAAGGGCCATGTATGATTACTTTTCACTTTCACAATTGAAGCCATACAAAGTGAAATGAAAAACAGATTCTGATGAACTCACTTTTGCAGCATGATGCTATAAGCCTCAGTATAAATTTATCCTACGCTCCTTCCAAATTGAAAGCATTGTCATCAAGTCAAGTAGTTTCCAGACCTACAAATGCCATTTCTTCCATTCTTCTCTTAATATGCAGGTATGAACACAGTTGGCCTTCCTCTCTAAATCCAAACCAACTTAGGGATGAACCAGGAGATATTGGTAAGCGACCTTGAAGGAATATTAAATACTATAAACTCTAGCATCTGCACGTTTTAGAAAAAAACATATCATTATAGACACGAACAAATATAATTAATGAAGTTGTAATGTTTTTATAACAAGATGACTATGTTATAGGGCAAAAGCCACCACCATGTCAGTAGATGTCAAGATGTTTATCCAAGGTAAATCTTCGAAGCTCTACTTTCTTTCTCCAAAACTTTTGAAATTCAAGAGCATGTTCAAATAATGGGTGAGCACTGCAATGCATGCAACAACCCAAATGTGAAAGCAAAAAGAAAAAAAAAGGATATGAGCAGATGAATATATACTTGTTCTTTACTTTCAATATTTGGGCCGATATTAACCATCCTATATTCTTTTTCCAAAGTGTATATTCTGGTGAATATACACTTGAGTCTACATAGGCCTACAAATAAAAGTTCCACTATTTACAGAGAACAGAAACAAGAAAAAGAGTTAGAAATATGAAGAGAATAAAACTGGTGTTTCATCACTTCCCAATTTTCTATATATTATTTCATTCATATTATTTCATCACTCAAACACAATAATTCATTTCCAAATAGTAAACCGAGTGTCTACAAACATTTCAGAATTTCATCACTGTAGGGATCTTCAGTGATTCGAGTTATCTCACAAACACATGTTACAACTAGAAGCTTGACATCCCTATCTTGAGATGAGAGAGAAAATAGTCCTGAATTGGAAAAGGTAAAATTAAAATCAAATAACCAACATTAGGTTCACAGAAGTAGAATCAAACTTTTTATACAGTAAGTAGAATTAGACTGAAATCCCATAAATAAAGTCTCAAAATACCAAACAAATGTAATTTAAAAGAAAATTCTCATAAAATTCTAGATTTATGATATAGATTACCTATTCATAATATTATAAGAAAAATAGCTATATAACTCTATGTAATTATAAATAATCAAACACTACAACAGCAAAATTAAAGTTGCCATTTAATATAACCAAACACCTTCGTTGAAGACTTGATCAAGTAAATAACTTTTGTCTCATTTTGTAACTAAACACACTACAACAGCAAAATGAAAGTGGCCATTTACGCATGGATAAAAGCAAATAAAGCTACATTGCAACCAACAAATTAAGAAAAGGAAAGAAAAACCATAAAATTTATTTACTAAGACAACAGCCTATCATGTAAGTTAGCTGCTTAGTGGTGATGATTGCATCACATGTCCAATTCGATCAACATGCATAACATTACATGTTGGCATATATAAAAACTAGAAAACAAAAATAAAATCATGCAAATATTGGTCACAGGCTCATCAGGGAATATGTCGAAAAATTTTATGATTAATATATATCAAGTAAAAATAAATGTAAGTATAGCAATCTCTCCTTTTGAAAAAATCTCATCTCATATTTATTTCTTTTACTGTGAGGGAAAGAAAAATAGTTAAGGCAGTTGTGTAGCATTAGCCATTAAACTGATTTATTTCTTCCAATACTTACCCCTTGGGTAGAATTTTGTAGCATTCTGCATATTCAGAAACAGATTTATAGAATTAAAACTAAAGCTAAATTACAGTAGAAAATAATTACCTCGTGAAGCTCTAAAAGCTGATCTCTAATATATTACACACGCTCACGAACCTCAAAACGTAAATCTTCGGTCTATAAAACTACTAATTAAGATACAGATCTCTATGTAAGGACCACACTGGAATAAGTAATGGAATTCAAAATGAAATAAGGAAGCATTCCCTAAGAATCTAAGTTGTTTTGTGCATTATAACAAGAAGAAGCTTGTTCTGTTTCTGGATAGTATTTAGTCTATGCATTTTGAAATATGACCTTTAATCATGTATGCTTCTAAATTTTGTACCAAAATATCAAACTTCTTGAGCTTATATTTCTGTTTCATGCTTCTAACTCTCTCTCTGTGCCCTACTCTAAAATCAATATTTGTCAAAACTGGACTTCCTAATGTCTTTCTCTTGAATCAGGATTATAAAAATCGCGATTCAACACGAGTTTACATTTCCCAATACCTAACATAGAAAGAAAAACAAGAACTCTAAAACATTATATGCATTACAGCCAAGACCATACATCACAACATGCTCAATATAAGACGAAAATCATTCAATTTAACCACAATAATTTACATGATATTAAAACACCTAAATTTGAATGGAACGAGGTTTCCCAATTTCTAGGGTTTTGGAAAGAGGATAGGGCGATGGAAAAGAGAATTCAGATGAGGCTAAGAGAACGAGAGAGTTAGGGATTGTCGAAGAAGAGAACTTAACTATGACGGGCAAAGCTTAGGCAACAATGGTGGACAACGAATGAAGAGTCAAACGATGGATGCGACTCAGGAAAAGGAAGCGACTCAAGCGAAGGACGCGACTCAGGTGAATGACCCTGAACGCGACTCAGACGGATGATGAGGACTCAGGCCAGTGTAGTGAACAACGCAGAACGGTGTCCAAGAGCAGTTTTGGAGTGAACTGTGAAGAAGAGGCGTGCTAGAAGGAGTAGAAAAAATGTGAGCACGGAAGGTCAAATTATTTTTCTCTTTGTCAGCTGTCCCAAAGCGCCAAAAGCATTTTAAAAAAGAAATCATAACTTCACTGCGGTTATAACCGCCGGAAATAAACCTCGATTAAAATATATTATTTTTGTAGTGTTGAGGTCTGGTACTAGTGGAAGTTTATTCGCACAGTGAGCTTGTGTCGTTGTGCGAAAAACCTCTAGACTTGCTATGCGAGAGTGTGTGCTCAGTGAATAGTCCAAACATTACTTCACTCTTTTTCTTCTTTGTTTTATGTGGTTTTAAGTTAGGTATTGATTTAACTGGAATTGACATATGAGTTTAATGAGGATCAAAGTGAAAGTATGTGTGATGCAATGTTGTGAGAAGAATTTCAAGGAGGAATTTCTTATTGTGACTAAATAGGGGGCTAGTATAAATTGTAAGAAGCCTATACGATGGTTATCCTGAACCTCTAATGATCATTTGTGCTCAATTAGAGAGTGATGAGTCATGTGGTGAGAGGAGTAGGAGGTTCTAGCCTGGAGGCCTTTCTTCACGGTGCCAAAAGGCGTTTTAAGGACTAACTTTGTGTTGCAACTTTGAGTGGGTCAGTTGTTCCACTTCACAGGTGTAAAACCTATTTGTGGCTCGACAGTTATACTAGATTTTATCAAGGTTTGGCCAAGCCTAAGTCAATATGGGTGAAGAGTAGTAATATGAAAGATGTGATGTAATTTAAATTGTATATGTTATTTCTTTTAATATGTTTGATTCTTTTTCAACTAGCTCACCCTTCTTGTATGTCCTTTGGTTGTTTGTTCTTTGTGTATTTATCTATGGCGATGATCATTTGGTGGGAATGAGCAGAGCTAGACGAGGTATCCGTGGTGCAAGTTTTAGGCGGAGCATATTCGGACGTGTAGAGCTTTAGACTGTTTTTAGGTTAAAGTTTAATAGTATTTTGTTATAAATAGTTTTGATACTATTATGTGTTGTATATAAAGTTATGTTATGATTTTCTTTAAATCACTCTAAAAAATAACTTTATACCCTTTTCCTTTATGTTAACTGATCTATCATATTAATTATGTGATGACTATTATATAATTTAATGCTATATTTTGAGATATTACATAACTTATATATAAATTTTTTATTTATTATTAATTTCAGTTGTATAAAATTATTTATCTCATGTGACACTAAAATATCAGCATTAAAAAGGTTTTATCAATAGTAAAGTTTAATTTCCAAATAAGTCATGATATCCGTATGAATTTTGACATCTGATCACTGACACTTTAATTTCTCGCTACATTTATTTGAGGAAAAGTTATTAAAAGAGGAGAAATATATTTATATGTCGTAAAGGATATTAGTTTTATTTATCAAATGTTTCATACATATTAAAAAAAGTTATCGGCATATATCTTCACACTACCAGCCAATTAATCATTAGTCATTTTTAATCATTTCTGCAAGATAATAATTATTAAATCAATAAAATTATATATATGTATAATTAGAAGAAAATGTAATAAATATATATCACTAAAATTGTTGCCTTCAATAATTTTGTTGAAAAATCTTTGAATTAATAACATACAAAGATGATAGATACAACTCCCAAAACGACAAGATATTGAGAAAGAAATATGGAAATTACGTATATGAGCACCGAAGTAGGGTTACATTAAATGAAAGTGTGTACTTTCATAAGATTCAATTTGAAAGAGATGAAAATGGCATGACATATATATATCACCTATTTAATGTTGAAGTAATAAATTTGAAAGAATATTTTTTTTTTGGATTAAATAACTTTCTAGTGCTCATTATATAATCAAATGTTGTTTTAAGAATTTATTTTTTTATTGTGTATCATATAATTTAAATTTTTTAATATTATCTCTATTATTTTTGTTATCACCATGTTTATTGATCACTTAGAAAAAGTCAACATAATAAGATAAATAAAATATAAATGAATATTGTTTAGTCAAATTAAAATTTTATAATTTATTAAATACTTACTTGAAAGTCAGATATATATATATATATATATATATATATATATAAGAATTCAAAAATTAATTAAACATTTTTCAAAACTATATTATTGATAACATTATTTATTAGTCTTTTTTAATAATTACTTTTTGCCAAAAAAAAACTATAATGAACTATCTTTAGTAGAATTTCCATAATATAAAACTTTAAATGCACACAAAATTAGTCACACATTAAATAACCATGCCTACCACAATTACTCTCTACTAATTATACAGAATAATTAAATATATTTTTAATCTCCATACTTTTAATTTAAAATTAAAATTTCTCTGTTTCAAATTTTAATATCCTTTTATCCTCAAACTTAAAATGTAAATAAATATAATTCTCTTATGTTAGATGATGTTTTCAAATTGATGTTTAAATTATTTATAATGTTTTACACCTTTCAAATCAAATGTCAATTTGGAACGTTAATTAACATGTAAAAAAAAACAATATTATTAAAATAAATAAAAAATTTACTTATTTTTTAAGTTTAAGAATCAATATATATCAATTTGATAAGAAAAAAAAAACTAATTTCATTTTTCAAAGTTTAAATACTACGAAAATATTCAATCCTAAATAGAATGTTTCATCCTCAATATATAAATTATAAATTTTAAATGAAAGCATTTCTATCTACTACATTTTAACGAAAATTTTTAGCTAGATTATTTGTGAAAGTCCTTCTGAATTTTTTTTATCCTTTTTCATATTTTTAATTTTAACTTAAAACTCAATATTATTTAAAAGAAATCTTTATAATTAAAACAAAATGCTATATATTAATTTTCATAAGTATGAATTGAAAATTTCATATTGAGTAAAAATTAAAAAAAAAAAAAAGAGTTGATGTTATATAAGAAAACCAAGACTTACACTAACCAAATTTTAAGATTTTATATTAAAAATAGTTTTGGAGCTTTTTTTTACGAAGAATTCGTATTTAAGAAGCAGTTAACCTTCCTGGTTTATCTAGTAAAACAATTCAAACATTTATCATCAATTTAAATATATCTCATATGTTAATGAATATTTATGTATCAGACTTTATAACTATTATGTAATTTATACATTAAAAACATTTATTATTTTTATTTACACAAATTAAGTTTATTTATCCTATACAATACAAGCTAAACTATTGGTTTAATATTTATTTACAAACTTGTGCTATTGATAACAAAACCAACATGTCATTAGTATAAATAGAATTAGACTTAAAAAAAAGAATTCGATTAAAGAATAAATACTTAAAATACTTGGAAGTAGATTTTAAGAAGAAACAAAAGAGAGAATTTTCTTTATTTTGTAATTTAATCATTTTAAAATAAATTCATAAAGTAATATAGACTTAATTTAATTAGAACACATAATAAATATAAAGTATAATTTTTTTATAAATCTTATATAATCATAGATAGTCATATAATTAAAATAATTAATTTTCATGATAATACTAACAAATTCTAATTAGGGTGAAAAAATAGCCGATATAGTTCCTTATAAAAACTACCTCTAAACTTATCATTATCTATATTTAGTTTATTATATAGCACTCTCATTATTAATGAATTATTAAAAAAAAAATCTCCCATTTCCATTTCCTCCAAATCTCACTTGAAACATATCCTTAAGGATGCTTTCTTTTAGTTATTCAATTATAATATATGTAGACAATGAAATAATAACAGTATATATATATATATATATATATATATATATTCAATTAAAATATATTATCATTGATTGAGATATTATTCTGAAAATCTTGTGAAACTGATTGAACATTCAGGAAGTCAAGCCAATTATATTGGCAGATTCATTGAATTATGAAAAGAAAAATGGAAGCTCAAGCTTCTTCTTAATAACTGTGGGAGGATTCAATCTTAAAATAAGAGATTTTTATATATATTCTTAAAATGTTCTTGTATTATATTAAATATATCAATCGAAATTAATATTTATTTATGAACAATTAACAAGTATTAATAAGTTTATTGTCTAAAATATATTTCGTTAATGATTAATCAGTATACTTGCCTGCCATAAATTCTGTAAATATACGATTAATGTTATTAGATAATCGAAAAAAAACAAAAAAAAAATTTATCGACTCTCAACCAATTCAACCCGAAAAATACTTTTTATAAAAGGTTAATATCGAAATGATATTCAGTAGATAAGAAAATACTTTAAACACAAAAATCCCATATTAGAAGAAAACACAGATTAAGAATGTCTCATTCAGATACAGACCTTCAGTAGTTGTGTTAAATAATGCAGATTCCATACCATTAATTCCACCCAATCCAAACACAACACAATTCCTTAATCATTTTTTGTTTTTCTTCTCTTAAAAGCTTATCATATAACTAAGTCCACAATCATATCATTGCATGTCGGTATATATATATATATATATATATATATATATATATATATATATATATATATATATATATATATATGTTAGTATGTTAGGGTACACCCACGTTAACACTTTCTCTTCTAGTTCACCAAACAATGCTTGTGTACACGTGTAATACTATTTGAAGTCTTATTCAGATCTTATCTTAATGATTTGAGATACATTTCTACAATAATACACATCTATCTTATATATCATTATGATTTGAGATAAACTTACATTTATCATTGGCAAGGCCAAGTTGTCTATACATTCACAATATTATATATAACACACTGATTAACAACTTTTCATCAATAAAATACATATCTCACACCATTAATCAAATAGCCTCTTCCAAAAAAATCTACTTATATACATATGCAAAAAAAATAAAATAAATCTAATTCATCATACAAATGTTGTTTGAGCCATATAACTTCTTTTAAGTGAAGTTCAAACACATGAGAGAATTGTTTCTTGCCAATTTCTACCTTGTGCCATAATTTATACCAATTCTGATATCTTTAGCAAGTTTAAAATAATATTTAACACTACATTAATGCTTCAAAACTCATAACATTAATGATTATCACAATTTAAAAGTCCACATAATATAATTATACATCTAGATATGCAATATGTTCATATAATTTGAAATCAGTTTAATTAACAAAAGCATCTATTATAACTCATTTACAACATCCAAATAAAATACAACCACTACAATCCACTAATCTAGTATAGTTGTCAACTCTCTTTACCTGGTAGACACTTCCCTTCAAGCTATAAAAATCTCACAGAAAAAGATCATAAAATATCCCTAAAAGCTCAAATCACATATTAAAAATCCAAAACACCACAACATAACTTCACTTAAGTGACAAAAGGTATTTTGAGATATGAGGAAAAAAAACTTACTCAAAATCAAAATTTTGATTAGGTAAGATTTACATATTCTCTTGATGATCTATGAAAAGGAAAAGGATGGATAACCATCTTTAAAAAAGTAGAGAGCATACAATTTAAAAGAGATTATTATATATAATTAGAAGTGTAAAAATGGATTCAAATTCATGAGCTAAGTCTACGTGAGTTTAAATCAAGTTGGGCTAAAAAATTATTTTTAATATCACTAGTGCAGTCAGGGGAAACGACACCGGTTATTTTTACTGATAGGCACCGGTTCTTGAACCGAGACATACTCAGGTGAGGTAAAAAGTGGCAGACTTTATGCCTCGGTTTTGAACCGAGGCATAAAGTGGCAAGATATTGCCTAGGTTCAAAATCAACCGATGTAGTAACATTTTTTTTTCGTTGGACTTTATGCCTCGGTTCCCTGGTGAACTGATGTCGTTTCTCCCCCTCTACTGCCTCGGTTGGAGCTTGAACCGGTGCCATAGGGGACTTTCTGCTTCGGTTGAAGCCTGAACTGGTGCCATAGGGTCACTTTATGCCTCGGTTGACGCATGAATCGATGCATATTCCCTTGTTTTTTTTAAGAACATGTCTGTTTCTGCAACATTCCCAACTGTAGAAACAAACCTGCATATTTTACAGCCATAACTGTCCAAAATAATCCAGAAACGTATATTTTGAATGAAAATTATATTAAAACACACATACATTTAATGTAATAAAAAATCAACTTCTTAGAAGCATAAACAAATACAATGTAATCATAAATCAATCCAATGTACAAAGTTGAACTACTAATGATGTACAAAAGCATAAAACAACTCAGAAACATAAACTTAGAACTTACTATATCCTAATATGTACTACATACTATTATATAATTGAATTACATATTTAGCTAGTGTTTTCCTCACGAGTTTAAGTGTCTTCTCTGGAATTGGAGTAGTCATATTGAATTTCTGCATAAAACACAATGATTTCAATTAGTGCATATGAAATCTAAGCTATAGAGAAAAAAATTCAAACCTAAATATTATCGTTTCCCATCTACTAGTGTAACGTGCACGAATAATGGTCATCATCCAAAACATGACGTAGTAACCACATTCATATGACCATGTTTGTCTATTGCACTACAATATAACATCATAATTATAAAATTTTAAGTAACATCATTGGAATGGTACAAAATGTAACAAAGTATGGACTAAAATACCAAGCCTTAAGGGGAACCCATGAGAGCTTTTTAGTTGTAGCAGTAGATCTTCCAGATAACATCATATGTGTTGCAAGGGAACTATTAAAAAAAATTGCTTTAGCATACATTTATATAGCAAAGAAAGTTGAAACATTGAGGTTCTTACCAAATGGGTTCATTCCATCAGTAGCTAAGTCAAACCTAAGATTTCTACATTCTTGACCAAATTGAGGGAATTCTTGATCAATATCTTTCCATTGCTTTGAATCAGTAGGATGACGAAGCAACTCATCAATTGTTCTCTCATCTGCATGTCATCTTAGGTTTTTAGTGTCATTGGGATTCGCGAACAAACGCTTAAGTCTAGCCATGAGTGGAAGGTATCAAACTACTTTCAAAGCAGAACCATTTTTTTTTGTGACCACTATCTTCACTGTTGTTTTTGACTTGTATCGTGACAACCTACATTTTGGAAACTTTATCAAAACTTCATTCTCATTCATATATAATATGCAATCATTCGGACATGCATGTATCCGTTTATACTCCATACCCATCGGACAAAGAATTTTTTTTGCATCATATCAATTTTAAACAACATATCTATAATTTCACGAAATTTTGCCAGCATTTCGCATTGGTCTTCAGGTTACACGAAATGAAAGTGATTATAAATCACAATTAAATATGCACCCGAAGATTAATACAAAACACAACTGCAAAATTTCATGAAATTTAAGACATGTATATTAAAATTGATATGTATTCATAAACTATGAAAAAGTTATTACTTTTCTTAAACTGTCCATTCGGACAATTCAAGATTCAATACTTGTAAATTATTATTACTATCTCCTCTCTTTTCATTTGGAAAAAGTATATTTGTTAGAAAAAAAAGGGAGATAATCAATAATTTTTTTATTGAATCTCAAACGGGAAACTAAGACTAATTCACAACAACAATATATTCAACCTCAAATAATTACATACACAACATACAATATATGTTCAAGTAAACAATATATTGAAGCAAACAAATAATTACATGTTCATATTAAAAGAAAAAATTTAAGAATAGGAACCTAAGAGTGTGAAAGCCGATCAACAACGAAGAATGTCCGCTTTTAAGAAGCTATAAAACCTCAGCACAAAAATGCAATATATAGACAAAAACAAACAACACACATTGGTTAGTCTCATTATTTCTAACCTTAAAAGTTTATTTCATCACCAAATACCCCAATTTAAACAATTTAAAATTATAATCCCTAATTTCTATATACCTAATTCAAAATTATACATAAGTGAGAGCATTTGTCATATATGAAATAGATTCAAAAGTGAATTACAATAATGTACAACATTTAAATTTACTATAAAAGGATTAAATACATTCAATTTTTTGACTTGGGACGGGTCCCACTTCGGCCACCATTGTCTTTATGGATTGAATCATAAAAAGATCACCTCACGTGGACTCTGAACCAAAGACTCTGTCCAACCAAAATAAAAACCATCCTCCTCTCCCTTCCATTAATTATAGTGTTTAGTTTAACACCCTCTCAAATCTCTCTCGTTTCCTCCACTTCCACTCTAACCAAAACCCTTCATTTACTCCTTCTAAACCATCACAACCATAGCTAAACCCACTTATTATATATATAATTAAAAATCTCATCAACATAACAACAAAGAATATGGAAAACAGTAAAGTTTTTCGTGATGAACACAGTCATAATCAACAGTGCATTATTGGGATTTGGCTGCAAAATATCAAGTTTCAGAATCAGAATTCAAAACCTCATGCAATGAATGAGCATAAACATGAATCATCGTCCCAAATTTTTGTTCACAAACATATTCCAAAGGCAAAAATGCTGCTATTGTTCCAAACTGTGTTCTTTAATTTTTCTTCCTTCCTCTTTCTCATACATTCCATAGATAATATACTCATTCCAACATTATTCTACGCTATCTACAAGATCACTTTTGGCTTAGAAAGAAAAAAGTTACAGAATTACAGTGTTGAAAACAACGTTTCATATCCTTACTTTATAATTATTATCAGCAAAAACACAAACAACGTGCCAAGCATCCACCAATATTAACTAATATAAACAATTAACCTGCCAAGCATCCACCAATTATTATCAACAAAAAACAATCAACCAACCTCGATGCAGGCAGCAAGATTGAAACAGCGGTGGAGGCAACACAGGCGGAGGCAGCAGTGGCGAAGGCAGCGGCGGCGGAGGCTAAACCGGCGACAGAGGAGTGGAGTCGTTGGAGGAAGCACCGCAGGCAGGAACGGCGGGACACTAATGGCGCGACGGCGAAGGAAGAAGGCGAGACCAGCACAAGGTGGCGCGGCAAGCCAAGGAGTGGCAAAGGTGGAGGAACCCGCAGAAGAAAGCGCTAGGTAGAGGAAGAAGAAGAAGCTGTTGCGCGACGCATATGCAATGTGTGTAGGTTACGCAGAGGAAGAAGAAGAAGTTGTTGCGCGACACAAATGCAATGTGTAGGTTAAGTTCCGTAAATGTAGACGACCTACTACCTCTATTGCTCATAAACTCGAAGTAATAAACCATTTGGCACCGGTTAGAAAGCCAACCCGAGGTCTAAAGTGGCGGACAGACTCAACGACTTTGGTTCCTTGTTGAACCGATGCCTTATGTCTGGCGTAGCATGAAGAGTTGCAGGCTTTTGCAGGTGTAGCAGGTAAGCAGCAGAGATATAGGCCTCAGTTGCCTAGCAAACCGAAGCAGTAAGGCAGCGTATAAACATCGGTTGCATGGCTACCCGAGGCAATAGGCCTTTTCAAATTTATTTCAAACAGAATGGTTGATCTGCGCACTAGTATAGACCTCGGGTCCTATACTAACCGGTGCATTAGGTGATTTTCGCTTCGGGTTTTCGGTGAACCGATGTATATTTGGTTATATGCTTCGATTTTGGTATAACCGAAGCCTATATGGCGAGTTAAAAACCATATTTTTTACTAGTGTATGGGACAAAATGATATCAACTCACTTAATCATTTGGTTAAAAGAGTTTGAATAGAATTGGAAATAAATTAACCCATAACTCATTTCTATATCAATTTTTAGCTTCCTTACTTAATTTATAATCATTTCTTTAGCTGTAATAAATATTTTGTAATTTCTCATGGAAAGATTAAAAGAAGTCTATTTATGGATAAGTAGGTTAAGTTTAAAAATAAAGTGTTTTGTATAAAAATATAAAAATAATCTTAAAAAAACATAAGTTACTTATGTTTTTTAATATAAAAATTTGGTTTAAATATGTTTTTTTCCTATTATTTTGAGAGAATCTCTAAGGTCCTCCAATTTTTTTTTAATCAAATGTAATTAAATATATGCAATGTGTAAATTTGTGATTATTTGTATTTCTTTTTATTTTTATTTTTTAAATAAAAAAATTGTCCATGTTTCAAATCAGCCTCATCTCATATATATAGTGATAGTGCTAAGTGTCAATATTAGTGTCAATTCTTATATTCAATTAAATATATATATATATATATATATATATATATATATATATAATTTTGATTTAGTTTCGCCTCATTTATTTAAAAATTAAATAATTTTATCCCTCATCAAATTGAGATGAAATTTATTTTTTTATATAAAGGTTATTTTAGTATTTTTTATTAAAATTTATATTTTTATTAAATATTTCTAAAATTAATTTTAAACCAACTCTAACATTTGTATATAAATTATTAAATTTTATATTAGTAATTTCTTTTATAAATTTATATACAATTATTTGAAATAAAAATTCAAATAAAAATTCAATATTAAAGTATGATATAATAAAATATCAATACAAAAAGTTTTAAAATTTTAAAACAAAATTTAGATAAAACTTATGTAAAATATAAATTTAAATAAACTTAATCTTGTTAAATATAATTTCATAAATATTTAATAAAAATATTCATTTTAATAGAAATATCATTAAACATAAAAATTAAATTTGGTCTCAATTTTGAAAAAGACAAAATTGTTCCATTATAAAAATATGGACTGAATTGAATCAAAATAACAAATATAAAAATTGAATTGAATATAAGACAATAATACATGACACTATCACACTGGCACGTGGCAGTGGAATTGTCACATGGCAAACTGCTAACTTGACACGTGACAATTCTTTTATTATAAAAAAAGTAATAAAACAAAAAATCACAAATTAACATGTGACATATTTTTAACATTGTTGGTACAGTTTTAATGAAAATGACAAAATTATATCAATTTTCAAATAATTTGGAACCTAATTGAGAAAAAAAATTGAAAATCAATTTGAGATTCTCTCAAGAAAATGGAAACCAAAATGGTATTTAAACCTAAAAATTTATCAGCTTCTTCCATGTCTTTTAAAACAGCCTCTACACCATCTTATTTGTTGCTAGTAGTTTTGACAAAATGGGTTAGAACCCGCAGGCAAGCCGACTCACCACGGGTTCAGGCTGAGTTGGGTTTCAAAAAAATAATTTTTTTTATATGGGCCAATTTTCAACCCGGCTCACTTAGAACCCAGTTCACCCGGGTTAAACCCGTAGTAAGTTGGGTTTCACCAACCCACCTTGTTTAATTTAATTATTTATTATTTTGTGTTTCAATATTATTAGTTAACATTTTTTTATTGTATTGTAAATGGAAATAAAGAAAAAGATCTTTCAAGATAGAAAAATATTATAAATTTATTCATTCAAGACTCTAATCTTATAAATAAATAAGTCACACAAAAATTATTAATATTATAAACTTATTTATTCACTTTTTGGGTTTTCTTTTGGATTATATTTTAGTTGTATGTTATTTTTTCTTTTTTGAATTGTCTTTGTAGTTTAACATCATTTTAGAGTGAAATTATTTAAATTTGACTTACAAAAAAAAAATTAATCTTTTTTGGATTTAAAAAAAAACTTGTAATTAAATAAGCCAATGAGTCAACCCGTTTAACCCACCAACCCGTGATGGACCAGGCCAGGTTCAAATTTTTTCAGCTCCCTAATAAATGAGCCTCATTGGGTTGGCTCACTAAGTAGTCAACTCGTGGTAAGTCGGGCCAAGTTGGACCAGGTGACCCATTTTAACAACACTAGTTTCTAGTGGTATTTTAAAAGAAGTTGAAAAAACCATAATTAGCGTTTTTTCTCGTAAGAAGAATGTGTTTTTTTTTTATGTAAAGTTTAGGTATTATTATGTATTTTATTATATGAGCTTGGCTCCAACTCCAAAGTACATTTACTATTTTCCATCACATGAATATTTATTCTAAAAAAAAGTTTAATTACTACTTTAGTCCTATATTTATTGCTTTTATTCAATTTGGTCTTTTTTTCGTTCAATTAAGTCTCATTTCTTGTTAAACTGATTCAATTTAATCCTTTTCGTTATATTTGATTAAATGACTGTTTTTGTAAATAGCATGTCCCACGTGTCACGTGTCAATGTTCGTGTTAAACCATGTGATAGTGTTAGTGTCTTATATTCAATTCAATCTCTATATTTATTTTTTGACTCAATTGAGTTCTATTTTTGTTTAAATTGAACAATATTTTCCCTGTTCAAAATGAACCAAATTTATAATTAAACCTAATTATAACTTATATGTTTATATGTTAAATTATTTTTTAGAATTTATGTAATGATAGTGACATATTTTACCAAGATTTCAGTATTGAATTGAGAGAAAATGTCAACTCTTTCTTAGCTTTTTGCCTAGTAAATCTTAGTTTTATTTTAGTTTATTAATTAGTTGCATCTTAAGCTTTAATGAGATAAATTGATCATTATCCCCTACATTTATATGCTTAAATTAGTTGGTTGGAAGAAGTCTCTACATCTAATGAAGGCACTGGACCCTAAAGGAAGTAGGAAGAACAACAAAAATGAAGAATCAAATTATTGTCGAAGTCGCGTCTGAGCGCCATTTCTCCATGGGCGCTTAAGCGCCATAGCACCATGGTTGGCTCGTGCCATGGCGCCCCTGCTTTGGGGTGCTTGAGCCCCACTGACTGACACGCGCTGCAACGCGAACTTGAGCGCAACTTTCGCTGACTTGGCAGATTGGGCTTATTTAACCCTAAAACGTGAAGGGCTCGACATCTTTGGGCACCAAAACACGATTTCTCTTTACTGGAGCACTTGGAGGCGAGCTAGGAGCTGTGAGAACAACCCTTCTTCATCCTCAGGTCTTCATCTTCTTCCATTTCCATCAATTGTAAGCTTGAGCTCTCCATGACAATGGAGAGTTAATTCCATTTATTGTTGGGAATTGATGTAACCACAGATCTCTTATGTAAATTATAGTTATTTTGAATGATTATATGCCTCTTTCATTGATTGTTAGTGTTTAATTCATTTACTTAAAGTTTGTTATGATTTAATCAACCATGACATGATTTTAGGATTTGCTTGATATTGGGAAATATTGTGTGAATCTGAAACTGGATTAAACACTTAAAGAAAATTGTATCTTTGGATAGAACTAGGACCTTTGGTTGTCTTGAATATCAATTCTTAATGCGGAAATAATTGTTAGATTTTTCAAGGGATTGGAGTCTAATAAGGAAGTCTAGGTTCTCTCTACCAAGGGATTGAGTTTGAGTAAATTAGTAGATTGACATTGGCATATTAATGAAGTGGAAGTGATTTTCATGCATAAGAATGTAGTAGGTGAAATCATCCCCCAACAATACCATTCCATATCATTTCTAGTCTTTTTCATTTTCAAGTGTTTGATTTACCAAAGTTCACTTTTACCATTCTTATCGTATATTTACTTTAATTGCATAAAAACCCAAATTATGGAATCATTCTTTAGTCTAAGTTAGTTAGAAATTATACGATAATTTGGTGACACGAGTCTCTTGAGAAACGATATCAGGTTTTACCGGTTTATTACTTGAAACGATTTAGTACACTTGACAAAGCCTCAACATGTAACACCCCAAATTTTTGCTAACGCTATACATTATAAAAATATTTAATTATGTTTCAAATTTAAATTAGGGGTTTGCTAACGCTCGTAGGTTGTTTTTTCAATTGGTACATTTTATCAATGTGTACCGGGTTTTAGTACAAAAAAATATCGTTAATGGATTCTAAGTTTAAAGGTTAAGGGTATTTTAATAATTTTCATTCTCAAAACTTAAAAAAAAAAAAAAAAAAAAAAAAAAAAAAAAACCCAAACCTTTACTCACCTCTCTCATTCTTCTCAACCCCTTTCTCTTTCATCTCTCTCACTCCAACCTTTTCTTTCATTAAAAAAAAAACCCCGCAAACCCTTACTCACCTCTCTCATTCCTCTAAGTCCTTTCTCTTTCATCTCTCTCACTCCAACCTTTTCTTTGTCATCTCTATTGTAGCCCCAATTGAAAAAATTAGAAACACTTGCCTAACCTTAATCCACCTTCCTCACTTATCTAATTTGTTTCTCTCTCATCTCCATACACTCCCTCACCCACACACAACAACCCGCGACACCGCAATTTGTTGCTCTTGCTCTGTTCGTTCATTTATTTTTCACTTTAATAACAAAATAATTGACGATGTTAATGTTGATTTTTGATTGGAGGGTTGTGTTATATATTTTCCCTTTTTATTATTATTAAATTTCATTTTTAAATTAAGTCACGGTAAATAAAACATTCACAAATCACATAATTTCCATGCATCATTTGCACATCTACACCACATTTCATTATATTTTTATCACAGTATACATTGAGTCTATTTATTGATGTGTATACATGACTTTTTATTTAATGATAAATATTAAAATTAAAAAAAATCTAAAATTTAAAAATAAAATTTAATAATAATAAGAAGGGAAAATATATAACACCGTCCTCTAATAAAAAATCAACATCAACATCATCAATTATTTTGTTATTAAAATGAAAAACAAATGAACGAACAGAGCAAGAGCAACAAATTGTGATGTCGTAGGTTGTTGTTGTGTGTGGGTGAGGGAGAGTATGAAGATGAGAGAGAAACAAATTGGATAAGTAAGGAAGGTGAATTAGGATTAGACAAGTGTTTCTGATTTTTTCAATTGAGGTTACACTAGGGATGACAAAGTTGGAGTGAGAGAGATAAAAAAGAGAGGTAAGTAAGGGTTTGGAAATTATTAAAATACTCTTAACCTTAAAATTTAGAATTTATGATACTAAAATCAAGTACTCATTACTAAAATATACCAATTGAAAAAACAACGTAGATGCGTTAGCAAATTCCTTTAAATTATTTTTGAAAAAAATATGATGTTGGTTTAGTAAGTGTTTGAAAAACACGTTTTAATTTGTCAAATTTAAAAATATTATTTTTAAATCTTACAAATTAAATTTAAAAATTATTTTCACTCATTAAATCGTAAATTTGAAAAACTAATGAATTCCTTTTAAACTTTAGATATAAATATAAAATTCACATTAAATTTTAAAAAAAATACATAGTTAAATATATTATAAATGTCTAGTAGTATTTTTCAATGGATGCCTCTGTAACTTTTTATTTAATTTTTCTTTATATTATTATAGTACACGAGCTCCAACCAGAAAGTCGCACTTATCCATATTATGGTCATTCAAACAAACAATCAAACTCAAGTTTCTTCTCATTGCCGCCTCTACCTTCAATCTTCCTTTTCCTTCTTCTCTTTCATCACCAAAACCTTTATTTTTACCTTTTTTATATATAAAAAATAATCAAACATTCCAAATATTAATAATTACATATTTCCAACAGAAAATATCATCATGCACGAATAAGCCTTTTTTTTCTTTATAAATTAACTAAAACTTGTTAATTATTAGAACCTGTGTTAATTAAGGTGTTAAAATAGTGATGAACATTAAGATTGCGTAATAAGGAGAAGAATCTATTGTACTTTGTCCTTAGTTCTTACACAATAGCTATCTTCCCAGTTCAACTTATAACCGTCCACTTTTAGAATAACATAAATGATGATGAAGCAGTTGCAATAGTTTCAACTACGCATCACCAGACAAAATAATTTACATAATAAATAATAGCACACTCATATGTCGTGGGAAAAAAAAAAACTAATTTAATTAGTTTTCTTTTGCTGACATATTAAAACAAGAGAGAGATAAACCTTACCTAGTATAACCGAAAAAACACTCTATTATTCATCGAGAAACCAAACAACAACAAAGAAAGAACCGAAGAACAAGAAGAGAAGATGACGATCATGACTATATTGTTGTTGAGAAAACGAAACAGAAAGTGCTTATGACTGTTACTTTCAACTTGTATAAAATTGTGAAAAAAAAAATCATGTATATATTTCCCTCCTGTATAATATACTATACAATATACATGATGAAATACAGAAGAAAAGAAGTAAAAACTACGTAGAAGGTCTACCTCTTGAGCTTATGAGTGGGGGTGATTTTGATGACAAGGCCGGGGAAAACATCATCAGGGTCATGAATATGAGGGTTGCTTTCAACAATAAAAGGGTCACCACACTTGTCACTAATGGTGTGTAGGGTCTCTCCTTCTCCCACCACATATATCTCATCACACGGCCGTTCAAAGAGGTTGCTCCGGCCTTTCACCGCCGCGGTCTCCTCCTCCTCCTCCGGCACATGGGTCTCCCTTATAGAGCCCAGTAGAATCAGACACAAAAGGGCCAAGGCACAACACCATGATGCTGAATCTGCTAGGTTCTTTGTTGAGGAAGCCATGAACATGTGTGTGTATGTAGTAGGTATGGTATGAGAATTTAGAAGAAGAAATGAAAGGAGATATGTTGTTGGAAGAAAACTAAGTTGGAGTATATATAGAGAATGTGTTGATTTTTCGTAGAAACTGTGGAGTATTTATTGTTATGTGGGACACAGAAGAAGATGTGAAGGAAGGGTTTTAAGTAAAGTTTGGTGTATTTTGTTTGGGGAAGTTTGGATTCAACGACAGAGGCAGAAAGAACGAAGGAGCTGTCAAAAGATTATTATTCTTGCGTATTTATATTATTTTCTTCTCTCTCTTTTTTTGTAATTTTATCTTTATGTATATTGTGTATAATTTCACCTAAATTTCGTTGGCTCTTAGCTTATAGGTTAATTAATGTTATTTATTGAATACTATACTAAATATGAATATTTTACTGTCTTTTTTTAATAAAAAATGTACATGAATCTTTTATACAATTTGACTCAATTTTTTCAAAGAAATTTTACTCTCTCATTTAATTATATATATATATATATATATATATATATATTGAAAGTCAAATCTGTATTTTAATCTTTTATATTCTTTATACATATTTATTTTGGTGATTTTTGTTTTACTATTGGGTCATTTTTTTTCTTTTACAAACTAATGATACTTTTGTTTCGATGACACAAGTTTGAATTACTTTAAATTCAAAATACGAAATTTGTTCTAGCTATTACATTCACTTGTGTGAAAATCATGAAACTTAAATAATATTTAAATAAAAAAAACATTAATAAAATTTTATGAAGAATTTCACAAAAATTGAAAAGTTGAAGGATGATTGAATTATTTTGCTATTGATTGTGAGACTCGCTTTTAAAGTAAATTTTGTGTTTTATAACTTTTTATAACATTAATAGAGATTTATAGTTTTCATATGATATAAATGAATCGTGAGAAAAATATTTCAAGTATTGAATTAGTAAAAAAAAGTTTAAAACTAATTATATCCATAATTTAGAACAACTATTTTTACAGCATTGTCCTAATTCATAAATAATTTATTTATATTTTCAAACCAATTGTGACTAAAATTTACAAATGATTTGTTGACCTTCAGAAAATATATTTTGATGATAAAATAAAAGTAAGAGAAAAAAAAATAAGAGAAAAAGATATTTAGATGAATAAAATCAAACCTAAATTCTTTATTTATGAAAAGGACATTGTATCTATAATATATTTTTTAAATTTATTAAGCTTAATATATATATATATAAAAAAAAAATTATCTTGCTTAAACTTAGGGAAAGGGGATTATTGAAAACGAGAACAACCCTTATCACGTCATGATGACGATGATTAGGTTAATTAGTTTGATTGAATTAATAATTTTTTATATATAATTGTTAAATGATAACGATCTTTCTTTAGGTTTACATATGACGAGAGACTATAAAATATAACCTCTTCTTCTAATTTCCCATTGTTTAATTTATTTAGATAAATAGTCTCGTAATGGTTGAATATCTCCTTTTAATATAAAAAATAAAATAAATTCTTCTCTTTGAAATTTTATACTATAATACTAACATGTAGTCAAACGTTAATATAAAAAAAAAATAACCAAGAAAAAACGTAACAATACATTTCACGAGTAAACAAAGGCATAAACGCCATCGTTTTTGACGTTAAGCATTTGATTTGAGCTCCACTTTAACATAACCCAAATGGTCATTCGTCGTTATCATAATTAATTTTCTTAGTCTTCAAATTAGTGATGTGAAGACATTTCGAAGAGAAATAATGAAGTTTGATTTTCATGGGTTGGATTAGTTTCATAAAAATAATATTATTATTATTGTTATGGGTAAAACAATATATGTGTGGATCATATAAGAGATATGTAATTGTTGGTTGGTTGAATTTTTGTGTGATGATAGAAATAAAAAAAGGGAAAATGTGGGAATGTCTTTGCATATAAGAAAGTGGGTGTTTGACTCGTGGCAATACTTTCGGTTTGCACCTGATGGGATACGTTAACTCTACTCCCTTTGTTATCCGGTAGGTGCACAAGTTGTTCCACCAATATCACCAAAGAAGAATTAGATTAAGGAATTACTAACTTAAATAAGTACTTTTCAACAAAGCTAAATAAGATACTTTTTTTTCTTAGTTCAGTTTTCTCCTATTTTTATACTTTTCAACAAAGCTCACTAAGTACTTTTTCTCT
This sequence comes from Vigna reflexopilosa, assembly GCA_027742785.1. Lineage (NCBI taxonomy): Eukaryota > Viridiplantae > Streptophyta > Magnoliopsida > Fabales > Fabaceae > Vigna > Vigna reflexopilosa. The sequence continues at coordinate 27,632,496 of CM050928.1, read as the reverse complement.
TAATTCAGTTTTCTTATTTATCTACTTTTCAACAAAGCTCGTTAGACTTTAAACTGTTGATATATTATTCCTGTTCTCATAGTTAATTCTCATAGTTAAGATACTATATTATAGATTTTATTATTAAAAATCTCATATTAGAAATAAAACTAATTCTTAATATAATATAATATATATATATATATATATATATATATATATATATATATATATATAAATAAGTGTAAATCTTATTTTATAATGTGAGATTGAGTTATATTTAAAATTCACTTATTAATATAATATCAGAGTCATGTGTTAAATCTTATTAACGAAATTTGTTATTTGTTAGATTTATTATTTTATCTGTTATTAGATCATCTATTAATGTTTAGTCTCACGCACAAAATATATATGTTTTTGCTTGAGTGAAATGTTGGAAGTCTCGGATCAATTAGACACAAAATCAATTCTTAATATATAATTGTAAATTTATTTTTTTAAAATTGAATTAAACTTAAAGTTTATTTTCTTAATAATTATATTAATCAAATATACATGAAACTATAATTAATATATATATATATATATATATATATATATGTATATATATTATTTTGTAAGTGAATTATGTGAAGTTGAATCAAATTTATTTTTTCCAAAATTATATTACAATCCATCATAACATTTTAAGTGAGGTAATATGTTAAAACTTTCACGTCAACTATAAAGATATAACTAAATTTATATTAGGTTAATTATGTGAGATTTAGTTAATTTAAAGGTTTACTTCACAATATATCATTAAATTATGTTCCAACAAAGATCAATAAAACTGTTGTGTCATTAGTTATGATTGTTAAATTTAAATAATCTTTTATAAAAAAGGTTAGTGAAAAAAATTCATTGAAGTTAAGAAATTGAGTTAAATTTAAATATTTTTATAAAAAATGTTAGTGAAAAATTAGTAGAAGTTATGTTTGATGGGCCACTTAAACATATTTTTTTTATTGAAAAAACAATAAAATCTACGCATTTCATATTCGATAGTGAACGTGTAATATTTTGAGGCTAATTCATATAGTGAAACCACTCATGAGATTAGTGCTATTTTATTAGTCAAATTTTAATTAAAAATCTAAATTTCAGTTTGATAACTCATGCAAATATTTGATATAAATATTCTATTACACAAATTATTAAGATTACAGGTTTAATATACATAAAGAACTTGACACAATTTAAATGCAATTGAATAAACGTGTATTTTAGTTTGAGTGCCGAAATGGGATTATAATTATTGTACTTATTTACAACACTCAATACAAGAAAGCTTAAACGTGTATTTTAGTTTTTATGTATGTTTTAAATTAAAAATTTGGTTTTCATTTAAAAAAGTTTATTAAGTTAGTCTTATGTGTGTAAATATTACTTATTTGATTACTATCATTGTTAATTCTCATATACTCCTATATTTTGATCTTTATTGTATTTATAATTATATATTCACATATAAATATTAGATTAAAGTTTATTATAGGTTAGAATCAAATTATATGAATATACTATATGAACCAAATTTAAAATTAAGAATTTGTATTTAAGGTCAATTTAAGTTTTTATAAAATAATTAAATTGAGTTTGCGGCATAGTAATTAATCTTAAAAGAAATTGTCAAGAAGAAATACATTCTCTAAAGCTTTTTATTTATTTTTTTCAAAACATTTATTCTATCAAACACAAATTCTAAGTCCATTTGAACGGGTCAAATATATATGAGAAAATATTAATAATAATAATAATAATAATAATAATAATAATATATTTCAACAGAAAAATCCCATTAATCGAAACAAGGGTGAATTAACATCTATAAAAACAGAAATTAGAAACACAGAATCTTGATCGAAAGAAAAGAATATGCCAAAACAAAAGAAAGACATGTAGGAAATAGGGAAGATGAACTTTTGAAAAGCAAAGTAGAAGCCATCAAATCACAAAACCTAGAACATAACTTTAGAGTGTCTTCAATTATTAATGCATTACATCGAACACCTAATTTTATTGTACTTTGATTTTTGATTGAAAAATATGCAAAATCCGTGTAGCAAAATTAAAGACAGTACTACAAAAATAATAATACTTTCACAATGTTAATGACAACATTTTAACGTGTCATTTTAAAATAATTTTAGATCAATCACAAAATGACACATAAATAATATTAAAATATTAAAAAAATATTGTGAAAATATCATTATTCTATCACAAATACCGAACTTAAATTGGCACCATTGACGAAAGGTTTTGATTAAGCTTGTTTTACTTTTAAGGCAGGTAATTATTGATAGAAGCTGATAGAGATATTGTAACTATGGAGAGAAATGTTGGAGGAAATTCAAATCACAATAAATAAACTGAAAGGAAGTAAAGGCCAAACTTGGGTGGAGAACAGTGAGATGATGGAGAAAGTCATTGATTGAGATTGGGTTTTGGAAATGTGATGATGAAATGGAATTGGGTTTGGGGAAGTGAGTGGAAGTGTGGGGCAAGTTTGACAAAGTCAGAAGAAGAACAGGTAATGAATAGAAATTTGGCACACAATTTAAATGCAATTGAATGCTAGGCACATAGAGATGGCCGGCGAAAAAGGGGTCCTTTTCTATTCACATTCAATGAAAAAAACTTCACTGTTTCGAAGGTTTTTGGGTCTACCTTCAATGTGTTTTTGCAACTTTTATTAGCAGTGCTTCTTTTGAACTATATTCCTTGGATTAATAAAAGGTGGCTGAATGTGGAATGCAGAGAAATGGTCCAGGTGGCTTGGACCATTAACATAGGAATCAAGGTTCTCACATTAAGATTGGAGTGTTATCATGGTAATCCATTTCAGGAAAAAAAAAAATTCAGCACAAATTTGGTCAGATTTCAAGAATAGATTTTTCTTAAAATCCATTTTTGTTGAACGTAGTTTCTTAAGCTTTCCAAAATTAAACAGTTCTGTTCCACTATTGTCATGTTATCCAGTTGCTTTGCTGTTAGAAAATGCTAAATGTTCTTAAATGATAACAATGTCAATTATTTGTTCATATAAAATGTTAACTCCGGGTTTAATAACAAATTTAATTAATACATGTGGTTAGAAAAAAAAAAGATTTATATCTTAAGAAAGGAGTGCATTGGATTTAATCCTTTTTAAAAAAAAATTCAAGTCTTTAAAGAGTTTTTAAAAAACTTGAAATCAATATCCAAAAATTAAATGAATCAACTAAGTAAAAAATATGTAAAAAAAAATAAAAGAACACCAAGATTTATACTGAATCAGCTTATTAAAAGCTTACATCTAGTCTTCTCCTAACAACCTGAGTTCAGAGGCTTCCACTAAATCAAATTTGAGTTGAGAATACAAAAAAACTCTCAATTGTTATCCTCACCACTCTCAAATTAGATTACAACACAAACAAAAGAGGAAAACTCTCACTCTCACCCAATACAAGAGATGAACACCTTCAATCTCTAACCTAGCTAACTCGCATAGGTGCTACACAATGTAGAAACAATACACCGATCATAAACACATTCTTCAAGTGCAGATGTATCATCAACAATGTAGTCCACTTGTTCTGGAATGAATCTCTGAATGTATGATCACCAATGAAGCGTGAAATCCTCCAAGAAATGTTCTTGAGAGACCTTATACACAAAACTCAGAAAATATGTTAGTATTTGAAAATTAAAGCGTTATTGAATCAGGTCTCGAGTCAGGTTTATATAGAAAATTCAAATTTCGACGCAGTTTAATCGATTCTATTATCAGCATGTGCCTGATCCCTCTCATGTGCTAGAAGTTGAAGATGTGCATGTCAGAAAACACCTTTCAGTAGAGGTGCAGCCTGTCAAAATTGTGGAGAGCCAGACCAAGCAAATTAGAGGAAAAATATTAGTCTAGTCAAGTTGTTTGGGATAGTAGGACAGGTTACTCTACTTGGGAGTTAGAGGGAGTCATATCCTCACCTGTTCTCTAGTACGCCTAATTTTCGAGGTCAAAAATTTTGTTGTTGAGGAGAATGTAAGAACCTAGAAAATAGAGTATTAGAATAGATAAATGTGTTAAAAGTAATGAGACCGATTATTTTACTTTAAAATAATCTTATAATATAAATAGAACTTTATAAACGTGACTCATTACTTTAAGAACACTTTATCTCTCTAAAACACTATTCCCTCCGTTTCTCTGACTTCTCTCTACGTTCTCTCACTTTTAGGCTATCGGTTTGACGATCAGGAGGTGCCCCGACGATCACTAGGTCAAGGGCTACACATCCGACCGATCAATTAGGCGAATCGAGCGGGTAAGTGTTTAACCCTTTTCTCTAGCGTCTAGGGTTCTTGATTTTGTAAAAATGTTTCTGTTTGCATGGATCAAGAGTACCTTTCCTTCAATTTCTAGCTCAATTTAAGTTCTACGGTTGTTCTTCCATCATCAATTGATGATTTATAGGTTTCCTTAGAATTTACTTGCGATACACGCAATTGTCGGGGTAAATTCTTAAGTGGTGCAGCTGGATAGAGGTAAGGGAAGCTAGAAGTTCTTTAATTTGTTTTCAATAACTGGTGAATGTTTAGAGAAGATGATTGTTGAACTGGTTAAGTTGAAATCGTGCCTTGTGTTATGTGAATATGACGAAATGTGATGAACTTTAAGTGTGAATGCATGAATTGATATATTGGACTGTTTGTATGATGATTTGATCTATTTTGATAATAGGAAGGGGTTAAAAATATATGATGAGGTTTGGTTGGTCATGAATTATGATAATATGCTTTGTATTAAGTCATTTTGAGGAAGTGAGGTAGTGAAAATGAGAATTAGAGTTTATATGCTCAATTGGTCTGTTGGAGCAGTCTTGGTAAGTCAAATGTGACTTTCTTGAGTCCCTAAATTGGTCAAAATATATTCAAAGTGGTAGATTGGATTTTGGTTCTATAAGTTGTGCTTTTAGAGGTTTTGAGTTAGGAATTTGGTCATAAACACTTTAGATTGGTTGTAGGAAGGGTTAAAAACATTTGGTCAAGTCCAATCAGGTATATAACATGAATTATGATGGTTAGAAGTTGGGAAAAATAGTTAGAATTGGTAAATGGGGTTTGAGTTGCATAATTCTGCAAAATTTCGTGCTACAAATTATGCAAACTCGCTGAGCGAATAAATTCGCACAACGAGTAGTCATGGCGAGTTGCTCTGTACCAGAGTATTTGCACAACGAGATGGTGCGTTGTGCAAATGATTGTAGAGTTTTGCTCTCTGTCTGATGATTCGCACAACGAATCAGTGCGTTGAGCGCATGTTGGTGGTTTGGAAGAAATGTCAATTTTATTCGAATAGCGAAAGGTTGCGCATAGCAAGTGTTTGAGAGGTCTGGGCCACTGTCTAGACTTTTGCATAGCGAAGTGGGGGCGCTATGCGAGTGGATGAGGTCTGGTACCACCGCAAATTTATTCGCACAGCGAGATGGGTCGCTGTGCGAGAAACCTCTGGATTCGCTATGCGAGAGTGTGCGCTAAGCGAATAGTTCAGGTTTTAGCTCACTCTTTTCTTCTTTATTTTCTAATGATGTGATTAGAGGTTGGTGTTGAATAGAGTAATGTATAATGGAGATTGGTAATGTGTGATGTTTTACTTATGGGGTGTGATTGGTGAATTCAACTCCTTTACTCAGGGTGAGATTCTTGGAAGTAATAGTGGTCGATGAGGTTGTTGTGTTGTATAAATGTATGGAGCTTTGAAATGGTATGTCTATTCCGACACTCTAATGATCATTCATTCTCAAGTAGAGAGGAATGATATATGTGGTGAGAGTAGTGGAGGTTATTGTCTATAGGCTTAGAGTTTAGCCATAGACAATATATAAGAACTAACCTTGTATAGTGTTGGAGAGTGACAACTGAACTATACAAGTGCGAAAACTACCAATAGTTCGGCATTTATACTAATCTGAATGATTCGTGTTGAGTATAAGATGCATGGATAATCAGTATACATTATATTATTTAAATGTCAAGTTGATTGTGTTAAATAATTGTATAACATGAATATTTCTTGTTTATCTAGCTTACCCTTCTGTTTGTGATTGTGTTTTGTGCATCATTCTTTCTTTTGCAATGATCATCATGTGGATGTGAGTAGAAGGAGATGAGGCGTCTCTGGAACAGGCGTTGGACGATGAAGACGCTGCTGAATAGTTAGGATTAAAATAAATATTTATATAGTTTTAACTAGTTACTTGTATATAAAGTTTTAAATTTTTTTTATAATTATTTTAGATAACTATAAGGCTAATACTTGGATAATGTTTTATTTTATCATACATGTAATTATTCTTTTATATAATTTACACTATATTTTGAGATGTTACATTATGTATATAAATAAAAAAGATAAATAATAATAAATCTGACAATAACAAAATAAATAAAGTAAATTTTATTTACTAATAAAAATAATATTAATATATTTAGCCAAAAGTAATGTTTATCATAAAAACAAGAGTTAGTATAAATTACAGTAATATTTATATTAAGATGAAAAAGAAAGAGATAACTTGATTTCAGTATGATTCTTTGATATGACAGCTTGAAAAATATAAGCCCATTAGCATAAAATTGCTATCTAGCGAAAGTGACTGGGACGATATGCACAACCCAAGCTTATGGATAAGAACAGCCCAATATTAAACACAAAATCCACCTTTCATTTTTTTTCTGTCTTTTGTTAATATAATATTCGCTATTCGTTAAAGTATATTGAAATTATAAGTCATAAGTGAAATTAAATAAATAATATATGAAATTCGCTATTTTTCAAATTTTAATAATTTTTAATCAGTAATAAGACGTATGTATAAAATAAATGGTAGAAAGTATGTTATATAAGGTACATGAAGTATCAACATTTCTCGTATAATATATATAACTTGGAGAATAAAGTTATGATTTATCGCTATTCCCACTCTCTCATATAGGTATTCTCAATATTTGTTACTTCTTTTCAATTTTACAATCAATCCTCATAACTACCAAAATTGTTTTTGCTCTCTCATCTTAAAGTACACTTATATCTAAATAAGGGTATTTGACATTCTTAATATTCTATTTCTTTCTACTTTCTTCTTTAATTTATATCTCTAAATAAAATTTCATTATATCTTTTAGAGAAATTGTCAATAACAAAAAATAAAATTAGATCACCATTTAAATAAACTCTTATACAAATTAGAATTAAAATACACTTAAAGATTTGAAGACTGTGTTATTCACTACTTTAGACATTATTATTATTATTATTATTATTATTATTATTATTATTATTATTATTATTATACTTTTTCTATACACATAAAAAAATATCTAAATTAAATTTTAGTATTTTTTTAAAATAAGTTTACAGTAATGGAAACTATATCGTAATTATTTATTGTAAACTTAAATTCAGATATATTTATTAAAAAAATATTTACTTATCATAATTTAAAGTACGATGTAATTATTAAAATAAACATATTTATTATAAATTATGGTTAAACAAAAATGAATGTTTATTTAACAAAAAGGCACATGGTAACACATTTAAATATAATTTGAACAGTAAACATGTTTTTATAGAATTTAATATATTATATTTTATAAACTAAAATGTTTATTAATTGTAAATTTTAAGTATATAAAACAAAAAGATAATCTTAACAAATGTACTAGTCAACAGATGAAAGAAAGAATAAGTCATTGTTCATTGCAGGGATCACTTGGTCATAACTGAAAGTATAAATCTTTCTATCTTACAAAGCTGCTAAAGATTAGAAAGAGAAGGGAAATGGGTAAGGGAGGAATGTCAATTGATGATAATGGAGAAGACAAAGAACAAAATATGGCTGCTTGGCTTCTGGGTATAAACAATCTCAAGATTCAACCTTTCAAGCTTCCTATTCTAGGTATTCATTTTCCCACAATTAACTCAATCATTTCATTCTGGTTTTTTCTGTCTTCAAATCCTTTTATTGATGATGTTTCAATGCCATTTTCAATTATTTTCAAATCATTTGTGTTTTGGAAGGACCCAATGATGCCAGAGTTAGAATGAAAGCTGTTGGGATCTGTGGGAGTGATGTTCACTACCTCAAGGTACATATAACCCTGTTGCATCTACTTTCAATAGTGAGATTACAAGGGATGGAGTTGTGTTGGAGGAGTTTGATTATCTATGTCTAAGCAATCTATGATTGATTAGATTAATTTTATTTATTTAGTTTTGGCATTTTTTGGATATGAGTTTTTGCTTAGGTTGAAATTTTTTGTTGCAGGGGTTGTTTCCTGCATTTATCTATGTTTTCTCCAGTGAAAATTTTCAAATTTGTTGTTTTGTTTACTTTTCAGACACTGAGGTGTGCACACTTCATAGTTAAGGAACCAATGGTAATTGGTCATGAGTGTGCTGGGATCATAGAAGAAGTTGGTAGTGAGGTAAAAAATTTGGTGCCTGGTGACCGTGTGGCGCTTGAACCTGGGATCACTTGCTGGCGATGTGACCACTGCAAACAGGGTCGATATAATTTGTGTGATGAAATGAAGTTTTTTGCTACTCCACCAGTTCATGGTTCCCTGGCTAATCAGGTTTGAAACAATTCACAGCTTCGCAAAAGTATTATTCTTTCAGTCATGTGCAACTTGAAATATACATGGCTTTTGAAATAATAAGAATTTGGAAGAAACAATGACATGTTCAAGTCAAATTTCATGCCATTAAGCATAGAATCAGTTAACAAAACTGCTTTAAAATCCTATCAAGACACTAACTGCCTAATATTGTAGACGAAAAATTTTAAAACCATGCGATGAATAGGTAATGTGATCTGTTTCTATAAAGGTCTGAACAAATCATCATTATAGTTTCACAAATGCTTTTCATTTTACAAATATGTGTAAATTCAGACCATCTAAAAGGACACATAGAATGACACCTGTATATTATATCCAAGAGACTGTTCTTTGTATGCCTCATCATGAGAGATTTGTGTAGAATATCCTCAAATGTTGTGATTTTATTCCAGATTAAGCATAAATAAATTCATGGAATTTCTGAAGAAATAAGTAAAATGTTGAAATGAAGCTAGTGACTAATTGTTTTCATGTCAATGACTCTCAATTACAAGTTGGAAGTTTCTTTGTCAATTTTCTCCCCCACCTTTGATTTATCAAATATCTATAATAAGGAACTGAAAATATTAATTTATTTTATTGAGTTTTAACATGAACCAAATTGTAGTAAACAGTGTGCACTTGGATACTTGATTCCACAACTGTGCTATGAAGCATTACATAGGTAAATGAAGGGTATGCCTTTAAAATCAAGCTGAGGCCTCTATAAGCCAAGGAATTGTTTGTCTAGATGGACATCTGGATATTCTGGGATGGAATCTACTGTCTTCTAGAAAATCTCGATTGACTAATAGGTTTTGAAAATTATAATTAGTAAATTTAGTTATATTCAATCGAGAATTAAAATCACGGATACCATCTTAGTATCTTAATTACCATGTTGTATGTATTAGTATCATCAGGTTTCCATATGATAATCTTCATCACTTCTTCACAGAAACATTATAACACGCTAAATGATTGCTTTACAGAATATTTATTGAACACTGTTGAATATAGTGAAAAACTATATTTGGGATTAATTTCCCTTGTGTTAAATACACATAGGGTTCTCTATTTATAATAGAAGAAATATGGGCTAAGCCCAAAATACAAATAAGAAATAATAACAAACTAACTAAAGATAAAAGATAAATATAAAATAAAGATAATATCTGCTTCTGCACTCGAGTGACGCCAAATTGCTAATAATTTGCAAGACGACATAGAAAACGAAATACCAACCCAAAAGACTCCCCCTGAGCAACAAATTTGGGAGGCTGCTCCATGTAAATCTCTTCTTACAAATCGCCCTTGAGGAATGCCACCAGTGGATAAAGAGGTAATTGTTGGAGAGCCACCACGGCTATAAATAAACTAACAACAAACCATCTTTTCCATGGGAAAAAACATATATGGACGGGTCAAATGCAATGGTGAAAAGAGAGGTTAGAAGAGACACTAGCGAAAGAAGCCATGGATGAATTGGAGAGAGAAACTATAAAAATAAAAATTCTTCAATCAAGGCACCTGAAAAAAAGGAAAAAACAAACATCTAAATTGTTGTGAGACGTGCAACCATGCATGACGGAAAAAGGAATAGATCCACAACTTCAAAAGGCGTTAAGAGCGCGTAAGAGCTCCAATGAAGGCGTCGTTGATGGCATGGTGGTTGCCTGACAAAGACGATCAAAATCATGTGATTGTCAGTCGAAACTAGAACTCCCGTATTAACTACGGTAGACGATGGTGCCGCCGGCGGCATTAGATGGCGCCACCGCCGACAACGGCGGATGTAGTGGCAAAGCCACCAAAAACTTTTCCTCAAAAGAACCTTAGGCTCTAGATACCATGTTAGAAAGTGGGTTTTAAAGCCTAACTCAACCCCACAAAACCGGCTTGTAAGGTGAGGTTTGTACCTCACTTATATATTATAAATTGGCCTTATCTCTAGTCGATGTGAGACTTCCAACACCCCCCCTTCACGCTGAGGTATAGACATCTTGTGCGTGATAGTAGAAATTGGGTGGTCCAATAGCGGCCTGACAACGGGTGGAAACAGAAATGCCTACTTAGAACTCGCTAGGATAGGCTCTAACCATGGCTCTGATATCATGTTGAATATAGTGAAAAACTATATTTGGGATTAATCTCCCTTGTGTTAAATACACATAGGGTTCTCTATTTATAATAGAAGAAATATGGGCTAAGCCCAAAATACAAATAAGAAATAATAACAAACTAACTAAAGATAAAAAATAAATATAAAATAAAGATAATATATCTAACAAACACAAAGCTTTGAACCATACATATTGCTTAAAATGTTACGAATAAAACCTGCAAGAATGTACTCAACTTGCAAGGATAGTATGCTGTCAAGTTTGATGTTTAATGTTTAATATGATTTTCTTCAATGTGAATTATGATTTTAGCATTGGAAAGTGTTCTATTTAAAACTGCCCTTACTCTGATTCCAGGCATGTAATTGGAATTGAACTCTTCTGCTGAATACTCCTAAGTATGAAATAATGGTTATCACGTAGTCTATCATGTACATATGATGTGACCATGACTAGTAAATTACAAATAATAATTATAGCCATGGGTGAACTCCAATGGAAACCCTTGTACGAGTTTCCTTTTTCTCTTTTGTAGATAGTGCATCCTGCAGACCTATGTTTTAAGCTTCCAGACAACGTGAGCCTAGAGGAGGGGGCCATGTGTGAACCCTTAAGTGTCGGTATTCATGCTTGTAGGAGAGCTAATATTGGACCAGAAACAAATGTGTTGATCATGGGAGCTGGACCCATAGGACTTGTTACACTGCTTGCAGCTCGTGCTTTTGGAGCACCCAAGACTGTCATTGTTGATGTTGATGACTATCGTTTATCTGTTGCAAAATCTCTTGGTGCAGATGACATTGTTAAAGTCTCAACAAACATTCAGGTATTTAGAATCGTTATGTCTCCATTCATCATTTCCTATATATTATGTTGACACTTAATATGCTCTTCTCCTTGAAAGAACTGTTGTTGGATCACCACTTGTTACTCTCTATCTTCAGTTGTCAGGTTTTAGTGCATGGTTTCTGTAATATGGTTCTGAAAGAAAGCCATTTAAATATGTTTGTGTGACACATTTATATATTTACTGTGCATTTCTGTGTGCATCCATGAATAGCAAAGAAACCATATTTTTAAATACACTGCTTTGCAGGATGTGGCTGAAGAAGTTGAGCTGATACAAAAGGTTATGGGAGCTGCTATAAATGTTACCTTTGATTGTGCTGGTTTTGACAAAACCATGTCTACAGCATTGGGTGCTACTCAGCCTGGTGGCAAAGTTTGCCTAGTGGGAATGGGACATTCTGAAATGACTGTCCCACTCACCCCTGCAGCAGCAAGGTATCTGTTGATTCTGTTAAAAGGATTAAATATGATTTTGGTCCTTAAACTTGACGCAAAATTGAAATTCGTTTATGTCAAAAATTTTGATACATTTTAGTTTTCAAACTTTAAAAATGAAAGGATATAATTTTCTTAATCTAACAATACTAATTCTTTTAGGTGTTAAACGGTATTCTAGATTAACATTTAAGTTAGAATATGTTAAATGATGTAAACAACTCAAATGTTAGCCTGAAATACTGCTTGATACGTCAAAAGAAAATTAATACAATTAGATTAAAAGGATTACATCCATTATTTTTAAGTTGGAAGATCAAATTGTATCAAAATTTGAAATAAGAACAAATTTCAACTTTACATTAAAATTTAAAGACTAAAAAGATATTTAACTTTTATTAGAATATTAAATAAGAAAAGCTTATGTTATGTTTTAGAGACTATGATACATGCATAGACTACGTATATCAGATACAACAATTTGATTATTGTAAAAAGTTATGATGCGTAACATTCGGTAGTGATGGTTTATGATACATAATTCAGGGAAGTTGATGTGATTGGAGTTTTTCGCTATATGAACACATGGCCTCTTTGTCTTGAGTTTCTAAGGAGTGGGAAAATCGATGTAAAACCCCTTATAACTCACAGGTTTGGGTTCTCTCAAAAGGAAGTGGAAGAAGCCTTTGAAACAAGTGCTGGTGGTGGTACTGCCATCAAGGTCATGTTCAATCTTTAGAAATTGTCTTATTTTGAACAAATCATATACTTTCATGTTCATGCTCATGCTCATGCTCATGCTACATACCAATGTAATGATCACTTGGGTTATGAATAAAGTGGCTCCAAGAAGAACTTGTGAAAATGTGAATGGTAACTGCAGCATCAACAGATTCAGTTTGCTTTGTGAATGAGTAAACCTTCAAATTCGTTCATCAGTCGTTGATAGATTAAATCTTCATTCTTGGTTCTTAAGAATCATGAATGCTGCACACAAATAATTTGAATACTACTCAAAAACTCAATTTGGATTGGTCGGTTGAATCAATCCAACTGAAAACTAGATTCAACTCAATTTTTTAGTTACTGACCCAATGATGATACAGTTAAACCTATTAAAAAGCATAACTGATATATTATTAAATTTTGAGCATAAAGTCAACAGAAATATTTTAAATTTCACCAATTTCAGTAGTAGCTTCTCAGTTTTTTATTTAAAAAAAATTCAGAAAATCAATCAAACAGCAAGAGCTAAAGTGCAATTCAATAATCTTTGGCTATCACTAATTCACTTTGATTCGGGTTAGATTAAAAAATAATAATATTTTTAAATGTTTGGATTGAGTTTAGATTGACTTGTAATTTATTAACAACAATAATTTTTTTAATCATTTTCTTCATTACTTTTTTATTATAATTAATTATTATTTTTAATTATGTAAATTGATAATTTGATTCTTTTAAAGGCTAAAATGTTGTTTAATAACATTTAAATGATTTAAATGTTTACTTGTTTACCAAATTGTAGGTTGACATCATAACTTTCAATTATTATATTTATAATAATATATGATGAAATAGATTAATATTTTAATTATATTACTATTAAAAAGATTAATCAAATCAAATTATTTTGATTGTATAATAATAAATGTATAAAATAAATTAAATGAACAAAATATCATTAAATGAGTCCATCTATATAATTCATTAACTTATGATAGATTAAATCGAATTATAAAATTTTTTATTTATAAAAAAAATGAGTTGAGTTAACTCGTTCAATCTGTAAATCCAAATTACTTTAAATACTAATATATATATATATATATATATATATTACATTCATTTTTCATTTGGTAATGAAACACTATGTAACTTTATATTTTTCAATAAAATAAAATTAATAATAATAATTGCATAAAAAGAAGATCTTTTACAGAGGTATGAACTTTTTTTCTCTTTCAATCTTGTATTCAATCTTTTACATCTGATGACAATTTTCGTTTGAACTTAATTCACAAATTGGCAGCTTCATTATATTCAAATTATTTCCATATTTTGTTTTCTTTTATTTACTTTCTGGTGAACAACAGTTAGTCTTGGAAAAAATTATATTTCAGACCAAAATTTGTTCATTTGATCAATGAGTTTATATATATATATATATATATATATATATATATATATATATATATATGTGTGTGTGTGTGTGTTTTTATGTTTCTCTTTCAATTGAATAACAAGAGAATATCATACATGAGTTAGATGGTCTCTTAATTATTAAAAGTAATATTATTTTATATTAACTATAAAATTTTATATTTTTTAATTTTAAAAACAAATAAGTTAAATGATGAGACAAGATACAATGTTAACAAAAAGGTTAAAAATAAATTAAAAAATATAAAAAATTTGAGTACTCAATAGATGAAAAAAAAATTAGTAGAGACTCGATTTGAAAATACTAAATTTATAAAGGATTTAAAAAATAATTAAACTAATTTTTAGCTTAATTTATCTTTGTAAAATGTGCTAGAAACTCTTTAAAAGAAATTTTCTATGCTAATAAATCTAAATGTACTTTTTATATGGAAAATGAATAGAAGCGCCGAATAAAAGGATAAATTTATAAGAGAATGGCAACTCCAACTAAGGAGAAGTTTTCAATGATTAACTAGTATTTTTAAACAATTTTCTCATAATCTCAGTACTTTAGTGTTTTTCTTTAAATAAATGATTAAGAATAATAAAAATAATATTTAACAATTTTATAAGAAAACTACAGACATAAATTGAATCACAAAATATTGATTTGGTTTAGTTTTATTTAGACTTTATATTAAATTAAAAAAAAATCATATCAAATCAAGCTGTACTTAATAGAATCAAATCAAGTTATAAATACCCGTAAACGTATCGAGAGCAATAAAAATATAAACAACACAAATTAAATTAAAAACAAGGATAATGAAAACAAAATAATAACAACGTAATTTTAGCGACAACGATTAGAGATGAAAATTTATTTTTTTTAAACCTAAATCTGAAAATTATGAAAATACCTTAAATAAAACATGTATTAATTAAAATTAATTATAATATGTTAACTAGGGTCGACATCAATACTTTTTTCATTTTTGGAATATATATGATTCCTAGGAGTTTCATGTGGCTTAGAATTACAAAAACAGGGCATTATTGCAATTATAGAAGTATTAGACCCCGAATCAGAAAGGCCAAAAGAATTAAATGCAATAATACACGAAATGAAATCAAACATTTTGGAGTGGTCCATATGAAGCTGTCATCATCAAAAGTTAGAGTTAGGTCATTAACATTCCTTTTATTTATTTATTTATTTATTTATTTTATTAACTATCATTCTCAATGCATGGAACCACCAAACCCTGTGGGCCATCAATACTGAATTATAATATTATTAATATTATAATAATATTATGATTTAAAGGGCTGTTGGAGCTATGCATGGTGATGTCGTATACTATAGCTCTACAGGAATAAATGGACTTTCGAAGTTTACGATTATGGTCAAAGGGAGTAGTTGTTGACCCAGAGACTCGTAATAACCCAAAGAAGAAGAATAGCATAAGAACCCAAAAAAAAATACATAACAAAAGTTTAATTGAGGAGTAAAAAATTATGAAAATGACGGAAAAGAAAGTGGAAAATGAAGATTAAAGGAAAATGATTTTTGAGTGATAAAGAAAATAATGTTTTAATAGAAGAAATTGAAAATTTACAATTTTATTCGTGAAAATTAATTTAATATGAAGTATGAATACTTATTCTACATTTTACTTGTATGTGGTTAAAACATTATTTTCATTGTGATCAATGAACTTAATTGAAAGAAAATTACGAATTATATTTCTACTAGTATGTAATAATTATTATTAGAACTGTAAAAACGGATAATCCGGCTCAATCCGACCCGGCCCACCACGGGTTGGTCACTTAGTGAACCAACTCAACCCAGTTTATTTATCAGCGAGTCAGAAAAATTCGAACCCGGCTCGACCCACCACGGGTTGGTGGGTAAACGGGTTGACTCATTGACCCACTTAATTACAATTTTTTTAAATAAAAAAAATTACAAACTTTCTACAATTCAAATCTAAACAAATTTCACTCCCAACATGGATGTTTAATTAATTTTGAAAATATGAAACTTGAATAATTTTTTCAAGCAAAAAAAATAATAAATATTTTTTTATAAAATTAAAATTAAATTTTAATAAAATAAAATTAGGTAAGCGAGTTGGTGGACCAACCCGGCCTACCACGAGTGCAACCCGCATGAACCAAGTTGAAATCTGACCTTCATAAAAGAAATATAATTTTTTTAAACCCAACCCTACGCCGAATTAACTAGCGAATTGTGACTCATTTTGACAGCTCTAATTATTATACATATACATAATCAATTATGTGATTCATATAAACTTGATTATAGCAAGGACTAAGTTGTAAGTTTCTGTTTTTTATATAGCTTTTCTCTTAGGGTGAGCTGAAACACTCATATATAAATTCGTCTTCTCTTTTCTCTGCAAATCACTAAATACAAAGAAAAGGAGTACTTGCTTTTATTTCAACAAAAACATACGATATGGGTGACGTTTTTTTTAATCCCTTTTTTTTTCTGTAGAGGAAAAAAATAAACAAAATTCAATGCTAATTGCGCTGTACAAACATTCAAGCTTGGAGAACAATAATTTTAACTGAAAAATTGGAATAGTGATGTGCAAACATTTACACTTAATAAGTAAATGAGCGACCAGATCAGTAATTGATCTGTATTCCACCTACCAGGCCATCTAGAAACAATTATGGTTCAAAACCAGGAAGAAAGATTAATATTCATAAGAGGAAACAAATTAACGATAACTACAATTTAAGATACACAAATTAACACAATAGCTTTGACACATACAATCCAATCTGCAACTGAACATCAAATCACAACTAAAGACACCACTTTACTCCAACAAT
Source organism: Vigna reflexopilosa (assembly GCA_027742785.1). Classification (NCBI taxonomy): domain Eukaryota; kingdom Viridiplantae; phylum Streptophyta; class Magnoliopsida; order Fabales; family Fabaceae; genus Vigna; species Vigna reflexopilosa. The sequence continues at coordinate 27,615,406 of CM050928.1, read as the reverse complement.
ACACCGACTGAGTAAGAAGGGACTATACCTCCTAATTATACAAATAAAAAAGAAAACAACAGTTATCGTATTCATATTTCGTCAAGCTCATGATCACCAGAAAAATAATACAGTAGATGAAACAAGACCAGTTACTTGTAAATGACAAGTAACAAACATTTATTCGGTATGTATACGCATATGGAGGTGTTCAGGAATAATGCTAAATAATGTTGTGAATTCACAAAATGTTACAAGCATCAATAGAAAACGCCCTACTTGAGCACAGCTTTGCGCCAAGGATATCCACTCAACACTAAAACCAAAGCTCAGATTCTAAACGCAAGACTACTTCCGCAAACTTAAATTACATACAATCCCTTTACCTCTCTTTTTCTGCCTCTTCCCAACCTCAGCCTTAATTCCCTTCTTGCAGCTAAAACGATTACAAAAAGGAAGACCAGAAGAAACTAGTAAAACATTTAAACGGAACATATTGTAAATGTCACTTCATTGGACGGTAACGGTTGTCTCCGCTGACCAATTCCACACTCTTACTTCACCAGTACCGTCTCCGGTGAAGAATATGCCGTTAGGCCCTATCTGCATTGCTCGTACCTCTTGTTTAGTTAATATCTTACCCCTCTCTGTAAATCTGAACAAGAAATAGGGCAAACATTGAATAATGAGTATGAATACGAAGTAAACTTTATTTCCACCACAAAGTACAAACAGCCATATTTGTTCTTATTTCTCTAGAATTGAAATTTATTCTATGCATTGTGTGTATTTCTCTCTAACTCATTTTAATATGACATGATAACTGGTTTGGGTATCATTTGGTTGTATTAAAAAAACAAGCTTAATTTATTATGCAAGTCATTAATTCCACTTGCAACATATAGAAGTAAAAATCATATATTCAGTTTTGTAGAGAACCAGATGGGGCAATTATTTTAGTGGTTTGTACTCCGTAGTGGAAATAAGAGAACCAAACAAGAGCATGAACAAGAAATCAACTACTTACGATGGCAGATCATAGAGGCGCACAGTGTTATCATTGCAAGCACACAACAAAATTGGCTTGCCTTGTGAGTCATGCATCCCACATAGGGTAAGTATGCCCTGCACACATATAAAACATCATCAGAATAATGAAAGCCACCACATCACACACTCAACAAATCCCAGCAGCCAAATTTCAAGTGCAAATAATTACTGTTAAGGATATCTAAATATGCATCCATGCAAAAATAATAACTCCATTTCGTTTTCAATTTATTCAGTGAAAGAAACAGTTATATTATAACAAAAAAGTAATAAACCTTGAAAATAATAATGCAGCAAATGAGTGCACGAAAAAATAGAAAGTAGGTGGAATAAAGTAATGCAGCAGTAAAAGATGCAGGGGGAACAGGCATGGGCTATGTCCTCACCCTCCTAGATTTTTCTAGTTACAATATATATAATATTTACAAATATTGGACTGCCCTCCCCTTCAGTTTACTTTGGTACCCTTTTTCTCATAAGTAATATATTGGGTTAAAGGATTCGAGATGGTGCTTCTTTCCCACACTTACTCTTGGTATTTGTAAATATGGTGAGCATAATATTTATAAATCGTGCTTCTTTCAATGGATGTAAGATAGACTGAGATATCATCTTTCAAATTGGTTTAAGCTTAACTTCACAAAACTGATTGGTAATGTAAGGATTGCCCCTATTTATATGTTGTATTTTAATATTATCTTAGTCAATGTGGGACGGGTTCTATCAAATACACATCCATGTCTAGCACTATTGGGCTTGGTAGACGTATGACATGATAATTGTCCCTTTTAATGAAATCTATAATGGGCTTTGACACCATCTTACATAATGATTTATACTTAACTCAAGCCTACAAAGCCAATTTGTAATATAAGGATTGTTCCTACCCAACTTATATATTGTATTTTACACTATCTCTAGTCGTTGAGGAGGGACTTGAGTTTTTCAATACAGCTCCAAAACTTCTTCCCCCATGGCTTAACACTTATTACATATGCTCCACACAAGCATGCTTTGAAAGAGTTACTATATCAATATTCAAGTCACTTTTTTGTCTTGTGGCCTCGTTATTTTGGAGGATTGAAATATTTAGAATAGTATTATCACCAAGGAAAGCTAACAACATATATATGCCCCTTTCTGATCAAGTCCCTATCCAGTTGCATGCAAAAGCAAAACTACCCAGAGTCATTTTCATATCGGAAACTAGGGCACATTTTTTATATTTTCTAGACCACATACATCTTGTGAAAATTTGAGTTAGTTCAAGAGGAGTTGTGGCTGGATCATTGATTGCTGAACTAAGAATTGATTCCACACAATTATGAGATATCAACATTTCAAACATCATAGTATAATAAATCAATTGCCCAAGGGAAAAGTAAATAATAGAATACATACATGTTCCTCATTGTGAGTATATGTCACTTCCAAGTTTCCGCTTTCTGTAGCATACCATACCTGCAGAAATCAAATAATCATTGCAGAACTTACATGTAGTCAATACATATACAGCAAGTAAATTTTGCAAAACCAACCTTCACAGTTTTGTCCAAGGAACAAGATAAAAGGAATTGTTCCCAGCAGAGAACAGACATCACAACAGATGTGTGCTCTGTTAGTGTCTGTATACATTGCAAGGTTTCAAGGTTCCATACCTGAAGGACAACAACCAATTGGAAGCAATGTGTCAAATTAACAAACCAAACCCTATTATCACATTGCTTAAAGAGTCCAAAGAAAACGAACAAGACATGTGACAAAGAGCACACATAAAACTTACTCTTATTGTATTGTCCATTGACCCAGAGTACAGTCTATTAGCACCAACAACTAATGAAACAACACCACGAGAATGACCTTTAAGTGATGCAGCTGGCTCGAAGCAGTTGTTACCTACATTAAACTTCCATGCCAATATAGATCCATCCTGCAATAGAAGTTATTTCATTACAGATTAAAATTTAAAATGGTATTCCAAATGTGTAGACAAGTCAGAACTTTTTCTTCGGTGTTCTGTTCTCATTTTCAATAATAACAAAATACAATGGGCTTTGAAAGATGTTTGATTGAGTTTCATTAAAAATATTTCCCAAGATCACACAAGCATACATTGATTCATTGTTTAGGAGTTAAAAGCCATCCAACTACCTTAATAGTTAATGCTTTGAGATCATAACACAACCCTTCACATAAATAATAAGATTCAAGGTATCCAGTCTCCGCATAACGAATTAGTCCTCCAGCTGACAATTGCTTAAAAACAATTGTCACACCTCATGTGCAAGCACCACTAGGCATTAGACAGAACTTCTTGGCCAATTAGATGGCCTAAAAGACTAATCTGGGTTGTTTTATTAGCTAATAGTCAGTGCTATAAAGCTCCAATCCAATCCTTTACATCATAAGACTTGTGCTATGAGATAATTATTTACTATTTACAATCCTATCGTCCTTCATTTTCCATTCATTTCCTTTATGCTATGTTGGTTAGAGAGAAAAGAAATTGAGAGTGAAAGAGAAAAGAAATTGAGAGTGAAAGAGAAAAGAAAGGACGAAAAGAAATGACTAAAAATTGAAGTTATTTGGTTGAAAAGAAATAAAGAATATAAAAGAAAAGAAAGAGAAAATAAAATAAATATTATTGTTACTATTACTATTATTTAGTATTATATACATATTTATTCAAAAAATAAAATAAAACTGTTTATAGAAAAAGAAGAAAACAACTAAAAAAACACTCTCAATGCGGGCAATTCTTGAGTTATTTAAGAATAAATGAACACTAACATACTTTCGGTTCATTTCTTCTTAATTCCTTTTTGCCAAACCAATTGCAAATTTCAAAAGCAGTGCTCTTCAAAGCATTTATTCTCTTTTCATGGCAAACAAACTGACAGTTAAGGTATGTATGGGAGTGCAATTTAGGGAAAAGGAAAAGGAGAATTTTCCATTTTTAATTAATATTTTATTCATTTTTATAAAAAAAAAAAGGAAAGATATAAAACGATAGATTATCATAAACTAAATGATCAAATCTTCTGATTCTTTTAATAATAATAACATATAACATAATTTAAAAATAAAATTTTTTTTCTTTCCCTTCCATTTCCCTACAAGGCCCCACTACCAGACATACCTCACCGATTCTCCTAGTTATTTTTCTCCAAAAATATTGCACTTACAAAATTGTATCAATGGCAAGGTAAAAGGCAAATAGTCTTATTAAATGTTTCTCCTTTAATGCCTTCATTGCCCTATGTCAGCCTCACCCATCAGCCGTAAAATTAACCTAAACATTATCATCTGTAATGCCACACTTTTAGTTCCCTAACATTATTGTAAGATGCAACTCTAAAATGTTTAATCCATACAATTGTAAGATGAACTTTTTCATCTCATCCAACAGATCCCAAGCACCATGAAGATAATCAGAATTGAAATCAGGACCACTTACCGGGTGAAAAATATAAATAATGACTTGAACAAAACAAATCGTTGTCAAAGGGAAAGAAAATATTTACCTGTGTACCAGCAAAGAGCAAATCATTGTTTACAACAAGAGCATAAACTTGTCCGACTGGACCATTTAGACTTAGCTCCATTAAATTTTGAGTGTTCCAGGCCTGCAGCACCAATGTCATCAACCAAAAGAACATCAGTTATGATGTAACGAGCAGTGAAAAGAACATACCATAGCAAAAACATTTCACTAAATTATAGAGATGTATTTTATTTGAAAATTACAGGGTACAATATATGAGAAAAACAAAAGAGATGCCTATTGCTCTTTCCTACCTTGACAGAATTGGGTATCCCAACAAAAACCCAGGGGCCTTCACTGATCATGCAACCCACTTCACCACCAAGATTGATCACACCTACACACTGCAAAGGAGCAAGGAAAAACAAAACCAAGATCAATCTCACCTTTTCAACAACCTCAAAAGGAACCTATAAAAAATAAAGAAAAATACAATATTTACTGCACACCTTGAAATTTGAAACAAAATAGAGAGAAGAGCTTGAAGTCAATTCTAATCATTTTAAAGAGACAGAACAATACATGCTTCGCCTTGTACAAACAAACAAAATCAAACTTGAAAGTAATAAAGAAATTATCCTACTCCAAGGATATAGAGGCCTTGTTATGAAGCTCCTTTTTATAATCATATGGACCCATATCCATGTTAATGATAAAATAAGGAAAACCTTTTTCAAATCCAAGAGATATAGAAGCGTTGTTGTGAAGCTCCTTTTTTTCACCATCACTAGACCTAACAAATATTTTGTTAATGTTGATAGTCAATCCATGCAAGTTCCTCGTGATGCTCACTATAATGTTGTGATTCACATTAACATATACCTTAAAAAAGGAGAAGGACAAGGATTATGGTATGAAGATAAAGGAAATACACAGAACAACAACGTTGATCACTTGTGAACTTGGGTAGATCAAACAAATTATCCACAAGTTGAAGTCTTGTGAGATTCAAAAGATGAATTGTACAGTGATAATCAAGCAGAACTTCTTATTGTCTCTAATCACGTGTTCAATAAGGAACCAGACACAAAGAAATTGCTTGTCATTTCAAAATAAATTGTTGTCCAAGTAAATTAGTAATGAATATATCAACTCCAATAATGATCAACTTGTGAATGCTCTAAGACTTTGAGAGGTCTTTGTGTTTCCAAGCTTGGTACATACAATCTTATGCTCCAGCTTGAGAGGAAGAGTTAGAAATGGTTATTATTGTATTTTGCACAACTTCAAAAAAGTTGTATGTTGTTATAACTGTCAGTCATATAGAGTTCCATGTGTAGAGTTTTAGTCTACCTTTTGTACTTCTGGTTCAGACCCATAATTTATATAAATAATTAGATCTTCTGAGAGATATCATCTCTCAGGCACCATGTTCTATATCTATTATTCACAACTACGGGAAAAGAGAAGTTGTATGTAAATTTAAAATTGAGTCAATTGGCATTACAAAACAAAACACTGATAGTTACCACCTTTCCAGACTCGCAGTCCCAAATCCTTGCCGTCTCGTCAGTGCTTCCAGTATACAGCTTATCTGAACCAGAGGGAAAAGCGATTGCACTCACAGCCTGTTCATTCAACAAAACCAAGACCCATACCATCAACTCCAATAACCTAAACACACACTAGTAAACGTGTTATCAAATATCAACATTTCACAAAGCCTACATTAACACAGGCTCAGTTCACACTTAACCCTATATATGCAGACACACAACCACCATTTAAAACACAATTAGAATTATAATCACACTGACATCGTAGAATACAACGATAAATACGATGTCAAGCACATGCTTGAAAGGTCCAAAGTCACCACAGCTAAGCCACGTTTCTATGCAATTTAACACAACATCAAGGATCAAACAAAACTGCAATCACAACCGTGATTTAAAACTTTTCACTATCAAGAAGAGTATGCTTTATAATATATTGTATAGGACGCAGTTCCTCCAAACTGAGCAACTCACTTTATAGAGTAAAACTAAATCAACGGTCAATATTACATTCACATGGATAAGAAACCGATATCAGTAAAGTAATCAAACTATTACGCGCACATACACAACAAATCAACATCAAGTTTCCTTTTCTAGTTTATAACTAATTGAGATTACTTTCTTTACCGCTACCCTCAGCGGTGCCAATCCCATATTTAATAGAATCTATCTTGTACCTTCTGATGCCCTTCGAGCTGTGTCAGCAAAGAAAACCCGTCTCCCACTTTCCAAGAGTGAAGGAACTTACACCTCTCTCCATAACTACAATTCCCCTGAATCCAATAATTGCAAACTTTTTCTGCCTTGACCACCACCCCTCTACCGCCGCCGCCGCCGCGCCCTCCGCCACGCCCCCACGTGTTGTTGAAATTGGGGCGTCCGCGCTGGCCCGAGAATCCCGATAAGCCCGAATTGTCGTACGCACGCTTCGAGGAGGCCCCGTTGGCGTGGGAAGATGCGGGCAATTCGCTGTGCAGGAAGGGGCACGGGTAGCGATTGCACTTGCCCGCTTGCCAGTGGAAACACACTTTCTGGTGCTTCCCGTCCCCGCCGAGACGGTTGTACACACGCTTGCTGCCCCCATCCACGTCCATGATCGAGCGAGCTAGAGTCTGTGATTGAGAGTGCGTTTATCTGATCGAGTTAAATGGGATTGAAAGAGAGAGGGGGAATGAAATTGTGAATAGCTTTTGATTATCTTCCAGTACAATTGGAAGAAAAACGGAGGGAGGGTTGTGATTGGAGCATGCGCGAGAAAAATTCAGAAATATTGGGAGGGAGAGGTAGGGGAATGTATAGCGTGATCATCAAGCGGGAGTGAAGTGAAGTGAAGCTCGTGGGATAGAGAAACCCTAATTGATGAGATTAGGGTTCGTTAGAGAGACGTAAATTTGGTGCGGTGTAATGAATCGGGAAAGAAAGTTTGGGAACTACACGTACGTAAGCAGTGAGTTCTGAAGACATAGAATTACGGAATTGACCTGAGCATGACCCGCGCCACAGTGTGGAAACTACATTTATCCATAACATGAGCTTTTCTTATATTTATATGGAAAATGTTTTTAAATACCCCTACTTCACTACATTATTATTTTAAGGAAATTTTGATTATTAAAAAAATTAACTTTAATATTTATAAATAAAGATAAATATTGAAAGTTAAAATAATTTATGTAAAGGGTTTTAAAAAATAGTTAGATATTGTTAAGATATGATTACATATTATTAGCTACAATATTTTGAGTTAGTTACAATATTTTATGTATTTGGATTTGGCCGATTCATTATTATGTACAGTGATTAGGGTTTTGATTAGTATTAAAATTTTAGAATATGTTAAATATTAGTGTGTGAAAATAATGCATGGTGTTTGCTGAACATGTTGGATCATTCAAATTCCAAACATTAAACATTGTTCTTCGTATTCGTGAAATTTGTTAGTGTACTGTCAGTTTTTTTACCAAGTATATGTGTTGCTTGACCAATAAGTGACAATAACGGTGGCTTGAATGAAGAATGATATGCATGCATTTATGATATATATTATTGGATGTTGTATGTAGATCGCTATAATATTATAGTTTTATTACTATAAGAAATTTCGTAATTATAAACAGAGTTTTATCGATAAACATTAATTTATCAGTAAATCCAAAATTTTCAACAAAATTTAGAATTTAAAATGCTGATAGAAATTTTGGTCGATAATGAATTTAGTTGAAAGAAGGATAGTAGTTTAATTTCTAAATTTGTTTACACATTTAATCTATTATTATGATGTAATTTTGGTGAGTTAGTATAATTTTGTTTTTCTTAATATATTTTTTTAAAATTCAATTTTCTTTCAGGATTTAAATATCTTCGTTGTTGCACTATAAGTAAATTCTTTTAAGTAAAAATGCGTAATATTCTTTATATTTCACGTAAATAAATTCTTATTATAATTTATTATCCCAAAAACAATTTCTAATATTTCTTAAGGTTTAATTATTATCGTAATTTCTATTTATGTTGGGTTTTTTGTCTTTTGCCTTTTAAGTGGGTTTTTAAAAGTGAAAAATTGAAACAATTGAGTCATTCTGTTAAATTGAGTTAAGAGAGTTAAACGTGAGTTGTCAATGTGAACTAAAATAATTAGATTAAGTATGCAAAGCCTATTAGATGAAAAATGTATAATTAAAAAATTTTAAAAAAAAAATATTTTTGAAATGTGAAATTAAGCATGACAAATTAGGATTCATCAAAATCAAATTAGGAACAAAAGTACTTGAGATTGAAGACGCAACAAATCACAGATTCATAGAGTTCAAGACTGGAGTGGAGTCCAATCTCTCTCAAGGCCTTTACGCCGGGGACGACCCACCTCCATCACAATAAGAAGAAGAAGAAGAAAATGAAAACAAAGTCAGGGTTCGCCAGAGGTTGCGAATTTTGTCCACTATTCCTGTGGCATTTTTCGTGTTTCTGTTTGATCTGGTGTTGTGTTTCGTTCACGACCCTTCCATTTTCGAATATCTTAGGTTTAAGCCTTCGAAGATTTCCTTTGTTAAGATTACTTTAAAGTTGAATTGGTCAACGCCTCGGAGGTGGGAGTGGTGCTTCAGTGGTTTTCCTTGGGATTGCAAAGCTTGTACTTGCTCTAGTGTTTGGGAACTCTGTTGAAAGAATCTTGGGCGAGTTTCCGATTGAGGTTCTTGGGATGCTTTTGTTGTTTGTAGGGATTGAATTAGTCATGGTTGCCAGAGACATGAACACTAAACAAGAGTCCTTCGTTATGCTAGTTTGTGGTGTTGTTTCACTCACTAGTTCAAGTGCTACTTTAGGGTTTTTTGTCGGCACTGTGCTCTACCTGCTCCTTAAATTGAGGGAGCTTGAATATGCAAGTTTTTCCTTTGGATTTTGCTCATACAAAACCACCAAGTCTTCTCTGTCGGAAGAACATGTGAGCTTAATTGCCTAGACAACAATTTTTATTCCTATATACATGTATTCTATGTTCCAGAAAATGATCACCAATGTTGTGATCATGTGGGAATATTTTTGTATTTGTATTGGTTTAATATTTTAGAGTGAGGGTGTACAATGTAGAAAACTATATGTAGTTTCATATATCATAGTTGGTTTATCCTTTTTTTTATTTTTTTAATTACAATTTTTTCATTTAAGAGGTTTTGCATATGCCACGCGATTAAATTATTTCACTTCATATTGACAAGTCACTTGAAAATTAACCTCGTTGATCCAATTTAACGGCAGAGACCCAATTATTTCAAGGGTCTTTCAAGGGTCAAAACTCTTCAATTTTTTCACTTTTAGAAATCCAGTTGAAAAAAAAAGACCAATTTAAGAAAACCTAACATAAATAAAAACTATGAAAATAATTAAACTTATAATTTATTATTCGTTACGGTGAAATACTTATCACTTATCATCATGATTATGATTTAAGGAGCTTACAAATACTTAAAATATATATATATCATTTTAAAAGAGGTGAATTATTTAAAAAAAAATACAAAATTACATTGACAACAAAGAAAGTGAGCTTAAACAATTATTTAAATAAACCACTTAAACTTTTTTGTCTATTAATTTTTCTTAATTATGTTTGACTTATCTTATGTTATGTTATTATAAAATTATAGATGTCGGTGGCGCAGCAAACATGGTGGCTGATTCTAGTGGTGGTTTTGATTTGGTCATTTGTAGGTTAGGGTTTCGCTTTTTAGGATTTCATCTTAGTGCTCACGGTGGTTGATATGGAGGAGGTGCAAGGTGTTGTCGCAGTGGCGTTGGTTGGTAATTTGGTCTCGTGGTTGTTAGGGATGAGGATGCCGCAACCATCGGTGGTGAGATGGCACGAGATGCAGAGGTTCTTATGTTTTTATGATTTTGCATGTCAAAGTTTCTATGGAGGTGCGATCTAAGACTTGTTGCTGCTTCCGTAGAGGCTAACATGGTGGCTGAACAACGAACGTTGGTCTGATGGTGGCGAGGTGTTGAACTCTCGATGGCTATTGGCTGCTACTCTTGGTGGCTATAGAAGAAAAACAAAGGTTGAAAAACTTCTACCAGAGTTCGAAAATGTAGAGAGACCCAAAAACTCAATAAAGAGGAAATTACTGAAGAAAAATAAAACTACTTTCATATTTCGAAAACCAAAATTTTTTTCTGAGGATTATGTTCTCCAGAAAGATTAAAATAATTTCAATAATATAAAATAAAATAAAATGATTTGCGCGATTTTAGAAGTTCAACCCCAACAAATATTGGGGGTTTCGAAAAGGCCCTGCAAGTAGCTGCGATTTTGAAAAACTGTCACAACTAATAGCGACTTTCGAAAAAACCACCAGTATTTATTTACCGACGTTGATTTTATGGACAATTTTTATAACTGCGGAAAATGCTTCTACCAGAGATTAAAACATCGGAAATGAAAAAAATAATCCTGGTAAAATTTAATATTTTTGTAGTGATATATATATATATATATATATATATATATATATTACAACTATAAATTATATATATTGAAAACTAATCAATCAATTAATTAAAATGATATTAGTATTAAAATAATAATAATAATAATAATAATAATAATAATAGAAATTAAGGTTTACAAATTAATAAAATAATAAAAATAGTAGTATAGATAAAATAAGAATAAGTAATAAAAATAGTAGTATAGATAAAATAAGAATAAGTGAAAATAAATGAAAATTTTGAACATTTAATACTGTTATAAAATGTTGTGAAGTGTTATCAGAGGGAGGAGAGAAAAGAGAAACAGAATATATATTCTTAATCAAATAAGAGAAACAAACATTAATAATCTTATTTAATTATTTATTTTGTTTTTATTTATGTTATATTTATATTATATTTATATTAGTAAAAATATATATGTTATTGTTATATTTAAATTTTACTTTTTTTTTTAATATGATACAAGAGTCATGAGTTATTGTTATATTTAAATTTTACTTTTTTTTAATATGATACAAGAGTTATGAGATTTATTGTTTGTATATGAGATTTATTGTTTGTTATATTTACTGTATTATTTAGATATTTTTTTATTGAAATATTCATTAATATATAATCTTGTATTTAAAATGTATATATTTCATTAAAGAAATGTATTAAAAATGTCATATAAATTAAGAATAAAATAATTTCATATTATATAAGTAAATATAAATTTAATTTTATAAGTTATTAGACTTAAAATCTATTTTTTAATATAATAATATAGTCATGGAATAATATAAACCCATCAATTATTTTTTTTAATAAAATATAAAATTTTACAATTTTATTATAGATATTTTTTTTAGTTTTTTGGTAATTCTTTTATTATAAATAATGGTTAAATTTGAAAATAAAGCGAGTTAAACATAAATAACACAATCACTTGAAAAATAAAATTGATATACAAAATTACTTTACTTAAGGTAAAATAGGAAACAAAATAAGAACACTAAAAAAAATCTCTTCATATAATAATGTAAAACAATATATACATATATTTTTTATTTAAACAAATAAATATTACTCAATATAAATATTTTTGAGTTACTGTAGAGATATTTTTTTAGTTATCATTAATGATGATGAAACTTGTTAATCTTGACTTGTTCCTGTAAAATTAATTCAAATATTTGTCAATTGTGAGAAAGTGATGACTTGTCAAACTAAAGAAGATCAAATTTGTATTTAGCTATAGCAAATGATTGGTGACCGTGGAACAGTAGTATTGCGAAAGAATGCAACTCTAATTTTCTAGAAATACAAAAAGGTTAAATTCCAAAACATCAATTCTAAAAAATAAAAAAATAAATAAACTTTCGGTTGCTCCTCAAGTTTGTTGGGAAAAGTCATTATTAGATTTTTCTTTCCGGTCTCAATTGAGTTCATAAACTTTTAAAATTAAGTCAATTAAGTACTCTTAAGTTTTCATAGACGGTGTTAATTCCTGATGACATGGTTCACACATAATATATTGATATGTATTGTTTGATTACGTGGAATTTTTATTTAAATTAAGGAATTATGACATGACAAAATTTAATTGGTCTATCTTAAAATTTAGGGATTTTGTTTTTTCAAAGGCTTTGAGTTAGGAGAGTGATGATGCAAAAATCAGAGCCGACAATAACAGAAGAGTCAGTGGAGGCGTGAATCTTGGTGCGGTGGAGGAAGACAACGACGTGTTGGAGGTCAAGCATACAATTATCCAATATAACTATATATATATATATATATATATATATATATATATATATATATATATATATATATATTCCATATTCACAACTCCAAAAAGAAAAGAAATTAAAAATGTACATAATTAAGGTTTTCTCAAAAGCTAACTATACTAAACTAATTACTATACTCCAACTAGACATTTGGGCTATCACCTCCCAACATATGTTCCACTGAGACGTTCTCGTCCTCTGCTCACACTCACCGGATGATTATTGTCCAAAAAATTAATCACACAAACAACCAAACAAAGAAACACACAAAAAGGGTAAGTTACTGTAAAAAGAATCAAACAGAATATTAAGATATCATCATAAATCACATTTCATACAAAGTTAGAAAAACAACATAATCATGCCATGGACTTAGACCTGACCATCCAAATATAGTATGAATATCGAGCTATGACGAGTCATGCACTTGTGGCGGCCTCTACTGCTTCGTAGAGCTATTACCAATGAGTTTCACCCTACCACACACACAAAGTTAGTCTATTTCGCGTCTCAGGCCATAATGGAACACCTAGACTAGGACCTCATGCTACTCTCATCACATGCATCACTCCTCTCTAATTGCGAATGAATGACCATTAAAGTATTAGGATAACTTCCAAGATTGAGCTTCATACAATCATATCAACAACACTTGATACAACCACTTAGAATCTCTCCTTAGAAACTCTTATTCCATCACACTTTGAAACATACATCAACCTCATTCAAAACCATTAATAACACTTCATAAATTATACCAAACATATCATATAGTATCATCAAATACTCAAAAGAAACCATAAAAGCCAAAGAAAGAGAAAACAAAGATAAAAAGCTAAGTAAACTTGTGTTGAGCGACACTTCCTCACCGTTGAGCGCCATCCCTCTCGCACTTTTGGCGCCTGAGCGCCACCCCCTTGCAGCTGGGCGCAAAACCTCTCGCAATTTTGGTGCTCAAGCCCCGTTGACTACCATGAGCGCCACACCAGAAAGTGAAATACCTCTAAATTGACCTTGATTGATCTCCACATCTATCTAACTGATTAATATAACTTCCCAGGCACTATGAATGATTTACAAACATGTTTCTAACTCAAAGTAGCTACCCTAAACCAACTTGATCACTTTAAACTACCTAATCTCACTTATACTCTTTCTAATCCATAAATTGAGAACCTAGAGGTCTAAACCAGTTAGAAAGAAGCCAACAACTAACCCTAACTTCAACACAAACCTACCCCATTGAGACTTCATTAGTCAAAACCACTTAAGTGAACCAAAAACTATACAGACACAATCTATTTGCAACCACTAAATTCTACTTCTTATTTCTCCTATCTTAAAGTTCAAACAAGCCATAAATGACTCTAAGGGAGACCTAAGAACCCAATTCAACCCATTCAATCATTACTTCAAAATCTCACCTATCATAACCCCATTTTTATACCAAAACGACCCATGATTCAACTTACTTCCTATTTCTCCCCACTACACCAAATGTATACCATAAATATTCACACCAACAAACATTCACAAGATTAAATCCAATCTAAAAGAGAATCATACCAAACATTCAAGCATCATATTACCAATTAAAATCATCAAAACACAATGAACACTAGAACAAATATCTCAATGAGCAACCACATACCATACTTGTAAATTAAAATTTAAGAATGAACACTAGCTTTCTTTACCTTATCAGAAATGCTACCAAGCTCTACATGGTGCACCACCCTTGCTTCAAGCTTAAAGAACTTCTAGAAACACCTATAATTCACAAATTCACGATAAAACAAGTCCTTAGGACTTTTGATTGACAAAAGACTAGAAAAAGAGAGTAGACGATATATGCAAGAAAATTCTAGTCGCATGTGTCTTAAATTAAGAATTAAAGAAAAAGAAGCATAAACTTACTTATTCTAAAATGAAAATTGATCGGTAAAGATTGGAGAGTTCACCACTATGATCTTCTGGACACCTTCTGATCATCAAACAAATAAATCATAAGTTAGAAATCTTAGAAAGAATAGAAAAAAACTCATGTTTTTAGAAAGATAGTAAGTGTTTTAGATGATGACACATGTTTATAAAATTCTATTTATATTATTGAATTATTTTAACATTAAAATACCCATTCTCATTATTTTAAAATACCTATCTACTATAATACTCTATTTTCTAGATTCATGATTATTACTATTATCATTTTTATTATCACTTTTAGGTTCCAATTAAAATTTTATGGAAAAAATTAAAAAAAATAACAAAGATTTATTGATTTTAATAGAATTTTAGAATCTTTTATATTACCTTTTTTTCTATGCAATAATAATAAATACATATGTGTAAATTAATTATAAATTAAACAAAGAATAATGATATATAAACAATAAAGAGACAATAATGTCATTTTAAACATTAAAAATAATAGTTAAGTGTAAAAAAATGTTTTAAAAATTTTATAGCGGAAGAAATATTATATAATATGACGCACTAGTTCTATAATTAGATATGACTGTTCCTGTTAGAAATATCATGTAGTTCTATAATTAAGATAGTTTTATAATAAATTTGAAATATGATTTATATACTGGGATAGCATTTTAGTGATGAAAAGTTTGCATAATTTACGGGAAGTTATGTGTTAAAATATCACAATTTTCAACATAAAATAAAAAATATAATAGTTACATTACTTTTTAATTATAATCAAATTTTTAATTTGATAATTTGTTTGATACAGAAATTCATTAAATATTGTAATTAAAATGTAGCAAAAATAATATTTTATAGGTTTTATCTTAGCTATGTAAGAAATAATTTATTAAAAAGTAAAATTTGGTTTTATAAATAAGAATGTGGTGATAATAATGAGTGTGAAATGGAAGAAGGGATTGATTTAACTGAATTAGAAGTCGGTGTTGGCGTCCGAGGAGAGCTTTCAATTTCAAAAAGACAGAACCAAACAAAGCAGCTACAAAGTTGGTGTTACTGTTATTGTTGTGAGTGTTTGTTTGTGTGAGCCTCCAAGAGGTCCCTCTTTGGAGCCTATGGTTGCTCTCTCTTCCTTGAGTTCAACCACTGCTCCAACGGCCTCTTTCACTCTCCTCCTTCTCTCTCCTCTTTTCCACTTTTTGACCTTTCTCTTTGCAATCGGTGAGTCCTCTGTGCCGTGCTTGGATCTGGGGTTGTTTGGTTTCGCGTGGACTCTGATGGGTCTGTATTGTTTTCGCTTATTCTGTTCTTTCTGCGCTGTTTTACCTTCTGGGGCTGCGTTTTTTTCGTTTTGGAGTTTATGAGGATCGTGTGGGTGTCTGTTATGGAGGTGATTCAGGTTGGAATTTTCTGTTGGTGGCATAAAGGATTATTTTTTATTTGTTTTTTTTCTAGTTTGGTTTGTGGGTGTGTACATGTTCGTTTTAGAATCACTAATTTTTGCGTGAATTTTGAAGATGTGCATAAAGGAAGGTTTAGTCTTCAAATTTTTGTGACTTGATCTGAGTCATGTGATTGGTGTTAAGGAGAATTTATTTTTCCTACGAATATGTTTAGTTTTTTTTTTTTTTTTCAATTTTATTGTGAAGTGTTTGATGTGAGTCTCATTGTTTTTTTTAGCAGATCAAGTGATTTGGAAAAGGGAGAATAGTGGTCCCGAGTTCTGACTGGTTCAGATTCATGCTATCGTCTGCCATACGTTGTGTGTTTTCTTTGTCAAATATAAACTCGGTTAAGTTTCCTAAAAATTTTTGACTCTGAAATGGAGTGTTTTGGTTTGTAAGTGAGAAAAATCAAAGGTTGACGTTTGTGTTTTATTTGCCAAAGAGGTTCGTTCTGTCTCAGGAAGAGCAAATTTGAACTATTCAACAAGAGTTTTTTTGTAAGCAAATTGAATAGTTACCTATATTTCTCGGTTTGTTGAGGAGGGAGGAGGAAATTGGTATGGCTGTTGCCAAGAGCGACAGCAACAGTGAACCTTGTACTTCATACAATTGTTACAAAGTAGCAGCCTTGACTGAGACCATATTAGAAACAAGTCAAGTCTCTAATCTAAAAGATCGGTACGTTCTCGGCGAGCAATTGGGTTGGGGACAGTTTGGTGTCATAAGGGCATGTTCTGACAAGTTAACAGGAGAGGTTTTGGCCTGCAAATCTATTGCTAAAGATAGGTTGGTTACTTCGGATGATTTGAGAAGTGTAAAACTTGAGATAGAGATAATGGCTAGGCTATCCGGTCACCCCAATGTTGTGGATCTCAAAGCAGTTTATGAAGAGGAAGGCTTTGTTCACTTGGTGATGGAACTTTGTGCTGGAGGAGAGCTTTTTCATCGATTAGAGAAGCATGGATGGTTTTCAGAATCTGAAGCCAGGGTTATCTTCAGGCACCTTATGCAGGTGGTTTTGTATTGTCATGAAAACGGGGTTGTTCATAGAGATTTGAAGCCTGAGAACATTCTCTTAGCAACAAGATCCTCCTCATCTCCTATTAAATTGGCAGATTTTGGACTAGCAACCTACATCAAGCCTGGTACTTTTTCCTTTTCTTCCTTTGCAGATTGTAATCTTTTCGATTTTGGTTGCCCCTATGAATGTATGTGGTGTTCATCTTCAAAGGTTGGAATATGTTTAAGCAGGTCAAAGTTTGCACGGTTTAGTTGGGAGTCCTTTCTACATAGCTCCAGAGGTATTAGCTGGTGCTTATAACCAGGCTGCTGATGTGTGGAGTGCAGGTGTAATTCTTTACATTCTGTTGAGTGGGACGCCTCCGTTTTGGGGGAAGACTAAATCCCGGATTTTTGAAGCTGTTAAAGCTGCTTCCCTCAAGTTTCCATTGGAACCTTGGGATCGCATTTCTGAATCAGCTAAGAATTTGATCAAGGGAATGCTGTGTACAGACCCTTCTCGAAGACTCACTGCTCAAGAGGTTTTAGGTAAGTTTACTTTTTTTTTCATCTTGTTAATGTATATCTGCTGATGTGGTTTTGTTTACATGTAACACTGATTAAGAGAGCATTTTGGCGAAGCAGGGTAACTACAGTTCAGTTGCGATGTAGATTACTATTGAAAATTGAACATAAAAAGATCATCAGTATCCATCCATTGAATGCGATAATTTAACTGAAGCATTAAGAAAGAATATGTTAAAATTATGCAGTAACACTGAAAGGGGTTACTTTTGGTATGAAATCCATCATATTATGTCATTTATGGTGTGCCTGTTCAAAACTCTATTATTTAAGTATATAAGAAAAGAAAGAAATGAAAAAAAAAAAAATCAAATACATTTGTGCTTCTAACATTTATCTCAAATTTCCCTGCTTAGATCATTGCTGGATGGAAAGCAACCAAACAAATCAAGAACAACTAGGTGAAAATCAAATCCAAAGTTGCAATCAATGGGATGTTGGTGGCAGCTCATTCTCAGCTTCTTTCATGTCCAGGAATCAGGACATTAGCTTTGGCGCTGGCTCTCCTACTTGTGATGCTCAATCGCCTACTTTCACATGCAGATCATCATTTTCTTCTTTTTTGGAAGAACCAGTCACACCATGTGTGCTATCTGCCGGGTTTTCATTCAAGAGTGTAGGCGATTCCTCTGGTTTGGAATTCTCTTCTCCTATTCCCTCGATGCTTAGCTTTTCATTCCTGAGTCCCTCTCCTGTCGTTGAACACAAGAGTTGTAAATTGGAGTGTTCAGCTAACATGTCAGATGTAGATGCAATTGCTGGAGGTATGCATTAAAGTCTTTTATTTCAACCTTCCTTACTATTTCCCAGCTTCTTGGTCTGATCTTGTTTGCAATTTTTTGCAGAAGCCAGCTTGGGAAATTTACTTTTACTACAAGATTCTCATCTTTGCATTGAACACGATGCTAAAGAAACGAATCGCAAGCCTGCTGAGGCTAAAAGGTCAATTGGAATGAATGGACACAAGGTACTGGGAATCCACAGCAAGAGAAACAGGACAATTGGACTTGGTGAGTGTGAGCAACTTGACTTTGTAGTGACTGAATCAGTCATCCGTTGGTCATCCTGCACTCAACTACCAACATCTTTGAGATCATCTCTCGTTTGCTAAGCGAATAGAAGGAATCGGACTGCTTCATGCTGTGCCAAATATCAGCATAAACCGCAAGTTTTGCTCGGCTAACGTTTTGTACATGTTTTCCTTATTATCTGCATTGTTGTTCATGTTAACTATCTTCTGGCTGGTGCAAGGTTTTCTTTAGATTTTGGTTAATGGTGTGTCTGATTGAGAAATGATGCTATAGTAAAAGCTGTTCGCTTGTTTTTCTCCTTCTCCCTTCCCTTGCTATGTGCCTGAGTGAGAAAAAGTCAAAGGCATTCATTCAGCTGTTTTGTAAATGAAGTTGATCTTGATGTATGCTCCAGTTTTCTTAACCTGATGTATTCCAAGTCATCTTGATGTATCAGTCTTGCTCTGATTGGTTTAGTTTATCACGAAGAAATAGTTGTTTCTCCAATACTTTTACATGTTAAGTCTGTTTAAATAACTTTGTGGGGTTCAAAAAAACCAAGCTTCTAGGTTTGTCTCTTTTCCACATCATCACAAAAAATCCTAACATATACTCCTTGTCAATTTAATTAGAATGTACTAAAAGCACAAGTTCTTTAAATTGTTATTTAAATACATACTGTTTAATGCTTTACTTTGATACTAACATTTATGGTGCAACAGTCTTGTAAGACAATGTGGGTTATTCTTAAATAAGTACATATGTTATGAATTAAGCTTGAGATGTGCTTTGTGTGAATTTTGATAATTTTTATGACAACTGATGAACTTGCTTCTAATTCTATCATTACTGATTTCATGCATTTTTGTACTTCACTTCAGTGTGACACGTGTTGGTTGCACCTGGTCCTTACATTTTGGTACAGTTTTTCTCTTTTGATTGTTAAATCGTGTGGTGTGTAAATAGTTTATGGACCAGAAAATGGTGTCTTAGCAGAATTAAATGTCGTGAACCAGAAAGCCAGCTGGTGATGGTTGTAATCAATTACCCATGACATCTCAACTCAACAATGATTAATCATTGTACATAGCCATACGCAGAGGGAAGAGAGAAAATGGGTAGGTTTATTTGTCATCATTTGTTACGCCAAAAGTCAATGCCACCTTTTCTATAGATTATTATAAACAAATGGTGCCATTTGCAAGGTACTGATCAAAATGATTATGGCAACCATGACGACTTCGTGATTCTCACACTTTTTTTAACGTTATTTTTGTGGTCGTGTTTTCATTTGTTGCTGTATATTATACTGTTTTGTGTAACATTACATGTGTACGTGGTTTTATTTATATTTCAAAATCTTTCGTATGTTTCAAGATATATTCATGTGAGTTGGTATTATGAAAAGGGTCACTAATTAACGATAATGACAAAATGTTGCTGATGTGTTGCAAGATATCATGCATGAAGGTAAGTTGAATAGCTGGAACCTTATGACACTTCTAGAACAATTATATCTTTGAGAATTTTAAACATACGATCTTTTGAGATATACGATCTTTTGAGATAAAAATGAAAGAAAAATTAAATTCTTTCGTAGAAAATGAATATTCATAGTGGTGTATACATATGAAATTGTATGTTTTTTTTATTTTATTTTATTAAATTATATATTTTTAATATATTTTTTTTTGTAAATAGATATGCTGATGAAGATAAAAAGTAAAAGATCTCGTATTCTTTAATGAATACATAATAAATTTTGACTTTACTATGAGAAGTGTGATTAGTGATAAATTTGATGTGACTCTAACATGTTTACATCCTAAAAAGGGTGATTCACCTAAATACTTTACTGCATATAGAGATTGATAGGATGAATTGAACCTAAGTAAGTATATTTCACACGCGTTGCCGACTTAGGTCTTATATTTCTTCTTTGATGTGAATTCATTACTATCAATTTATATATGATGGATGGATTAGCCATTGTTAAACATTTTTAACTAACACTACGACATGTTATCATTTCTAAGGATTAAAAAAAACATAAATATTATGAAAGAGCAAAAGGGTATATTGCTCGAGGAATGTAAAGTACAAAAGGAAGGGTTTGAGAGTTTGATAATCGATTTGGTGATGTGAGAGATGCCACTCCACTACCCAATAACACGACACACCCATTAATGATGTTCTATGTGTTTCTGGCCAGACAGGGAAACACCCCAATGTAAATGTTCCCTTTCTCATAAACTTCACATATCATTCTGTCCACGGACCACCTTCATCATCTCCTCTAGACATAAAAAAAAATATTATATATATATATATATATATATATATATATATAATTTTTAAAAAAAAAAATGAGAAAACAAGTTGTTTATGCTGGAATGGGACAAAGATAACTGTCTGTGTGCTGATTTTTCCAAAAGTTCTTCTTGTTCTACACATTACGACGTTCAAGTTAGAATTTAGCTCTTTAGTAACTTAAGAGTAAGTCAGAGTTTATCTCGAAATTAAATCTCATTTATAGATTTTATAAGAATCCGACAAATTAATTTATCTCTTAATGATCATTAATACAAATCTTAACCGTCGTAGCCGTTATGACATTAATTACGCCTTAATTTTGTTCAACGCTTGTAGAAACCAAGGGTCTGAGAGGCGTTTTCCTGTATATCACACCGCTCGGTTTTATCCCTTAACTTGTCACGATCGGTTAATTTCAAGTCCACATTAACACAAGTTTATAATATATAAATAAAATATAAACATCATTTTATAAATTGATTTAGTAAAATTAAATTAATCTTAAATCCTTTTGGTGAGATTTGATAGCATGAAGAAATGAGTTAGGCACTTTGGTGAATGATGTGATTTTTTATAAAGAAAACTTTGGTACATTATGGCTGCATGTTGTGCCATAATTGCTTCTCATATTCTCTAACACAATGATGAATTTAATGCCAAGACTTTGGAGCAGACGTGTGGATGCCAAAACAACAACATTTGCTTTTCAAAAGCTACTTTAAAGCTGTGGCTATATATAACCATACTGCCAACCCATTTTATATTTTCCATTAATACTAACATCCATACTACAATATTCCATTTTCTCATTTTACTAAGCTATTCTTTGTTGGGCTTTCAAAGATCCTTGAGGCCCAATCTTCTACATATTGTTGTTTCACATGTTATATTATTAAGATGGCATACTATTTTTAATTTATTTCCTTTCACGAAAAATATAAACTTTCCAATTTTAAAAACATTTTCAAATTATTCTGCCTACTCAAATTTACCCATTTTGGTCAATAAACAGTAGAATAGTATATATCCCAACAATAATATGAAATCTAAAAAATGGAGAGGTTTAAGCATGCGATTCAAATAGATAAAGGCACATATAACAATTAATAATAATAATATTAATGAATAATCTATACTTTTATTCTATCATATAAAGATAATTTAACTTTGCTGTGTGTTGACATTTTTTTTTTCAATTTTATCCTTCAAGTGAACTTTCTTTTAAATTTAATCATTTTTATTTAACCTTTTTAAATTTAACAATTTTTTAAAATTAAATAAATAAAAATCACCTAAAAAAGTATAACTATCTATAATAAAATTATACAATTGATTTATATTTATTTTTATAATTATAATTTCATTATTTCTGTTAGTATAGAAAAGATAATATAAATGTGCATGAACTTTTACTAATAATAATAATAATAAATAAATAATAATAAAATAATCTATATCTATATATAAAGAATTTATATATAGAGAAGATTTTTACTTTTGATGTTTATTTTTGTTAGTATAGAAAAGATTCTTATGCCAACATATTTCTCTTAAAAGCAAACATAAAAGAAGCATCTTTTTTCAATAATTAATTTTAATGCTACTAAATTTGAAAGAGAAAATGATTTTTTTTTTCAAAACTATTTTTAGTTTCTAGTAAGTAAATCTAAGAGATTAAAAATTCAAAATTGAAGAACTGAAATATGTTTTAAGTATTTAGATTATTCAAAATTTCAGGATCTAAAACTATAATTAAACCTAAATAAAATTACAGTATTGGTGATTGCAATTAACTTCTCATTCATACATTAAAACATTCATGTGGCAAAGAAGAAATACAAATATTCATTCAAAGAACTTGTCTAGCTGTACATTCATGGAATATTGTTTTTGGAAGATTCTTAGTGTTGTAAAAGATGAAAAAGAAAGTTTAATTATTTGTATCTCACCAATCTCATACTCTCCAACTTTACATTTTTGTTGTTGTTGGAGCTTAGGCTTTACTAATACAATGAATTTCCTTTAAGATATGTATTATTTAACATGTAAATTTTTATTGAATTAAATATATTTTTGTTTGTTAATTTTCAATAAAAATTAGAATTAATTATTTTGTTAAATTTTGGATCAACTTAATCTTTCATCTCTAAAATTGCTTGGATTTAGTTTTTTTTTGTTAAGTTTATCTGATATCACACCTATTTATGAGTTAATATTAAAGTAGAATTGTGTCAAACAGTGTAAACAATTAAATGCTATCATAAAAATGTCAAAAAATATAATAAAATGTAGTTAAAAGGACTAAATTTATATATTTTTAAAATTAGGGACTAAATTGAACAAAAGTTTTGCAAATGAACTATTTCCAAATTTAACAAAATTGAACATGAATGAAAACGTGAAATAAATTTAACAAAATTTAGTTACACATTGTTAAAGTTAGGGACTAAATTAGACAATTTTTTTGAAAATAAACTATTTTCAAATTTACTGAAAATTAATGAACTAAAAATATATTTAACTTATTTTTATTTATATATAATTTATTTTTATATTTGTACGGATGAGAGTAAAATATTGCACAAAATTTTCTTATCAATAAGATTGATTTGGGATGCAGAAATTATCTTAATTACCGGGATTTAAAAAGAATTTGAAAAAAAAGAAGGAAACTATCATATTTAATTTAATGATACATGTTTTATTTGACCTTGGGTTCATTAATTATGTATAAGGTAATTAACTGGAAAAAAATCAAAACTGATTTTTATACTAACTTTTGAATATACTTTTTTGAAAGACATAAACATTATATTTTTTGAATATTATTTTTCACAGTTTTTTATATTTAAATACCTAAAAAAACTAATTGAGACAAATCCAAAGACTGGAAACATATTTTAAACTTAAGAAAAAACATGATCACATTTTTAAAATCAATAACTAAATATTTTATTTTATATAAGAATACACAAATATCTATATTTACCAATTATGATTGAAAAACTATAATAAACATAATTTTCACAAAACCTCATTCTCTACTTATAATTGATATTGATCAGTGATATGTTCCTCTCAGTCATGATTTGTGGAAGACACTTTTTCTCTTTTCATTTTCTTAAGAATTCTATTTCAAGGTTTTTTCAAGCTAGATATGAAAGAAATTGAATTTCTCTTTTAAGATTTTGCTTCTTATTTATTTTATTTTCTGGTCATTTTTCTCTTCTTTTATGTATGCCTGATTTTTTTGACCCTCCTAACCTAACTAGATACCCACAATTTGTTTTTGAAAGTAAGCCCACATTATTCATGAGTTGAATATGGGCCTTTCTTTTTGCACCCTACTTTTCTGTTTCAGTGAACAGTTTTTTCAACACCCTCTTATCTTTCTTGTATTTGCTATCTTTTCCACACTTTCTCCCACCTCCATTATGTGGTATTACTTTTTTTTTTCTCTTCGAAAATTGGACGAAAGCTATTTTCTATGTTGTACAAAAGCATAATCCTCCATTTAATCCTTTTATAAGATCTAATTAAATAATTTATAAAGATTATGAAATTTAGTTAATACAACATTAAATTTGTATTCAATTTACATTAGATGGTAATCCCTATTTTTTTTCTAGGATTTTCTTACAAAGAAAGAGTTGATAGTGCAATTACAAGGCTAGTTTAGTCTAGTCAGTTAACAATATTGTATGTAGGGATGATAATGGGTCGGGTCGGATATAAATAATGTCTATTCGCAACCTTACTTGACAAAAAAAAATTTATCTGCTATCCGACCCAATACCCGTACCGATATCTGCTTAAAAAATATTTGTGAGTATTTTAAAATCCGCGAATACCCATAGATATTCGTAGATACTAGCAAATATTTTAAAAAATATATATTTTTATAAATTATTAAAATAAAATTTAAATAAGATTACAAAAGATATATAAAATATAATATAAATTAAATTAAATATAAATTAAAATTCAATTTTAATTAAATTTAACTTCGTAAAGTATAAATTAATGTTAATTTTAATTAAATTTAACTTAATAAAATATAAATTAAATTTTTATTTTTTGCTGGTAGTGGATATCCGCGGGTACGGATAGTATAATACCCGTACCTGACCTGTTTATAAGCGAGCATTAAAATATCCGCTACCTGCAGGTTACAAATAGTAAATATCTGCGGATATCAACTATCCGTCAATGATTTTATCTGCAGATATCCGTGAACACGAATTTTTTTGCCATTCCTTATCGTTTGAGGCCAATTCTCATTTTCTTTTTGACCATTTCTTCTTCTCATCCATAAATTTTTGTATTTCCTTAGAATGTCAATTTCGAAATACAAAATAAAAGATAAATTTCGGAATATAAATATATTGTAGATTATACAATTTTTGTATTTAAACCTATGAACCATTTAAAATTGACAAGTGTTGATTGCCTATTGCACAATGTGAAGACCCCACATCGGAAGATAAGATTCGTAGCCACAGGCCTAACGAACCTCATATATCTTCATTCTTTTGGTGGTTTCAAAGGAAGAGCTTATGAATTTTGTAATTCCATTCTCATCAACATACATTTCTAGAGTCCCACCTTATCTTTGAGCAAGTAAATCACACAAACTATAGATGAGTTGCAAGATAAACTCCATAAGCTCACCATTACTGTGCAAATTGTGCACCAAAAAACCAAAGCTAAGAAGAAGAAACATTATCTTATTTTCCTTTTCCTCAAGTGGGAAAGAGCAGAAAACCATTTCCATCAGAACAAGGATTGAAAATCCAACATCTCAGGCTTACACTGTCAGTTTCAAGACAGAAAAGGGTTGCAAGCTTTCCATTTCAAGGTATCCTGACTTTGAATATGATGCAGAGGGGGGAATGGGAACTGGAGTTGCTGCAAAGGTTACAGAGAATGGTCCAGCCAACAATGACCTTCCTGTTTTATTTGATCTTGAAAGTTTGTATATTCCGCCATTAACAAGTTCTACTGCCAAGTTTCTTGGATTGCCATTGCCACCGTTTTTGAAGATTGATATAGTTCCAGAAGCATTACATGGAAATATTAACCAAGAATCTGGAAAGGTAAAACATTTAAGTTCTGAAGATTTTTGCTTCAAATTGAAAGCATTGTGCATTATGTGTACAACTTTTAGTGAGCTTTAATACCTAGGTAGTGTTTGTTTGAACTTTGTTTTTCTTGGAAACAAAAGTAATGAAATACCAGGATTGAATATGCATGTACAATCTTTACTAAAAGTTCTTATACTGTCAATTTAATAAGAAATGATCTTTGAAATGATTTTTGGAAAAGTTATTACAAATAAACCAATTTATCATATAAATGATAATTTGTGATTAAATGACATTGCAAAGAATCTTTCTCCCTCTCTCTATATATTTATATAAAATTTATTTAGAGAGGCTATTTTGTAAAGAGAAAAAACTGTTGTTCAACATGAGGTCATTTGAACTTGCCATAAGTGTCTCTCTAGTTAGTTTTGTGCAATTACTACTCAATTGATGATATGATTGTTTTGGTATTTTTAACAAGGTTGATCTTGAGTTCAAGGCCAAGTTTTTGTTTTCTGCTGGTAGTCTCTATAAGGCTCCTCCACTGTTGGTGAAGACAGTGTTGACATCTGAAGAAACAAAAGGCACTATGAAGAGTGGAAGAGGCAGGAGACTGGATAAAGAGGGGAAGTGTAAACTGGTTGGTGTAGCAACAGTTGACCCTATTGATGATTTCTTTATGAATTCCTTCCTTGGCCTTCCAACTGAGTGCCTTGCTGAGTTAAAGGCAGTAATCTCCATTTCATCCTCTTAAGATCTCATCACAAAATTTGGACATTTGTTGAAAGTTGAAACTGATACAGACTCATAATATCCAAGTTGGAAGATGAATGTGAAATAGTAAAAGATGATATACATACCAGAAACTAGGAAGAAGTTAAAATTGAACTAGTTTACCCATTCAGCCTTGTACAACACAATAGGTAAAGCAAGTATAATGTACTAAAGAAAAGAAGAGTGAAGCCTAATACAATATTCATTATCATTTATTATCCCAATGTGTTTTTAACCTCTATTGTCACACAAGTATATTTCCATGTTGATTTTTTTTTTATATATCAATTAACCTTTGGAATGTTTTAGTTTACCTGGTTTTATACATTTGGATCCCAAATTTTGCAAAGCTAGTTTGTAACTTTTGCGTAAGAATATTGTTGTCATGCATCCTTTATTGCATTAAAATTCAGAATTTGGCTTGAGGGTTTCCTATAATTTGGCAAGATTTTATTGCAATTTTAATAGTATGTGGTTAAAATATGTACTATTATTGACTATGAAATGCCAACAAATAATTCGTATTTGTGATACAGTCTTCTTACAATGTTTTAAAGTTTTATTGTTGTAAATAAAAAAGAAATACAATTGAGAAAAAAAATTGAGTTGCATTTAAATTTATACCTCATATTATTAACCTTCATTATGCTACATTTTGTTGAGCATTAAAATAACAATAAACATATAATCTTTTACTCATTCCGTTTTAAATTATATACGTTTAATAATACACACATTTCAAGATTACTCTAATTACTATAACAGAATAATGTTTCACCGACCCTTTATTTAAAAAAGCAGTGTAGTTATGAATTAATAAAAAAGTAATATATTAATAACATTTCTTAATTTTTTAGTGACATTTTGAAATAAATTTATAAGTCGTAAAAGTAATAGATATCTTAAAAAGGAAAGTGTAACTTGAAACCCATTAGATGAAAAAAGATGAGACCTTGTATACCAAAATACAATGTAAGAGTGGCTACAACCGATTTCCTTTAACTGTATGATTTCTTTTCCACTCTCTCAATCTCTGTTTTTCTGCAAGGCTGAAAGCAAAATATCCAGCTCTATGTATGGTGCATTGCTCTCTGGTATAACAGAAAATATTCCCACTTTTATTATACCAATTTATTCAAAGGCAAGCCTTTGTGTGCCAACCAGTGAAGCATATTGGCCCTTCTTAGCCAATAGCTCAAAATGAGTGCCTAATTCTGCAATCCTCCCCTCAGAACAGACTGCAATTTGGTATGCATTTTGAACTGTGCTTAATCGGTGGGCTATTACTAATGTGGTTCTTCCCTTCATCAAATGGTTGAGAGCTTCCTGGACCAAGCGCTCACTGACAGCATCCAGGGCACTGGTAGCCTGCACCAGCAAAGAATGTCAAAATCAAGACATGCACAAATAGGATCATATCAGGGTTTTAAATTGTGGTTGTTTAGGTCTGACACGAGTGAATGCAGTCTGCAATCACGTCTAAATGCAGCAACAAATAAAATGTTGCGACTGTATTGCGTGACGAGGACTACAATCTGGAACAATGGGTCAAGTAGATATCAGCAGCTTAAAGAGCAGCAAGAAAGTTTCTAATGGCTGAATGTGTATTTTCCTCCCAGAACCTTGTTAAGATGAAATGAAGTATCAAGTGATATGATGATAAAAAATATAGATATGATATGATTTGAAAGGAAAATATCTAATCAGGTATTGATTTTACTTTTATTATTGTATCTCTTGGATGTTCGATCCTTGATTTTGGATGTTATAAACACACTCGTATCTTTCATGGTCATGTGTCAATAAAAGTGTTACACCACCTTTTGCTTTAGTT
The DNA here is from genome assembly GCA_027742785.1 of Vigna reflexopilosa. Classification (NCBI taxonomy): domain Eukaryota; kingdom Viridiplantae; phylum Streptophyta; class Magnoliopsida; order Fabales; family Fabaceae; genus Vigna; species Vigna reflexopilosa. The sequence goes on along the minus strand of CM050928.1, from coordinate 27,586,591 downwards.
CCCTCGGAGATTGGGGTTCCAATTGCGTTTGTTGAACATTGGGATATTTTTACTTTGCTACATTTATATATAATTTTTCTCGTTGTATTTGTTTTTCTTTTAATGAAAAATTGTTCAGATGCTTTGTCTACTTCTCAAAGTTTCTTTACTGAATTTCAGTAAGTTTGGTTTGTCAATTTAAATTTTACGAATGAAAAAGATTATTTGCCCTCCCAATTTTGATATTTTCTAAATTCATAGCAGATTTTTCATCAAACATCATGTATCCATGCATCACAACAAAATAGAGTTCCTAAAGGCAAGAATCATCACTTACTTTAAACAACTTCTACCCTTTCTCGGCCAAGGGATGGAACTATTTTGATCTCAGTGTTATTTATTTTGAGTCAAGAGAGTTCTCTATATCTTTTGTCTTTGATTTAAGGTTCCCAACTTTTTACCGGAACAGTTCTAAACAATCAAATTACTTATTCTATCTTGAATACTAAACAAGACCTTCATTCTATGCCCTTATGTGTCTTTAGGAGCACATGTTTTATTCATGATCTCACTAAATGTAAAATAAATTATTTGTAGAATTTCTAAAATGTATTTTTATTAATTATTCCTATTTCCAAAGGGATACAAATGTTTCTCTTGACCACTTTAACAGTATCTTGTCTTTGTTGATGTTACTTTATTTGAAATTGATCTTTCTTTTCTTCCACCATTGAAAATGTTCTTCCAGAAGTTCCACATGTACTTCCAACCGCACTTTTTGCTCATGTTCCAACACCTTGCTTCACTAAAAAATTCACTTGATAGCTTAGGGTTATACTCAAAATTTTGGACTTGATAATGGTGATATTTTTTCCTCATTAACCAAAGTCACCTTTGCCTGTCATTTTCTCGCTATGATTGTCATTCATCATTGAACTTTTCATTAGTTGGACATAAAAATAGTCTCCCTTCGTGACGAGTTATAAGAGGTGTATATGAACTAACCATCTAGTTCTACATTCTCCAGCAATTAACGTGTTCGATGGGGGCTTTGTTGCTCCTTCTATGCTTTAAAGCAATCTCCTAAGCATGGTTTTGTTAGTTCACGTCCACTCTTCTTGGTTGCTTATTTAGTGTGCTTATTTATCGCCCAAGTGACACTCCTATGGGTCCAAATGTGAAGCTTCTTCCAGGTCAAACGGGTGATTAAAAGACCTTGGAAGATATCATTGTCTAGTAGGAAGAATTAATTACCTCATTGGCACTAGGTCACAAAACACATTTGCAGTTAGGCGATTAGCCAACTTTGGAAGGGTCCATGTGATGGTCGCGAGTTAATTGGCAAGTGGATATTTCAATACCTTATAAATGCACTAAGTTGAGAATCAATATTCAAGGACACAGGCAATTCAAAAATTATTTGTTACTTCGATGTTAATCACGAAAGATCACCATAAAAAAGGAAGTTCACTTTTGGCTACTGTGTTCTGGGCGGAGGAAAATTGGTTTCTAGTAGGAGTGAGGAGTATAAGACGGTTTCTAGATCAAGTGATGAAGCTGAGTACTATGTCATGATGGTTGTATCTGCTAGTGAGATTACATGACTTAGACAACTCCATCAATTAAAATTTAGAGGCACTCAAAGTACTAAAGTCGTATGCAACAATCAAGCTGCTATTCACATTGTGTCAAATCCAATCTTCCATGAGTAGACTGAATACATAGAGATTGACTATCACTTTGCGAGAGAGAAGATGCTGTCAAGAGAAATCATCATCGACTTTGTTAATTTTAGAAGCCATAAGGGCTCCCATGTTGATAGCATATGTAACAAGCTTGACTCATATGCCATACGTATTCCAGCCTAAGGGAGGGTGTTAGAGATGTGATATGATTACATTAAATGGGGAAATAAGATATGATAGAGAAATATTTTCCATTATTAAGTATTAATTTTTTTCTTTGTTATTATATCTCTTCTTCACTATAAATAAGTGTACTCGTGTGTACAAATCACACAAATACAATCGATCCTCTCTATTAGAAGCACGGAGAGTGTATATAGAAAAGTATAGAATTAAACAAAAAATATCACCTCATCAAGTATAAGGATGGGAGCATTCTTTAGGAGAGCGCGGGCTATAGCAATTCTCTGTAATTCAGAAACAAGAGTCAACAACATTTGAATGTGTCCATGTGTAAAACGCATACCATGCAAGGTGAGGATAATATAGGTGAACTCTATTGTACCTGTCTCTGTCCTCCACTCAATAGGCCTCCACGCTCACCAACAAGTGTATCATAGCCCTTTCAAGGAAAACAAAATTAACTAACGGTTTTTCTTTTGTATCTATATAAAAGCATCTGCAAACTCAGAAGACAAACCAACCTGTGGTAGTGAAATTATAAAGTCATGAGCATTTGCAGCTTTTGCTGCCTTAATGACATCTTCTTTAGAGACATTTTCATCTGGAAGCCCATATGCAATGTTTTCTCCAACAGACACCGAAAACAAAACAGGCTCCTATAATATGTAAAATTTATAAGGAAATGAAAGCAATACGTTTGATATCATACATAAGATTCTTTCTTATTCCTCACTTGATTTACAATAGAAACAACCCGGGCCCATTCACTCTTGTCAAATGTTCGGACATCCTCTCCTGCAACTGTTATACAGCCACTTGTTGGCTGCAGAAATGAAGATTACTTTATGTATCTATTTTCAAGACAAATATCCATGAAACTTCATCTTAGAGCATAAACTGAAATCAAAACCTCATAAAAACGAGACAATAGCTGGACTACTGTACTTTTGCCTGCACCACTTGGACCCACCAGTGCAGTTACAGTTCCACATTTTAGTCTTAAATTTAAGCCACGTAAGATTTCCACATCCGGCCTTAATGGATAAGAGAAATATACATCTGCGGTATAATATGAGCATAGTCATTGAAAGAGAAGGAAAAAAATAAAAGAAGTATCCATTACAAATAAATCAGATTATTATGAGAATGTTATGTTATTATAGAACTACTTCACACTTATAATTAATGTGTGCCTGTGTGAGAGAGTAAGAGATCAAATAAGAAACTAAAACTTCAATTGTCAGATGGACATAAATATTTAATATTGAAATTGGATGATAATATCTCATCCTTAAGAGGAAAGAAACCAACAGACAGTCAAAGTCCCTCAAAACAAAATTCATGCATTTAGTTACTTAAGTTCATCTCATAACTGAAAGAGAAGTAGCAAGTTATTGAAGCTTCCATTGCAAGAACTATAGCAAACATGATATGGATGAGTCATACACTAAAACAACACATCACAAGGGATACAATCAAAATTGCAATAAAGATACCTTCAAGGCAAATATCTCCGGACCAAGCTATGCTAAATAAATTGCTTGATGTTTTAAGAGCTGACATAAAGTGAAAATAATTTTTTTGGTTATTCTCGGTAGAAATATTAGATAAGACCAATTTATAGTTTTCATCCTCCACTGTTTTTTGTCTCAGTTCTCTTTCTAAGCCATAAGCCAGGGCATCATCAACTTGAACTCCAGAAAAAACAGAGTTGATCCTCTCAACAGCAGCAAAAGTTCCACGAAGATCTCCAAAAGTATTAACCAGTCCTTGAACCTAAAAGACACAATATCAGACAGGAAGAGGATAAAAATATAAAGAAAAACAAAGTCAACAACTCAAATAGCTCACAGCGAATGTTAAAGTGAAAGTATATCCGATAAAAGATGCCATGGTTCCAACAGAGAGTTCACCCTGAAAGCAAGAATTAAGGGCAGCTCAGAAATATTCAATGGTCAAATCTGCATAAAAAGCAATAAGAGAAAGATGTATATGATCATGGCAGAAAGTTATATCAGAAGAAAGAACGCATATACTGATATAAGAAGCAATAGTAATCATGATTGACAATATGTTGCAGAAGGCAATATGAGAAAAGATCATGATTAAATTTGTAATTATATAGAGAAAAGACAAGTTTTAAAAGCTAGAATTGCTTACCGCCTTAACCTTGCTTCCTCCAAGACAGTATAATGCTATTAAAGAAATATAAACAGCAACTCTAGTTAAAGATTCGTTTACAGATTTGAAAGTCCCAAGCTTTATCCCACTTGATTGGAAAGATAGAACCTGTATCGAACAAATAAATAACATGGGAGTTTCTAGAGGATGCCATGCCCTTTCTGAAATTAGTTTTTGGTCCTTAAATAATCTTACCTGATTTGCAAAAGAGAACATTTGGCGCTTTTCACCGCCAAAGGATCTTACCTGTAAGCATATATGTCACTGTTATAAATCGATGCCATTACCACACACAACACAAATGTTTGTAATAGAGCCACTAACTAATGGGAACTCACTGTTCGAATAGCTGAAAACGTTTCAGTCACACAGTCAGATATAGATGCTTGGACCTTCCCATGTGCTTTAAAGACCGGCAATGTCGATCTCTTGTAGACAGCTACAGAGAACCATAATGAATCAGCGCCATAGAAGAATACATGAAATGAAAAATAATGTTTCCCAATTTTCTTTTACAAATTGCTGTGTTTAATGTTTAAGCTACAAACAATTATCAGCATGCATATAAGCCATTTATGAAATTATGAAGCCTATTACCCTAACACTTTAGCAAGGATGAAGACAAGACAGGTGATTATATTTCTGGTTTTTATAATAAACCATAACAGTGTTGAACATGGTCATTGAATTGATTTCATCAGATAAAATGTAAACTTACCAATTGAAATGGAAACTGCGAGCATCAGAACACCTAGAATGGGTGCCAGTTGCGGTGATAAAGAAAAAAGTATGAATATTGTTCCAATGACCTACAAGAACAAAGAGAGAAGACGCAGCAATGACACAAACGAACATGAGCAGCAAAATGCAAACAAAAAATATGCATAAGGATAACGTAAGTGACATAAGAAAATAGAGGTTCTCTCTTGAAAGGCATGGAATCATTTCTTTCACACCCAAACAAAAAATTTTGTGGTAAAAATTTCACTCCTCAAGAAATGCAGGAAAGTCTATCGAACAAAGTGAAAAAGGAATAAACCATGCACATGCTTAAATATAGAAAATATAAAGCTCACATTGGTGTAGAGTTGCTTGCCTCAGATAATGCCCTGAATCCGCGATCCCTTGAGACATTCTCACTAACAATATTTTTAAGAGAATCCAAATCAGATGTTAACAAACCTGTGAGTTCACCAACCTATAAGCAAATTCAAGAACGTGCAATAGTTTTTGCACCTACTTTGTCAGTGTACACTATCATTAAGAAAAGAAACAAAATGATATTGTTTGCTCAATAAAATAAAATTTTATATTTTTTAAATAATATACTGGTTTCATAAAATCATATTGGAAAGCGATTCAGATTAAGTTACAGCAATAGATGAAACATAGGGATACTGTTAGGAATAAAAAGGGAGTAAGTTAGACACGTGTAAGGAGGTAGTATGTTATAGTTTGTTAGAAGAAAGAGAAGGTATAAATAATAAACCGAATAGGGGAGAGGGGTATCAGGTAATTTTTGCCTTTGGGTATAGACTGAATCGTTTTCAGTGGAGGAAGAGAGGCTTCCTTGAGGGAGAAATATTGTGTGTGTGTGAGTTGATTCTCATCTGTTACGATCCTTGAGTAAAGGAACCTAACAGATTTGGTCCGACCTGTCGGATCAATATCGGGGGAGAGAAGAGCTAGCGAGGAGAAAAGGTAGCAAAGAAGAATGGAGGAAAAATTAAACGCACGAGTAGGAAGAATGGAGGAAAGAATGGTGGCGATAGAGTCGACAATGGAAGAAGTGACGGCAGAGGTGCGAGCGATAACTCGCGAGTTTCGACGACGTTCCAAGAACCAAGATCGGAGCTCCGAAGGAAGACATAATTTCGTCAATGCTGGACGCAGGCCACGACCGCCGGAAAACTCGAGGGAGGAATCGGAAGAAGACAGAGGAGAAGTTCGACACAGTCGGAGGAAGCGCATTGAACTACCTACGTTTGAAGGTGCGGATCCCATGGGTTGGGTTGCACAGGCAGAGAAACTCTTCGAACACCAGAGTGCAACGAAGAAGGAGAAGATGAAGTTCGTCTATAGATGCATGGAGGGACGTTTAGCGAGCTTCTGGTTTCGGTTCTGGCGGAAGAAAACCACGCATCTGACGTGGAAGAGGTTCACCGATGATCTAACGCGGAGGTTTGGCGGACGAAATCGGGACACCCTTGTTGAGGAGCTGGCAGCGGTGCAACAGAAGGGGAGCGTCGACGAGGACATCCGAGAGTTTGAAATCCTGGTGCCGAAAGCATCGGGAAAACCAGATCACTCCTCACTTGCTACCCCTGTCGATCTTGGAACTAGCGTTACGACTGGTATTGAGGCTGATGTGGCCACGGAGCGAAGACCAGATCCGTCCTCGTTGATTTGTGCTCAGTTGGGTCTTGAGCTGACAGTATTGAACAATGATTGCCCTCTTTATGACATAGTGACAGAACGAAAAGCTTCTGCAGATAGAACATTCGATTCCCAAAGGGACAGTTCTGTGAAAAAAAAAAGAGTGATGAGGAGATTTTGAACCCTCGGGAGAGGAGGATTATGGGTGGTTGTACTGCTTCACTTATTGATGTTTCTCTTCCCTACTGGAATCAAGATGATGTGTATGGGGTTTTTGGGGGAGATCATTGTGTGATTAAAGGGGGTTACAATTCCGTTGTTGAGTCTCTGGGAGAAGGAATTACAATTCACTTGAACCACGTGGTAACAAATATGTCATATGGTATCAAGGAACCACGTTGTAACACTATATTTCTCGATTTGTTGAGGAGGGAGGAGGAAAGTGGTATGGTTGTTGCCAAGAGCGACAACAACAATGAACCTTGTACTCCATACAATTGTTACAAAGTAGCAGCCTTGACTAAGACCATATTAGGCACAAGTCAAGTTTCTAATCTAAAAGACCGGTATGTTCTCGGCGAGCAATTGGGTTTGGGACAGTTTGGTGTCATAAGGGCATGTTCAGACAAGTTAATAAGAGAGGTTTTGGCCTGCAAATCAATTGCTAAAGATAGGTTGGATACTTCGGATGATTTGAGGAGTGTAAAACTTGAGATGGAGATAATGGCTAGGCCATCCGATCACCCCAATGTTGTGCATCTCAAAGCAGTTTATGAAGAGGAAGGCTTTGTTCACTTGGTGATGGAACGTTGTACTGGAGAAGAGTTTTTTCAGCTATTAGAGAAGTATGAATGGTTTTCAGAATCTGAAGCCAGGATTATCTTCAGGCACCTTATGCATGCGGTTTGGTATTGTCATGAAAACGGGGTTGTTCATAGATATTTGAAGCCTGAGAACATTCTCTTAGCAACAAGATCCTCCTCATCTCCTATTAAATGGACAGATTTCGGACTAGCAACCGACATTAAGGAGTCGGGTCAAAGTTATAAAATCAAAGTTTCTACAACAAATGGTCACGAGTACTTTGGAGCAACAGCTGAGGAGAGAAACAGTAGAGGTCACTTACTTATGTTCAGGAATGTTAGGAAAATAATTGGGGCTCCTGTCCTTATTGCATTAGTGGTTGGTAAGGCAGCCATAGATAGTCAAATCTTGAGCTCTTCTGATCATGTTAAACATGCCTTGAAGGTTCTCCAAAAATTTGTTGGGCATGATTCAGTTCCAGAACAGGCTGCCTATGTGGTGACTGATTGGGTAGCCTGCCAAGAGCACCCAGATAATGTTGGAGGAGGGATGATGAGTGGACTACGAGAGTCTGCTCGTATCATTGACATAGTGAGTAATGGAAATGATTATATTGCTGAAGTGGAGACATGGGAATCTGCATGGGAACAGTTAGACACCGAAAAGGATGAAGTGAGGGATATAATAAAGAGACTTGAGGCAGTGAGGTTGGCATAATCTTCCCTTGCTAAGTCCATTTATGAAATGCTGGAAGTTAATAAAATTCAAGAAGAATGGAAGATATTGGAGGAGGATTTGCCACCACCCAAGCCTCCAGACTTGAATTGGAGGGCGTCACCTGGGAAGAGGAGCATTACAGCAAATAACAGTTCCCTAACTTCAACCTTGAGGACAAGGTTGATTTTGAGGGGTGGAGTAATGTTAGGAATAAAAAGGGAGTAAGTTAGACACGTGTAAGGAGGTAGTATGTTATAGTTTGTTAGAAGAAAGAGAGGGTATAAATAATAAACCGAATAGGGGAGAGGGGTATCAGATAATTTTTGCCTTTGGGTATAGACTGAATCGTTTTCAGTGGAGGAAGAGAGGCTTCCTTGAGGGAGAAATACTGTGTGTGTGAGTTGATTCTCATATGTTACGGTCCCTGAGTAAAGGAACCTAACAGATACAAAGAAAAGAGAATAGAGAAGCACTGAAAGGAGGGAATGAAGAAGACAATAGAATACCACTCAACAATCAATCAGGTAAAGGTGACAGAACAATGACTATCCGCTTCTGCTTACAGTGTCTCAGCCCAAATTATCTCAAGAGACACATGATAAATATACATATAATGTAAGTAACTTCATACACATACCTTGTATTTGTCAAAAAACTCAATCTGCACAAATAAGAAAAAACTATATGATTAATCAATCAAAGCATAATAACTTTCTATCCAATAATTCAAACAGCCATAGATATTCTAACCAATAACTATCTCCAAGCATTACCAATGAGAGAAATAATATTAATAAATAACAATAAATAGAAAAACAAATTATCAGGACTTCTAGAAAGATTTAATTCTACCTTTTGAATCAATATTCTTCCGAAGATCTGAGCTCTTAGTGTCGACATAATTTTCTCCCACACTATGTTCATGTTTATAACAAAAATAATAGTTAAAAGTGGCTCCAAGGCATACAGAACTCCAATTTTAGTAAGCAGCTTCCATAACGGTTCAGGTCTAGCTCCAATTAGAACTTCAAAAAACCGTCCTAAAAGAACAACAACGCATAAGAATGAATATATAACACGATCAACAGTTAAGTCATGCATGAACAGTACGTAAAAAGGAATAAAAAAGACCAAAAATAGCACCCCCTAATGCCAAGAGTTAAAACTGCATTAAAAATTCAAATTTGCACAACACCCCAAAGTATTTTCCATGAGAAAATATAATTTCATCATCCCATTTTCTACGAAAGAAAGATAATTTTATTCCAGTCCTCCTAGAACAAATATTTACATAGCCAAATTATTCCCATTTATGTTTGGGCACTCACTAAAAAAAGTTAAAAACATTAAAATAGTTATATTATTAATTTGATCTATATATGTATATATATCAACAATACTTATATATAATTATATAAACTAATTTTAATTTATGAGAAAAATTATTAAATTTCTTCTTCTAAAACTACAAGTGCAATACGTATATTTGCCACTCTGCCTAAGTCTCGGTCCCTCTCACCGATACTTGACAAGACTTTGGAAATGTAAAACTGCTTTGAACATTTGTTGACAGTCATAAACTCCTAAAAAAATTGAAGTGACTAAAACTTGAAATAGAGAAATAGTTTAACCAAAAATAATTTATAAAGAACTCAAATAAGTTCTTTCAAACCCGGTCGTGGTCTTAATTAAATTAATCCTTAAATCATGAAATTTCAAATAAGACCTATCAATCGTTAATGTGTTTCTTCGATCAAATTAGTTCCCCCCCCACATACCTCAAATACTAATGTAACAAACGATAATATACCCTAAAAAGTAATTTAGCAAACAAATACATATTCAAGTATCCTAACAAAAGTTTCAACTTTTAAATCTGATCCTAAGTTTTTCTTTTTCACTATTAAGAAGTAATTTTCTGTTTAACACGAAAAGTAATTCCAAAGTGTTGACAAATAATATTTCAAATCAAAGATGACGTTTTAACATTCCAAAGTGACACAAATCGAAACCCAGCCATTTTAATACACGTACCACAGCAAGCTAGTAGACATACACATATAAACACGTTATTGAAAGAAAAAACCATATTTTAAAGAGAAAAAACTCTTGAAGTACATATCTATATAATATATAAAGAAACCTTTAATCATTTTGTTCATACCTCACAACCTTCTTATACGTTTCTAACTTAATTACACACACTACTCAAAGTAATTAATTCAATTAAGTTTTAAAAAAATATTACCAATGTATTAAATTAAATACAGGAAGGAGTTATTCTAAGATGTTTTTTAATATAGATTTGATTCATTTTCAGTTTTTCTTTAAAAAATAAAAGTTTGGTTGAATATGCAGATTGTATTGCTTAACCAAATAGTTCAGAATATGATTATGTTAAGGTTACTTTCTTTCTGACAATGAATAATCCGTTATTAGAAAAATCAAAAGGTATAGTTTTTAAGTGTTGCGATTATACTAAACAAGACAAATATTCATTCTTTCACCCAAAGAAAGTTAAAAAAAAAAACAAAAAGAGAGTCTGTAAACTTGGGCAATTACTTAAAACTTAGGCAATTAGTTGATTAATTTAATTACAAGAGAGGTGATGTTACCGGAAAAGAGGGGCATGGATAGGGTACAGGTGGAGCAGGCGAAGAGCGTTGCGAACACGAGAGCCAGGCGCAGTTTGTGGTTCATGAGAAGCGTGCAGAGCAGGCTCCACGTGATCACGTTTTGCGGCTTTGCCTTCTCCGGAACCAAACCGATCAACTTCGGATCCGGGTCTCCGAAATTTGGGTCGGATGCGGGGGCGGTAACGTAGGCGCGTGGCGGAGGGAGGAGAAAGCGCGAGTGGAGGGGGCGAGGGAGAAGAAGGGGTCGCAGTGAGAGGGGTGGTTTGGTAATTTTGGTAGAAAGAGGAGAATGAAGAAGAAGAGGGTAATGCAGAGAGAGTGTTGCAGAAGCCATTGGCTTTGAGGAAGATGAAGAAACAGTTGGGTTGTGAGGTGCAGAGAGACTAAGGAAGTGAAAGAAGAAGGGAGTTTTTTGCTTGTGGGACTCATGTGATGGAAAGTGCTATTTATCCATTTCACAATTTGAGTACCTTAATTTTCAATTATTCAAAATTTTGATTTCTGATTACTTTTTACTTAATTTTGTTGTCTTAATTTTTAATTATCTATATAATTTTATTTAATGTATTTAAATTAAAAAAAAAATGATAAGTAACAAAAACCTTAAAAGAAAGTTACCAATAGTTAAACATTAAGGATTTCGATTGCTTAAAAAATCACTTTCAAAATTCAATATATTTAGAAATGAAATTGTGAAAAATTAAATTTAGGAATCAAGTTGTAAATTTTGTAAAATATAGGGAGCATAATTATAATTAGATTTTTATTTTAAAATAAAAATTAAATATATTTTTATTCTTAAATTTAAATACAAAATTAAAATTTGTTTTAATATATTTTAATATTAAAACTTTAAAAATTAAGTAAATATAACTTAAATTGAAACATGTTAAATGAGATAAAAAATTATATCAAGAAAATTTCAACTTAAAAAATTTATTTTTATTTATTTGCAATGATAATTTCGATTGATGTGACCAAATGAGGAAACAGGATTCTCAAGGAGGAGAGATGCATCAGTTTAGTCATCGTAAATCTTTTGAAAGACCTTATGTAATTTCATACTTCTGTTTATAGTTTATGTTAGTTTTGTATATATAAATCTACTCTAATTCTGTTCATCTTATGGGGTAACTGTAATAAGGTAGTCATATTTAATTCTCTACTAATATATAAATATCAACTACATGATATTTTATTTTAGTATGCTATTAAATGGGATACTATATATTCCAAAGACAGTGAAGTATTTCCAAATATCTTTCACAAAATATGCTTGAAATAGATATAATTTCATCTTTTATGTATATAAGCTCAAGCTCTTGCTTGTACGCATCTCACAAAAGTGAGATCAACATCATTATGTACCTTAGTTCTTGAAACCTATTCATGGTATATGGTTATTGTAAAAATTGTATGCTTTTAGTCCATTTTCAACAATAAAATAAAGTTATGCAAGGTAAAGTATTTTATTTAGAGATGGCAAAGTAGATTAGCCTTTAAAAATTCATTTCATTTTCCCCACATAGCTATATTAGCTTTAGTTTTAATAAATAATAATTAGATTTTAATTCTACAATTCTAGCCTTGACAAGTACCAAGTCTGCATATTAGACTCTAGATTACCCTATATTACATTAATGGGAAATTTAAGTTTTATTGGCTTTAATGGGACTAAAAAACTCTTTCAACATTCATCTCCCTTGAATATTCCAAATCATTGAATCATTTCTTTCACTTTCCAGAATATATTCATTATTTCAATTAATTCTAGCTTGTTATATAGGTTTATATTCATTTAACACTTAGGTTCTTTTAAGCTTTTAGGTTTGATAAATATACTTAGAAGTAATCCAGTTTTGGTAACTTCTCTTTTCATTAATTTCTTTTTTTCTTTAAAACAATAATTATTTGAATTCCCTTTTCCTTTTTAATTCTTTTGTTTTCTTTTTATTCCCCCACCATGTTTCATTAATAATTAGTAAATAACAAGATTTTACTTTACATAATAAGTCGAGTCTGTCGATTGATCCTAGGTTGTCCCCTATACTATATTAATAGAAAATCTTATTTATTGACTTTTTCACGACGAAAAAGTGATTCAACAGTATGTGTGTATGTGTGTGTATATATGTATGCATGTATGTGACTATGTATGTATATATGTATGTATGTGTGTATGTATGTTAAACTGGTTTTTGGTCGCAAAAAAAAAAACAAAACAAAACTAATCTTCCTCCCTAATATAATATAGGGATAACCTAGGTCAAATCCTTGGACTTAACTTGTTAAGTTTTGAAAGTGTTTAGTTAAAGTCTATTTATTTACTAACTATCTATTAAACAGGTGGGTGGGGACAATTAATGAAAACATTGAAATTTAAAAAGAAAAAAAGTAATAAAGTAATGAAATATGTTGAAAAAGAAAAATAAGAAAATAAAATGTAAGGAAATACAACATAATCTAAAGTATTGAAGAGATGGACTCTAATTATGCATACAAATCAAACTGAAACTAACCTATAATGCTAAGAATTAATGATGCAAGAATACTAGAAGTAAAACTAGATGTGGAAACTAATGATACATGTAAGCAAGGAACAATTTAATGAAAAAATATGGTATATACACATATTAGAACCAAAAGAATGGACCTTTTCACCTCTCTTCTCTTTCCTGACACTTTGACAAATGTTTAAAAATTTTTAAGTTTCAGAAAATTTGAAACTATTATACAACTGTTAACTGTAAGGCAGTATTTGAGTCAATGTGAGAGAGGTCAAATTTTTGAATTGCTTTGAAGAGCACTACAAAGGTAGCATCATTGACTACTCCTTCCCCCAAAGACCAGACTATATAGTAAAGAAGTCTCATCCTGATTAAGAACCTGATCATTTTTAGTATATGTAAGGGGAAAGAAAGAAAGTTTAAAGTGTTTCTTCAGACATTTATATACCTACAACGTGCAAACTGAATCTGTTGCTAAAAATATTGCTCCAATTGCTACATTCAGTTGACTTTGGTAAGTAGAGAAAGGAGGATATAGGAAATGTTTTAAGTTTGCAGTTAATTCCAACAAAGTATTGTAAAGGGAGGAGATAATTTAAGCACACCAAGAAAATCTCCAACAAAGTATAAAGACCCCAGTACAAAGACCCTGCCAAAGAAAAACCGTACTTTTTCTAAAACTTCTCAATGTCAACAGCTAAAAAAAAGAAAAATAGAAAAAGAAGAAGCAAGCATATATTGAGGGTACTAGGTATAGAGACTAAGAATCTGACCATTAGAAGGGCAGTGATGGACTCATTGATCCATTGGTTCTCTTCCAACAGATGACCGATGATGATGCAAGCACACAGAAGGGCGACAAAAATGTTCATAGAGACAACAAAAGCATGATCAGAGGTCATGACTATGGTGAGTTTCTGGAAACAGACTTGTTGCACGTGCTCCCTCACTGGTTCAGTGACCAATATATGTGTCACATTCGAAGTGAAATGGAGAAGAATGCAGAAGCATAAGAGTGTAAGTGGAAAGAGAAAGGTGGTGGGAAAAGGGAAAGAGTGAAGGGTTTGATATATATAGGAATTGTGTGAGAAATGAAAGGGGTGATTTAGAAACGATGATGAAGGTTTGGAACGTAGGGAACACTTACTTTTTGGCATGCCAATGCTATAGTGTGCCAGTGGAAGAGGGAGACATGACTTCGCACTTCCCTATGTCCCACATCATCATTCTGTCGCATTTCGCTTTCTCATTTACCCTCCTTTTTTCAATTTTCATCCTTCAAAACAAAGTTCCTTTGTACAAGTTAACAATACATAAATTAGGTTTAGTTACCTTTTTGTTCTATTTAATTTCTTTTCTTTAATAATTAAAGGTTTTAATATTTAATTATTTGTTTCCTTTATTATTATTATTATCAATTATCTATTAATAGATGAATGAACTTATTTATATTACTGGTATTAAATAACTATAATATTTAATATGACTAAATTAATTAATAATAAATAAGAATACATTAATTAGTTAATTAAAACTTATAAAATTCTTCATAATGTGTATCAATTAATTATTTGATTAAAAATTATAAAGTTATTAATAATATTAAGCAATCAATTAATAAATATCATGATGTACTTTGAAAATTGCAATCCTTAGTGAACATGGAAAGAACCGTGTTATTGGATTTTAAAAAATGCTTAAGTAAATATTTTTTGACTTAAATACCTTTTTAGTTGTATAATAAATACCGTGTTATTAAATCTGGAAAGAACATTTGTCAAATGTTTCAGTGCATGGTAATTAATATTGGCGGTGGTGGAGAGAGAGAAAAATGTGAAAAGTAGTTATAATGGTGAGAGAGAGAAATAGAAGAGAAAGAAAGAAATGTCAGAAAAAATAGAGGAGAGAGAAGAAAAGTAATTCGGCCCAATTTGGAGACTAAAGAGGTAATTAAACCTATTTTATACAATTTTTTAACTAGCCTTAAAATAATCATTAATTTTAAAAATTATATTTATTAATTATTATATTAAATATAAAATATTAAAATCTAGTTCACAAAATCGACTTATGGACATTCAATATTCGGAAATAAATAAATTACACATTTAAAATGAAAAATTCGTCTATTTACTTGATTGGATGTAGAAAAGGTGATGATAATCTTCTTCACATGATAAACACAATATTTTACTTTATAAAGCAACCATACTCTTGTGGAAAATTAAAAAAATGTTAGGAAGAGAAGCAAACATATTTTTCATAAGATATACTTATAACTTGATTTAATCGTAGAACTCTCGCATTAATCTTGCTTTCATATTTATTAATTTAGACCATCACAATATAAATAAATTAGGATGCATTTTACTCAATGCTTAGTTCAAAAGTTATTACAACCTATAATAGTTTACTCACTATAATTCAATGGTTTAATTCGTTTGACTTTCATTAATGTATAATTAATGTAACTTATAAAAATTTCTCCCACAACAACTAAGTCATAGCTAGAATACATTTTTTTTTCTATCTAAGAAAATAATAATCCAAACACCATATTTTTATTATTTCTTGATTTATCTTATTTTTATTATGAAATACTTAATTAATGTAGCAAAAGACGGAGATATTTATTTTAACAAACACTAAACACTAGGAATCATATCAACAATAAAAGATGTTTAATTTATATAAAGAAAGAATAAAAGAAATGTTATGTTAAATAGCATATTAAATACATACTGAATTAACTCGTCTATCTAAATGCACAGTATAAGGATGCCCGTGACTCTATGATTTGTCCTTGACATGTTTTATTTATTAGAAAGTTGGAAAACAATAAACTACAATTGTACCTTTTACATTAAAAATAGAAAACACGTCACAACATGTTGAGTGATGCATCATTAAAAAACAAAACAATTCATTGTCATAAAACCTGCAACTTTAGAAAGCCTAGGAAGCCGTTGGAAGAGTTGTTGGAGAGCATATGCATAAAATAAAAGTGAAATCCCATGGCCCAGGGGACACAAAACAAGCAATTTATTAATCTCTAATTACTATTTAATAGCATGTTTGGAAAAAGAATGGCAAGAGATTATAAAATTAAACTTCGGGGGAGAACGTCATTATGAAAAAGAAGATGTTCACTTGTTTTTAACATAAGACCCTATACTTTCCACTTAATCTAATTTCAAAATACTTGGTTTTACTTTTTATAATCTAATGATCAATTCTATAAAATAGGTGTACGGGATGATATTTACTTTTATTTATATATTAATTATTATTTTGATATTAAGTTTATTAAGTAATATAGTTAAAATCAATTATCATAGATATTGTATATTTTTTAATCTTGTTTGTTACAGTTTTATTTTTAAGAAAAAAAAAATTTCTGATCTTTGATATATTCCTGAGTCATTATTCTTATTAAGATGACTTATGTTCTCAGTACTTCTAGTTACATACACAAACTCTACAATCTAAATTTGAAAAGACATAACAAACCTATTGCCCTCAAATTATCCTAAAGAGAAATGACTCTGATACCAAAATATAACATTTCAATTTTCATAATGCTCAACTGTGGTAGGATATATTACATTTATAATAAAACCAAACAATTGGTTTGAGGAAAAAAACATATAAATAAATTGTTATTATAATTATCCAAATATAAATATAATAACAATATATATATATATATATATATATATATTATTGTCCTACACTACAAAGAGATATACTACATCGAACAAAAAAACATAATATAGAGACTTCACAAAAATAAAAAGGAACAACGAAACGTCCTAATCTAAGCTTTAGCTCCTCCATTAGCTAGCTCCTACTCATCAAAGACATCTTATAAGCTCACACTATTAGGTGATCATTGCAAAAGAGAAAACAAGCATACACACGAATAGACAAAGACAAAAGGGTAAGTTAAAGTACCAAAAGAACATTTATATAATTTAAAACAATAATGTCACACTTATCATCTAAATCAAACAATACAAAAATAATCATATCAACTTTAAACTTCAACCATCCGGATACATGTAATGATATCATACTCATGGGGGACCTGCCCGTGTGTGGTAAAACAACCCTCTCACATTAAACTACCACTCACCAAGGTTAATTCGTCAAACAATCTATAACCAATACATGACCATCAGACCAAGGATCTCCTGTTACTCTTCACGACATAATCATTCTTCTTTACTTGAGATTAGTAGTTATTAAGAGTGTCAGAATCATCCCCCAATCCTGGAGTTCCTACTTCATTACCTCATACAACATAACAACTATAAGGATTTCCTCATGGAATCCTTTTTACATCATACTTAATCCACACTTTCCATTTCAATTGAATATCATCATACGTGTAACATATACTAAATCCATACAGACATTCATGCTTATCATCCATAAAACATTCATTAATTCCACACAAGTAAGTAATTAATCTATATAAACCAACTTAACAAAACAAGGAATCAAAAGAAGAGAAAATATAAAGAAGAGCTTGAAACAGGGCATTCGTAATTATCAAAATTATACATAACATCTTAAACAAACATACATTAAAGAGTGTAGAAAACATCTTGAGTTGTATTGATTTAATTCTCATCACTAATCCCCACTTTTTGGTGCATCTAGATAATTTACTACAAACTTATGTGCTAAAACAAAATTTGGAATATCATAGAAGCAAGAAGAATTGCAAAACAAGAAGCTTGGTAAAGGCTCATGGCGTTGAGCGACACATCCTTGCCACTAAGCGTCACCTTTGTGCCGTTGAGTGTCATTCCTATTGCAAAGATGGTGCTCAACGTCACTAGGCTACCGCTCGGCCCATACCAGAAAACAATAAACTTTGAATTTTGATTTGGTTGCACCTACGACCTATCCAAATGACCAAATTGGTATCCTTAACACTAGTATTGATTCAAAAACATGTTTATGATTAAAATTGAGTACCAGTTTACTTATTTAGTCAGGATTAAGGTACACCAAATCAAACCAATTGCTCAAAAGCTCACATATTAAATTCTACATGTTACAAACCATATTTTACATGATAAAAACCATAATTTGGTGAACTAAATGGCTAAACAAGTTTAAAATGGCCCAACAACAACACCTACACCTAAGGTTTCTCCCCAAAACAACTCTTCTAGAAATTCACCTATTAAAACCCCCAAATTAGACCAAAAACCAGTCCAACACTCTCCCATTTTACTATACCTAATTCAACCTAAGTTTCTAATTATACTTTTAAACATAAAAGCTCAAGTGATAAAAAAAACAAGTAATATTTGACAAGCTTTCAAATAATATGCATTTTTAATTTTAGATCATGCATATTTACATCAATTTCAAAAAATTACACCACCACACAAAAAATTCTCAAAAAGCTCAATCTCTTTAATTAAACGCAAGTACACCACCAACTTAGATTTATTAACATACTAAAACAATAGAAAAAAGGCATTTAGCTTCCCTTACTTGATAGGAGCCTAAACTGCTCAAAATGACATAAAATCGCCTCCTTAGCTCAAAAAGTTCTATTTGCACCTACCAACCACAAAATCATGATCAATGTACGCGATTAGAACCATTGATAAACATATAACATACTAGAAAACTAAGAAGACACATGCGACAAACAAATCCTCACATGCATGGAAGATACATATAACTCAAGAAAAGAGTAGAAACTAACTTACTTTTTTAAGAAAATTGATCAACTAGATTAGAAGACCTTGCCGCAATGATCACTTTAACATCTTCTGATCTTTAAACAAATGACCCAACAAGTAAAATATCTAGAAAGAAAAAAGAGCTCTAAAAAGAACTGTTTTTAAAGAGATTGTGACTTGAAATAATGAAACTCTTTTTATTATTACTTTGAACTTTTAACATTAAAATATTCAAATCTCGTTAATTAGACCACTAAAAAATAATTTTATGTATCTTACAATATAATTATATAAATATTAAATAATAATGTGAAATAATAATGGGATAAATTTTAAATAGTTATAGAAACAAAATAAAAATATTTAAATGGGTACCTTAAAAGTAAATTAACAAAATTATGAAATTGGGAATAAAATAAAAAATTAATATAATTTTTTTTACTGAAGTGTTTTAATAATAAGTAAGGGCAAATACATAATTATTTATATTCTTATATTTAGTTTTAAAAAAACGATATTACTTTTAACTAATCAATATAAAGATTCTTATTAAAATGAATTCAAATAATACCTGAAAAACATATTTATTTATCCTCTCCAATTTTAATCCTTCATCTATACAAACATCATAATTTGTTAAAGTGCTAGAAATAGAAATAGTAAATAAAAATACAAAGCCTAAGAATAAAACAAACTTCACCCTTTTTTTAATAAGACTTCGCTTTTAATGAGATTTTATATTCCATTACTATAAAGAAAAAGAGAAGGAGTTAACATTGTTATAACATTCTTCATATGTTAAATTTAATCAGTTTTTGGGCTTAACCAAATTTCCTTAAAAAATGATTTCAACATTTTGTTTTTAATTATTTAAGTACAAGTACAAATTTTAATTTGACATCATTTTTTTTAAATAATCCAAGATACATTAAGTAATAAAAGTGAGATTAGTAAGTTGTTTAAATCATATTGAATTATCTCTAAAAAAAACACACGTTTGGTGACACTCGGGCACTGACGAGGATGGAGAGTGATTGTGGGTGTAAGAGGCACGGACAAGGAGCGACTCCTGGTAGGCTTCCACTGGAAGAGGCATATGGACGAATCGAACATACAAAGGATCTAGAGACTATATAGGTATGAGACAATATAGTTGAAGGATAGCTTAAAAAAATTAATTTGGCTATTCATATCAACAAATGCATTTGCTTTTCGGTAGCCTAACCGAACTTCATTGTTAAACGTATATACAATTTTTTAAACATTTATAAATTATTTAAATTTTAAAAATAATAATTAAAAGTATAAAATATAAAATATATATAATAATTATAAATATAACTACAAATAAAATAAATTTTAGTTATTGAAATAAAAAATATAATCATAAAATAAATTTTAATTATTGAAATAAAAAATATTATAAGTAATATTATGTAAATAGTTTTTTGTTACAAATAATTATTTAAATTTGAAAAAATAATTAGTAAAATATAAAAGAGTAAATATTTTTTTTATAATAAGTGATTATTTGAATTTAAAAAAATATTTATTAAAATAATAAAAATAAAAGATTATTTTTTATAATAAATAATTATTTAAATTTAAAAAATAAAAATTAAAAAAAAATACTGTCTTCCTCGGAAATAATTTGTGTTGTTGACAAGTTTAATGATAAAATAACAATAATGTTGTTGTGAGACATATCAATATCATATCATATATTCATATTCATCTCCCCACGAGATTCTGGTTCTGTTTTGGCCACCCACACAACACCACCACCATTCTCCCAACTCGCTCCGAGTTGACTCACTCTTTCCCTTTCAAGATCAACAGCCGCCAACGCAGCCTCCGCGCTCCACTGTCACTGCAACTACCGCCACCCTTCTCCGTCAATGCAAAACTCCTCGTCGATTCTCTCCGGAACCTTCTCCTCCTCTTCCTTCCCCCCCGGCCTTTGACTTTTGATTTCGAGCGAATCCGATGAGTCCCTTTCGATCTCTTCTGCTCTCTGTCGTCGTATTCTTACTCCTCTTCCCCCTCGACGCCACCGAGGGCGACGCCGATCCACTATACATGTTAGTCTCTCTCTCTCTCTCGATATCCATTTATCTATCTCTATCTATAGTTAGAGTTAGAGAATCCCGGATTTCAATTTTTGAATCTAAGCGTTTGATTAAGTGCTAGGGACGTAAAGACATATGGGATTGGTTTTTCAATGTTTTAGGTATAGTAAAAATTGGAACTTGGATTTTCTGTCGTTTTTCTGTTAAGGGGAATACCAACCGGACACCCGAAAAATGGGGGTGTATGGGTGTTGTGGTTGGATTTGGCTGACTGTAGGATTTTCGGGTTTTGCATAGATGCATTGAACGATGAAGATGCACTTCTTTAACTTGGTTTGTTGTCATTTGTCAAGCACGGAGGGTATAGGTGTGAGATTAGACGTTCTGAGATTATGTTATCTTATGTTACATGATTAGTTTTTTGGTTGTTTTTCTGAGTTCCATTTGTTTGTTTAATTACCTTTGATAATTTGTGGAAGTTCCACTGCTTAGCGGGTGTAATGGGAAATATTGTCGTGTTGTTCAGGCTTAGAATGCGAATGATGGGTTATTTTCTTTTTTTGGCAAATGCCAGGGAGTGACATAGGATGATGAGTAATAAAACAAAAATAGAAATTATTTCATGAAAAGGGAAATATCTTATACTAAAAATGAAAAACAAAATCCATTTAATACTTGTGTTTTTTAGGTAATTGAAAGTGTTCGGCAAGTTGTATTAAAGTTTCTTTTCACTAATGTCCTAACATGTTAGTAGAAGCTGTAGAACCATCTATTTTACTTGTTGGAGAATTTTAGATGGTGATATCTGTATTCTGTGCTAACCAAGAGGTGCCTTATTTTGGCTTGGAATGAATGGCATTAATTATTATTTGTATTTTAAGGAGAATGCTAACAAGTGACCTGATAGCACTGGTACCTAGTTAAGTATTAATAAGTAGAATTTATTTTATATAAGTGTAAAACCATTCTCAGTATGAACCTTTTATTTATTGATTTCTTCACCCTTAGGTCAGTCATTTGTTTAAACTAGACAAATTTTCAAAATTGAGCTTGGCTTGGGCAAAACTATGAAGCTTAGGCTTGAGTTATTTAATCTGTGTATGGCTTGATTATTTTTATGATTGAAACTTAGCTAAAAGATGAAATAAATTCGTATTAAACTATAATTTTATATTTGTGGAGGTGTCTTGGTGGCATGTTGGTCACGGGCTTGAGTCGAGAAATAGTCTCTTTTCATATTATACAAGTTAAAGACTATTTACATTATCCTCTCTCACCTTTTTGGAGCGAGGAGCCTTTGGCACTGGTATATTAGTTGTTAGTAGTAGTATTCATAAAGATGACATAAGATTAAAAAGGAAATCTTTGATGACGGAAATGGTGAATTTTAAGAGAACTTATATTTAAAATTGAAAATAGCTAAATGGTATGTACCGGATGATAATAAAAAAAATATATAACAAGAATGAGAACAAGAGAAAAGTAAACAAAGCGGCTAGATGTTGCCAGAGAGTCACTGGAGGGTCGCACAGGGTCATGCAGTACTTGCAAGTGAGGCATGATAGTACTTTAAAAGGTTTTTCTACAACCTGAAACCCTTTTTATCCAAATCCCAAAATTACCTCCGTATGAATGCCCTTCTA
Source organism: Vigna reflexopilosa (assembly GCA_027742785.1). Taxonomy (NCBI): domain Eukaryota; kingdom Viridiplantae; phylum Streptophyta; class Magnoliopsida; order Fabales; family Fabaceae; genus Vigna; species Vigna reflexopilosa. The sequence continues at coordinate 27,564,103 of CM050928.1, read as the reverse complement.
ATGTTAATATATTGGAGGGCTTCTTCAAAAAATTTGACAGCTTCAGCAAAGCGGCTATAGGGCCACAGAGTGGTTGTTATGCCAATATAGCACACTATTTTATATAAGGATTAATCTCACATTTCAACTGCATATGTCCTAATAAACAACAACTTTGAGATCACTGCAATAAGTAAGCTTGTGTATTCCGAAGTTATGGCAACTGATTTTTAACTTTTGTTAGACGCTTGGTTGGGTTTCATACCTGTTTTCATTTTGCACAAATCTTATAGTTCAAAACTTAAACTTATAGAATCTTATTCTTTTTATTATATTCGACAGAATTTTATATATTCATACTGCCCATGTTCAGTTTAATCTACTCTCACATTTATGCTTTCATGAAGGAGTTGGAAAGTCTAGTTATTGAGATATGCATTGTAATAATAAGAAAACGACGACACTTAAATATAGGCACTTGTCACTAGTAAGTAAACAATAAGCAGAATGGTAGATGCAAAAAACTATATGTATTTTGCTGATTGATCTAGCATTGACCTGTATGGTAAGATGTTTACTGCTGGTTTTATGTAGTTTCCATGTTAAATAACAGTACAATAGTCATCCTTTGCTCTATTTTTGACTTGCCTGCCATATGATCTATTTTGGCTGTGCCTATTAAATTGCAGAGATTGTGTGGAGCAGTGTAAGAAAACTGGATGTGTAGGGGATAGATGCTTTCAACATTGTAAATTCTCATCAGATGGAAAACCAATTGATGGTCCATGGTATATGCACGAACCCCTCTACCTGAGGTGGAAACAATGGGACTGTTGCACTGACTGTAGCTATTACTGTATGCTAGCTAGAGAGGAAGAAAGAACAAAACTTGGTGACAAGCCCGTCAAGTATCATGGAAAATGGCCATTCAGGCGTGTTTATGGAATTCAGGTTCCTTCATGAATCTCTAACGCAAGGTTTAATGATAATATTGGTAAGATTGTTTCAGTTTTTGATTGTTGTGTGGATATGCTATGAATGATTTCAGGAACCTGTTGCTGTTGCTTTGTCTGCTGTCAATCTTGCCGTTCAATTTCATGGTTGGGTATCCTTTTTCATTCTTGTGTACTATAAGTTGCCTTTGAGGCCAGATAAGAAGACTTACTATGAGTACACTGGATTGTGGCATATTTATGGGATTCTATCCATGAATTCATGGTTGTGGAGTGCTGTTTTTCATAGTAGGTAAGTTGTTTGAATGATTTCCTTTTGGGTTTGTGCTGTATTTATAAAATCATGATTCAGTGGTATTGAAGCAATAATCCTCAAAAGCACAGTTGTTTCCGGCACTGTGCCTTATTATTGATTTCCAGGCACTCCTGTGTATGTATTTGGAGTGGTGACATACAAATTGGCTTTTCATGCTACAGTGATCTAAATTCATTATATATATGAGTAAACCCCCAGTTTAGTCCCTGAAATTGTAAGCATTGGCCAATTGATTGAAATAAAAAAACATTTCCTTTAATCCTTTTTTTCTCCACATTTTTTACTGACAATAAGGACTAACTTGTAAAAGTCAGGGACTAAAGTGACCAACATTTACAATCTATTAATCTGGATAATTTTTCTAATATATGTTCAGCATCAAAAGGTTTATAGATTTTTATATGTAGCAGTTATGCATAAACTATGGCTAGCGTATTCTAAATATAATGCACAATCACTGCCCAGAATCACTAAGTGATTTCTTTCAACAGGTAAAAGATAAAGAAATAGACTCTGATTTCTTAGGTATTAATACTGCCATTTTACTGCTTATTTGTTCAGACATTAGTTTATAATAAAGAGAATTGGATGTGCTGTAATTATAATTTAACCTTTTTCTTTTACTATTTTGACTTTTGGCATGTATTTCTACCTTCATTATCTGTAGAGCCGTGGAATTAACAGAGAAGCTGGATCTTTCTTCTGCTGTGGCCTTACTTGGATTCTCTCTAATTCTAACAATACTGAGATGTTTTAACGTGAGGGATGAGGCTACACGAGTCATGATTTCTGCTCCCTTGCTTGCTTTTGTGACAACTCATATCATGTATCTGAATTTCTATGAACTTGCTTATGGTAATATTTTATCTTTAACGAAGTGCTTTCTTTTACACATCTTATAATATTTATGTTCCCAACAGGAGTCACGCTTCATACTTCCTTTATTGCTTTTGTGACCACATGTATCCTTAATCTGAATTTCATGTGTTTTTAGCAATGTTGAATAGAGATGGAAGATGCATTTCCTTTTCACATTCATTCAAACTCTGTTTGCCTAAAATTTTCATAAACACTATAAAATAAAGTGATTTTCTTCCACAAGTCAATCAATTTGTAAGTGGTATTGAAAAGTTTATCCAAACAAGAATTTACTAAAAATCCAAAGTCTATGGTAATGATGCTGCATTCTTATGGGGACTTGAGCTGATGTGTTGACTTCTTCACCCAGGTTTGAACAGGATAGTTTGCATGGGAATGGTTGTTGTCCAGCTTCTTATTTGGGCCATTTGGGCCGGCGCTTCGAACCATCTGGCACGATGGAAGTTGTGGACAGTGGTGGTTGGAGGTGGCTTGGCTATGGTGTTGGAAACATATGACTTCCCACCTTACATGGGATATGTGGATGCTCATGCTCTATGGCATGCAACAAGTATTCCTCTCACATTTCTTTGGTGGAGTTTTGTAAGGGATGATGCTGAGTTTAGAACCTCAGCCATGCTTAAGAAGGTAAAATAGTGCTGATGACACAACTTGGCAGAGGTTGGATCAGATGAAGAACATGTCACATGCTGCTACCTGCATCCTTTGATTTTGTACATCAGAACTTTTTTTCTATTTTCCTCGTGCATGCGTTTATTTGAAATGCTTAACACGATGGTTTCTGTGCCTTTGATCATGTAACATTTTGTTCTTCTCCTCTTGTATGAGACATACTTTCTTAGTGGAATTTTAATTCATTTGCAATGCTTTACTGTTCAACACACTAGAAAGAAGATAAAATATTAGTGAGACTGCCTAGGTTCAGAGCCAGTTCACAGTTATTTATTCGGTATTGAAGCTTTTTACTGGTCAAATCTTGGGGTTGTTCTTGTTTGAGAAATTGTTTTTTTTTTAATTACTGTAATGTTATCTTATACTTTTGTTTTAAAAGGTTTATATAAAACAGATAAAATAGAAACTAAAAAATGTTTCATTGTTTTTTACATATTTTTTAAAAAATGGAAAATAAAGTAAAATCAAGATTACAATTTTGCAACTAAAAATGAAAATAAAGTTGTGTTAAAATTTAACAGCTATAATAATGACAGTTGCATGAAAAGAAATAATGGGTGGATTATAACATGCTTTTGAAAGATTTGAGTGATTTATAATTATGTTGTTTTGTCCTGGTGAAATATATGTATACATTTAAGTAATTTACTTTAATCTTTCTTTTTATTTTTAAAATTTTAAAATATAATTAAAAATAGGTTTAAACCGTCATTTGGTCTCGTATTTGTGTGTCAATCTCAATTGTCATCGTTTTTTTTGTCTCAATCGGATCCTATTACTTGTAAAAATGAGACAATTAAACTCTATCCGTTAAATAATGACTAACGACGTTAAGAGACGTTGAGCTTTATTTTTTTTTAAATGATGTGACATTGTTAATTAAATTGAATGAACTATTTGTTAATTCCAATGGAAAAGGAAATTCTTACCGTCAAAAATTTTCATTCACAAAAAAAAAAATCTCCACCCATTAACTTCGTCTTCTCCATAGAAGAGAAACCCTAGCCGTCGTTAGCCATGTGCCGCCACCATCCTTGCCAGAACCACCACCGTGCTACACAACTATCAACATCGTTAAGCCACAATCTTCCACTCTCAACCTCGCCGGATCCACCATCTTCTTCTGACCCAACCAGAAAAAAAGATTACCTTTTTTCTTATAATCGGAGTTGGACTCAGTGACCTGCAACGAACGAGGACCTGCACATTGACACCGACCACTGGAACTATAATTCGCAGGTCGCAGATGTCGTGCCAGCTTATCGCCTAAATGCGCCGTCTACGACGGCGATAACGACACCAACCCTCCAATTTCTTCTTCTTCTTTTTCTTCTTCTGTCTCAATTACACATCTAGGGCAACAAAAAAATAAATGAATAAAAAAAGACACAGAAGAAGCAGCCAAAGAATGAGGAAACCATAAGAAAGAGACAAACCCTACTGTGAGAGTGAGAGGAGAAGGCATTGACGAAGGGGAGAAAAAGAGAGAATGGAGAAAACTTTTTGGCCTGCAAGATTTTCCTGTTGAAGCCATTAGCTTTAGCCGCAAAACGAACCTGAAAATAAACTCTAAAATCCAAAATTACGAACTTCAAATCAGCACAACCATTTCGCATCACAAGAGCCACCATGAAAAATCATCACCAATCTTCGAACCTGCGAAGCAGTCCCACTACTAAAATTTCAAAATCTCAAGATTTTACTCATCGAATGGGCCTAGTCCTAGGTTGCACATGTTCCAGAATGCAAGAGAGTGGTGTTCCAGAAATTATATAATGTTGCTTTTCATTTTCCCATAAAGTGTTTTCCTTGTTTTAGTTGATGACTTTTCCATCTCTCATCAATAATGAATTGACATGTTACTTCACAACTATGCACTTTACTCTACTCTATGTAGAATTTCACATGCAAGACAACTTTCTAGTAGAAAGCTTGGGAATTTTCAATACCCCTATGCATATTGCTTTTTTATTTAATTGTTGATGTCAGAAAATAAAACAATTAAATTGTTCCCAGATCACCCAAAAGAAGAACATTTATGTCTCCTCGAAGCCGATTTTTTTTTCAACATTTTTTTCTTGGCCTCCAAACATAGCTAAAACGATTGCAGTTTTTGAATAGGAATTATGGAAAAAAGGGTTTTGATTTGGGGCTTTTTCTGGATCCTTTGTTTTGTCTTGCAGTTTTTGAATAGGAATTCTGGAAAAAAGGGTTTTGATTTAGGGCTTTTTCTGGATCCTTTATGTTGTCTTGGTTGCAGGTTTGAATGGAGGCAGTGAGTAAAGATTGGAGAGGTTGGGGTTTTAGGGTTCTTCTTGATTCTGAATTGGTGATGAAGGCGCGACGTGATGGTGAAGAAGATGATCAACAATGACAACTTGTTTCTCTATGTCTTGAATATGTTTTTCACAATGTCCATGAAGTGATCCTTATTCAAACAAAATTTAGTACACCTCACCACACAACGTGATCTAAAAAAATTACATTTCAGCATGTAGACGGCGTTACTGAAAACTTAACGAAAAATATTTAATTGACTCATTTTTACAAATTTATTAACCCGATTGAGATCGAAAAAAAATGAAAACCAAGATAGAGTTTAAACCTTTAAAAATAAAATAGGAATACTTGTTATATATTTATTATAGGAATACTTGTTATATATTTATTATAAATAAATAATAGGGTATGCATTTATACTTATATTTTTAATTTGATAAGTTATAATTCAATTTAATATAAATATTTTTATTTAAAAATATTTTAATTTCTAAAAATTAATCTGATATAACAATTTAGTATTTTAAAAAAAAGTTATTCGTTTATATAGTTTATTTCAGTTAAAGTTCAAACAGCCTATAGTAAGAATGATTTATCTACAGTTCTTTGTTACCAACAGAACTTTTTCTCCTGGGTTTGGCCGCTGAATATGAACCACATATTTTATCCATTACTTTTACTTTTTGTGTCTCTGGATTTTCCTCCCTCCTTAATTATTTTTAAATATTCATTTTGTCCTTTTTGATTTATAACTCCTGCCATCTCCAAAATCTTTATAGTTGCACTCATTTCTATTATATCTTGTGAGTTCTTGCACTTTCTGATAAGAAAAAACAAATCTTTTCGAATTATGTAATCCAGAAGATGACACCTATTTTTTATGATTTTAAGTTGTTTGATTTATAATACTATTTTGAATTGAACAATATCAAAATATTATGAATTAACCAAACCAAGAAAAAAAAACGAACCAACCTCAATTACCAATGATTATTGAACAAACGACCATACTGCAACAGTAACACTCACAGATAAGTAACCTTCTTACAGATATGCTAATAATAACCTTATAGTGAACTTGTTAAATAGCTATTTTAAAAGTTATTCCAGATGATATATACTGTAAGTGTTACTTTTTGTATCCACAATACAAAAAAAAAATCAAAGAAAGTAAAATATTATATAAAAAAAACTTATTAATATATTATCTTAATATTTTGAAACAGTATCCATCTTTTATATAATTAGACTTAAATTTTATTATTATTATTATAACTTTCCAAGTGAACATCATCCTCATTATACCTAATAAATTAAACACAAAAGTTGATGTAGGAGGAGATTATAGAAAACCATACCCAGCTATGTAGAAGTTAAGGAGAAAAAAAAACCAGTTACTAGAATCTATGAGACATTGGTAAGTTGGTTTTGTCTATTCTAAGAGGGAACAGGTCTTCAAAGCGTGTTCAAGTGGGCAACGTGGCTCATATTTAAAGAGAGAGAAAGGGAAATTGGTCTCCTAAAGGAAAGTCTGAAGAGATACTTTCTATTTGTAAGAATTTCTCTTCAATTATTGCGGCATTATTACAGGGTCAGGAGTCAATTTTTTCAACATGCTTCAGTCCATGAAGAACTGTTGAGAGATTATTACAAGTTTCCATTTGAATAGGTTGACTCAATCCAACTCAAATCAGGACAAGGACTTTGATTCTTATCTGCTTTTTTCAAGGCAGCCTTGCATTTAAAATACTTTTGAGGATAAAGTGTGGTCTTAGTTTGTGATGGACCCATCTTACACTTGGCATACGGTTCTCTGAACTTTGAGGTTCACCTTTCACACAAATAACTAACTCTGCTATTCCTCTTTAAACCAGATTCTTCTTTTATTTAATTTACATATATAAACTTGAAGATAAGCACTTTGATTCAGATGATACTTTTACAAAAAGGGTTACAAAAAAGAAAATCCTTTTAGTCCCTTTCGATCTTTCTACCTATATAACTGGTATCCGTACTACTAATAAAAAAACCAGTACAGACACTCCACACTCCAACACTTGCAACAAAAAGCAAACCAGACCAAACACGGTATCAGATTGAGAAACTCCACAGTGACACCTCAGTATCTTGATGAGCCTCCAAGTCAGCATCTTCATACTCATACCCTAAGCAATGTGATGGGGACATGAGCACCATGTTCCTCAGCTTCTCAGGTATATCCAACACTTGCTCTTCCTGATCTTCCTCCATGTAAAATACGCCTTGTTGTATTGTTGTTTTTGTCACCTCCTCCAAGCACTCTTGTGTAGTGTTACTGTTTTGTGAACTTTGGTCTGGTCTGAAAGCTTCAGCAGCTTCAGCTGCTGCCTTTTGTATATCCTTGGCGCTGGCACTAGCAGGGGCTGGTAACCGCCACCTCGAGTCGGCGAAGTTGAGGCAGGCATACCGGCCCCTGAGGGCCATCGCCGCCACATCGTGAGCCCGCGCCGCCATCTCCGGGGTGGGGAAAGTCCCCAGCCAAATCCTGCTCTTTTTGTTTGGCTCCCTCACCTCACACACCCATTTGTCGGAGTTCCTCCTCCTCACTCCGCGGTACACAGGGTGGCGCGTCTCCCGGAACTTCTTCCTGCCCGCCCTCTTCTTGGGATGCCTGACTGCCAGCAGAACCTCCTCGTCGGAGAATGCGACGGACGGTGGGGATGAAGAATCCAAAGAAGGGGAGAGCTGAGAGGAAACATGGTACAAGCCGAACATAGTATGGTACGAAGAGGGACGTAAAAGGTTGTGGTTGATAGGGAAAGTGGGAAGTGAAGTGAGTTTAATGATGTAAAGGGGTGTTTGGATGTTGTTCTCTTTTTCTTTTGCAATAATGTGTTGGGTAGTTTTGGTTTGAATATATATAGATGAAGGGTTTGGTTTTGGAGAGAGAAAGAGGCAACACGGAGTGTGAGAGTGGGATTTTGAGTGTTGAGAGGAGCCAGCTGGTTGGCCAGTTGGGGAGCCTGTGATTGGGTTTTGACTGAATCTGAAAGTGAAAGAGGAAAGTGACGAGAAAAGTGTCAGTGAGTGAGGAGCCAAACAGGGAGTTAATCTGCCACGTGTGTGTTTGACAGAGTCTTTCCATATTGTGTCAGATTCGGAAACAGTGACACTCTTCAAGATAGATAAAATAACTACCCTTTTTTCTTTATAAAAAGAAATCTAGTTTTAAAAATACCAAGATAGATAAAATGAGTGGTGTTTTTTCTTCTTCTTATATTATAATAGGTTATGTGAGTCAAGAGTGTTGTAGCTAAACATAAAATTTTAAAATATTTTAAGTGCACTTTTTTTTTATCTTATATTACCTCTATTTTCTTTAAGTTTTTGTTTATGTTAAATAATCGTTTTAGTTAAAAAAAATATTCAAAAGTTAGTATATCAGATAAGATATTAAGAGTTTTTTAATGTTACTTTAGTAACCATAAATGTGTGAATTTAAAAAGTTAAAACATTTTTAATGTTTGAGATTGCATTCCATCTGAATCTTTTTTTTTATTACTAACTAGATGTTCTTTATGTTTTCAACTGGTCAAAAACTTCTCTCTTTTATAATACTAGTCTAATATCTAAGGGAGAGAGGATTCACTCTTCAATAGATTGTGAGATTGCGAGTAAGAGTACACATATTTTACCAATTTTCTTCGTAACATTTTCAAATTTTATATTGATCAACTTGATGCCCTTGTATCACCTTAAAAAAAATATTAGTGTTATCAAAATCGGTTGATTCAGTACATCATAAGTTCGATTTGGATTGGGTTAAAAAAAATTAAGATTTTAATATGGTCAATTTTCTTCATAACATTTTCAAGTTTTACATTGATCAATTTGGATGCTCTTGTATCACATCAAAAAACTTAATACTATCAAAATGAGTTGGAACCGTTAATCAACTCGATACATCACGGGTTTGGTCTAGATTGAATTAAAAAATATTTGAAATTTTGATAAGGTCAATTTTTAACCCACTAAGAATTCGACTAGCCTAAATTGAACTCGTCGTGAGCTAGGTTGATTCATCAATCCACCAAGTGACAAAAAAATATCAATGTTAGATACTTGTTTATTTTGCTTTTTGTACTTAATTTTGAATTTATTTAGAAAATTAAGATGATTTTGGAATGTATTGCATTTTTTTTTATTTTGACTTGTCTCTAAAGTTTAACATCATTTTGGAAAACTTGTAATTAAGTGAGTCAATGAACCAATCTGTTTAGTAATTAAGTGAAAACGAATTTGAATTTTTTTGACTTATTAATAAATGAGTCGAAATGAATTAGCTCACTAAGTAGCTAACCCGTGATAAATGGAATTGGATTGCACCATTTTAAAAGTAATAAAAAAATACTTAATATTAAGATGAGACGGAAAACCATTACTTTTAATCTATTAAGAAGTATTTGCCTTTACATATTTGACCAATTAATTGATTTTTCTACATCAAAAGTTGCCATAATTCTAGGTAACCTCAAACTTTTAAAATCAAATATATTATATTTCTCTAAATTTTACTATATAAAGCACAATGTCAATTCCCATATGACATGTGTATTATGTTCAATTTTTAATATTGTCCCATACAAATTAGTTTTAGGGATTTAAAAAATAAAAGGAAAATTGATGAACACAACAAAAATAAAAAAATATAAAATTAAGATAAGAAAATAGGTTAATCCAAAGATCCAAGAACCAAACATCCAAGTTTGATGAATTAACCGATTCAATTATAATCAATTAAATTAATTATATGAATCAAACCAAAATTTCATCCAATCTAATTTATACTTAATTATGAAATCAAACTTCAACCAGTTCTTAATTTGATTTCATAAAAAAGAAAAAACAATATGCACTCATAAAGAACAAAAGGAAGATTAGAGAAGAAAATAACAAACTCAGAATGATCAATAATTGGTACAAAACTCAATTCAATTTGTTTAATCTTAATTTTATGGTTTTATCCTCAATAATTAGTTCTCCATTGATAAAAATAGCAAACGAGTTTTAGACTAAAAAAGAAGAAAAAGAAAAATAAAACCTGAAATTAAAAGAAAAAAAAAAGAGAAGATGAAAAGGTAAAACTGAAAATTTAATACACAATTTTTGTCTTAGTTTAAAATACATTTAGGTCATGTACAAGTTCTAAAATCTGAAGTAAAATATGACCTTAACGTAGATTCTAGTTAAATCCATAAACCCAATTATAAGTTGAAACTAGTATAAATAACATCTAATAATATGATTCCCTTATAAAATTTCAACAAATCTACTTGAACTTTAAAAAATCATACAAAATAATATAGAATTCCAAATCCAAAAAACTTATGTAAAAATTTAAAACTCTTAAAATATAAAATCTAATGTAATTAAAATGAACAAAAATATGATCAAAACAGTTAATATATATTATGTAAGCTGAAAATACAAAACCAACTAATTTATTACTATTAAAATAAAAAGAGCTAATCATATAAATATATATAGGTATACAAAACTATATATATATATATATATATCTATATATATATATATATATATATATGTATACTAATTGATACAATGTAATAAGGAGAAAGAAAAAGAATATTGATGAATAGTTTGAAAATGATAATAGTTGTTGTGAGGTGTGGTGGGGTAGGTGAAGGGAACGGGGGGTGAGAATAGAAGATAGGTTGTTTTCAATGGCATGAGATGAGAGAGTAACCTAAGTTAGCTGGAGTCGCGTACGGAAAGTGATAGATTTTGGGGAAAATGAAAAGACAACTATTGTACAGGTGTGCATCTTATATTTCCAAGGCTTTGCGCGTTTCTTTTCTTCAATCGGTATATTCCCACACTTCATGCACACGTACCATATCCTATCCTAAATAAATAAACTACTGCTTTCCAAATACGTACATCCAACACTATTCTATATATTATTTAACACTTTTTTCTTTTTTTACAATAATAGTATTAACATGTTTCAAGATAAGTTCCATGTAAACTACTAAAATTAACTATTATTATAGTAATTATACTAATGCTAACTATAAGAGTGTGTTTAAAGGATATTGTAGGAAATATGTACTAACCCCATGGAAACTCCTTGAAGGGAAATTTGCCTTCACCTCATACAAGTGGGTCAACCAGTATTTGATTTTATTTCTAAGATCTTATAAGTCTTGATATAAGGTTCACATATAAAATATTTAGATTTAGTGATATGATCTAAGGCGTAGGTCTTTTAAAAGAAAAATGAAAATCTAATAATCTTGTTTTCTTGATTTTCTTAATTTTTTGGTATTTTTTTTTATGAATGTTTGAAAGAGTTTTGCTTGCATTACAAAAGTTTTCTTGGAATTTTATTTATTTATTTTGAAATGAAAAATTGTCTTAACCCTCTTCAAGCCCTTTTATTAACACAAGAGGGTTTTGAAATCGGGATATAAGCTATAAATCTTAAAAAAAAATATGGTTGTTGGTAAGGTTTTGGAAAATATGAAGTAGGTAATTGTGGAACATATATTGACAATGAAAGAGATATTAGTCTTACTCGAATATCTTATTTAAATAGGGGTCATTTACAATTCAAACAGTTAGATCAATTACAACTCATATGATTAATTATAGTCTAGATAGTCAATTTCCAGCTTAAGAAGCAAACCAACAAGCTCGACCGGTTAACAAATAAGTAGGCCAATCATGCAGTTTGGATGATCAACTACCAACTCAAAAGAGCAAACTAGTGAGCTCGGTTAACCACCAAGCAACTTGGTTGGCCACGCACCAGTTTGGATGGTCAAGTACTAGCTCAAAAGCAACCCAGCGCACCGGATAACCACTAAAACAACCCAAGTAGCCACCCCAACAATTTTGGCCGCCCACCAAATAAATCTGTTGGCCATGCACTAACTTGGATAATTAAAGTGCCTGTGTGGAGAATAGACCATTGAGTCTGGATGATCACGAATGGACTGTCCAACATGGAGTTGCACTAATTGGGATGAATGGTACCATAATAGATTAACCTTAAAACTGATTAACTTAAGAATAAAGTATAATTACTCACAATTGGGTTGTCATTAAGTTATGGTTGATTAAAAGTCCATCATGAAACTTATAAATAAAAGTTTGAGGTAAGAAGGTAAATTATGTGCATTAACTATCACATTAATTGCTATTTGAACTGATTTTGACATCGAAGTACCTTGTGCAACTATCATTGGACTAATTTGGATGAATAAAAAACTGATTATCAGACAAGAATTGAAGTTAGCATAACACAACATATCCTAGACAATTGACCTTTACCCCACACCCCAAAACGGATACAAAAATATTAATGGTGTTTTTATAAAATTATTAATAACTTATTTATTATATATGTAGTTGGTTATTTTGTAATTGATTGTGACTGGAGTAAGTTTTTCTTTACCGTAAATTAAAGAGTTATATTTGAAGCTGAAAGAGTAAACAATTGAGAAGTTTGTGCTAGTTTGGATAACATTTTTGAGGATTAAACAGTTTTAGATTATTGAAATAATTTATTTATAAGCACGACTAGCTTTTTATTGTGTTGAAACGAGGTAAGATGGTTAATTTCATTTGGAAGCAGTGAAAACAAAGGTTTGGATAGCAAATTACAGAAAAAACGGTGTGCATGAAGTTGAAAGAGAAAAAAAATTGTTGAGAAATTTGAGGATATAACATAAATAATATATTTAAATCAAAAATTTCGATGAGATAATGTGAGCTTAAATTATAATGTAAGAGTGATTGTCGTAATTCATAATTTATGAAAGAAAACTACAAAAAAAATAAATAAATCTAATATTGGTCTTTGAAACTAGATCGAGAGTGACGTCCGTAAGATCCCTTCAATAAATGTGCAAAACTAATATATTTTAAAATATTTATTTTTCAAAATTTAAACAAACAATTTTTCATATTTTTTATTAAAAAATATTTATGAAAATATTAGACCAGACAAAGATTTATCTTATTCCTACGTTTAATGAAAATTTAGAATTACATAATTCTTTAAAGTTATCTCATAACTTTTTAACTTTTTGCAACAAAACAAACAACTAAAATTCTAAATTTTAAGTTATCTCAAACACATTTAGCTCGAGTTTTATAATATTTTAGATTTATTATACTACAATTGATGTTTCTTAAGTTACAATTAAATTAGTTTTTTCATTACAAACAAATCAATACATAATATAATATCAAAGAATAAATTTAGTTAGAGTCCATTACGAAAGATTATATTTTAAATTTAAATTAATTATAATATTTTTCTACACACAATTATTATTTATGTTATTTAGTTTATATTTTATGACAGTCTTCTCCAATATAACTGTTTTGGTGGAGTTTAGAGGATCCTTGTTAAAACACTTCATGCTTAAAGACCGGACGGACGTTACTCAAAAGTGTTACAGGTTGACGATCGGGGGACTTTTCTTGTTGTCTCTGAGACCAGACAGACCTTGAAGATTGGACGAGCTGCTTAGAGGTCGGACAGTTGCCTAAGTGACAGACTCGTTGAAGGTCAGACGGTCACCTTAGTCTTCCATGTATTACAAGTTGTTCGTTCTCCTTCCTCTTTCTCCAAACCGAGCGGGTACCTGTCAAAGGCACTCCGACACTCAAGTCAATAAGAATGACCGAACGGTTATCACTATAAGTGATGCATGTGGTGTGCATAATGTAAAACGTGGTCTGAAGTCATACTTGAGACCTTTATTTATACTAGTTTAATGGGCTTTTACCTTTTGTGGGCTTGATGACGACCCAACCATGCCTTAACCTCCATTAGGAGCTTTAATGAGCTATTATCGTTTATAATCTAACCATGTGGTCGGTCGATGATGGATAGTAGGTCTGGGCGGTCCGTTTAATGGATGACCTGGATGCTCGGTCAGGGAAAAACAGTTCGGCTTGGGTGGACGGTTGACCTGGACGTTCGACCAACTCTAAGAAAACCGTTCGATTTAGGAAACTGGTGGTGGTCGACCTGAACATTCAATTAACCCTAAGAGAACCATTCGGTTCAAGGAGCTGGAAGGACCGTAATATATTAACCATTTAAATCTTTTCTATGAAGTTAAGAGTCAATATTATTGATAATTAAAAATATAATTATTTTATATAATTTGTTTACATACAAAGTAGATATAGTATAATATAAAGAAATCATTCGTACTATGACCTGTGGAGAATGAATTAAAGTAACTTTACTAAAAATATATTACTTTTGTGTCCAAAATGATTAGTCAAGATTGCCTAATGCATAAAAAGTTGAAATTAAAACCTCATATTTCCATATATCATTTAGATTATTTAAATAAATTAATATCCGAAAAAGATACATCCATTTAATGAGTAAAAGATTTGACATATTTACAAGCCAAAAAATAGATAATGCCACTTTGGTCTCTTGATTCTATGTTTGACACGTGTGATGGTGTCTTTCAAAAGTTGGACATGTGTCACGTTGTAAAACTGGTAACCTAACATTTTTTCTTTTCCGACAAAATGACAACATTGTTTCTAAGACACGGTTGACAGTTAATAACCGCCCATAGATTTTTCTTATTGTCATCAATCTTTTCATCTACAGATAATTATTATTTAAATTTTAATATTAGAAGCATCGAATTCTGAGGATAAAATAGAAAAGACTGTTAGAAGCATTGCATTAACTTCCTTTTCACATTTTTTCTTTCCGCGTAAACGCGTGGAGTCGTTTATCAACTTGTTCGTGGATCCAACTCAGCACTAACTAATTAATTACGGTTCTTCTGGTTTAACAATTATGTTTATCTTTAAAATTTTTAATTTATCTTAAAAAGAATTGTATTTTCGTTTGTACTCTCAAACTTTTTTATATTTTGTTCTCAAAAATCCATAGTTTTATCAAACAAAGAACCATCATAACTGCTTTATTACTTATTTAAATTATTAAATATCTTTTTCAATTTGCCTCATATTTAAAATTTTTTATTTTTAGGTTTAGTTAGTAATTTTATATATAGATAAACTTTTGATTAGTTTTTTTTTACTCAACTGAGTTATTATTGTTTAGAAAAGAAACTTTAATTTGTTACGTTTAATTTGTTACGTTAAATTAAAGCTAATATAGTTTAAAAATATCACGTGTGAAAATCTGGATAAGTTTATCACATGTTAAAATTTATATAATTTATTATATTAAAATTTTCTGATTTTGATGTAACACCTCTTAAATAAAAAATAATTCAAATTTGACATGTAATAAACTTAAATTTTGACACATTATTTTGAAACAATTTTAAGATCAATTTAACAGTTACCTTGAGTTTTTTTTCTTTTACAAAAATAAAAATTTAGGTGATATTTAATATATAATATATTAAAAAATATATACATGATTAAAAAAACTTAAATATAAAGACTAATTTACTAATTAAATCTTATTTTGAAAATAATTAAATAACTGCTTTAGTCATTATAAAATATTGTAAATTTTGGTTTTAATTTACGTAAACTATTTTGTAGCTCTTTTCTTTAAAAGTTTTAAATCCTTATTTTTACTCTTTAATTTTCATTTTAAGGTAGATAAATAAAATTTTAAAAATATATAAAAAATAGAGAAGGTTAAGAAAAGAAATATAATGAAAAGAGTGAAATATAAAATGGATTAATGATTTTATTAAAAAAATAGAAAATTATAAAAGCTAATGAACGCCATAATGAATTATTTATTCTTGTTGAAAATATGATAAAAATAATTTATTATCTTTTTTGTTAGACTTTTTTCTATTATATGATTGTGATAATTGATATTTCTTTGCTTATCAAGCATGATCCTTTTAGTTTTATCTATCTTTTTAATTTCATTTCTTCCACAAAGAAATTTATTGTAAGTGATTTAATTATATGAGAATATTTTGGTGATTAATTTTAAAATTTATTCTTTTTATAGATTATATATAAATTTTAAAGTATATATCTCAAAAATCAGTAGTTTATTTTCATATCATAAATAATATAAAATAATATCAAATTGAAGTGTATATTAAAAACAAAGATATGATATAACTTTGTATGTGATAAAGTGTATGTGATAATATTAATTGAGAGTCTATCATTAGAACATCTTTCAACTCATATCAAATTGAAGTGTAAAAAAGCCAAAGATGTGTTTGGCACGATCAACCAATCAAATTATAAAGTAGAATTGAATAAAAAACTAAGCATGGGAGCATCTACCAATGTTAGAGCATTCATTGAAAAATTATGTCTTTGTCACGATTATTTAATAAAGCTTATAAGTTAAGTCATATGAAGTTAAAAGTGAAGTCTATTAAAATTGAATTGTTTGATAAGCAATTTCCAAATAAGGGTTAAAAGGATTGTGATGGTTGATATTTCATTGCTATAAAAGGATGATGGTAGTATGTTTACAAGTTTTGGATGTTGGTTAGTAGAAGAAGTAGTGAAAGCAACCTCTTCAAACTAGGTTGGGCCAAAACACGAAGATGTTATGGTGATGATGAAGGTGCGGAAGCAAGGTGGATAATGGGTGAAAAAGCTTGCGACCTTTGGTGTTTTGGTGGTGATGAGTGGTGTTTGATGGTGCTCTTAGGGAGGTTAAGACAACTCTAGAGGAAGGTAGTTAGAGGAGACCACATAGAATGCTCTAATCTTGAATTTAGAGACTAATAACATGACTCAATATTTTGGCAACATTTCATTACTAATCTCAAAGTGAGAATACATGGGTGGAGACACCTCTATTTAAGGCTAAGGGTGTCTCCAAAATTTAGAAGAAAAACCATAAAAACACTAAATCGACCTAACTTGGAGATAAAGGCAAAAATCTTCTCAAAAGGAGGAAGACATGTGATCACTACCTATGGAGAATCCTCTCCATTCCTAAAGTGACATATGGCCACTAACTATGAGAAAATCTCTCTAATGTGAGCATGACACATGACCACTCTCACATGGGACGTCCCACACACCTTTGTCCACCAAGTAGGTTAAAACTTTGACTATCTGGTCAATCTAAACTCATGGACATCCACTTTGGGTCAACATTGGGCTTTGACCTTTGTTGACTCAAGGAGTCTAAAAATCCTACACGACTTGGCTCAAAATACAAGGCTCAAATTAAATCATACACTACTTGGTCCATAATATAAAGGCCAAATAAATCTTAGACTACTTGGTCCAAAATATAAGGCTCAAAATAAATCCTAAACTATTTGGCCCAAAATACAAGACCTAAGTTCTTCATACTTTACTAAAAGATCCATGATGGGTCAAGATGACCCAAGAGAGAGAGAGTCTAGTTCCATCTTTCACAACTGACTTCAAGTCTTCTTGAATATACTTGGCCATGGCTATGAGGTATACCATCAAGGAAACATGGTTTTTCTTGAGGAGATGAATGATTTTATTTACTTTAAAGCTAATGTAGATTTTTAAGATGGAAGTTTTGACTTTTGTACTTTTCCAAATAGGGTTACTATCAACCGTATTTGAAGGATCATTAGAAGTCATTTTTTGGGACCATATAAGCTAAAGTTAAGTCATTTATGCTACCATACCCCTTCCCATTTTGTTGAAGAAGGAGCTTTTGACTTCTCTTTCTTAAGGAATGATGATGATGTTCAACATGTGATTCATTGACATTCAGTGATGGTCCCTATGAAAAGGATGTTTTTATGTTAATTTCATGAAGGTTGATAAGCTTAACTATGTTTGTGCTCCATCATCCAGGAATGATGGAGTTATTGATGTTAGTTTTTGGGATGTTGTGTGAGTAAGCCAATGAAATGTATGTTTTCTTAATGTCATGAAATGTTATAAGCATTTAATGTGATTTATTTGTCACACATTTATTGTCAACTACCATAATAAAGTGTGAAAATTAAGACACGACCATGACTTTTGCACTCTTATTGTTGGGGTTCTAAATGATATACAAATATCATAACCATAGTTTTTAGAAGTATTTTATCCACTTAACACAATGAATGAATTCAAAAGTCATAAAAAGTAAGTTAGATGTTGTAAAAGTTAGTCAAAAACAACATCAACATCCTTAATGAAGGGTGAGAATTAAGACACGACTATGACTTTTGCACTTTTAATGTTGGTGTTCTAAATGTTATAAAAGTATCATAACCCCTATTTTCTGAAGTATTTTTTCCACTTAACACAATGGAATGACGTAGAAAACCATAAAAAGTAAGTTAAGTGTTGTAAAAGTTAGTCAAAAACAACATCAACATCTTTAATGAATTGTGAAAATTAAGACAATAACTATTAAATTTAAGACATGACTAAGTCATTGAAATCAATCAACATTGATGAAACTTCTTCATTCATTGTATGTCCATGGTAGGCATGGACCTAACTTTTTTAGATTAGAACATTGAAAAGAGATAATGACATACAATCATACACCAAATTGTGAAGAATCGTTCAAAAAATTTCCATGGCAATTGTAAGCAATGCAAAATTTCCTTATTGGGTTCGTGTACAAACTCAAAACACAACCAATTATTGATGACAAGGAGGTCCTACAAAACAAAAATATTTCAAAAGACTGTTCTAGACCTTCAAACCGTGCATTGGTGGATTTTCCCATTGCAAACCGTTGGTGTAAGTGGATTGAACCTTCCTTACAGTAGATATATGGGCATTCTTTTAGTAGTTGTAGCACAAGATGAGAGAAACAACATACTCTCCATTGCCTTTGCTATTGTTGAGGATGAAACAATATAAGCTTATTTTTTTCCTAAAAAACTTTAGGAGACATGTTACACCTCAACAAAACTTGTGCTTAATTTTAGATCGTCATAACTTCATCAGTGCAACATTTAATAGACCGGTTAAAGGCTGGACTAAATGAAACTGTATCCATGTGTATTGCATTCAACACATTGCACAAAATTTCACTCGAAAATTTAGGAATACAACTCTAAAGAAGGACCTTGTCAAAATGGGCAAGTACTTATATTTGCACAATTTTATATCATGTTCGTTAATCTTTCATCAAATTTAATTAGTATTATTTTTTTATTTATATTTGCAGCGAAAACAATGACTAAGTTGTGATGTAACTATTACTACAATAGATTAGGAAAGCCAATGCGGAAATAATAGTTTGGATTGACCAAATTCCAAAACAACAATGGACACTTGCGTATGATCAAGACAAAAGATGATGTCACCTAACAACTAATTTGGTCGAAGTAATCAACTCAATCCTCAAGCACAAAAGCAATTTACCAATCTCCTCCATAGTATTGGCAACACACACCATATGCAACACCTTTTTCACATAAAGAGGGAAGCACATAACTACAATGATAAATGTTGGTCATGTCTATTTTGAAAATACCACCAAGGTCCTACATGATGTTGATTCAAAATCAAACACCCACATGGTGGTTCAATTTGATAGAAATACAACAACATTCAAAGTAAAGGAGATGGTAAACCCAAGAGAAATACATCCTCTGGGAAAATTTGTTGTGAGCATGGATGAACAATGTTGTGATTGTAGGAAGCTTAAGAAAATTAATCTACCATGTTCCCATGTCTTAGCAACTTCCAAACATGTCCATATAAGTCCCCATTATAAGTTGGATGTCGTCATGAAAGTGTATGACCATATGTTTGACAAGCTAAGGCATAAAGAATATTAGCCACCATAACAAGGCCCACAACTTTGACCTTTTTCAACCACAAGAAGGAATACAAAGGTTCAGTCCAAATCACCTAGAATCAAAAATAAGATGGAAATCAAGGAAAGAGATCACCCACAAAAATGATCATAATATCAAACACCAGAACACAAAGAATCTTCACAACCCTGACCTTAGACGGTTCACATCACATTATTACCTATATTAAAATATTGTATTATATTTTATTCAATACTAGTTTTAAATTTTTTATTTAGGCATGTTTAAATAACTTCAATAATGTAATATTCAAAATTTTATTATCATTATTTTCTAATAATAAAAAACTACTTATTTCTTAACACTTAATTTCTAATTTCATAATTTTTACTACTATTCTTTATTACAAATTTTAAATTTTTATATAATTTGTATGTTTTTATTTTTTTTAGTTCTTTCATATTTAAAATTTATTAAATATATTTATACATGATATTTGAATTTTATTAAAATTTGGAATTGGACTTTTTAGTTAAATATTATATTAAATGATATACTAAGATACAATTTTTTGTTGTTGTCGTTTTTATATTTTGGTTGTAGACATTGAAAATAAAAATATAAAACATTACTTATTTTTAACATGAAAAACACGTTGATCTAGTTATTTTTAATTTTTATTCCAAGTTTTTCTAGACAAAAGTGCAAACCAACCTAATGAGTGAAGTATGCGTTATTATTGGAAACATATTCAATTCTTATATTTAAAAAAAACACCACAATCTAATGTATATTGGGTGGCTAAATCCAAGCAAACAAAATAATGTATCTAGAGAAAATAAGTAGATTAGCAAAGATACTGAATTCTACATAATAGCATGAAATCATGATCAAACAGTGGAAGCATAGACCAATATGAAACCATACAATCCAAGCAATTGTACCTTTTTACTATCTGAATAAAATTGACCAGAATCATCAACACAAACTGCTCTATCAGTGTAAATTTATAGTCTAAGAGAACCTTTCAGAGCAAAGGTCATTTCAACAGCATCACAACACATGTACATTATGTGTCGTAGAATAATTATGAAACGACAAAAGAAAAAGAAGATAAAAAAACCTTTGCTTTTGTGACCACCCAGCAGTGTCAAACATCTCTTATGGTAAACTTCACTCTCAATGCATGACTGGATGTTCTAGCAGTAAATTTGTTCGTCCATCACCTTGACCTCAGAATATATAGAACATAAGACCATGGAATCTTCAGTTTTTAAATAACCTGTGAGTAGATAAAAAGAGGAAAGAAAAAGTTAATAGTTAACAAAAAGCATCTGAGTGATGAATACATATTATGGTCGTATATTCAATAGAATACAAAATAAAAATTACTCTGTTTGTAGCACAGGATTCAGCATGCCTTGAAAACTATCAAGCCCAAGAGGATGTTATTTTTTCATGCAATGCTAAGAATAACACTATTATATATTAAAGCAAGTATTGATTACTAACCACCATCTCATTTACTTTTCGTGCTATCAACAAAACTTAGATGTAGTTTATAGGATGCTTTTGATGTTATTCTCCCACCAAATTGAAAATACACCTTGGTACACCAACTTCATTGTCAAGATCATTGAAGTGATCTAATTCTGATTGAAGAATAACACCAAAAGCATTTAAAATCCTGTACCTAACAGATAATACTAACTGCTGTAATAAAATGGTGTAATAACCCATGATGAGGAAAAGTACAAATCAAAGTGTTTTGGAAAAAGTTAAATAAGATAAACAAATCAAAGTATTTTGAAAAAAGTTAAATAAGATAAATACGTTCTCAAAGTATTTATTGCACATTAAGCTACTGACACAAACCAAACAACATTTTCATCAACAAAATAAATACCTAGCACAAACCAAGCTACTGATCTGTAATTCAAATCCTGTCATGGGTGGTATGAATTGAATTGAAAAACAATGATTTTTTCTATATAAACATTCATGGTAAATGTGTAAACATTGACATAATTTAAAAGTCTTTTTAGTTGTGCCGAAAGCTTTTGATGAGGTACTAACAAAGACGATGTGTAAATTACATGGTGTGTGGAACTCTAAGGCCATTGAAAGCATGTTTCTGATTCTATTCAATTCATACCATCCATGACAAAAGCAAAAGAAATATGTGTTTTCCTTTTCAAGTAGAAAAAGTTATTAGGATAAAGAAAAAGGTAGGATCTTAATGCATGCAATGATGCAATGTTACAGGGTAGAGCGATCATGTCAATGCAGCATTTTTGTGCAGGTAGTAAATTTGTCTACTAATGAAAATAAAACCACCCCTTCATAGATGTCAAATAAACTATAAATTCTAAAAGATATATAGCTTCTTCCAAACGTCTTAATGCTTTCTTCTGATAACAAATAAGTCAGTGAATTCAAATTGACCATTTTATGCCAAACCAATGATAGTTGGTAACAATAAGTTAGTTTCAATCAATAATCTATCTAAAAATTTGCAGACTCTCTAGCCAAACTATGCAGGAGAAAAGAAAATGGACAGCTTCTCATCTGCAGAGTTAACAAAAATGTGTCAAGAATGTCATTCAGATTCCTTATGCTATATAACAAAATGAGTTGTTCAAAATATAAAGTTAAACAACAGAACAGCAACCGACTAGCATCCAAATTTGAAAGATCTGATACTCACAAATTCACAATCATTTCCACGAACACCTTAAAGATTAAAATTTGAGCCCACCCAAAGGAATTTTCACACAGACTGATAATTGACAACATATTAATTAGAAAAAAGAATTGACTAAAAAGAAAGGGATACCTTCTCTGGTTTGCCAACGAGTAGAAAACTGACTTTCACTGTTTCCATTGGACTGGACAACAAGCTACCTTTTTATTGACTTGTGAAATGGATCCAAACAGTGCGTACATAATTGAATAAGGAAATGGAACAAGAATAACTAAAGATCATAGACAAATTCTTCTTCATAGACAGCTAACTACCTTACATTTTAGCAAACATATGGAGCATAAGACAAAAGAATCAAAGCCTGTTCGAAGACCATTCAAGAGAAGAATCCAAAAGAATAGGGTCAACAACAACATAATGAAGCGAAAAGCATAATGAAACAATACCCTCAGAAAAAATCAAGCAACCATACTGATGCCAGATTTATGAACCCAGTAGAGCAATGAAATCAGCAAATGACTACAATCCAATAACTAAAATATCATACTAAATAATATGAAAATTATGTAGATTCAGTAATACAATTCAGAACAAACGGAATGATCAACCAAGCCATCTGACAAGTTCCTACAATATCTTTTATGTTCTCCATTAATGTTCTTCTTCATCAACAGCAGCTGAAAGAAGAAAGTATTTGAAATAGGAGAGGTTAGAGATTATCACGTGTTATTTTTCAAGTTAACATTACTGTTTTTTCAAATAATTTACTTAAAGATGATAATTATTTTTACTTTTGAAATGTGTTATTGAGGTGGTGACATGTGTTTTGCTTTTGTTACTTGTGTTTTATGTTTTGTATTTTTTATAAATTTAAAATATTTTACTTGAAAAGTATAATTTAGGAAATCAATAAATATGATGATTGCTCGTTTTCCTTCAATAATTTATTTATTATTTAGAATAGCATGCTAGGTTAGATTGGATTTGTTATTCCCTAATTCAAAATTTTGATTGTACCATTTAATTTAATTTTGATAGGACCATTTAATTTAAATCCGAATCAAATCACGATGAAAAGTTTGGTTTGCAATTAGATATATTAAATAAATTGTTTTATAAATTTATATCAATCTGATGCAATTTATTTTATAAATATGTCTTTAACATTTAAGTAATATTAATTAAATAGATTTTAAATTTAAACATAATGGTTTAATATATAAATTATAATACATTTATATGTCTTAATAAAAATGTTTATCAAATACTCTTATTTTATTTTCAATAAAATTATTTTATAAAACAAGTGAGTCAATAAATCTATGGGCTATGGCTAGAACCCAAAGAGAGAGAAAAAAAAGGCTATTATTTCCTGCAACCCCACAATTTCTTTGCACAGCCCCTCAAACTTTTTAAATGATGATCTTGCCCTCCAGAAAAGTGACTTCTGGTTTAGTTGTTGAAAACTTTCCAGAACAAGCTTTTTAAATTTCCAAAATAATATTTTTGAAACATAATTTCTAGATCAGAATTTCCTGAATAGAATTTTCGAAACATAAGAAATATGTTCCGTAATTAGTTTTTAAGAATGGGATTTTCAAAAAACTTTCCAAAACTCATAAAATGCCTTTTAGAATGAGTTTCCAGAATATTCATATATGAAATGTGTTTTGAAAAGAGCTTTTCAGAAACAAGTTTTTTCATGCATCTTTCCTCTTTTCTTCTTCATTAAAAAATTTATAATTTTAAAATAATTATTAAACTAAATTGGATTAGAAAGAAAAAATGTGACACTGCGTACCCTGCATCCCAAAATTTATTTCTTCTATCCTTCTCTTTCTCAAAAAATTATTTCTTCCTTCTCTCTAATTTTTCTCTTTCATACCTCATTTATTTCAAACTATGATTATATCTTGTTCTTGTGATAATTTGTTCTACATTCCTATGTTGTGGCTTAGATTTCAAAATTTCTTTTAAGGATAGTATTTTCAAATAAGGAAAGTTATTATGTTTCATTAAAATCTTGGGTTTTAGATTATTAGGATGTGAGGGTGGTCACCATACCTAATAATTGTTAGAAATATCTTTGTGTATCTAGGATAGTTTATTATAATGATTTATGGATGAGACAACTAGTTTGTTTGTTTCATTTGTGGTATAGGTAGTAAAATAAAATACAATATGTGGATGATGTGATCAACATGTTTGATTTGAGAAATGTAGTTTTTGATGATGAAATTTGGATACTTGAATTTTAATGAATTTTGAGCATAAAAGTTTATTGGGTTATGTTAAGTTTACTAGTTAAGTTAATATTGTGTGAATTTGTTTGTGATGTTGAGTTAATGTTTGTGATGATGTTTGAATAAATCACAATTAGGATTAATCAATTTAATGGCTTAGAAGTATCATTATTAAAATGTTATTGAAGTTATCTTTGAAAATTGGTTTAATTTTGTTGGTGGTTTGATTTCTTTAATATTTTCACTCAAGAGAATTTTCAATCAAGCAAAAATAGAACAGACTCATGCCCTAAGTTTGTACATGTGAAAGATTTGTTACTAAAGCGAAAACAAAATTGAAAATACCCTTATTGTTGGCCTTATTTTTATTAAAAAAAGAACTTTTCACTCAAATGAAAATAACATTGCAACTCACTATAATTTTTTTCAAGTTTTTATTTAAACGAGCATATTTTCACTTAATCTAAATAGATTCTTTTCTTTTTTTCTGGTTTCTTTAACTCATTCAATGTGATTGTTTTTATAAATGAAAATTGAAGATTAATTCCTATATGTAATTTATTTATGATTTTATTTAAATGAGTCATATTATAGTACAACTTTTACTGAGATATGCTATATATAATTTATTTATGGTTTTATTTAAATGAGTCATATTATAGTACAACGTTTACTAAGATATGGTGAAATTATATGAAAAGAAGATGAGGGAGAAGTTCTTGCACACTATGATACGTGACTTGAGGTGAAATGAATTTATCCTAATTCTTCATGGTGACAAATTGTTATTTAACTTACGTATTAAGTATTGACACATATGTTGTAATAGAAATCTCATAATTTCACTGATTAAGTCATATATAACTAAGATATTAGGTGGTGAGAAACTAAAAGAGGAGTTTGCATTCTGTGATATACGACTTGGATTGTAATGAACCTACTTTATCTTTTATCTTAGATTCACTTGTAAATTTATGTCATAAATATTTGATCAAATGTTAGTCTCTAGTAAAACTTACTTAATATGTATCTTTTGGAAGGTATCAATTGATATTTCACTTGATGAATATATCAATGTGTGATTTTGTGATTATTGTATGTTAGATTTTAAATAAAAATGAATTATCATGACTTGTTAATTAAAATATATCTTTTATATGTTTTTACTTAAGATAATAAAATTTGTTTTCAATAACTTACTCTTGCATTTGTTGATATGGTGTGACATGTGATGATTGTACCATGTATATAAACATATGTATTAAGTGAACATTTAGACAAGAATGAAGATTTTTTTTTATTTTGGATTGTCTTTTGTAAATTTTTGTATTTATGTATATTTTTTTGTAAATTTAAGTTGTATTTTGTATTGATATAAGCTTTGTAAAAAGTAATTAATATGTTTATAGTATAGTTAATAGTTTGACTTTAGTAAGCTTTGTGTATAAATAGTTTGTGATAAAAATTATATTGAATTCATATTCAAACTTAATCTCATCCTAATCAATTTCAAAATAGATTAAGCTGTTGTTAAAATAACATATTAGATTGATATCGCTTACTCTACAACAAAAACGTATAAGAAGATTTGAGTTTATTAAAAAAACATAATTAAAATTATAAAATAATTCATCAATTACCCACACATTTCCTAAATCCTTAAACTTCTATAAAAATGAGTATATCAATTTTATGAACTACAATTTTCATAGATATCATTATTTCTAACTTTATAACCATTCATTATAAAAATGTTGAGCTAACAATTCATCAATAATGCAATCCATATTTGAGAGTGAGGGAGTCATTTGACCCACTCATATCAATTTGAACATGAAAATCATTTTATTAATTTTAAAATAAAACAAGTAATAAGTAAGTGTGTTGACACACACATATATATTTTGCTTTTTCTACTAAATATTTAAAACCTAATTCACTATTTCTGAAAGACTAGCACCACCAAGGATTTGTATTGCTTTGTTGTACACTTATTCTTAAAAATATTACAAAAAAAAAACAAATTGAAGAGAAAGAAAAGACAATTTGTGAGAAATTCAAATTTTAGAGGATTGATGAATAGCTTATGATGCTTCATGTGTCAATGTTTTCTCTATTGTTCTCAGAAGGTGCCAAGTTTGTTGGTGGGCCTCTTAATGTGGGCCTATGATTGGGCTTTTATTCTCTAGTCTTATAGCCTCAATGATGGAACAATATATAGGCCATCATTTCATTGCAAGTTATTACAATATATGGAACAATGCACTTCTGAAAATATCTCTTACAATTAATTTTAGAAAATTTACAATATAAAAATTGTGATATTCATGATTATAAGCTCTACGTATGGTCTATATATGTGGAAAACATGTGAGGATATAGTTTGTTCAGTTGTTAATATATATATATATATATATATATATATATATATATATATATATATATATATATATATATATATATATATATTATGAAAGAGATATTTTCTAAAGAGTATTTATCCTTTTATGAGATATGTGGCCCTTAGATTTTAGGCACCAAAAATGGTAAATTTTGAACCTCTGTACGTGGGTTTGTTGAAGTTGAAGATGTTGATGTTTGAATTGCTGCAAAAGAATAATATCAAAGTGTAGATAACCTCTTCCTCCACCTCACATATCTAAGGTATAAAGAAAAAACAGTGTTCAGATAAGTCCTACGATTAAAAGGCATGAACCTTCTTCTTATGACATGTGTCACATAGCTATGACAGGTCCATTTTTCAAAGGATAAAGATATTTTGACAACATTTTTTTATAACATTTTAATACTATTTACGTCTCATTCTATTATTGGTTCATATTGATGTTTATAATTATTATTATTATTGATTCTGAAGTAATTTTGGACCAATAATAAAATAACACATGAATGATGTTAAAATATTATAAAAAATAAATATTATCAAAATATTATTATCTTTTTCAAAAGATAAGTAAAATAAAATTTATAGAAAGATATAATGAGCAACTTTTATATTTTACATGTATTTCAGAAAGAAAAAGAAAAGAGAAAATATGGGGAAACAAACTAGAAAATTAAGTATATAATGAATGAAAAAATGGTTACATAGATCAATCAAAATTATGCTTTGCAAAACGCGTGTTTAGTTTACATAACTATTGAACTTTTTTATGAATGTGTTAAATATGAGTTTTAATTTTAAATTATTTAAACGAAGATTGTTTTATAAAAAATAAATTATATATCTATGTTAGCTTTATATTTTATGAAAGTTATATAAAACACATTCTTAGGAAACGTCAACTAAACATTATGTTATAATTTACTGTAAAACTCTATTTATCATATGAAAAACATTTTATAAGTTATTCACTAAAAAAATATTAAAAAACATACAGTGATAAAATAAATATATGAATTTAATTTAGAAACAAATTAAATTTATTTTAAAATATTTGACAACGAAATATATTTAACCCTCCAAATATTAATTTATAACTCATGAAATTCAAATCTTCTCTATTTCTTATTTACCAGAATTGGAATAACTCACCTGCTAAAAATAATATTTAAAGTGATTCGCTTATAACTTGTGTCACGTGCTATGATATCCGTCTATAAAAATCATTTGCTTTGAACCTTCAAGTCAATAGTTTCAGAATTAGTTTCAAGTAAATTAATATGGGGAAGTTGGAGTTATTAAGTTGTAGTTAATTATGATTATCACAAACAATTATGATTTTCAAATGTTTCCTTACAACATATAGGTATATTTTTAGTTCGAAATTTACATAAATTTACAAACAGAAAATATTAATTTAAATTATGAAAGCATATATAAAGGAAAAAAAAAACCTAAGAGATTTAAGGTAGTAAGAAATAATGTAATAATCTAGAAAATATAATATTAAAGTTCATACATATTTTAAAATAATGAAATTTAATATTTTAATAATAAAATAATTTAATAATATAAATAAAATTTCATAAACGTCTCTCATAATTTAAAACACTCATAATTTTTCTAGAATTCTTTCTTTGAGTTTTCTCTCTATAGGAATTCTTATTCCTGAATCATCTGTTTGATGACAAGAAAGTGTCTAGGAGATCACGGTGGTGAATCCTCCATTCTCTACCACAACATGTATATAAGTTTTCTTGCATGTGTCGTTATCTCTCTTTTTATAGCTCTTAGTTAATCATAAGTCTTAAGGACTTACTTTGATCACTAGTGGTTTGTAGGTATTTTTAGAATTTCATGAGTTTGAGGCAAAAATATTACGTTATACATAGTTCTGGTAACATTTTTTATAAGGTATGAGAAGCTAGTGTTTATGTATTTTTAAATTATAAAGTATTGTAAAAAAAAAACTTTTTTTATAATCTTTTATCATTAGTTAAATCAATACTAAATTAAATAAATTTAAAAATAAAATTATTAGTATTGGCTTGTCACATGTCGAATTGGTTTAATAAAAAATCAATTTAAAAATTGTTGATGAATAATACCAGTTAAGTCCACACTACTTACGGTTAGTCTTTAAAAGTCGATATTAATAAATTAGTGTCTATAATTTTAAAATTATTTGTATATGAAACACAAATTATATACTATTAAATAGATATTGTATGCTCAATATCTATTTTCTATAGTATAAAGAAGTATTGTATATGAATGATGTAAATTGAGATATCAATATAACATTAAAGCAAAGAAATAAGAATATCCTCCAACCATTATTAACTCTCTTATACTTTGGAGTATATGGTAGAAGAAAACATATTTGATAACCAAATAATAAAACATTTGTGGAATTTATAGAAATTTGTCCATAAAAATTACAGAGTAATTATTATAGTAAATGGTTGCAAAATTTGTGAAATTATTATACTAAAAATCATGTAACAACAACTCTAAAAAATTGATTGTTGGAAGTGAACTATATTTTTTTGAAAATAATTTAATTTGTGAAAGATTTAATATGGATATCTCATTAATTTCAAATTTGTGAGAGATTCAATACTGAATATCTCAAATGAATACAAAATTTTTGAAAGATTGAATTTGAATATATCATATAATCCCACGGCCAGTAATTAATAAATATACAAGAAAAAGGTATTATGACACTAAATCCATTTTCACAGAACCAATTGTATAACTCCAAAACCTAATTTAGCATGGACGAGCATGTTGGTGGCATCAAATATATATATATAGAAGAATCAATTTAGCTTAACAAAACACTTAATAACTAAGATGAAACATTTAAATTTACAAATCTGGATCAGACTAAAAATCAATATGAATGAAGAAAAGTGTCTTTTAGTGTTATAGAAAATTTTATTTTCTTTGAATGAAGAGAACGTGTAAATTAATTAATAAAGAAAAAATGTGAAAGTTTATAAGGTGCATGATGTGCAGATAACGTGGTGTCCACATTATTAGGACAAAAATTGATGTGTTGTTTTTGGATAGAGACGCACATAAAACTTTTGATTTTATGTCTCAATTTCACTCTCAGAAATTTGACAAATTGGAATCTAATCTTTTAAGCACGAAAGGAAACACGAGAATACATGTGAAAGGCCTCATTTACAAGAACTTTCAACAATTCCATGAAAAACCCATCCTCCATTAAATTATATATATATATAGCTTTTTATTCTTCTTCTTCTTCTTTTTGTTGTTGTTATCCAATGCAATCCTGAAAGAAACAAAGTAGAGATAGGTTGTTTTTGTCTTCTGATTTTAAAAAGGGTGATTGGATGATGGGAAAGAAATTATCTTCCCCAAAAGTTTCTGTTACGAAAGGGTTTTTAGTGACGAAATCAATAAGCTTTTGGGACCCTTCACTTTGCCCTAGCCATACTTCATTCTTCTCTTTCACATTTTCTTTTCGGGGAAAACAGATACTTCCTTATAAACATTTTCGTGCTTCAAATCTTCCAAGATATCACAAGATTTCGTTTAAGGATCTACTATTTACTTTTTTCATTTCTTACTTATACAATTTTTATTTTTTACTTTGTTTCTTATTCACAAAATTTGTAT
Source organism: Vigna reflexopilosa (assembly GCA_027742785.1). Taxonomy (NCBI): domain Eukaryota; kingdom Viridiplantae; phylum Streptophyta; class Magnoliopsida; order Fabales; family Fabaceae; genus Vigna; species Vigna reflexopilosa. The sequence continues at coordinate 27,533,305 of CM050928.1, read as the reverse complement.
GAAAAGCATAAAATGATAGAAACAAGAAAAATAAAATACTTGATAAAAAGATGAACTAGTATTTTGTTTGTTCTGAGCTTTGATTTTTTGTTTATTACCACTTAAACATAATTTATTTTTAGTATTTTTAGTTTTTAGGTTTTTGTTGTACATTTTATTTAATTAGGATTCATTTAATGATAATTGTATGATAAAATAAGATAATGTAATTGTTGTCTTACAACTAATAATCTCGTATCATTTTGAATCAAAAGCAAATATAAATATAAATATGTCTTACAACTAATATTTATATTTATAAATATAAATATAAATATTTTTCTTTAAAATATATTTTAATATAAGGAATTATTTTTAATATTTTAATTACTATTATAATTAAAATTTATGTATTAATATTATATATAAAAAAGAGACGAAGAAAAAATTATTTTATTTTATTAAAATTAGTACAGGTCAATAATAAAATAACATACATGACAAGAAAACATTATTATTATATTATATTATATTTATACAATACAAATTATACTAATAAGATAAGATAGTTAAAATATTATGTGGCATGCTACAAGTAAAGAGTGTTATAAAATATTCATATGTAATTTTAAAAAAAATATTATTAAAGGTTAAGACACTAAGACAAAAAATATTAACAAAATAAAGTATAGAAATCAAAATCATTAGAATGTTTCTTTTTTGGTTTATACTACGTGTAAAATTTAGAAAAAAAAAAGATTTTAAAACCCAAAAACATATTGGACGTTACAACATAACGCAATTAATCAAAATTGGGTGAAAACAAAGTGCCATAATAATTCTATAAAATACTTATATGGATGAGTTATATGATATAGGTTTTAATATATATAGAGAGATAAATAGATATATTGAAATGTGTTACATTATTATATTAAAATAAATTTTAATTTTAAAATTATATATAATGATATATATACAAATATCAAACCACAAATTAATCTAAACAAATAATAATAAAATATAAAAATATCAAATTTTCAAAAATTTATAATCATTCTTGCGTAAAAGGTAAAAGAAAAACATATTGCACTTATCTTGTTGTGTAAAAAGTAAAAGTAAAACATATTACACTTGTCTTTTTTCTACAAGTTTAATGAATCATATATCTTTTTAGCACATTCAACAATCTTATGTCTTTTAATAACAAAATCACAACGAAGATTTCTATTATAAAGCATACAACATCTTATATATATGGTGATTGATCCTAACGATATCACTTGACGGACTTGAGATCAAAACATTGACGACCACTGTAGGGTCGATAATGAAACATTGGTTCTCTTAAATTCTTCACTGGATGATTAGTCATTCTCCTTAGATCTCGGTTGGGAGGTTTATGTTCCAACCATCCAATAGTCTCACATCACTTAGAATTTAGGCCTAAGAAACTTTAAATACCCCTTCCACCATTTGAGGTGCCTTTTAAATATAAAATCGTGATGAAAATCATCTTCAAACCAAACAATATCTTAAATGTATGGTGATTAACTCTAATAATGTTACTAGATATATTTGAGATCGAAATAGCATTATTACACATATTCTTTATATTGAATAAGGTGCAAAACATTTTTCAGAATATATGTACTTAGTAAAGACTCATTAACATTTTACTTGTACTAAAATTTTAATTACGCTAAAATTTTACTTATACTAACATTTATTGACTTATTAATAGTTGTAGTGTAATATAGGTAGAGTAGTCCATTATATCTATTCAAAGTCTATTAAAAGAATCTTATTCAACTTGGTATATTAATTTATTTGATTTAGACTCATTATAAAGTGAAAAATCTCCTTTCAGTTTAATGAGTAATTAAACTTATCACTATCCATTTTTCAACCAATTTCATCCAATATATTTTCTTATTATATTTATAATTTAATGTTAGAGTAATAACTTTTTGAAAGTAATAAATTGAAACAATTACTAATAGCCTAATAATTAAGAGGTAATTATAGTGCACTATAATACTTGTTACATTTTTTTGTGTTGCCTATTTTTATCTTTATAAAATTTAAGAGGTGGTATTATTCTAAATGACCATCGGTGTATGTTTATAGAAAATTTCTCGAGGTCCAAGAAATATTGAGATAATTAAACATGATGTGTCACATAATAATGAAAGGCTCACTAATAAACATCAAAAGGATCTTCAAGTTTAAAGACCTCAAAACAAAAAACATTTATTTCAAACAATTGAGGGCTTTATCCTGAAAACCATTATAAATAAAGAAATATCTAAGAATATTTCAGATTCAATGAAAAAGTATCAAGGATATGCTAGAGTTGAGAGGTAGAAACTTCAAGCTCCTCATGGTCAGTTTGAAACAATTTGGATGAAGATTGGAGAATCAATGGACTACTTTACTATATATATAGAGAGAGAGAAGAATCAAAAGACATTAATGTCTTTTAACTTGTTGAATTGCAAAGTTCATCATTGGTGCATGAACACAAAATTAAATTGCCAGAAGTTCACGAGTAAGTATTGAAGGTTTTTACCAATACTAATTCCAATAATTTCAAAAGAGAGAATAAAGATAAAGGCAAGAGATGAGAAAGACATTATTAGAGACTTTTTAAAAAAATTTAAAAGTCATAATAATCAATGTCACAGAGACTCGAACAATGATTTTAAGATTCATAATAATCAATCTCAAGACAAAGATACATGACAAATCTAAGTTATAGAAAGCTTTAAATGTTATAAATTTGATAATTATATTTCAGAATATTATACCAGGTTTACCTTATGACAGTGAAAAGGCAAAAAGTTCAAATCTAACATAAATGAAAGAAAAAGAAGAGAGGTTGCAAACATAAAAATGTTGAATTAGATTTGTAATATATGGAAGCAGGTTGCAATAATCATCAGTAGGAATAAATCTTCTTGAAAAATAATAAATATTTTCAGTTTGAGCTATGAAAATTGCTCTATGGTGGAAGTGATGGAAAAGGTGATATAAAAATCAAAACCAAGAATGGTTTTGCTAAAACAAGTTCGAATGTGTTGTATGTTCCTAATTTGAAAAAAAACTTGTTAAGTGATAGATAATTACATGAAAAGGATTACATTATCACCATTAACAAAGGTATTTGTGAGACAGGATCTCCTCTTTAGTGTTATAAAAAGTGAGTTCAAAGTGATTATTTTTTTTTAAGATTATGAATATTCAATCTAGTTTAAAAGAAAATTGTTAAGACAAAATTCTCAAGAAAATAGATCGTATAAGGGAATTGAAGTTAAATGTTGTTGATTAAGAAAAATTATTTAAAATAATAGTGTCTAATAAAATAGTGTTTTATAACATTTGAAGTTAAGAGTTGAAGTAATACTATTCAGATTAAACTGTTTAAATGGAATAGGAAATCGTAAACAACATTTAGAAGAAAGTATTTTTCATTGAAATCTCTCAATAGACTATACAAGCAATACCTATCTTATTTTATTTTATTAAAATTTAATTTTAATTTTATAAAAAAATATTTATTTATTTTTTGTTTGAAAAAATTATTTAAGTTTCTTATTTTCAAAATTAATTAAACACAGGAGTGAAATTTCGGAGTGAAATTCGTTTAGATTTGAATTATAGAAAGTTTTTAATTTTTTTATTTAAAAAAATTGTAATTAAATGAGCCAATCCGTTTACCACCAACCCGTGGTGGGTCGGGTCGGGTTCGAATTTTTCTGGCTCGCTAATAAATGAGCCTTGTTGGACTGACTCACTAAGTGGTGGGTCGGGTCGCACCGAGTTACCCGTTTTGACAACTCTAAATATTTTAAAAATTTTAAAATTTAATTTAAAATAAAAAAGAAGTTATTTATCATTCTGATTAGTCCACGTGTATTAGTAGTTATTACCTTTAATTTATTCTTTATTTTAAAAAATAACTAACCTTTTATTTTATTTTTTATTTTAAAAAACAACTACCTTTTAAAAAATATATAATAAAAGATAATAACTAAATGATAAATAAATATCTTTTATTTTTTATTTTATTTTAAATTAAATTTTAAAATTATTAAAATACTTTTGAATTTACAGTTAGTTTTTTTTTAATAAAATTTTTTTTTAACCTAAAATTTGGTATAAAATATACCAACTAAAAAATCTTTAAGCAAACATATATATATATATATATATATATTGTTTTTTTTGTTTAACAATTTTCAACTTATTTAATTAAATGTTGGAGAAATGTATGGACATATCAGCCACGTGAATCAAAGTGTTGGTCCCAAAACTGAACTATCGATTACAAGAAGGCATTCATATACCATTGAAATCTAAAAGAGACTTTTCTACCATGAACTCGAACAATCCAAACTTGAATCGTAAACTCATAAACATATGGGTGTTAAAATTATATAAAAATAATGTGTTGTTTTTAAATATAAAAATAATTATTAAAAAATTATATTATGTTATTTAATAAGTTTTCATTATAGAATATTTAATATTTATCAAAATATTAAATAATTTCTAAAAACAAAAATATAAAACCAGATCAAAATTAAATCACGAAATATGATATAATTTGATTCAAATTTTACATTAAAAATAAAATACACTCAAATTAAATTATGTTTTACTTTTATATTTTATTTAAATTAGTTTTTAACAAAAAAAAAATCGAAGGAAAAAGAGCATTAATATTTAATTAATTCCACATATTTGTCTTAAAATATTGATTTGAATATAAGTAAACTATTAGAAAATGAAGACAAAGTTTGTGATTTTCTACACAGTATCTAAACTCATTATAAACTAAACCTACCCTAGTGGTTGAATAATAATAGTATATATAGTGAAAGTCACTTTAGATTATATTATTCCAACATAAGACTTCAGTGAACCACCAAACAGTCTGAATTCACTTATGCCTTTTCCATTACTTTCGGAATGTGTCTAGAATGCCTTCAGGTGCCTTTACTATAACCTATTTTTATTGTTCATACAAAACTAGATAACTGCTCAGATTCTTTTTCTATATACATAAAGCCAAATTTAGGTCAATCTTGTTTAGAACACAGGCATCATAAAAATTTATTGCAATATATATATTTATTTGTTGGCATATAGCGAGTATTATTTATAACAACTGTATTTTTAAAAGTTAGTGGTAAAACGCTTATTTTAAAAGAGTTATATTTTTTTTTTGTAAAATTTATCAATTATATGTTTAGTGACATGTTTGAGAGTTTGGTTCACTGTTTTTGTGCGTGAGAGATATTTTAAGAGTGTGGAAAAGAACATTTGTTTTGTTTTACTATTTTTATGCGCAATTTTTTTATTGTATGTCAAATGTTTCTGGAAAAACTTTCGACGACCATCAAAGATAATGTTTTTTTCACTTAATACAGATGTATGCTGATTAATGACTTTATGTATGATTTCCTTTCATTTAAATCAATTGGTTTCGTTCATAAACATAATTTGGAGTACCGTTGAATTCTCTTTTCTCTCTCTCTGATGATGATTGTCTTCTCACCCTCACAATGACACCTATCTACTCTCTCACCCTCACTATTAGTTTCATTTTTGGCTTTTTATGTATATTGGTTGTTGAACATCGATTGTTGCACTTTTTATTGGTTGTTACTTCTTCTAAAATTTTGGAAATTATTGTGATATATTTTTGTATTGTATATTGAAAATAATTGACGTATATTCAAAGACAACAAACATCAATTTAACATCTTCTGCTATGATGTTGAATATTTAACAGATGTCAAAAACCTAAAATAATAGATGTTAAAAGTTATTTTTTTGCTAGTGACTATCAATAAAACATCGAATCTATAAGAATTTGCAAAGATTTTCCACTATTAATTCCTAGTTTTCTAATGAAATGGCATTTTTATAGAAGAATTTAAATTGTGCATATGGTTAGAATATTATTTTTAGAAAACAATGGTAGAAATATGTGGTGAGATTGGAATTTCTTTCCTTTTTCTCAACTTAATTGATCCCTTATTTTTCTACTTAATGTGTATCATCTTTTAGTGCTCTCCAAGTACTCTTTTATATTCCTTTAGCGTAGAACCTAGGTACTTTAAACTCAGTGTGATTCCTCCACTACTGGTTGAATGAATCATTGTTTTACCTTGAAGGACTTTTCCCATCTAACATGTCCTCTAAATCATATGGAAGCCTCTAACAAGAACATGATGATTTGATTGGACCATAATTTGGATTAGTCTTCCAACTCAATCTAAAGTACTTAAATAGAACAACAAAAATAAATCAAACCACAAACTTTAAAACAGGATGCAAATAAGAATTTAAGTAAGTAATCAATATAGAGAAATCAATTTTCAACTACACCTAACCTCTCACAAAAATAAATTAGCCACTCATTGATAAGAAACTAAGCACAAATTGATCTCTCTCCATACCTCAATATTTTCTGTCTTTTACAAGGAGAAAGAGCCTGAGGCTACAAAGAATGGATGCCAAAACCAAAGGCAAATCCCTATTTTTATAAAACAGTTTGGGCAGTGCTTAGCCATACTTTCAATATACTCAAACATATGGGTTTCTTTAAGGGTTATATCTTTGGTTAGCTTAACCCCCCTTTCTTGTGTTTGACACATGAGCTTTTCCTCTTGAAGGGGTTTTCTTGACAATTCATCTTCATATTTTTGGTGCTTTAGCTTCCATAGTGATGAAAGTTTTCTCATGTGGCTCGATGCCATTTTATTGAGCTCAGCCAGAAAGTTAAGATGAACTTGTCTTGTATTTGCTTCTTTCTTAGGTAAGCTCTAATAATTGTGGCTTAGGCTTAGCTTTGCTATCTTTCTTTTATTTTTTCTAAAAAAAACATAGGTTTAATACCTATTTTGGTCCCTCTTTTGGGGGGGTTTGTTCAAAGTGGTCCTCCCTTTTTTAAAAAGTTCACTAAAGTCCTACTTTTTGCGAAAGCTGTGCAAGTTAGTCCTTTTTGCTAACGGCGTTAATTTTGCTAACGACAGAGCTGCCCAGCTAGCTATTATATGTTAAAAAAAAATATTAATTGTGACGTGGAAATGTAATAAAATTAGGGTTAAAATTAAAATTGAAATTGGGGTAATTTAGGGTAATTAGGCAAAAGAATGGAAGATGTGAGGAGAAATGCGAAAATGAGAGGCTAGGGTTTGATGAAAGCAAGGCTGAAACGGAGGAAATGGATGCAAACCTGAGACGAGGACGATGGGAGACGTTGAGATTTGCTCAGAGAAAAAACAGTAAGTTTGGATGGTGTTTCACTTTTATTTTTGTACATATTCTCTATAGGTTTTCTTCAGAAACATTTCCCGTATTAGAAGTGGGGAAGCCTTTGACAACAAGGAAAGATGCAGGCTTTGGATACTTGTCAGCATCAATTTTGGCCATAACAATAGGGATTCTCAATTCCCTCAGAGAAGTTGCATCCTCAGCAAAATGGGGCATGAGCTTAACACTCCTTGGACACCAAGGTGCATACCCCAGAACCAGAACAAACTCGTTCCCATTAACAACCCTCTTTGTGTTGTCTTTGTTGAGCTCAATAACGATTCTTTGGGCTTTGCTTAAAACCTCTGCTTCTGATAACTTCTCGCCACCCCCATCGACTTCACGCTCTACTTCCTCGTCCATTGCTAACAGCTCCTCCTACTCATCCTTAATCTATGTTGCAACGTTAACCCCAAATTACCCCAATTTCAATTTTAATCTTAACCCTAATTTTATTACATTTCCACGTCACAATTAATAATTTTTTTTAACACATAATAGCCAGTTGGGCAGCTCTGCCGTTAGCAGAATTAACACCGTTAGCAAAAAGGACTAACTTGCACAGTTTTTGCAAAAAGTAGGACTTTAGTAAACTTTTTAAAAAAGGGAGAACCACTTTGAACAAACCCCCCAAAAGAGGGACCAAAATAGGTATTAAACCAAAAACATAATATTGTCAAAATTTACCCATTTGATTCCTTCATACTATATTTTACTTATTCAAGCTAAAAGTGTTGTTTTGTGTCTCTCTCTCCATATATATATATATATATATATATATATATATATATATATTATTTACATTTTAGGTGTTAAATCTAATACGCAATTGAGGTACCTAGACACTTATCAATAATATATGTGTTTTTTCTTAGGGTTTATGACTATAATTTGAAATCTTATATTCTTTTATTAATTTAGGTGTTATACTGGTTGATTTGTTATGAGTTGAATTAAAAATTAGTCAATTTTTGTTAACCTTTTTGGTGAATAAAAAAATTTATAATCTATTTTGACTCACCATGAGTTGATGGCTTAGGTAAGTGGACTTATTAAAGAATTTTTTTGTTCTCCTTATTTATTTTACATGTTTATTGTTGTAAAATCAAAGTAGATTGATTTAACTCATCTATTATAGGAGTACAATTAAAGTGTTCACTTATTTCATTAAACAATAGTTAAAAATTAAAGTGTCAATATATGTAATTAGACAAAAGATCAATTAAACATCCAAAATATCTAAATGTTACTACTTGCTCATCTTTAGAACTATCAAATTATAATTTATATGATTAGAAATAATAAATAATTATAATAAAAAATTATAAAAAATGATAAAAAAATAATTTTAATGAGTTACAAGTCAATCCACATTTAACTCGACTTAAATCAATTTAATTCATGAATTATTATGAACTGAATTGACTCAAGAATTAAAATTTTGACACTTTTATTCGTAACCGTTCAAATATGATTACGAGGATCAAAATGCAAAATTGCTACTACTCAATATCATACAAGATTATTCAATTCAAACTCATGATGAACTAAATTAACTCAAGAATAAAAATTTTGAGACTCCTATTCTTAACCATTCAAATATAGTTACGAGAATCAAGTTAATATGTAGAATTACTACTGATTAAGTTGGTATTATGCGTTTAGATATCATGGTTTGGCTCTCTTTTTTTCTTTTATTGTAAAAAATACATACATTAAATTAAATTCATTTAATGAGTCTTAAATTTTTTGTGTTTGAGTTTACAAAATATAAGTGAGTGCAAACCTTACTTTAGAAGTCGATTTTATAAGGTTAAATTAAATTTAGTCCACTTCTTAACATGTTATCAAAGTTATCATGAGATAAAACTTAGTCTAGTAAGATTTATTGTTTGTTATGTCTATTGTGTCACTTGTTATATTGTTTTTTTTAGACTTATCATTCCACTTATTATCAAACCACCAACGAACCACTTGTTAATATCTAGTCTCAAACTCAAGATATATATGTCTCGACGTGTGTGAGATGTGTTAGAGATCTCACATTAACTAAATATAAAATGAGTTTACAATATAGGTAGATCAAAACCTCCTTTATGAACTGAGTTTACAAGAACTTTGTAATTTGTCTTTTATTTATGTATTCAATAACTTATTCAACTTAAAAGAAAAAAAGTATTATAATTTGTCTTATAATATTTTAGAAAAATAACAAATTTTTCCAAAAATAATAAAATTTATTATATTATATTTAAAAAATATTGTATTATAAATTTTGACATGTCACATTCCTTCCACAATGCTTAAATCAATTTTCAATAAGTATGTTATAATTTACACTTTAAACAGTTTTCTTCATAAACATTGGAAGACAAAAAACTTAAATTAATGGCCTTCATTTACAATTTTAAAATTTAAAATATATTTATTGTATAATTGTATAATGTTACATTATACTTAAATTGAATTTACAGCGTGATACTTGTTTATTCATTAATTGATGGGATTCATGGTCTCGTTATGGTTGTTGCCCTTAGATGTAGTGATTATCGTTGGTTGGCCATTGCAATGCAACCTTATTATTATGTGGTTGAGACAATTACAATAACTAACATTGATGTAATCACTTTGTCTCAAATTTAATGAGACACTTCTTGAAACTACAATTCTCATTTGTTACAAATATACAGCACAGCAACATAAACATAAACATAAACATAAACATAGCAATTGGAATAATCTTTGAGTCTAAGTTGTGTGACAGTAAGAAACCTTTTATCCCAGAAGACAAAAGACAGAAAAGTGGGAAGAAAAATGGCGTTAATGAAGCAGACAAAGTCAACAAAGTGGTATGGATAGATAGATAATAGAAGGTATATTATGAGTTAAAGCAAACGATAAAAGCTACGTGAGAGGGAAAAAGATGAACACGATGACACCAGACAACAAAATTTAAGAGACGAAACGAAACCTTTGATAACATCATCCCTTGCTCCTTTGACCTATGTAGTGGTGACACAAAACATGGTCACTATGTTTCAACCATTCACTTTGTTATTAACAAGCATATGCATCATCTACCACCAAAACATCAATTCCATGCTTATCTCCTTTCTCATTACCACATTTATCGTTTAATTCTCTCGTGTAACACAAAGGATATATATCACCGCCGTCGACATCATAAAATATATATATATCTATACATTTTTTTTTATGGTAAAGGAATCATCCACATATCCGCATGCAAATTTAAGACCGTATTCTTGGTCGTTATTTTTGACCACTCATCATCTCATTTTTTTTTTCATACATCATTTTATACCAATTTGCATGTGAGTGGCTCGCCAACTTAATTAAATTGGTCAATGATTCAGTGTAGATTTGTCGTACTTTCAAGAATATATATATATATATATATATATATATATATATATATATATAATTTGTTAGAATATGAATTATTATTAGATTTTTGTAAGTTCGTTTTGTTGGAACAGTAAAAAAAAGAGGTTTTGAACCTAGTGTATCGAACCGAACGATCTTGAGTACGTCTGCACCGAATGTCTCAGAACGTCTTCACCGAACACCAGTGAACGACTTCACCGAACACCAATGAACGACTTCACTGAACACCAGAGAACGAACCTGTAGATCGCTGTTACACTGAATGGCAAAACACTGTTGCATTGAATACCAAAGAACGAACCAATAGAGTACTATTACACCGAACAGTAAAGTACTGTTGCACCGAACGGTCAAATGAAATGACTAGAGAAAAAAAACAAAACTCAATATGCGCTCAATAATCTGTGTATATTATACACTCTACTAACTATGAAATATGTAAAAGTGTTGAGTTTTTGTAATAGACAAGTATAACTGTCAAATACGGTTAAACTACAACTTTCTTTGCTTACAAACTAACAAGACTTGCTTACACGCTAACACGTTTATTCATTTATATAGATTAATTAATTAACTATATGATTAAGGGAAGCTTATCCCTTGCTATCTAGAAATCAATTTGCTTTAGAAAAGTGAGGATGGCTAAAGTTGATGTCGTGAAGATTCTTGTAAAAAGCATGCTTACCTATTTGACGTACGTACTTCTAGATTTTGTTTTTCTTTCCCCTTATTTTTTTTTCTTTTAAGATCTATTATAAGACTGAAAAAGCAAACTACTAGGAGATTTATGTATGATTATTACACTGACAACCTTCTAAAACGGTTTTTTTAATTTACATTAGACAATTTAGGACATGGGTAAAAGTAAATATTTATGTTTTTTTTGTCATTTGTCATTTCTTTCTTTTGTATCTTAATTTGTCTTTGCTTTTATGGTTTTTGTTTTATCAATGACACCAATTTTATTATTAGTCAATGATTTATTGGGATTTTTTTGCTAGTACTATTGAGAAACTTTTTAACCAATATTAATTAAAATGATGTTTTTTTCCAATGAAAATATATCTTCCTTCACATATATTAAAAAGCCGTCAAAAGAACTTAACCAACAAGTTTTTTGTAAAATAAACCTGATTTTATCTAAATAAATATGTTTGACAAAAACTAAAAATAATATTAATGGACGTAAAAAAAAATGCTTACATCAATTGAAAAAATGTTGTTAATAAAATATTAAAAATTTTAGACAAGTTAAAAGTTTCACATTATATAAAAATGAATATAAGAAACCATATTTATAAAGTTATGATATTCAGATTTTAAAGTTAAAAATGATATTTAGGGACGGAATTTAGTATAAGTTAAAAATTAAAAGGAGCTTTGCCCTCCTCTCCAAATTTTTATTTTCATATGTATAAAATATATAAGTATTTTTCTTAAAAAATTAATATATTTTATATATTTGGTGTTTCTAAAAATTTTGTAAATTTAATTTCTTATATGAACTTATTCTTAATTTTGAATCTTTCCAATGTCTCCTATAAGAAAGAAAAAAAAAACTTACATAAAAGTTTCCATGTAATAAATTTTACTCTAATTACACTTATACGAACACAATAATATAAAAGAATTATAAACTGAAAAAGTGGATTACTAACTAGAAGAAAAACAGATATCCTACATTGGTTTCCTATCCCATACGTCTAGATCAGAGTTGTTACTTGTTAATCACATTGATATTAATCCAATAACTACACTTTAGGTCAACAAAGAGGATATATGTGATTGATATGCTATGACTTTTAAGATTCGTTAAATACGATCTCATAATAATATTTATAAAGCTATTGATTCTACAACATTAAGTGTTGTATATATATGAAAAAGAAAAGGGTATTTTACGTGGTAATGGATTGCAAAAGTGCATGTGGTTGAACTTTAGAACTTTAACAGTGCTAAAAGTCTTGAGTGAGATCATGAAAGTGTCTGCAGTCAACAAGAGGATAATGGAAAAGAGGTTTTGGTTTGTTGTTGTGAGACTCATTGAACCTACCCACTGTTGCATTCGTGTGATGAAGATCTCAATCATGGATTCAAAATTTGAGTTTGAAGATTGGAGTTGATCATACGCATTTCTCAAAGCTTTTGCCATCTTGTCAAAGTGAAAGTGGTTTTCAACAGTGGAACATACTGTGTATGCATGTCGGTTATTGTTATCGTTTTCCATGCTCCATTGGTTGGTTTCATGAACGCAGATAATTAACAATACAAGGTTACGTATGTTTTATTAAAACCCTCATCATCGTACCTGCCTCTACCAGAACAGCACACACATAACCATGTATGAAACCAACACACACGGCCGCACATGTTTGAGAAATATGTATGAATCCTGGTTTAATCTGTAAAACTGTATATATATAATAAAAGGATCTTCATATTTCATATTTAATACGTGATTAGAACTATTCTTGTTTTTATTTGTTCACGTAATACATCCCATATATAATATATATGAAAACTGTTGTATATGATAATTACAACAATTTTAATACTTGTGAAAAGGTATTAAAAGTGTAAGGTTTTTATTTTGACATTTTCAAATTTTGGTATAAATATATTTCTTTATAAAAAAATATTAAATAATATACTTGTAAGTCATGTATGCATCGGTGGATCTAAATGGGCAGGTAGACTTTGAACCTAATTTTATGGTTGAATCTGCTATTGATAATATTTTGTTGGATTTATACTGGATTTTTCAATAATGTTTAATTTCATATTTGAAATGTATATGTATAAGTACGAAGAGATTGTTTTGGAATTCTCTCATCAACTAAATCAAATGTCAATTTGTAAGATATAATAGGATATAAATCTTATTTTAAAAATTAATTTTGTAAGATTGAAATAGATTCAAAATGTACTTCTTAACAATTATTAATATAATAAGGTATTTTTTAACATTATTTTTCATAAAAACGTATAGAAAATTAGAGGAGGAAAGGAAATTATCTTTATAAGTTAAAATGAATTTATATACAAATAAAAAAACAGTTTATGTACAAATTAATTTTGGTTTATAAGTAACCTTATTTTCTTTTTCATCATAGTGAATAAAAAAAATTTAGTCAAAGTTTTGAAAGAAAAACTTAATTTATTAAAGGAATAGGGTGGTTCAAGAGTTTGGGTGGCTAAAAAAAACTTTTAAAAATGAGGTCTTTTATTTAAAAAGAAAATTAGAGGTTTTTTTTATGTAAAATTATTAATTCAATTATCATAAATAATTTCATTTAACTTTCACATTTTCTTTCAATTTTAATTCGTATTTATTTCATTAAAAATTCCATCTTTATCATTCACCAATAAACTAAATTATAATCCAATTAATAGTTCTACAATTCAATCTAATAAAAAATTTCAATTTTTCATCAAATTATATACAGAAAATAATCTTCAAATCCCATAAATTAAAAAATACTGAAAAAATAAAATCAAACAAAAAAGTCACATTTATAATCTTAATACAAATTCAACTAATAGAATAAAAATAACAATATCAAAAGTAGAAAGAAAACAAACAGTTACGAAATACTAAAAAAAAAACTCACAATATGAAGATTGCAACATTTGGTATTAAAAACCTAATTTACAGATGGTCAATATTGTTTTCTTATTTCACGACCTTTATGTTCCCTATCAACAGTTCATTCGTGTCTCACTCCATCTGAAATGTGTTCCTTTTCCTTAACTCGGGCATTCTGTTCTTCAAACTTTGATCCTAAAGTCCCATCCAACCTCTTGTTTCCTCATTAATTACCAACTTTTTCAAATCTTCAAAAGTATTCCACCGAAAGCTTGCTTTTCTAAATCAAACAACATTTTTTTTCACACAAAACAAACGAAAAAAAGAGAACATAACGAGGAAGCTTTATAACTGCCACAAAGATGGTGACTCTAGAATTAATCTATGGGCAAAAAGTGTCCCAACTAACAAAAGTGGTCTGAAAACAAAAATTATCATCATAAGTTGTTTGGAAATCTTACATCTATTAGGCCTTATTCACTTGAATGGATTTGAGGGAGAGTAATTAAGAGGATTTGAAGGTAATTTTTGTTGTTGTTTATTTGAGTGAATTTGGAGGTAAATGAGAGTGAATTTAGAAGTAAAGTTTGTGAGAATTAGTTTAGGATTTAATTTCTGTGACAGATTAAAAAAATTTACTTACAAATTCATTCTCACTTACCTCAAAATCTATTCAAATAAGCAACAACAAAAATTATCTTCAAATCCTCTTAATTACTCTTCCCCAAATCCACTCAAGTGAACAAGACCTTAAAGATAAAATTAATTTAAAGTATATAAATGAATGTAAACCTCTTTTTATACATCGATTTTGTTAAATTGAATTAAGCTTAGAATCTACTCTTAACATTAATAATTTTTTTTTATCACGAGTGATGTTTTTCAAAATTTATTGAATTAAATATCAATTTTATTTGTAAAAATGTGACATTGGATAAGATTTCGACAAATTTATCATTCATAAAAAAGATGAAAACTCGTAATATTTTTTTTTTACATATTTCTACATTTATTTGATAAATTATTTTTTATTTCCTTAATATAAAAATTATGTGAAATAAGTATAAATGTGTCAACCTAACTTATTAATGTGCTTCTTCTTGTAACAAGTAATGTTTTGATATGTAAATTATTCTTAACCAATGGAAGTTTTGGGAATTTTTTTTCTACACGTTGTAGTTATACGAGCACGTTATTATTATATATTGTCTTTTGTTTTGCCTTTTATGACCAGAAATTTGAATATATGTATGGTCAATAATAAAAAAGGTTCCATTCTGTGGGCTCCTGCCATTACTTTTTCATGGTTCGTGCATAAATCTTGGCCTAAGAAAGACAAATCCACCAATGAAAAATACAAAAATAAAGCTAATGCACCTACTACTGTTGAACCGTTGATAAAAAATTAAAAAGAAAAGGATTAGTGCCTAAATTTATTAATTTAACGACAAAAACTGCTCTTACTAAGCACATTCAGTGACTACAAATATTTTGTCACTTATTTTAAATTCTTTTATTGATTGTGTGTGACATTCTTCGTGATCAATTTTATGATAAAATGTATCATCTTTATACTTAAACTTTTTCTTTCTTATGATTTTAAAAATGGTTTTTTTAACATAAATTTAAAGGGTATTATAGTTTAGATCGATCTCTGTCTCATCATAATTTTGTCTTAAAAGTAAGTTTTATTTATTTTTTAATTATGTATTCTTTCTTATTTGGGACCAACTCAAGATCCAAGTAAAGTATTTTTTTAGGTCTCTTAGAAAAAGCTTTATAGAAAATATAATTTAGTGTTAATATATTTCTATTAAATTAAATATAAAATTATGTTTGAGAATAAAATTTAATTAAAATATTATGAGAGATGGTTAATTTTTATTACTAGTAAAAATAATATTGAATAAGTTAATAATTTTCTCAATAAAACATAATATTGTTTAGGTTTAATAATGCGTGATGAAAATCTAAAATAAGTTTTTTTAGTTTTTTCCGTCTCAATTGGATCCTTATTTTTGAAAAATTGTTCAAATTAGACTCCTGTCGTTAAATTAGACCAACGATGTTAGTGTTACATTCACGTGTCATACTAATGTTAAATGACGTTATACACCCAATCAACCAATGGGAGGCAACTACCTCATCAGATCCTGTCACGTCAGCTTCGTCACTTTCACCAGAAATCCTAATTCCCTTTCTCCTTCCTTGTGCCACAAGAAGAAGATTGAGTTATATGGAGTTCAAGGGTATTCAGTACCCGTGAACCAAAATACCTCTAAATTTGTACAACTCAATTTTCTTCGCAAGTGGCTTAACCCCTTTCTCAGTTTAACTTCTCTGCGCAATAACTTTTCTTTATAAAAAAAACTTTGTTTGATACGTGACACACAAAACTAAAACAAGTTCAAAAATATCCACTTCATTGTAATATTTTTTATATTGATGGTAAAAATAAGTCGAGGTGTGAATCAATGATTGATTTTAATTTTCAATGTCATGAAAGTAAAAAAAAATACAAACCTTTTACTATTACAACTTATTCTTGTAATAACAAACATGACAAACAAAACAATGGGACATTGATGGAAAGTCGACATTAATACAAAGTCATGACTGAATGTTGACAACGTTAATTCTTACCATTATCTGAGTGTCATTTTAGTGGAAAATCAACTCTTCTTTAGCTTATTACTTTCTTAAATCATCTCCTTTATCTTGCTTTTGTATTTGTCTATATTTCAGGCTACACTTGTGTAAGTATGACTCTAATCCCCTCTTTTGATATCTATTTTGGTTTTAGGAAGACCCTCTATTACATTGAAGAACCACGGTGACCCAAAGAAGCAAGAAGATTAACAAAAAGGTAGAATTTTAGAAGTCCAGGTGGCATTGAGTGTCACCTCCTAACATTGAATGCCACACTTACAGAGAGCTCCCAGTGGTCCTAACGTTGAACGCCACTTTTCACCGTTGAGTGTCATAGTCATAGAGAGCATCCAGGGTTGCCACGGAGGCTGGTGCTGAGCGCTAGGGCCCTAGCGTTGAGCGGTGGCATGCTAAGGTAAAAACACTTCTTATTTTATCAAGTTCTCTCGAAGGGAACGAAGTCTTTGGTGGCTTAGAGACACGATTTCACTACTTAGAGCTCATGGTGGTTGATTGGGGCTTGTGGGAACATCCTCTTCTTCCTCCTTGTGTCTTCTTCGTCTTTCATCTTCCATTTTGTAAGCTTGGGTTTCTCCATGAAAATGGATAGCCAAACCTATCTTGTTAGGGGTATTTTATAGTTAATGAACTCTTTTGTACTGTGTAAATGATTTGAATATATATATATATATATATATATATATATATATGGAAGCTTGGGTTTCTCCATGAAAATGGATAGCCAAACCCATCTTGTTAGGGGTATTTTATAGTCAATGAACTCTTTTGTACTGTGTAAATGATTTGAATATATATATATATGTTCTTCCATTTAACTATTAATTTCTTGTTTATATTCTTAATGCTTGCATATAATGGGGACGTTCATAGCTTGATTTGCAGATTTGCTAGGTTTTGGGAAGAATCTAGTGAACCTTAGGCTTGAATAAGGGATCTATTGGAGGCTTGTATCTAAGGATGGAACATGACCCATTAGTTGTCTTAAGTCCTAGATCTTAATGCGGGTTTGCTTGTTGAGTGATCAAGGGATTGACGCTTAGTGAGAAAACCTAGGCTCTTCCACCTAAAGAATTAGGGCTAGAGTGTTTTAGTGGGTTAGAATTGAGGTTTGATGGAGAGGAAATGATTATGTGTGTGCAAAAGAGTGAACTTGGTGAAATCTACTCCTAACAATGTCATTTCATATCATTTCTGACCTTTTTCCACTTCTAAGTGTTTTCAACTACCAAAGTCCACCTTTATTCTTTTTGTATCTATTTACTTGCACATATTCTTGTATTCATTTGTCTAGACAAGTTATTAATCATACAATCCCTTAGCATTACACGAGTCTCTTGAAAAACAATAATTTGTTTTACCACTTTATATTACATGCGTGACTCGGTACTCTTGCCTATGAGCTAACAAGTGTCCCAATAAACAATTACGAATACAAATAAAAAGGAAAAGTTTAGCAAACAAACCTCGTCAATAAAACAAAGTCAATATACAAGTGAATCCTAAACCATCATCAATTTGTCACCAGATAACAAACTCTAACTCGCAAGAACATTTTCGATGTGTTTTCACACAGTGAAAAATAAGGTGAAAATTTATGTTACATTTTTTATTATCCGATGTAAAATAAATAATTTATGTTAGATTCTTTATTTTTCAATATAAATAATTTGTTTTATGTTGAATAATAAAAAATCCAACATGAATCGCTTCCAAAATATTGTTTTTTTCTAAACATAAATGATTATTTTATTATTATTATTTTTATTATTATTATTATTATTATTATTATTATATCCTTTTACATTATACTATTTAAAAGATTTTATATATAAATATAAATATATATAAGGGGTTTGTTAACGTGCGTACGCCTGTTTTTCAGTTGGTACATTTTAACAATGTATACCGGATTATAGTAGACAAAAATATCCTCATATATTATGGATTCTAAGTTTTAAAGTCAAGGATATTTAAATAATTTTCATTCTCAAAACTAAAAAAAAAAATCCCAAACCCTTACTCACCTCTCTCATTCCTCTCAATTCTTTTTATTTCATTTCTCTCACTACAACCTTTTCTCTGTCATTTCTACTGTAGCCCCAATTAAAAAAAATCAGAAACACTGTCTGTTAAGCAATTTCTTACAAAAAAAAATGATTTTATAATGAATTTTCATTTTATAATTTTTGTCTTATCTTTTTTCACAAGCATAATGACATCAGAAGGAATTGGTAATTGGCCTGAAGGTTTTTTAAGAGATGACAATTCAACATCTGTAGATGATGAAATTAGAGAGGTTAGTGAAGATGATGAAATTGAAGAGATATTGAATGAACTTTTGCCTGAAGGCGAATATGTCAATGACTCAACTCTTTACAAAGGTAAATTGTTTAACGACGAGTATTTCTAATTTTTTTTAGTTAGATCTACCATAGAATGATAGAGAAAATGTTAGAGTGAGAGAGATGAAAGAGAAAGGGTTGAGATGAATGAGGGAGGTGAGGAAGGGTTTGGGGTTTTTTTTTTTTTTTAGTTTTGAGAATGAAAATTATTTAAATATTCTTGACTTTAAAATTTAGAATCTATAATATATGAGAGTATTTTTGTCTACTATAATCCGGTACACATTGTTAAAATGTACCAACTGAAAAACACAGGCGTACGCGCGTTAACAAACCCTTATATATAAATATATATATATATATATATATATATATATGAGAATTTATATCGATTTATAATCTTCATTTATACTACTGTTACATCTTCATCTAGAATGTTGGTAGGAACATGTTTTTTAACGGATTAGCATGAGTAGTGAGAGAAAGATATAAATAAAGTTAAGGTGAATATTATTTTTATTTCTAAACGCAACAAAATGTAAAACTGTTTCCGTATTCTAACTGGAATATTAGGAAATATTGTCGAGATGAATAAATTTAGGTAATTTAGTCTATTAGACCATTTAAATTGGTATTTCCCGGAAAAAAATAAAATGAAAACAAATGTAAGTATATAACTTTTTTTTTGTGTCCTTTAAATTGTTCTTAATGGTTACACAAATATTAATAACATCTAAGTGACGTCATTCTCTATTCAAAACTTTAAAGATAATGAGTTTTTCATCTTTATATAATATTTTATTTTTTTATTTTTATCCAATATGATGCTTTGACTCACACTTGGATTCCCAACATGTTGAATCATATTAAAACCTAAGATTAAATCTAATTTCTCGCCCCTCAAATGAGCATAAGGGTGTGGAACATTTTCTTCCATATAGTTTCTCATAGGTTAACATAGAAATATTAGAAAGAAAATCATTGTTGTATGTGAATTTAATCAACAATATGTTGATGATAACTATCAAAATCCTCCGATATACAAGTTATCAACAAATCTTTAAATATTAGATGATCATTGTTAACTATTTTAACTATTTATATGTTTGGGAACAATAACATTAGTTAAAATGAAGTTTAGTTTTTACAACTTAATTTAAACTCCTCCAAACTTAGAAGGAAATATATAATTCTTATGATATTGTACTAAATGGATTCTCATGCAATCTTACAAGTTCTTTTATGTGATTTAATCAATTTTTTTAATAAATACCTAATGTTAATGAATAATATGTGAGAAAATTTTGTTAGGATATCCATTATAATTTGTGAAATCAAATCTTTGATCCTTAATAAGTCAACTACAAAATTTATTATTATATTCTCTCCTATCCACTCATATATATTAAAGTTTGTGACATTTATGCTAATATCTGGTGTTATATCTTCATTATTAAAAAATGACATTTTATTGAGATATTACTTTGTCAATAAATTTAAATTTATTGAAGAATTTTATTAAAATTACTTACGGTTATTATTGTCAATAATAAATCTATCAATAATACATTGTTTCAATTTATTAACAAAATTATTGACAAATTTATAAAATAATAATAATCTATGTAACAAAATAATGAAGTCTTAAAAAAAATTAGAATATAATACCATCTTTCTTGAAATAAAACTTAAACAAGAAAAGAAGCAAGAATAATAGAAGGACAAATGTTGTAAAAAAACAAAGAACAATTAATTAAAGATAAGTGTCACTCACATAAACTCTTTCACTCCACAAAATCCTTCCATAAGAGTTATTTCTCTATTGTCTCATGATTTTCCTTTGACCTCTCTAATTTATATCGCATACTATCCGAATTATTTCGCAACTATTTTTTTTTCTTTTAACTTCAGCTCAACATTTTTCCTTAATTCAATATTTTTTTGAATTTTTATTTTGTTCACATGATACAATATCTTTCAAGAAATTAATGAAAAAAATATATATTAAAGTTGAGCGTACAGAAATACAATAATAAAATTTGTTAAAAACATATAAAAGGTTTAATTGTAAATGCTAAACTTTAAAATAAAGAAATTAAATTTAATGATGAAATTGAAAGAATCTAAACTGAAAAGAAAGTTAACGAAGAGAAGAAAAAGAATACAAGTTTGATATTTAATGCTTAAAATATAGGCTTAATTTATTTGGTCTCTAAGTTTTTTTTTAGTATTCGATTTTAAAAGTGTATACATTGGTTCTCAAAGTTGTCAAAATTGTATGAATCAAGTCTCTTTCGTTAAATTGATAGAAACGGAGTTAACTCTCAGCTGACGTGGCAAAGGAATTTGCACATTTTCTTCTCTCTCCTCTGCTTTTCTTGCAATGCCCCAACTTTTTCTCTCTTTTCTACATTTTTATTAAATTTTTTTTCTCTCTCCTTCCTCCACAACCTCTACCTCCAGAATTATTAGAAAGGTAGAGAAGAAAATTGAATGAACAGTGTGAGTAACCGAATGGTGTGAGTGACCGAATGGTGTGAGTGACCGAATGGTGTGAGTGACCGAATGGTGTGAGTATTGGACCACCCAATTTCTACTATCATGCACGAGATGTCTATACCTCGGCGTGAAGGGGGTGTGTTGGAAGTCCCACATCGACTAGAGATAAGACCAAATTATAATATATAAGTGAGGTGCAAACCTCACCTTACAAGCCGGTTTTGTGGGATTGAGTTAGGCTTGAAACCCACTTTCTAATATGGTAGCCAAGAGGAAGAGACATGTATACCTCTTCATCTAGATCCCCATGTAAAAAAGCATTATTTACATCTAGTTGATGTAAATACCAATGTTTGGAAGCTGCTAAAGCCAGATCCAATCTTACTGTTGTGAGTTTGACAACATGTGAAAAAGTCTCAAAGTAATCTAAGCCTTGTTGTTGTGTGTAGCCTTTGACTACTAACCTTGCCTTGTATCATTCAATACTCCCATCAGCATGTCTCTTTATTTTATATACCCATTTACATCCGATAGGTTACTTTCCATAAGGTAGATAAGTCAAAACCCAAGTTTTGGTATTTTCTAAAGCTGCAATTTCTTGATCCATGGCATTTCTCCAACAATCATGTTTGATGGCTTGGTTATAGGTTTTAGGTTCACTAACTTGGGAAAGATTAAGGACAAATGATTTATGAAGAGATGATAATGCATCATATGAGAGATATGAAGAGATAGGATATAAAGTACCTGTGGATGACTGAGTGGCGGAAGAAGTAGATAACATGTTGCAATGGTAGTCCTGCAGATAAGATGATTTATGTTTTAGCAGTGGCAGTGGCAGGTTCAACGAAAATAGGTTGAGAAGAAAAAATAACAAGGTCTGGAACAATAGAAGGAGAAGATGTAGGTGGTAAAGAGAGTTGATCAGTAGCTTCTGAGAAAAGAGGTGATAGAGAGGAAATGATTTTGGTGACAAAATCCAAGGAATTTGAATTTTGTGTATCAATAGGTGAGTGCTTGTCACTAGTAAGAAAAGGAAATATGTTTTCATAAAATACTACATTCCTTGATAAAAAAATTTCCCTTAAGTTGAAATCTAACAAAAGGTAGCCTTTCACTTCTTTTTTAAAACCAAGTAAAACACATTTTCTTGCACGAGGCTGAAATTTTGTTCTATGAGCTTGAAGAGTTGAAGCATAGCAAAGTGAGCCAAAAACTCGTAAATAAGTAATGTTAGGTTTAACCTTGTATAACAGTTGAGATGGAGAAAAATATGCCAAAACTTTAAAAAGTAAAATATTAATGAGTTGCACAACATAACGAATAGCAAAAGACCAGAAAATTATGGGCAAATGGGATTGAAACATTAAAGATCTAGCAACATTGAGAATGTATTGATGTTTTCTCTCAACAACTCCATTTTGTTGAGGTGTTTCAACACAAGATAATTGATGTTGTATCCCTTTTTGTCTATAAAAATCTATCATTGCAAACTCATTACCATTATATGATCTAACAGCTTTTACATCAATGCCAAATTGAGTTTTGATATAAGA
Organism: Vigna reflexopilosa; assembly: GCA_027742785.1. NCBI lineage: Eukaryota > Viridiplantae > Streptophyta > Magnoliopsida > Fabales > Fabaceae > Vigna > Vigna reflexopilosa. Next base: position 27,509,939 of record CM050928.1, on the reverse strand, counting down.
AACAAAGCCAATAAGTTGTGATCTTGTATCAGACTTACTTGCCATCAATTTAATCCATGTGAATCTAGACATATAATCCATTATAGTTAAGAAATATTTGAAACCATCAACAAAAGAAGTACAATAGGGCCCCCAAATATCAACATGAATTAAATCAAAAGGAGCTTTCGAAATAGTAGTACTTAATTGAAAAGACAATTTTCTTTGCTTAGAATAGTGACAAGTATCACAATGAGTGTATTTTGTATTAGGTAAAGTGGCATACATGGTGCGTAATTTGGTATAACAAGAAGAAGAAGGATGCCCTAGTCTAGAGTGCCAAATATCTATAGAGTTAGGTCTTATTGTAGAACAAGCAATAGAATTCTTAAGAGTAATAGTTGTTGGTGAACCAAGGGGTGTGGATGCAGGAACTATCATGGCATACAAGTCATCTCTTTCTTCAGCTTTCCCAATCATCTGCATGGTTGACTTGTCCTGTATTTCACATGAAATTCAGAAATGGTAATTTTACAAGATAGAGATTTAGTTAACTTTGTGACCGAAATAAGATTGACTGAAAGTACTAACAACAAAACATAAATCTGGTCTTGTGTTGGTTAGATATAGGCTTCCACATCTGAATAGGGTTTCCCTTCTGTCTTGGAGAATTTTGTGCCTGGCAGTATAGGAGTAGAAACAAGTTGACATCCCAACAATCATGCATCTTCTAGTAACTCTAGAGCATACTTCCTTTGTGAAAAATTAATGCCCTGTTGAGATCTTGCAATTTCTAAGCCCAGAAAATACTTGAGTTGGCCTAGGTCTTTAATTTTGAACTTTGCATTCAATAGAGCCTTCACAGTTTGGATTTCCTGGATGTCATCACCTGTCAAAACTATATCATCTACATAAACAAGTAAGATGGTGATATGAGCATAATTACTTTTGACAAAAAGTGAATAATCTGATTTTGATTGTATGTAGCCCAGAGAAAGTAAAGTAGTTGTCAACTTGTAATTTCATTCTCTAGAGGCCTGCTTGAGTCCATATAAAGACTTCAACAACTTGCAAACTTACCATATTAGAAAGTGGGTTTCAAGCCTAACTCAACCCACAAAACCGGCTTGTAAGGTGAGGTTTGCACCTCACTTATATATTATAATTTGACCTTATCTCTAGTCGATGTGGGACTTCCAACAGTGAGTGACCGAATGGTGTAAGCAAATGACCGAACGGTGTGAGTGAATATTTGAGGGGTCCAATATTTTATTAGTGTTGTTGAGAATGGTGTAAGCCAATGACCGAAGCGTGTGAGTGAATATTTCAAGGTTCCAATAATCGAACGGTGTAAGTGTTGTTGACCGTTCATTTAATTTCTCTTATCTACCTTTCTAATGATTCTGGAGGTAGAGGTTGTGGAAGAATGAGAGAGAGAAAAAAAGTATTTAATAAAGATATAGAAAAGAGAGAAAAAGTTGGGATATTATAGAAAAGCATAGAAGAAAGAAGATGTGCATATTCATTCGCCACGTCAGTTAGAAGTTAACTCCGTTTCTATCAATTTAACGGAAAAGACTTGATTTATACAATTTTAATAACTTTGGGATCTAATGTATGCACTTTTAAAACCGAATACTAAATTAAAAAAAAAACTATTTAATATTAGATCAAGTAAGGTATTAAACCAAATATAAATGTATAAGAAAATAATTTCAAGGGTTTACTATATGCTTAACATAAGCTCTTTTCTATATATGTTGTTAAGCTCTAATCTAAATCTTCACGGATTAAATACTTTTTCTTTGCTGTCACTTTTAGTTTCCATTATCTACTAGCATCATTTAGTGATGTAATAATAAATCAGACGATCACATCAACGTTGATTTTTTAATTTTCTCATAAATTAGTATGACATTATCAGTTAGTCAAAAGGAAATGAAAAGATTAAAAACGTAACTTAAAGAAAAGCACACATTACTTTATTATTAGACTCCTCAATGACTAGACAAGTCATTGATTATCAATAAAACTCTTATATTGTTACTTGAAAATGAGTTAAAGTGTAATAGAGAAAAAGTTGAAAGAATTTTACCAATCAAAATTAAAATTACGAACTAAAACCGTAAATTTTAAAAAACTTTAGGGAAAAAGTTTTTGTAAACCCTAAATTGTAATAAAAGAAATAGAAAGATCGTTAAAGAAAATGTAAATGCATGAATTTGACATGTAAAGTTATATTGTAAATATAAATCAAAATCAAGATAAATGACTCCAATGGAAAAATGTTTCAAATTGAGTGGGTGAAAATACACATTCGACTTACCAAACTAGTTTATGGAGTGTTTTATCGTACGACACGTGTGAACAAACTCTGCAAGATTTTATCATACGACACGTGTAAACATTTGTCGAAGTTTAACTATTAGAAACTTCATGATTTTGACCCTAATTGGCTTCAGTTGTTTCTTCCAAATACTTAACGAAATATTACACCGTTTCAAAAAAATATTTATAAGATATGTTTATTTTTCTCATTCATATATTATAATAAAACATAATTAATGTTATGTTGAATTTTTATGATTACAGTAAAATAAGAGGAAGGGAAGCACAATGTAATTGTGATTTATGTTACTCATAAATTATAATTGTACTTTTAAGAGTCTTTACATTTCCACATTTTTAGGACAATACTCTTCGTATAAAGTGTCTATATATAAACATTTTTAACTTAATTATAATCCAAATTAATTGGAAGTAGAAAATAGAAAATATAACACTTCTGTAAATATATATATATATATATCAAAAATTAAAATTGTGAGTTTCACTTGTTGTAGAATAAGTGTCACTCGTGATGCTATAAAATATGATAAATTTGAATAAATAATATTAAAAAGTTTTAAGTCTTATTATGGTGGTATCACAATCTATACCTAATAATAGAAGATATGTGAAGATTTTGGATATTGAAGGTAGAGTCATGCCTTGCTCCATTTACCTCGTCACTTACACTACAAATGGGGTTGAATTCCTAAACCTAACCGACAATGATGTTGCAAGCAAAAAGTTATAATATTACAACAATTTTCTACCACATAATTCTTTTTACCAAATAAGTATAAGTCAAATAAGTAACACCGAAAAGTGTAATCACTCCTTCTTCTTATAAATCAAGAGAATCAACTTCAAAAATTTAATGATATTATTCAACTCTTTTCTTAATATGGAACTAAAATAATTTGAAGTAGGGCTAAAGTATTAATCAAATATTAGCCTCATATCCAATTTACTGGATGAAAAGTTACAATCATAGTTTAAAAACCAAAATTTGTAGAAATACTTCAAAATTCACCTATGGGTAATATACCTTAGTAGTTACAAACACACAACTTATATGCAATCATTTCTATCCAATCAAGAAAGAAAAGAGTGTGAAATAAAGTTATATATATATAGAATTAAAAGAATATTTTATTTTATAAGTTATTAGAGGTTCTTTCAACAAAAATTATTAAACTTATTATATCGTTTGTTTATAGGATTGTTATTAAATCACTCACAAATATTTAATTTCACTTGCTAGATATTCATATTTGGGTATGAATGTGTTTATTGATAAGAGATACAACATAAATAAAATATAAACTTAATTTATATAAAAGACTAATGTCATTTCTAACTCAAAATTTTAACATAGTAAACTTATAATTATAAAATATTAAACTTTCTTATATCTATTTAATATAAGACATCACATTTGAAGTCTTAACATCTCATACTTATTAGTGAAGAAAAATTAAGCATAAACTTATTTCTTCCTATTTGTCTACAAATAAAAATTGGTTCCTCCAAAAATGAATTTGTAAAAATTGTTTGTCTTGAAGGGGAAAGAAAAAACATTTTTGTTTTGTGTTGTAGAAATGTTATAAGAAAATTATAGAAAAGATGTAAAAAGGATTGAAAAATGAATTATGAGGAGACAAAGGTGAGAGAGTGTTGGAGACAAGACTTAAGAGGTTTGGGGATTAATCTGAAGGGAAGTAGAAAAGAACAAAGACAGAGTGGTATCCCTGGATGCCTGAAACTACTTAGTATAGAACAAAGGCTTAAGTGGGTTTGTCCCAAGCTGCCCAGCTATGAAGCAGACAAGTGTGGGTTGGCATTGATTAACCAATATATTAATAAATGAACAACACTCCTTATATATCAAGGATCACCAACATTGATCAACTCCATTGGGCTCTTTGGATTTTCTTTACTTCCTTGTATGTTCTGTCCAAGGACAACCTTTGTCTTCATCCTTTCTTGGCCCTTAATAATCCACAAAAACAAAACATACCCTCTTCTCTCTCTGTCTTTTACTATCTCCACACACACACACTCACACAATCAATCATCATCTATTCATGCTTCAATTGGACTTAGGCCTCAAAGAACAAAAAACTGACAAATTTTTAACCCTTAAATCTTACTCTTCAAATTCCAATGTCGATACACTGCAACTCTTTCCAATTCTATATCTTTTTAGGCCGGACAATGTTTGGACGCTTTAGCCCATCCAAAAGGGAAACCAAAACTTCTATATGCTTTTACGCAACATTCTAAACACTTCATTTATCTCCTTTTATATCTATGCCACTTTATATATTATTTAAATATCATTCAATTTCCAAAACAATATTTCTCTTCTATTATTTTTTAAACAAAATTACTAAACCAAATCACTTTTTCTCTCTACCTAATATCTGCTTCTTGTGTTTAAGATTAAAATCAGATAGTGATAAATGAATGTGAATCGATCTTCTTGACTAGGAACAACTTTCAAAATGCTTAAACCCCACCGAAAAAATACTAACACCTATGACCCTAACAACTCTATAAAACCCCACACAAACCTTTCCAAACCCCGTCCTTCTCAAATCTCTCTCTCTCTGTTTCTTTCTTTCTTTCTTTGTTTCTCTCTCTCTCTTCTCTCTGTTCCAAGTCTATTCAAAACCATATTTTCCCCTCCACACGGACACAAAGTAGCTAGCTACTCACCATGTGTCATCCAGCTCTTGACGTCAACTGCAAATGCTGCACCACTTCATCTTCTGATTACCAAATTTCAATCAAGGACTCAGAAGAGAAGCACCCCAGAATGCTCGCCAACCCTTTGATCTCTAAACTCCCAAACAACACAACACCACCACCACCAACTCAACTTAACACAACAACAACAGAAAAAACAACACCACAACCGATAAAAGTTGTGACAGAAACAACAAAGTCTCATGTCCCTGACACCATCAGTGAATTCATTTCCATATCCAAAATAGCCATTCCTATGATCCTCACTGGCCTCCTCCTCTACTGCCGCTCCATGATCTCCATGCTCTTCCTTGGCCACCTTGGAGAGCTTGCTTTGGCCGGTGGCTCACTTGCTGTTGGCTTTGCCAACATCACTGGCTACTCAATCTTGTCTGGTCTTGCTGTCGGAATGGAGCCAATCTGTGGCCAAGCTTTTGGTGCCAAGAGGTTCACCCTACTTGGCCTCTGCTTGCAAAGAACCATTCTTCTTCTCCTCTTCACTTCCCTCCCCATATCACTCCTTTGGCTCCACATGAAGAAAATTCTTCTCCTTTGTGGCCAGGATGAGTCCATAGCCACACACGCTCAATCGTATCTTGTTTACTCCATTCCTGACCTCATAGCACAATCTTTCTTGCATCCTATGAGAATTTACCTCAGGAGTCAATCCATTACCCTCCCTCTCACCCTCTGTGCCTCCCTGTCAATCCTTCTTCACATACCCATCAACTACTTCCTTGTGTCACACCTCGGGCTGGGAATCAAAGGGGTGGCTCTTGGTGGGGTGTGGACAAACTTCAACCTCGTGGCTTCTTTGATTCTTTATATAGTCTTCTCTGGCACTTACAAGAAAACATGGGGTGGTTTCTCTTTTGAGTGCTTCACACAGTGGAGGTCTCTTCTCAATTTGGCTATTCCAAGCTGTGTTTCGGTGTGCTTGGAGTGGTGGTGGTATGAGATCATGATTCTGTTATGTGGGTTGTTGGTGAACCCCAGAGCAACCGTGGCTTCAATGGGAATTCTGATCCAAACCACTTCTTTACTTTACATTTTCCCTTCTTCATTGAGCTTCAGTGTTTCAACAAGAGTTGGCAACAAGCTTGGCGCACAGAAGCCCTCAAAGGCAAGGCTTTCTGCCATTGTGGGGTTGTCTTGCAGCTTCGTGTCAGGTGTCCTGGCATTGGTTTTTGCTCTCATGGTTAGGAACACATGGGCTAGCATGTTCACAAAGGACAAGGAGATCATAAGTCTGACATCTATGGTGTTACCCATAATAGGCCTTTGTGAGCTTGGGAATTGCCCTCAAACAACAGGGTGTGGGGTGCTGAGAGGCACAGCAAGGCCTAAAATTGGTGCTAACATCAACCTGGGATGTTTCTACCTTGTGGGAATGCCTGTGTCCATTTGGCTAGCTTTCTTCACCGGTTATGACTTTCAAGGCCTCTGGCTTGGCCTTCTTGCAGCTCAAGGGTCTTGTGCAGTGACCATGTTGGTGGTTCTGTGCAGAACTGATTGGGAATCTGAGGCCCAAAGAGCCAAGAAACTCACAGGAATGGCTGGAGCTTGTGGTGTTGATGATCACAACCGTGAGGTTGATCCAGAGAAGCCACTCAAATTTGGAAGCAAGGAAGATTCTTTGGCATTATTAGCTGACTCAGATGAAAATGAACAGTGATTGGTTTAATTCATCAACCACCTTAAAAGAGAAAAACAAAAACTGATGAAAGGGGGGATAAAATATCTCATAAATTTGTCTTTTAACTGTATAGGGCAGTAGGGTAGAGACAGAGGATAACATTTTCATTTTATGAATTTTAGATTACATTAGATGCGGTTACTTACTTGTTTTTGGTGCTATTTTTAAGTTGAAATTAGAGTTTCGTATCAGTAATTTACATTAAAAAAAATAACATTTAAAAATAGTACAGATTACTGATGTGAAACTCCAATTCAGGTCAGAAACAATATTCAAAAACAACTAGAAAACTGCATTTAGTTTTGCTCTCAGGAAATTCACTGGTATGCCTCTCCTCTAAGGACTTCTGCTATTTCCAGTAAATTTCAATTACATTTTGCAGGGCATTGAATGTCATGGGAAGTAGAAAAATGTGAGTAACCATTACTTCTGTAACGTACCTTTTTTTGTTCAGCTTTACACAGAAGAGAAGAGAAGAGACCCTCATTTCATGATTTATGCTTCTTACTCACTTGTCTGTTCCTCTATTTTCTACCTCAATACATTCAACTTTTGTCCTTTCTCTCCCTTTGGTCATATTCTCCATAAGAAATCATTATAAAAGCCACAACAGGCTTTAGAGAATCTGCCTACTCTATTTGGAGTTTTTATTTTCCCAAGTTATCAGATTAATGGAAAATAAGAAGAGAAATAATACCTATATCAGAAAAGAAAAAAATTTAAAGTGAAACAAGATTTATTCTGTAGTACAAGAACTTGATTATGTACTGAAATTTGACATTGACTAAGAATTAGGAAATTCCATTTATGCATAGCAGCCAGGCTGCCAGTTATTTTGGGAATGAATTGCACATTGTTGTACCTTTAATGCATGAAAGAATATAAAAATAATGCGATTTCTCACCCCACATAAATTGAAGCAAAGTTTAGCTAGCTGTCTTTGGTTCCTTGTTACTAAACTAAGATGTTTGGTCCTATCATTGCACAGCCATGGCACTTCAACCTATACCTAATTTGACACAGTATTATATGCATGAGATTTAGTCAAAGAAATTAATTATCTTTGATAAGGAAACATTTTAAAAGAAGTCCCTTTTAGCTGTTTCCAAGTGACCATGAGACTTTTTTGTTTATTTATGGATTGCTTAGATAGAGACTGAAGTTGGTTTCACAGTCAAAAATTGATTTTGATGATCCTGAGCATGAAAAACTTGCTACTTGTGTTAATTGAACATTTTGCTCTGCTTCTACTCATACATGGGACAAAATAAAATAAAAGAAAAAGTACAGTTCTCCTGGTTGGCATTGTGCTAGGAAAGATCTCAACTATCAAATATTGTTTGTCTAAAATAAGATGGGGATCATAACAAACGTGGAGTCACTAGCAATTCAGATCACAAGATCACTGATGGGGCAGAGTTTGACTAATTGATATATGAGGAGTTTCTATTTCTTCAAGGACCACATTAAATGGATATGTGCAAATCTATGTTTGAATGCTCAAGTGGTGCAAATTTGTCGTCAAGTTAACAAGTACAAGGTAATCTCACTCTTAGTGAACATGGTATTTTCTGCCATTAAAAATTTTCAGAATTTCAATTTCAAGTCAAACTCACTCAAAACTATAGTACAACATTTTAGGGCATAAAATTAGGATGCCATTGCCCAACGCCGGCACCATAAGTGCCCACCCTTTTATGCTTATTCTGCCTTTTCTGTCACTTTCTGCTTCTTTTTTTCTAACAAATTCAGCATCCGATACTACTTCTACTCTATCAAACTACTCACATTCCTTTTCTTCTTCTCTGTAAACTTCTTCTCAAATGCATTTTCCTACATACACTTTTTATCTCATCACTGTTTTCAAATGTACAAAACTTTTGTTGCAATAGGAGAAATGACCCACACATATGGTAGACTTAGATTTAAAAATAGGAGAAAAAGAAAAAAACATAATTATATGGTCCTCCAGAAGACTGTGTTAGTTTGTGAGTTTGTGGCTTGGTGGAGATGATGTGGTGTTTTACTATTAAATAGAATAAGATGCAAGAAAAAATAAAAAGTATTAGTTAAGCAGAAATGAGAGGGGTACTTTTGTGCAGATAAGCAGAGGAATTTATGCACATTGAGATTTTCAAAGGAAAAGGCAGTGCAAGTTGCATATCAAGTTGCAGATTGATTTAATGGGGGCAATAGATTCTTATGAAGAGTGAGCAGTAAGACATTTTTATTTTGGGGGATGAGGGGGGACAAAATCTTCACACCCTCTTTGCTTAGCTTTGTTGCTTTCATTATTATTTTACAGTAATAATAACAAGGATGTCACTGTTCTTGTTGGAAATCAACGTTAGAGTATCTCAGAATTTGGGAATCAATTTTCTTACACTACTTTCTTTTTTTTTTCTTTTTAAAGACAGGGAAAAAACAGATAGATCTTTGTCATAAGATATTATTTGTTTTGAAACAAATTTTTATTATTTTTTATATCATTTTAAAAATCTCTTATTAACGAAAATATAAATTTATATCTCTTATCAACAAAGATATTTTATATGTATATAAATTCATGTTCATCTCTTTTATTTAATACAAGATTTTTATTTGTGTATTATATGATATGTCGATCAATACACGTATAAACGAATTATCTATTGAGTATGACCATTTGGTGTAGGTAACCATTAAAAATAATTAAAAACTAATTAATAGGATAACAATTACTAACCGACATTAATGATCAATTATAAATTCTATAAATATAAGTTTAAGGTTCAATTTATTAAAATCTTCATCGTTTAAGTGTTTTTTTGCAAGTCAAATCCAAATCCAAATGAATTTATAAAAAACTTGTAAAGGAACGTGAACTATTGAAATTGGAAATAGACGAGAATAAGACAATCATCCATCGATCTTCTTGACCGAAAGAGTTTAAATGGTAACAAATTTCTTTAAATGGGGATGAAGATGAAGTTAACATTGGATAGCTTATTCTCCCGTATGATTCCTCAAAATTCCTTTTTCTATATGGAACTTATGTCAAAGGATATACTTTTACAATAAATTGACTTTATTTTTTTATTTTCATCACTTCACATTTTTAGTGTTCCATGTTCGGATAATCTTGTTTTTCATTTTAACTACTGTTAACGAATTGGTTGCTGACAAAGGTTATTTAAATTGTTTTTAAATTGTTTCAGTGCTTGTTCTAGCATCAAACACAGCATACTGCTCATTTTATCATAGTTTTTTTGTCAGCAAGATAACATAAACAAGTTTGTGAAGCAGACATTTTACGAGATAAAACTACAAAAAGAAATTTTCAAAATTCAAACCTTGTTTGGAGCATGTTCTTAAAGTCAACGAGGCTTTTAAGGATTTAAGAATGAGTAAGCAACGATCAAGAGAATTTTAGTTCATTAATTAAGATTAAAGGTAAGATAAACTAATTGATTATGGTGCATATTTATTATCATGATGGAAAAGATTCCAATTAAATGAACTTATCTTTGAGTGTCTCTGCTGAAAGATACAGTTCATGTATACCACCAGAGTTCCTAATTCCAAATGTCACCTTCTCTAATATTTCTTATAATAGTGATTAAATGACTAGGATCAACCATTCTGTACATCAACCACAAATAACTAATAACATTTATTTTCAAAAATTTTAATTTATTTGCAAATTATTCCAAATGAATTTTTCTTTTCATACCAACTTGTTAATTAGGATTATTTTTTATTAAAATTTATTTAGTTAATATCGTAATTAGAACTTTTTCTTTTCTAAATTTTTTTAATTTTCATGCACATAATAATTCAGATTTATATTGTTTTTAAAATTGGAACGGACGGGTTACTTAAAAAACTCTAATTAATAAAGGTATTTTATCTCTATCACTTGTATTTCAAAAGTATTCAAAAGCCTTTCGGTGAAGATTTTCTTATAAGAGATTCTTATCAACAATAATAGTTAATATTGGTCTCTTATAAATATAATTTCTAAAAGTTAAAGAAAAAACTTAATTTAGAAAAATCACATGTTGATAAAATATATAGTATTTTTTCAGATAAAGAACGGTACAAATCTATATATAAAAATTGTTTCAAAATCAAGTCAGTAAAATTTAAAATGAAAAACTCAATTTCAAATTATATATATATAAACAAACTAGGTAAATAACTTCACTTTCACAATTTCATTAACTTTTAGATTTGTTGTGCATATTTATATTTTTGAAAATTAACCAATGACATGTTCACACTTTACACTAGTGTATAAAGGGCTTTAGACATATGTTATTTTGGATTTTTAACGTCATATCCATACCCGACGTCTTTATGGATGACATTAATGGAACGTCGGACCCTGCAGGTCCGACGTCATTATAGACGTCGGTTAAATGCCATGTCCGACTTCTATAAAGACGTCGGACATGACACTAACCGACGTCTAAGAGCACTATATAGATGTCGGACATGGCACGAACTGACGTCTAAGGGCACTATAGACGTCGGGCATGGCATTAACCGACGTCTATTGGGTTTTCGTTATGTTTTAATTTAGTTTTGTTCATGTCTTTGGGTAGCGTAGTAGCACCTCCTCCCTTTGCTAGCTTCTTCGTAAGAAAAATTTACGTCTTTTGCATCTCTTATGGCATTTCAACCCAAAACCGAACATGGGTCGTTGCCTAGTTTCATTCTAACCGTCAAAGAAAAAAACAAGATAACATGAAAACTAGGCAAGGATCCAGGTTCGGCTTTAGGTTGAAATGTCATAAGAGATCCAAAAGACACAAGCTTTTCTTACGAGGAAGCTAGCAAATGGAGAATGTGCATTACGCTACCTAAAGACACGAGAAAAACCGCACTAAAGCACAACGAAAACTCATTTTAATCGGTTCAAACAAAAGATAAGACATCAAAGATTACTTTAATTGGAGTAAACGTAAGTTTAAACGGTTCAAAAGATATCAAAGCACCTGAAAATGCAATGTCGCGGAGAGAAAAGGCGAAGGAAGACAATGAAGTGCGTGTAAATGTTGTTCACAATGTCTTATCTAACAGGAAAATCAGACGTCGGTTTCCCCAGAGACAAACGTTTATTCTCGAATATACGTCGAGGACCTCACTAATATGATGTCCATTCAATTTAAAAATTAATATTCATGATATATATAGACGTCAGGTGTAGGGGGAACGAACGTCTATAATCGCATATAGACGTCGGGGTGGCGGGATCAAACGTCTAAATGACGGAAAGAAATGACTTTTCACCTACCTGTCAAACATATAGACGTCAGTTATGAGGGGCCCCGACGTCTATAATATTATAGACGTTGGGATCTCTCTGAACTAACGTCTATATTGTCAACTTATTTACGAAAATATCACCAGTCATTAATTTACATCGGATTCCCGCTTAACTTTGACGTTAAAAGCCAATTCTAAGATTTCTGGAGGAAAATACTAACTTATGTGAGATCATGGAAAGTGTGTTTCCTTATCACATAAAAGAAACGGACAAATACTAATAAAAATCAAAGGAAGTAAACAAAAGTTATATCATAAAAATTAAAAAAAGAAAAAGTGAAAGAAACTCAGATTGAAACTCTATTAAGGTATTTAAAGTTTTCACTCTTCTTAAATTTATTTGTTAGAAAAAAAAAGAAAAAAAAACCTTTGTTCAGGTGTTATCTGATTAGACTCTGCATACATAGTATAATGGTGTTAAGGGGAAACAGGAAGTCCGAGAATGAAATGTCATACAATTTAAAAAGAGCAATGCTGTTCATAAAAAGTCAATCATCTTCATGTGTCATCTGATTAGATTTCCATCATTAATTTCTTTTTTCCTTTTCAATTTCGTATGTAAAAAAAATGTAAGAATAATGTGGTTGACTTTTAATGATAGTCAACTCGTTTATTTTCATGTTATATAGAATATTTCTTCTTGGATTGTCGTTTTATTCATTCTGTATGAACTGTAATCATTGAGAGATACATAATAATTAATCTTTTTAAGTTCTCATCAAATAATATTTTAAAAACAAACATATATTTTAATCACCATGTAATTAATATTTCCCCTTCTCATTAAGATCTAAAGTAATTATACTTATTGTATATAAAGATTATTAATGTAAACTTTGAGAATTTAAATGTATTTATTAGTGGCTTTTTAAAAGTACTAAACTTTAGATAATTATATATATATATATATATATATATATATATATATATAAGATAAAACTATTTATTTATATCACTTAATTAATGTCAATCACTTAATTATTTGTTGATAAAATTACGTGTTTTATGACAGATACGGTAAAATTTAATATAAAATTCTTTTTAAATATTAGATTGATATTCTCCCTTTATTTTTTATTGTGTAAAAACATTTTAAAAACGTTTTTGCGAGTTAAGGTTTGTTTTTCAATAACAAAATAATGTTGGTTTCAGGATTACTTTTTAGAAGTCTTCTTAGTTTTGTTATGAATTTCTCATGAGGTTATTATAATTAAATGAGTATCACATTAAATATTTTTTATAAATTTAAAGAAGAGTTGGTGAATAAAGAAGTGAAACTTAAAACAGAAGTTAAGCCTTTATTAAAGATTCAATTACATAAGTCAAAAATAACTAAAAATAAAATATTTCAAATTTTCTTTGATTTTAATGTGTGTACACCTCAATCTTTTTATATGGTTACTAATTCTATTTTAATTTTATTAAAATATTTTATTTGATATGTAACACACGTAATGAAAATAAACTTAAAAATGTTTATTTTATTATAATTCTTTTTATGATCACATACTCTCTTATAATTTGAAATAATATGATGTAAATTTATGCTTTTTATATTATATCTCGTAAATTTCTGCCTTAACATCACACTTAAAATAAACTCAAAAAAAAAAAATCAAATAACATATGTAAAAGCTCTTCACTTTATTAATATACGCACTTTTGATAATTAGTTATAAATATTAAATTTCATTATTCTAATCACTGAATTATAATACACAACGGATAAAAACAATTATGCTATACTATATATAATGTTATATATATATATATATATATATATATTATAATCTAGCTAATTTAATTATTTAACTTATAGATATTTAAACTAATGATAAAGATTTAATTCTATTTTATAACGCGTATAAATATTGCACATAAAAGTAAAAGTATATAGTGAATTATTAATTATTTGAAAATTACGTAGCTCGATTTGTTATATACGAAAATTTTAAGCAATAGATGAATTAATAGAATTTAACATTTATAAGAAAATAAAACATAAGTTTGTAAAGACTATAAGAATTGATGTTGATGTTACATGTATCTCCATGTATGTGTTGGTGGTAATGCTTGATGTTAATGGCAGATTTTCCGGTGTATGTATGGTATATAGAATTTCCATCTCAATGTCCATAATTGAATAAAAGAAAGAAAGAAATTACTCCCAATCATATATCTATATATTAACATATTTTTGGTAGTTTCAATGCTGTTCAATTCACTCATTTTAACTACACTTTTGGATTTGAATTAAAATTGATTTAGTGTTTATCTCGATTCATTTTTATTTTTTTTTCAAAATAACACTTTTAAAAGAAAATTTTCTTAAATAGATTGATTGAAACATTATTTCTCCAAATAAACCAATGTAAACATTATTTTTTTCAAATGGACCTATTTGATTTTTTTTTTGTTTTTCTAAAATGTGAAGAAAAAAAAAATAGAAAAAAAATTATGGAAAAGTATTTTCGAATAATTAATTAAAAATTTTGGGTTTAAGTTTTAATTACAGAAAGAATAAAATAAAAAATAATTTATGATTTTTTGTAATATAATTTGAAATTAAATTTTTTATTATTAATTTTTGAAAAATAAAAATACTATAGTAGAAAATATTTATGATCAATAATACTAACAACAATGATAATAATGTTGTAAAATTTTAAACTTAGTCTTTTATTTTTCATTTATATTTTTCTATAAGTCATTATAATATTTAGGGTTAAATATGTTTTTGATTCATTAATTTTGAATAAAAATTGGAATTAGTTTCTCTTCGAAATTTTAGTTCAATTTAGTCTCTCAACTTTAGAAATGTGTGAATTTAGTTCTTTTAACCAAATTTTGTTATTATTATTTGATGTTTCAAACACATTTCATGATACTGTTTGAGTTATTTACACTATTTAACACATTTTTTTTTCAATGTTAGTTAAAAAACGCATGTAAAACCTCAAATAAATTTAACAAAATTTGGTTATGACTAAATTAGTCTAAAATTATAATTTCAATTTTCACTAAAAATTAAGGGACAGAGAATATATTTAATCCTAATATTTAAGAATGTCAAAATAAATCAACTCAGGCTCATACAAATTGACTCATTACAAGTTGTAAAAAAAAAAAGTTAACTCTATAAATTTTGTAACAGAGTTCAACCCATCTCAAGTTTGTAAGTTAGTGGGTTCACTTATTGTTTTTTTATTTTACATATTTGTTGTACTACAATTAAAGTAATTTAATTATTTTTTACAATACTATAATCAAAATATTAACTTATTTTCTACACATTACTATAAAGATAGTAGTTGAAACCATCCTTATCACACGTGATATACCAAGTTTCGAACATCCATACTTAGATTTAATATAAAAATATTTCAATTCACCACATCTCCGTCCAAATTCAATTAAAATAATATATGAAAAAAATATCAAACTACGTGGAAGATGAAGAAATATGCTTAAAAAGAATGTAACAGAATTCTAATATTTATAGAATAAAAAAAATTCTAAAAAATTTTCAATTTCATTCAGTTTAAAAATTTCAGTTTCTTCAAATTTAATAAAATTTGTTTCAATTAAATCCATTCCGTTAAATAAAAAAATAGTGTTAATTTTTTTTCTCTCTTCTTTACTTATATGAATACAACAACTTTTTCTCGTTACTCTTTGATATTTTAAAATTGTTAAACTCAACCACACAATTATATGCAAAAAAGTTTTAAATAATTTATTAAAAAGTAATATATTATAATATTACTGCATAATATGTTTTGTCAGATATAATAATCATTCAATTATATGGAAATTCGACCCATTTAATTTATTTCATATTTGTATCAGTATTTCCAAAATTATTTTCGATGAATTAGTGAAGTTAGATTTTATGCCATTAGAATTGAAACTAATGGTTGAAGACTTTTTTTTTTTTTGGCTTAATTTGATTTTCTTAAAAGTTCTATCACACGTGTGAATCCATTGAAAGATTTTCTTCCCTGTTAATAATGTTTTATAATTCTAAAGTTAGCATATTTAATTAAATATATTTTTATTACTTTATTTAATTAGTTAGACATTTTAAAACACAAATCCCCACTTTTCTTTATTTAATTAGTTAGAGATTTTAAAAGACAAATTCCCCACCTTTATTTAATTAGTTAGACATTTTAAAAGACAATCTTAATAAAAAATTGATTGCTTGAAATTGAAATTAAATATGTTAAATATGTTTTTGTTTTCTAAATTTTTGATTTGAAATTAAAATTTATTTATATATTCAATTTTGATAAAATTTGTTTTTAAATTTAAAAAATAATAAATACATATATTTTTAAACTAACAGTATTAATTTTTTCAATGATATTTTAGATTAATATTTAAATTAAAATATAAAAAATAATATAAACAAATTGATTATTAATCTAAAATGATGTTTAACACAAAAGATATAACACAATTATTTTTTAAATAAATCAGAAAATGCAGTAACTTAAATTAATTCGTTTGAGTTATCACGAGAGAATGAACCAACGCACGTGTTTTCAATTTATTATATAACTTTTTCCAATGGTTTGGTTTTTGTGGTCATAGTTACGTGTTTATTTATTTTTGTTTTTAAAATAAATTATAGTGTTTTTATTCTATTATATACGAGGTGAACTTTAGTTTATATACACAAATATTAAAAAAATATAATAAAAAATCTGTTATATTTTAAAATTTTGACTATTTTGGTTGATAATTTTATTTTATTTTTCTCACTTTTGTTACTTACTAAATGAGACATGTGAGCTTTTGTCTTTTACATGATTTATTAATTAATCTCGTGTCATCATAATAGTACTGACAAAAAGACTGTTACGTTACACAGATGAACAAAGGAGAGAGAAAAAAAAAGTTAATATCGTTTTTGTGTATTAAACGGAATAGATTTAATCAAAGCAAACAATTAAGCCAACTTTTTAATAACTATTATCAATTTTTATAATTAACAGTCTTAATTCTTATCTCAAGCATAACAACAATCTAATTTTTATCTTTATCTATTTATTTCATTGTGATAAATAAAAAATAATGCAGGTGTTAACAGGCTCGTAAAAATTAAATTCGATAAACCTGCAATTGTTATTTATAATTGAAGTTAGAATTAGCAGCGTGGTTAATATGATAGAATATAAGGTAGATTCTGTCGTAGATTCTATTAAAAGATTCCCTATTCTGACAGATGATGTACTATTAAATATATTTTTTAGTTGAATTCTCGATAGTATTGCACCATTGATCAAGAACACACAAGATTTCTCGATAATACGCATTATTAATTTTGCATAACCTCAAACCATACTCATCCCAAATTATTTATTTCAACTTAAATGCTAACAATTCATAATTTACTTTTTATTTTATTAATATAATATTTAATTACAAAATTTCAATCAAATATATCAAAATAATAATGGTATAGTTATTTTAACATTTAAAAACATAATATTTTTCTTAACTCTTATCTAACAAAGCTCTATTATTGCACACGGCTTCCTTGAAACCAGAGTTCCAAGTTATGCCAAGAAATATTAATTAAGGTTAAGATCCAACGTTTCTTTTGACACCCAATGTTGGTTATAAAATTAATAACATGACAAATTTTCTCATATACCAAAAGAGCTTAATACCTTTTTTGTCTCTCAAAAGAGGGGTTGTGTTCAAAATAGTCATACATTTTTAAAATGTAACAATTGATCACAATTTTTGAAAAAAATGTTTAAGTTAATCTTTTTTGCTAACAGCATCAAAAATTAAACAGTGCAGTTGCTTCCTTGAACAAAACTTAATAACGTGTCAATGTTATGTGATTACTTGGCAGTATTAGGTTTATTGACGTGTAAAATTAAAATTGGAAAAAAATAAATTGAGTACATGACAAGAGGTCTTACGAGAGAGGTTAAAAAAAAAGAGGGGTTAGGGTTTAAATCAAAATCCTGATTTGGGATTAAACATTCGGATGAAAGCTTTATTGAAATTAGGGTCTCGTTGAAGGTGAAATTTCAACAGCGATTGAGAATCGTAACTCAGGTTAGCGAGTTGAAATTAGGGTCTCTTTAACGCAGATGGAAAGACTACACTTTTGAGCCATACAAGATATACCACACTGAAGTGTTTTACTCCACACATCTCTCCTACACCATGGTCAATCTTCGTCATCTCCTCCCTGGTAACAAAACATGACACTGCCTATTTCTTCACACACCCATGCTTCGCTTCGTTTTGCGTATCCTTCTTCAGTTTCCCTTTTATTTTTAATTGGTTGATTATTCAGAAAACAATGAAGCCATAAAAAAAGATGTCTTCTTTACTGTTTGGTTTATGAAGTTGGTGCCTTTTAGATTAAGAAAAACCCATTTTTATAATTTGCTCGTCTTTGTCCCTTTGCAGGTCATATCCTTTACATGGGGTTCAATTCAATAACACAATGATGGGGTGGGATGATAGATTCTTTTTGGTAGTTCGAGATTGAATGAAACTTTTAATTGGATCTACTTCGGTCGATTGAGTAATGTTTAATCACAAATTGCGGTTTTGATTCTAACCCTAACCCCTCTTTCTTTTTTTTACCTCTCTGTTAAAAAGTGTTGTCACGTACTCAATTTAATTTTAATTTTACACGTCAATAAACCCAATATTGCCACACAATCACATAACATTGACATGTCATTAAGTTTTGTCCAAGGGAGCAGCTGCACCGTTTAATTTTTACGTCGTTAGCAAAAAAGATTAACTTAAATCGTTTTTTTCAAAAGTTGGAATCAATGGTTACTTTTTTAAAAAGGTAAGACTATTTTGAACACAACCCCTCTTTCGAGGGACCAAAAGAAGTATTAAGCCTAACAAAAGTCACAATTCAAATGACCAAAATAGCACATTGTGATTGAAATTTACACAAATAGGTTAAAATTTAGTTTCTAGGAAATTGAATTTTGAGCTTGTTATCCATTATTTTTTATAAAAGTATTTGGGAAACTGAATTCTAACTTCTATTTTGAATGTTTTTTTTATAAATGTAGGTTAGAATTTGGTTTTTGAAAAATTAAATTCCAACTTTTATTTTTTAAAGAATTTTAGGAAAAATATATTAGAATTCGGTCAGTAAATCAAATTTTAAGTTTATTTTTGTAATACTTTTTGTGAAAATGTATGTTGTAATTTGTTTTCCGATAAACTGAAATATGATTTTTGTTTTGAGTAAATTTTACAAAAATATAGATTTGAATTTGGTTATCGGAAAACTAAATTTTAACTTATATTAATATTGATTATTTATTAAAGGAAGTTGATTGAGAGATAATTTATTATTTAATTTTTATTTTATTGAAATGAAGAATAAGGATTTTTTTTAAGACAAACATAAGTTTTATTCATTGAATTACAATTGAAATAAAAGTTCAATGAATTTAATGATGGGATGTGGACCCTCTAATGTCAAGATTGTGGAGACAATGATTTCTTATGTGGCCTCGGGTTTGACAGTATGAGCAGTTTTATGGGTCTGCTCGTTCCTTTGCATTCCTTTTTGTGGCTGGATGAGGCTAAATTTGTATGCCTTTGTTTGGTGGCCAATATTCTTCATGTCACAGCTTCCCAAACATATTGACATACAATTTCATGATGACACCCAACTTATAGTGGGAACAGATGTAAATGTTAAAGTCGTGATGAGCACGTTTGCAAGCTGCTAAGACATGAACATGGTAGATTAATCTTTTAAAACTTTCCACAATCACACCATTGTTCATCCAATCTGACAACAAATTTTCCTACAAGTCGTATTTCTCTTGGATTTACCATCTCTTTGACTCTGAATCTTGTTGTATTTTTATCAAATTCAACCACTTTGTGGGTATTTAATTTTGAATCAGTATCCTGTAGGACCTTCGAAGCATTTTCATAATAAACATCACTAGTACTTATCATTGCAGTTGTTTGTTTCCCTCTTTCTGTGAAAAAGGAGTTGCATCTTGTGTACGTGGCCAATATTATGGAGGAGATTGGTAAATTTCTTGTCTTCTTTAGAACTAAGTTAATTGTTTCGGCTATATTTGTTGTTAAGTGATCCCATCTTCTGCCTTTATCATACACAAGTGTGAACTGTTGACTTAGAATTTGGTCAATCCAAGCTGATGCTACGGGATTGTTTTCACTAATGATATTATAGTAATAGTTACATCGCGACTCAGTCATTGCGTATGCTGCAAAAATATTTATGAAAATATTAATGATTACGGATAATGAAGAATAATAAAGACGACATTTAATTGATTAATATTTTTAAAAATGTAGTTACCCATGTTGACAAGGTCCTTCAAACTTGTATCCTTGAATCTTCGGGTGAAATTTTGTGCAATGTGTCAAATGCAATACATATGCACACATTCTCCTTCTGTCCACCCATTGGTCGGTTTATTCAATGCAGCTCTAATGGAGTTATGGTGATCCGAAATTAAGCACAAGTTTTGTTGAGGTGTGACATGTCTCCTAAGGTTTTTTAGAAAAAAAAAACCAAGTGTCTGTTGTTTCACCCTCAACTATAGCAAAAGCAATGGGGAGTATATTGTTTCTCCCATCTTGTGCTACAACCACCAAAAAAGTCCCCCGATATCTTCCGAAAAGGAATGTTCCATCCACTTGCACCAACGATTTGCAATATGGGAATCCATCAACACAACATTTAAGGTCCAGAAAAGTCTTTTGAATTATTGTTGGTTTTGGCGGACCTCATGACCATCATTAATTGGTTGTGTTTTCAATTTGTACACAAGGTCGGGAAGAAAAGTTTGCATGGCTTGTAGTAGGCATGACAATTTTTTGAATGATTCTTCCCAAATCTATTTAATTTCTTACCATGGGAGATTAACGTGATCTCCCCTCAATCCTACACAAAAACTATTAATATAAAATTTATTTAAAATATTTAATACCAATTTAAATTCAAATATTGTACTGACCTTGCCCATGCCTCGCATAGTGAGTGAGCAGAGATGTATCGTGTGGACCTTCAGGAAATCCCCCAACTTCTTATACACCAACATTCTCATTCTCACGCCCTTGAACATGATGTTGCTCTTTAGTAACATTATGATCCTCCTCCTGAATATCAACTTCTTGTTGTCTTTTACAAGCTGATGTGGTAGGTCTTCTCCTCCTTTCCCCTTGAGAATAACTCTTTCCTCAATAAGATGACGCACCTTGTATTCTAGCCATATCTACAGAAACACAATAATCTTCAAAAATAACAAAATAAAATTAATACAAATTTATAATAAATATTTTAAATAAAATTAATACAACAAAATAATCTTCATGAACATAATCTTCAAAAATAACATAATAATTAAATAAACACCATAAATTAATACAAAACTTTAAAAAAAAATCAAATATGTTCAACGGGTTTCGAAACTCGTTGAAGGCCTCAACGATTTTCGAAAGGCCTAAATGGTTTTCCCTTTTTCCAATTCAATGCACAGGCCAAACGAATATGTATAACTATGCAAATGTAATAAGGAACGTAATAATAACTTAGCTTTTCTTCCTTTGAAAGAGTGTGTGGTGCAAAGGGTCTTGGGGTGTTTGTGGTCCTATCGATATTGTGGTGGTGAAGTGCCACGAAGAGAAGAAGAGAAGAATAAGAGAAGAACAACTAAGAGGAGGGAAGAAGAATAAGTGGAGGAGGTGACGGTTAGGTTAAAAAAAAGGAGAAGGGAGAAAGTGGAGAGGGTTTTAAAGTTAAAAGTGAAAAAAAAAGTTACCCTAGGTTAAAAGCCCAAGACCATTCACAAAATTCATTTCTCTGGCAAACCAATTCCAAGCTTTGTTTTTTAATAAAAACACCTCAAATGACATTAAGAATTCGGTTTCCCGGAAACCAAATTCTAACCGTAATAAAAATCATGCTATATATGAAAATATAATGCATAGTATGTCATCTCTGAAATTAAAAACACAATATGTGTCATTAATGAAAAAAAAATCTCAATAACAAGGACACTGGTCGCAGCGTAGCAAGTGATAAATATCGTTCTCATCTAAGGAACTTGTGTAACACTTGAAAACCCTTACACTTAATAATTCAATTAGACCACAAAGTTCACAAAAGCACAATGAAAACTCTTTTTGGTATATTCATTAAATAATTGGTGTGCAGGAAAATGTAACTAGAGTATTTACAATTGTCAAATTTATATTTCATTCACTTCATTCTCATGTATACAAAGACATCTCAATTCCATATTCAAGTCAAAATCAACTTACCAATATACTTAAATCCTATCCCTAGTGACTTTGAGCCTATGATAACCTATAAAGTTCCAATTCCTTGAATCATCACCAAACAACCATACATTAAGTTCAAGAGTCTAAGATTAGTGATGAATCAAGTTTTATTCCTGGATACAAGCATCAATTAGGCATTCAATTTCATGTCTAGATTCTAAGGATATTTCTCAACACCTCAAGAATCACAAATCAAGCATGAGAACAATACACATTAAGCATTAAGTTGTAAATTGAATACTAACACGAATTGAAAAAAACATATATCATTAATAACATAAAATTACATAAGAGTTCTATGTTTTACAACTAATCTCAAAAAATAAGAATAGCTCTCCATGGTGGAGAACTTAGGGTTCTAGTAATTGAGGAGATAGGGAAGAAATGGAAACCAAAGATAAGATTCAAGCCCTTTTTCAAGGTTCTTGACAAATGCTTCATGCTCGAATTGTGCCTCCCCATCGGATTTCCACCTCCAATTTGCAACTCATCTTACTCTTCAACCCCAAAAAGGGGAAAACCACCATGGATGAAGGAGGAAACCCAAGGAGGAAAGGGAGAGCTTTCCAACACTCCAAACAGCCTCCAAAAACCTCTCCCAAGCACTCTAGGTGTTTCTATTAATGTAAGAATGAGGAATAGTGAAAACCTTTGCGAAAGCATGATTAAATACTCACTTTCGCATATAAGAGCTGACAGACTTGCTCAACAGCTTATTTCTCGCCTAGCAAGGCTTAAAAATTGACGTTCTCTTACTTGTAACTCGCTAGCCGAGCCATATTTTTGTCTAACGACTCGAATACAACAATTTTATGCTATCAAACTCACTCAGCAAGTCAGTTTACATCCAATGGTGATTTTCTGGCCATTCGGGGGCGGTCTGTAACACCCCAAATATTTTTAGGGTATTACAAGTAGTAAAGAAAAATTTAATTTGACATATGATATCAATAATCAAAAGTTTATTTCGATTCAACAAATGTACAACTTCAAACTTACAAACATTAAACAACATAGTCTTCACAACTTAACATAAGTTCAGATTTAAACTTACAAGTCTTAAACAACATAGTTTTCTTATACAAATTTATTTTTATCAAAAAGCCCTTGAAAGTTTTTCCCAACATGTCTCTCATCATCTCTATGCATTTCCAACAGTATCTACAACATCATTTCTTCACGTGTAACACAAGTTATACGATCATAGCAAAAAAAAATTAGAATAAGCTAACCATAACATACAATCATTGAACAACACCAATGTACTAGTTTAATACATCATACTTAAATCAACATATTTTACCCCATCCCCTTTTTTTAATAAGATAAATCATTTAACAAGTTTATTGCCCAACCTTTAACACACTTTCCTCATCATCATTCCAAATTATAATAGATCAAATCATTCATACTAAAATAAATAAGATAAAATAAAATTCAATAAAAATAATAAATCAATCAAAGTAACAATAACAAACCAATCCAAGTAGTAATAACATAACCAATTTACCTCATAACAGTGTGCAAAATCACATATTTATTATTACCTCCACCAATATGAAACAGTAGTATTCTAACATCTAAATTAATTTCTCTTACCTTAAAAGAATAATTTATCCTCAAATTTAGACTCTTTTAGCTTAAGAATGGTTGTCACTCACAATTAGGAACTTAGAGCAGATTATTCAAACAAGACAAAGATTCAGTATTTGGTAAATCAAATTAGAAGACCATGTCTTGCTAAGATGGATGACTAAAAGAACATAAAAACTAAATAGAAGAGTGATTTTATAAGATAGATAAAAATTTAATCCATTATGAAATTTGTTAGTTCAAAATACTCTTTAGCTTCTTAATTTTATTGTAGTGCAATTAGATTTTGAAAAAAAAAAAACAGAGAGAAATGAAGATGAAATCCAAAAAAGAGAAAGTGAAAACAATATTTGGCTTGAGTGAAGGCACGGGAATGAAATAAAAAGACTACAGAGATCAAATGTATTTCCTTCTTCTACCTATTATCCATTATTATAATATTATTATTATATAGTATTATAAAGCTATTTTTTTTTTCATCTGTCACAAAATTAAACTCAAATAAAAATATCAAATAACAATTTGATAAAATCCAAATAATTATATTAAAAGAGTAGATATGATAAAAACAATTGTCTTAAAAATAAGTTATAAAATTAATAATCAGATAAAATTTAATATAAGTTTATTATATAATTACTTATATTTTTAGAAATTTGAAACATAGACAAGTATAAAAAATAAGGACATAACTTAATTTAAAAAGTGCAATATGTTATGCATATATATATATATATATATATATATATATATATATATATATTGATGTTGGACCACCTGGATTCTAAATGATACAAAGCAAAACACATGATGCCAAGTGGTAACATATGAACTACTCAGTTGGCATCTATATATATTGGGTTGACCTAAAATATTAATGATAAGATGCTACCTAGCTAGTCTAGTCTACCTTAAGTGTTCAGAAAGGTCATATATAATTAATGAATAATCCTCTCATAATACCCATTATCTATTATATCATGATGCCCTTTCAATGGATATTTCTTCGTCATCCAAATTAAATCAGATCAACAAGGAAAATATTAAGATATTTTGGCCGGATTCTTTTAATATAAGAAATTCTTCATTGGATCACTTTCATGAAAAAAGTATGTAATCATGACACAATTTGATGATATTATAATCGACCCAGATAATATTGGGTATCAATGCTAGTTTTGCATGAATTGCATGGAAAATCATTCTTTTTATCATAAGGGGTCACCAAAGGAACACACAAATTATATCATTGGACTATAAAATTAATTATGGCTATGTTGAAAAGTGTCTTCTTGTATATATTATCTTAATTACTTAGGTTACAACTTTTTTTTATTTGAGGGATATATTCACAACGTGAGCATGAGGCTCACCATCATCATATCCATCTTCATTCGTTAATTTAGTTGGACTTGAAATTGATTTGAATGGATTTAAATTTTGAAAATTGACTTCATATTATAGCTGTCAAAACGGGTAATCCGACCTGACCCGACCTACCACGGGTTGGTCACTTAGTGAACTAACCCAATCTGACTCATTTATTAGCGATGTTGGAAGTCTCACATCAACTAAAGATACCAATTTATAATATATAATATATAAGTGAGGTGCAAACCTCACCTTATAAGCGAGCCAAAAAAATTTGAACCCGACCCGACCCACCACGGGTTGGTGGGTTAAACGGGTTGGCTCATTGGCTCACTTAACTTTTTCTCACACCTCTTCTTCTGAGATTATTATAACATGTTACTTTGATCGATCAAATTAAAACAGTAATAATTGAACCAATTGATATAAAAATAATGAAACAAAAGAACTATATTGTTATGTATTCTAAGCTATCAAGCATAAAATTTTACCAATTTAGTTTAATGGGACATATACAACCGTTTGACCAAAAAATTACATATAGTATTAACAAAAATATATAGCACAAGATAAAATTGTCATGCTTGTAGATAGGTCTAAAAACAAGATAAAACAAATGAGATATTCCTGAATTATCCAATCTATAATATTATTCATCTACTAAATTGGAGTCCTGAATGGATAATTAATTTAATTAATTTGATTTCAATAAAAAAAATAGGATTTGAATAATTAATTTGATTTAAAAAAATATGTGGGTTGGTGAGCCAACCCGGCCCACCACGGGTTCAACCCGTGTGAGCCGGATTCTTAGTAAGCCGGATCAAAATTGGCTCGTATCAAAATTTTTGTATTTTTTTCTAACCCAACCCGGTTCAAACTCGTGATGAGCCGGGTTGACTCACAGATTTCAATCCATTTTGACGGCATTACTTCATATGTATATTTTATGATAGATTTAAAGTGTGTTGAGTTATTTTAGCTCAATTTAGTGTTACTATTTTCTTGAAAACAAAAGGTAAATGTTTTAAGAAATTATGTATGGGTATAAAATATTATTCAATAGATAATTTTGTATTTGATGATAATATATTTATAATAAATTTAGTATAGGAGATAATATTTAATCATTTTTATTAAGGTTTCTTTCAACTTGTGTGAATAGTTTTTATGAATTTTGATTAGTCGCCACTTGACTTATTCGTTTTTCTTTTATAATAAAATATTACATTTTATTGTATATTTATTGAGTTAAATTGAAATTTGAATAAATTTAAGTCATTTGAATATTTGTAGTGGTAATGAATGTGTAGAATTGGATTTTATGAAATTAGTGTGTGTATCTATAAAAATTGAAGTTAACACTATAATGTTATTGATAGACCAAAATTGAAGTTAAAAAGACATTCAGCCATAAAAGTGATACAATAACAAGAATAAAAATACTAAAAATATAAAAGATTAGTTCAAAATACATTAATAATTTAATACAATATCTGTAGTGTGTATTTATTCTCTTGATGATATTAATCTTTTTCATACTGTGTGCGCGTGTTTTTGATAAATACAGATAGAGAAAGTACATAATTAAAATTATATAAATATTATTTATGCGCAACTTTGCTTCTATCAATATCACAATTACCGAAATTGAATTATTAACATTATATAAATACCAAATATTTGTAATTAACAATATAATGTATCATATCAATAAACAAAAGTTTTGGTACAAGATATATTTTACTATTGGCATGTTCCACTACTGTAATATTGGTTATTATGTTGGTTTAGCATAACGTTATGCTAAACATAATTATATTTTTAACTTTAAATTTTTAAGATTTGTATCATTTAGTTGGCACTATTTATATTGTCGAGCCTGTTTAGTTAATTTTAAATTCAGAGTAAGAAATATTAAAATAAAAAATAATAAAAGTAATTTGTGAGGACTTCGTAAGAAAAAAAAATCTCAAATCTCAATTTGATGTGGACTAAAAAACTAGTTTAGTTGAGTTTTGAATTTGCCATAAAACTGGTTGGAATTAGTTTTGCAACATCACTTGATTTAGAATTAAATTGTGATGATTACTAATATTCAAAAATCGTCAATAATAAGTGATAAAATAATTATTGACCGACTTTGTAGTAATTTTTTTTAGATACATTTCATCAGATTTTCTGTCATTTCCTTTTTTTTTTATCAAATATATTATTTTATTAATAGAATTTTCTTATAATGACTGCTTTTGGTTGTCGATAATTTTTGTTTTTTCTTGTAGTGTTATGAAAATTATTGTCACCAATTTTGTCATAACTTTGATTTAAATTTGGAAATGTTATTGCAAAATCAATGTTATATTTCAAAGTGTTAAATATATTTTTAGTCTTTAAAATTTGATGTGAAATTGAAATTTATTTTCTAAACTTTGATATATTTTGGTTTCAAATTTTAAAAATGAATATTAATCCTATTAATCTAATGTTTTATACTAGCATTTAAACTTAAACATGTCAAAGAGTATAAATAACTCAAATATCAACTTGAAATGTTGTTTGAGACATTAAAAAAACTAATATTGTTATGTTAAGAGAACTATATTCTTTCCTTTTTAAATTTTGAAAACCAAAATGTATAAAATTTTTAAAAAATGGTGAATTTCAATTTAACATCCGAGTTTAAAGACTACCAATATATTTAACCCTATTTCAAATGCATGAACTGGATTGATCATTATTTTCTTGGATTGATCATTATTTTCTTGCGTTGTGTGGTGAAGTTGAGCAAGTTGTAATCATATTTCAAAAAATATTTTTTGTTTTTAAACTTTGATATGAAATTGAAATTTTTTCAATTATTTTGGCCCAAATTTTAAAAATAAATAATATATATATATATATATATATATATTCCTCTTAATTCAACAACTTTTTCTTTTGTATTAAACAACATTTTATGTTGACATGTGAATTGAAACATATTAAACATCATAAATAGCTCAAACCTTAGTCTGAAATGTTGTTTGACATGTAAAAAAATTAACATTATTAAGTTAAAAGGACTATAACATTTCCTTTTTAAAGTTTGAAAATCAAAATTTATCAAATTCAAGTGTAAGGACTACAAATATATTTAACCTTATAAATGCATGAAGTGAATTATTCATTATCTATCTTACAATCTCACTTCAAGTCTTGAGTGGTTGTTAAATTAAAGATTAAATATAATTTTAATATTTAAACTTTGACATAAAATTGAAATTTGTCGTTTTGCTCTAAAATTAGATACATTTTTGTGTTTAAACTTAAAAAATGAAAAAATATAGTCATTTTTAACTCAACAACATTAATTTTTGTTGATTTGTTAAATAGTATTTTGATCTTACATTTGAGTTAAAATATGTTAAAAGTATAAATAACTCAAATGTTATTTTAAAACGTGTTTGACATGTCAACAAAAATTAATGTCGTTAAATCAAATATATTAATTTATTTTTAAAGAATGAATATCAAAATGTATGAAAATTTGAAACATAGATGAATTTTAATTTCACATTAAAGTTTAAAGATTAAAAACATATTTAACTTCTAAATTATTATTTTTTTGTGATGCTGTAACTTTTAAGTCATCTTTGATCAGCCAAAACACAATTAAAATATGTATATAAATTTAAGTGTGAGTTTAAGTAAAATTAAAAAGTTAAGTGAAAGAAAATTCACAAACTTAACATATCTTGAATTGAAAGAGATTTTAATCATTGAAAAGAAATATAAAAAAAAAATGAGTAATATATTTTAACATATTTTCACAATGTTCATCCTTAAATAAAAAAGATAAACAACATAATAAGAAAAAGAAGTTACAAATATATTTCCTGTTGAATATCCTCCCATGTAATTCACTTTTATAATGTATAGATTCTCCTCACATAGGCTAGAGAAACATAAACCAAGGGTCAGTCAAAATAAATAATAAATTATTATTTTTCTAATGCCCACCATATCAAAACAATATGTATTAAATACATTTTTTTATATTTATTAACGACGAAGTGAACGCTAAAAATAAAATTATAAAAAATAAGTTAGATTAACTTTGACTACAATTCTAAGTTTCAATCAATAAATGCTTAAATTTCAAATGTTTGAAGTCACTTAACACATGCTAAGCTGAATTAATAGTATATTAATTTATTTTATCATCGTTTTTAATGTTGACTTGATCGCCTCTATTAATGTCCTACTACTAGTACAGACTAATCAAACATCATAATGATAACGTCTTCGTATTTGTAGATATATTCAGCTTTTGCATTAATGTGACAATAAATATCATATTTATTTTAGAATTATAAATATGAATAGAAGAAATAAAAAAATATAAATGTGAAAACTTATTAATTTATGGTTTTAAAATTTTAAGTAAAAATTAATATTAAATTTTTTATATGATTTGATTCAGAATTTTTAAATGTGGTTGGGTTTAGATTTTATTGATGATATATCTTTAAAATTAATATTTTTCTCCATTGACAATTTCTTATAGTGTTAATATATCATAAGAGTAATTTTTTTTAATTAGTTTAATTTTTGTAAGTGAATATTAATAACCTTCAACATTTCTCAATCAGATTTCTATAAAACAACACTATACACATATATAAGTTAATTTCTGTCATCTTTTATACGTCAGTGATTAATCTTCACGAATTTCTTCCCTAGAAAAACCTGATACATAAATAAAACAGTTATACTTTTATTACACCGATCTACAACTTTTCGTTACTCTCAACATTATTCTTTTGACTGACATGCATCAGTGTTAAAATATTTCGCTAGGTTTGAAAAATAAATTTTAAAAATACTTCAGTTCTATAAGATTGACTTTAAAAATAAGACGTGTAGTTATTTATATGTTTCACATTTATAAAAATAAATGTTAAGTTTAGTTTAATTTTATAAAAGTAACTAAAATTAATTTATAAGATAAGATTTAAATTTACTTATATATATTACAAATTCATTTTATTTTTAATAATATGAGATGTTTAACTCATCATTCTTTTATACACATGTATTTCAAACATAAAACTTAATGATTATCTGATAAATTTCTAATAATTGGTAATATAATAAATTCAAAAAATAATAAATTTTATTAACATAAATTCAGTTTGAAAAATAAACTTTATATCCTAGTATATATTATATATATTATAAATTTGTTTCATATTTAATATAAAAAAAATATATACTTTAACACACATAATATATTTTTTATATTTATTTGATATTACTTTTAATTTTTATTTTTATTTTAAATTATAAAAATTAATTCTTTTAAAATCATTCTTATTAAGTGTGTGAAGTGTATTATGTTAATCCTTATTCTTAATATAAGATCATAATGAGAAAATTTGGAAAGAAATTATGTGAAAAAATAAGACTAATGTGCGTAATGTGAGCATTTGAGAGTTTGAGAAGAGTAAATTAGAAAGGCAGAAGAGCCTCTTGGGAGACAAGACACCTTACCGAACAAAACAAAATGGTACGTAGTATGAAACGATATGGGAAAATGTCACCTAAGACGTAGATAAGGGTGTTTTTGTTGAAATCAAAACGTAATCTTGGCAGTACTTTTTGTGAGCTTGAACAGGCACATGACGTGTCAATTTAGCACTCTTGGTGGTGATGAAAAGGCAAAAGGCACGTTTTCTAATCTTTTGGTATCTCTTTTCTTTATCTCAATCATATCATCACAGAATCCCACAGCTCAAGGACGTTTAGGGCTTACCATAGACCAATCTTAGGTCACTTTTTGATTCTTCTACTTCAAGGGCTGTGCTTTCTCTTCAAACCATGCAAATTAATTATTATCATTATCATTATCATCATAATTAATCTACAAAGTCAAGCCATTATTTTTATTTAAGATCTCACCACATAATTATTTTTTATTTTCATTCAAATATTAAATTCTCATTTCTTAAAAAAATTATCTACTAATCTT
Source organism: Vigna reflexopilosa (assembly GCA_027742785.1). Classification (NCBI taxonomy): domain Eukaryota; kingdom Viridiplantae; phylum Streptophyta; class Magnoliopsida; order Fabales; family Fabaceae; genus Vigna; species Vigna reflexopilosa. The sequence continues at coordinate 27,478,572 of CM050928.1, read as the reverse complement.
TCGCTTGATTTCATCATGTGCAAAATCCATTTCACCATATAATACAATAATAAGTATGACATCATTCTCTAACAGAGTGAAGTGGAGGATCCATCATATAAAACATACAATGTTAAACAAATTAAATTGGTCATTCATTATAGTAATAAATAAATATTAATGATTTTGTTTCGGGTGGTTTTAATCACTCACACATTCCTAAATGTATTGCTTTCTTAATTTTATTCTTCACATATAGAAACTAAATTAAGAATGTGTTTTTAAGAGCCAACTTTAAATTAAGGTTATAAGTAAGTTAATAAGTCAAATTATTACAAGTTTGTTAGTATTAATTTAATATAATTAAGTTAAAAAGATTATATTAATTCATTTTTCAAGTTTGTAGATTAATTTGTATAAAATGAATTTTAATTTTGTTAAAATTAAAGAACTAAAACATATTTGATTCTAAAAATAATGAAAATAAACAAGATTATATGATAAAAAAAATCATATAACAATTTTACTAAAATGTATTTAAATATAAATTTTCTTTTTAGCAATCCTAATGTTCTGTCATGGATCATTGTGTAAGAATATGAGAAAAACTGAACATTTCCTAGCCAGACAGTATGATCTCATAAATTGTAGACATGTGACGTTTTTCTTTTAACTTAAGCAAGATTCTTTACATTTTGATTTTACACATGTTTTGTTTAGAGTATTCAGGCAGTAAAAAAAGAAAATAAAATTATTTGAAATCAAAAAAAAGTAAAAATAAATTAATTAAATATATTTATTTATTATTAATATTCTATTTTCATTTATTCTTATTCAGGCACACTGACACCTTAATTTAAAAATTAGTATAAGAAAACAAAATTGGATCTAAAATCTATTAAGATTTTTCATCTTCAAAATCATCTAAATAATTATAGTAATAATAGTGATTTTAATCGCTTTAAGCAAAAGATTATAAGGAGATTTCATAAATTGAACAACCAAATTTAAAGAAAAAAACTGTAAATTCAGAAGAAAAAAATTCCTTCAACCATTCCCACGATCATATAAGAATAAAACAATGAAAGAACAAATGTGAAAAAGATATTCCACGTTATTACCATAAAAAGAACTCATAAAGTATAAAATCACTCATTTATTTTTAACTTTCGAATTAATAGATAAACAATCATACAACAATTTTCAAACAACCAAGGTTTTGATTGGTGGCATTTCTTCTAACAAAATCAGGTTCTTCAATCCACACGTTTCATAAAAAAAAAAAGTAAAATTGTTTTGTAACTTTTTGAAAACCAAATAGTATGTTGAAAGTTCAATTAGGCACATCCTTGTTATCATTAACCTTTAAAAGAAGAAAATTGAACATTGTAAACTTTTGAGTGTTTTTAATGTATGATGAGTAATGAAATTTATGGATATAAATTTATATAGAATGAATTGGATATAAACTTGCCCATTAAGTAACATTAAAAATTAAGTCCTTTTAGGTCCAACATATAGAATGCTTATCTATCATTAATTTGAGTTAATTATTTTATAAGTGTTGTGTTTATTAAATTTGGTGGTATTGTTGGATTTGAAGTATGTCATAAATCAAATTTTTCATGTTAGTAATAATAAAATTGTGTTTATTATTTATTATTTATTTGTTATATTTATTGATATAATATGATAATGCCCTTGGTTAAAATTAAAAACTTGTTATAATAATAGATATTATAATAATATGAAATAAGTCTTATAAATTTTAATTTAAATTGTTCTTGATCATAAGATTATTGAGGATAGGACATCAGTAATCTAAATATATCAATCTATGTGTAGTAGTCATCAGATAAAGATTATTTTTTAAATTACACATATAAATGGTACATATAGATATATGATCATTGAAGAAGAAATCATAATGATTAATATTACCTTTAAATTGTCAATGGGAAATTCTTTTGAAGAAAAAACAAATATAACTTTCCATGTCATTAACAAGTTATTTATTATACTTTGATATCGAATATCTAACTCTTCCTAATGTTGGTTGAATGATTATTGGGTATGATTAAATTTTTGTAGGATTAGTGGTTAATCAAAAAAGAATTTATGAACTTTTGATAATGAGTTTGAACTCTATAAAAATAAAGACATTGACCACGATGTTATAAATGAAAGAAGAAAGAAGTTTCTTAAGTAATTACTTATGTCAACTTATTAGAATTTAACAATTATATCATATTAGAGTTTTGTAAAGATGGAAGGAAATACTATATTAATCTTTTAGTGGTTCGAAAGTAAAAGATACTTCATGATATCAATATCATTAAGGAGTATTGCTAAACACCAACCTTGACTAGATATTTTGTTAGCATTGAAAATATACTTAATATAAAATTAATTGAGTAAGACTAAATCAAATTAGTTAGTTAACAAGTAAATGTTTCTTTAAATACGATTTTATAAAAAGATGACTTGTTACTAATACAACATACTTAGAAGAGAAACTAAATGTAATGAGTAGTTCCTATTTTATAGGTAAATTATAATATTAAAATATTTTAATATATAATATTACTTTCAAACAAAGGATCTTATATTTGTTTTTTTACCATTCTAAAAAACATCTTATCAATGGATATATATCTTATGTGTATATAAATTTATGTTTATTTCTTTTCTTGTTTTATTTGAAGTGGAATTTTGTTATAATTCCAAGTGTGAAAATATAAATTATATTATAAAAAATGTATTTTAATTGTTTTTCATCCTTAAATTAAATTATAAAGTAGTGTACTATGTGAAAATCATTATTTCTCTACAATACATATATGAAGTGTTTGTCATGTAATAAAGTGAATTTTATAGTGAATTAAAATATAATCTTCTTATAGTTTGTTTAGAGGATCTACTTGTACTTTATAATTTAACACATGTAATTTGTTGAGAAGGATGTAATTTCAAATAAATTTTTGCTCAAGCTATGTTTTTTTTTTCTTTTTTGATTATGTCTTTTTAAGGAATTGAATGTGAACGTTTAACATAAGTTTAAATAGAATATTAATTTATATATTTAATTGATTTTAGTTTTGTTTAAATGAGTTATATTGTTTGAAAGTAGTTATGAAAAATCACAAGAATTAAGAATTTGAAACCAAAAATTTTAGATGATATGTAAACTATTGTTTGATTTGTGTATAATGAAAATCTTGCTTTACTAATAGTATAAACTACTAATAGTTAGGTACAAGATGAGTCTCCCTACTTAAACACCCATCCGAGTAAGCCTACACTATAAAAAATATTTTTAGTATAAAAAATATTTAAATATTAAAACTAAATTACTTATTAAACCTACTTTTGTACAAACATCTAAATATAACCCAGCATTAGACAAATTTCTTTTAGATATGTAAGATAAAGGATAGCAACAAGACTATTTAATAAAGAAAATATATATGGGTAATGATAAATTTACACACACATTTATTTCACATAATTTTTATAACAAAATAGAGTCTGAAATGAGTATAGATATGTATAAAAAAATATTTACTCTTTTTAGTATCTAAAAAATCATGAATTACATACCATAGACGAAGAAACATGTCTCTTTCCATCCCATCAATCATCAAAATTTCAAAGGTGTTGAAATATTACGAGATCATACACTGACTACAATACAAAATTGGTGAAGCCAGTGAGATGCTAACTCATTCATTGAAACCATTCAAACTAAATCATAACACTTTAACTGACCTCACCTCATAAAGTAGACAGACAAGAATCATAGTCTAGGAAACCATCACACTCACTTTGTTTGGCACCGACGGTCCAGATCTAATATTCCACCATTTAAAAATACATACATAACTAAAAATTATATATGAATTGCTAAAACATGGAAACAAAAAATACATGTTAAACTATCTACTATAATTACTTCATATCAATATTGACAATTTATTTAAAGCCTTGAAAGGAATGTGGTTATTAAGAAAAAAGTGAAAAAATAATTAATTATTTTAAAATTCATGATCATGACATCCTTTCTTATCACAGTTTATGATAATAAAAAAGAGAAATGATTATTTAACATACTTAAATTTTTTACATCCATTTAACTTATTTTTAATTATATTTTTTTTTTTTGAAAGATATAAAATTTTATATTTTTATAACTATTTTATTCTTGTACTAAATATAAAAATGTATCATGATATTACTGAATGAAAAAAAAAATACTCTTAAAGGACTCAGGTATCATTATAAAAAAAAAGCACAAAAAAAAAAGTAAAAATAGGCCAAAGACAGTGGTATCAATGCCTTTCGCAATAAATGCGGTTTTGCTTCAAAACAATGACACGTGCTATGGTGTAGGAGCCTAAGCCTATGTAAACGATTACGATATAATTAACGTATAAATAGGGATTTATTAAGGTTGAAATTCCTCTTGCATTAATGCTATAAACTAATAACAATATTAAGATAATCATGAATTTTATCGAGAACACGATACCTATTCTTATAAATTAATACATTTTAGTAAAAAACCAAAATATTCAATAAAAAAAATGTTTACGTTCTTAATATATAGTAAACCCATTCAATCATCAAACCATTTACTTCTAAATTATTCAATCCATTCCATATTTTAAAATCATGTAATAAGCATCGCACATATAAACTAACTAGTATAGAATTATAGATAAAACTAAAGCTGCATGGATCTGCATTCAAAGTTAGTTCATCCCACAAAATATATATATATATTCACATCAATGAACGTAATTAATGAATAATCTAACTTATCTTGCACTGATCCCCATTTGTGTCAAATAGCATATTCCTCCAAATTAGCCAGTAATAAGGTTGTTCTCCGGGAGCAGAGGCTGGACCACTAATCCCCATCCAACAAAATATATATATATATATATATCAACTTTCAACTTTGAAGTTTAGTTAGATTTATCTAGCTAGGGTTCTTATGGTTTCACAGGAGAAAGGTTATAGTTTACTAATCACATCATTAACACTATATATTAATTTTATATATAGATGGCTACCTCATCTAAAAATGATATAATAGTATAAAAGCAATGATGATGATGAAATGTGTGTATTGTTTTCAGAGTCATCTCACTATATAAAGATAAAATTATGTGTAGTATATGATGGTGATTTGGGTGATAATGTGAGTATTAAACTGGGCCATTACAGGGTAAGTGGCAACAACATAGGCATCGGCTCCCTCATGTGTAGACATGTATTAATGTATGAAAAGTTGAGCATCTTGAGGTTGGGGGAAAATCAAAGGTATGTATTGGTCAACAATCAATGGTTGAAATTGAGAGAAGCAATTAGGGTTCAACATCTAGGGTTGGTCGCCTCTCAATGTGAGACAGCTACTCTTTTAGGGTTTTGATTTTCTTTAGCAACGCACGTTTGCGTGTCAACTTGGATCTTCTATGTACTGCCGAAAATGACATACACTTGTTTTCGTTCATGGCTTACATGTGCATTGCACCTATCAAGAGGGCACCAACTCACTTTCTTCTTTCTTATTTATGGAAATTTTCCTATAATTACATAATTAAGTTATAATACGACTCATATCTAAACCTCGTTTTATAATTTTATATATTGATTTTCTGAGATTAAATTATATAAAATTATTTAGAGTTTATTTATTTTCTATTAGGTTTTTATTGAATCATTTATAAATATATATATCCAATCTCACCTTCTAGAGAAAATTCTATATTCACTGGTGAAAATTCTACATTGATTAGTAAAAATTCTATATTGACTAGTGAAAATTCTAAATTAATTTAGTAAAAATTGTACATTGATTAAAAATATATAAATTAATTTTGAAATATTTAAATATATAAATTTAAGTTTCCAAACCAATTTTATCATATTGAGTTAGATACAATTATTTTCCTATTGATTACTCGATGATCTATTTTTGTTTTTTTTTTTGTTTTTGGATATTGTAACTTGTTTTGAGATTAAATTTAGTTTTGTAATATATTTGCTTATTGATTCTTTTTAATACACGTTTTATTATTATTTTAAATTTATTAAAAAATTAAAAAATCAGGAGAAATAGTTAATAAAAAAGATAATAGAGTAATTTGTAATTTTTAATAAATCATAATCAATAATAAGAGTGATTAAAAGTACGAACATTTTTTTATTAAATTCTTCACTCTTGGTGTTGGTGTGCAGCCTAAAAAGATATCTTAGGAAAACAAGAATGTCTATGCATAAAACGAAAATCTTACATATGCTGATTCTTTGATTTTAATCTAGATTAACATATTTGAAAGAGACTGATTCAAACGTAAGATGATTGTTTATAAAGGTGATATTTGTTATAATGGGATACAAATTTGAATCCACTATTTGTTCATCAACAGTCTAATACCCTTTAGTATCATCATCGATCACATAAGATTGTTAAGTGTAATTGAACTTTGTGCAACTTGAGTGGAATCTGACTACACTAATTTCACATCTTGAATGTGTAAAGGAAGACACAAAATTCGAATTCATTTCCTCATCAAAACACGACATGCTTACTTTTACTCCTCTAACGTTGTTAAGAAAAATGTTTCTTGTACGAAAAACATTGAACCATGGATTATGAAAACCTTCTGCTGTAATGTAAGACCTAAATTATTTTAAGTCATCATTGACTTAGATATATATTCGTTTGGTTTCAAAGCATGATTTAATAGAAAAATTCACCATTTGCTTCACATCCAAGAAATTAACAGCTAGAGTGATTCCAAGAATATTCTTCTTTCACAAAATTTCAATTTCAAACGTTGGAACGAATAAGAGGGATCAACTGAGTTTACAAAAACAGAATGATTGGGATGCCTTCCCCCACTTTCTGTGGGCTTCATTAAAGCTAATATAACATGGAGGTGCATTTTTATTATAGGGAATAGAATTCCTAAAAGTTGTCATCAAAATAATCACCCTAAATTATCATTTATTAACTCATTTAGCCCCCATAAATCCAAGATTAAGGTTCTACATCTATTTTTCATAAATTTATTATTACATAAAGTACTCTTGTACATGTATATAAAAATAATTTAACATCATTTCCTTTTTAATTATAAAAATTAATTACATTTACTTAATATTTATATAATATAGAATATAATATTGAGTTTTGTTTTATATATATATATATATATATATCATTACTCCGTATTCAATTCATTAACATAATTTTAGATTTTCTTTAAAAAAATAAATTTTAAATCTGAATCAACATATAAAATAAAATATGTTTTGTAAAATGAAATTTTCATTGATTTATATATTAAAAATTTGTCTTTAACTCTAATTAATATGTAAGATCTCCAACACATTCATTTGTTCATAGATATATATTAGTATGATAAAAATCCAACAAATAATAAATTTTATTAGAATAAATTTTATATTACTTAGTAACATATTGAAAAATAAATTTTAAATTTAACTCAAACAAAAGTATTTATAAAGTAAAATTTACATACATTTATATATTATAAATTCAATTTATCTATATTTAATGCGCAATATATTCAATGTGAAATTTCTAACATATTTTAATTACAAGACCTAAGTACATTATCGTTTCTACTACTTTTGATTGTGACAATTATTTTTGGAAATCATGTGTATAACTATTTTCAATAAGTAAACATTGTTGGGATACAAACAAAGTCTCACATCAGATAAAATAAGAGACAAATATGGGTTTATATACACATGTATACTTCCATTGTTAAGAGGTCTTTTGGAGTGATTCCAAAAACAGATCCGTGAGGGCTTCGCCCAAAGGGGACAATATCTTACCAAGGGGTTTTGTTCCCTCCACCACCTCAAGTGGTCCTGCACCTCCCCACTATCTTTTTTATTCTAAAAATATTCTACACATTCCCACTATTTTTTTTATTCCAAAAATACTCTATACCTTCCCACTATTTTTTTTTATTCCAAAAATATCTTACACCTCCCCAATTAAACTTGTGATATATTGCTAAATGTAAAAATCAGAGGAAACTTCAATATAAATCCTAAAACGAGAAGAAGAAGAAAAATTAAGAAACAGGAAGAAAGAATATGTTATCCTTAAGCTTACGAACGATCTTCAAACGAAATCTGTCAAAGTCGCGATCGTCCTTCAGTTTTGTGATAACCTCTTCTTTGCCGACCACTTCTCCGCTGTTTCCCATCTCACAATCCTCCTTCTGACGCTACCAACTGTTTTCAATCTTATTTTTGCTGTTCAATATATTTTTTTTCTTCAAATTACTTAATAAATTGTAAAATTTTGTTCTAAATTTCAAGAAAAATGTTTATATATATGTGTGTTTTTTTTCTTTTACATTTAATATCTATAATTTTTAACATTATATTATGTTTTAACTTGTCAACTCAAATAATTGAATAAAGTATTTAATTTATTAGATAAATAAATTAAAAATATTATTAAATACTTAAAATATAAAAGAAAAGTTATTTGTTAAAGATTTGAAATTTATTTAGTTCTTTCATCATTATAAAGTTAGTATATAATAATAATAATATATTATTATTATTTACTATTAATATTATTATGTTTATTATTTTGTATTTGTATCTAACTTTTAAGTTTATAAAATGGAAGTGGTAGTAGCACTAATATTGAAGTTTCCTCTGAATTTTATATTTTGCAATATATCATAAGTTCAAATCTGAGTCATGTGAATGCTCCATTAATGCATAGAGAGAAAGAGAAAGATTGTTGAGGATAATTGATAGGTGTAGGGTATTTTTGGAATAAAAGAAAATAGTGGAGAGTTGTAGAGTATTTTTGGAATAAAAGAAAATAGTGGGGAGGGAGGTGTATTGGGGTGGTGGAGGGAGTAACACCCCTTACAAAGTGTGGAGATCTATGTGTGTGTCAAACCTCCCCCCAATAGTGGTATCAGAGCCCATGGTTCGGGTCTGGTGACCGAGCTCAAACGAGTACGTCTCCCATGATCAGATGAGTTAGGCAGCCAGTGGCATATCGCCAGATGAATGAGAGAGCAAGAGAGATACTCAGTGTTGACCATGGTGTGCCCATGGTGTACTTGAGGACAAAAACAAGACTTCCACAAAAGGAGAGGAAGGAGATTCAAAGTCTTTTGTTTGAGGGAGGATGTTGGGATACAAACAAAGTCTCACATCGAATAAAAGAATAGACAGATATAAGTTTATATACACTCATTGGTAAGATGTCTTTTGGAGTGATTCCAAAAATAATATAAAATGAATATAGAAATTATATATTTGATCAGGATGAGGAGGAAATGGGAAGTTGAAAAACTCACCACCAGCCACAGAAAATTTGATTATGAATTATGGCTGGAACTACAAATGACCAGGTTGTCAATTTAGATTTCAAAGTGTTGTTTTCAAGTAATCAAAATATATTTAAGAAAATCAAATCATCCAGAGCAACCTAACACAGAACAAGATGAAGTATTTTATGCCATATTTTACGCTAATGGATTTAGATTTCAAAGACTTAAGTAACATTGCATTCTATTTGTTTCATATTATATATTATACATTTTACAGAGCTTGTAGCAAAAAAAAAAAAAGCTTAAGTCGATACAAACTTCATTTATTTTAAAAACTGATCTTGTAGGAATGTGCAAGGAAATTGAGTTACATTTAAATTTTTACTCTTTCAAAAAGTACTAGAATAAACTAAATTAAAGAAAATTGCATACAGCAAATAAATATTAATTGATAGGCGTGGTGATTTTGGGTGAGAAAGTGAGTATGACGGCTTCCATTGTTGCCTTTGTAATCTTTCTTTTTACAGAGTAGAAAAAGAATACAATAATTTATGAACAGTGTGCACATTGTCCATTATTTTTGGTATAATAATAAAACTTATTCTGACTTTTAAAAAGAATAATGACTCTTCCCTATGTATGTAAGGAATTTCACCTAACTATTTTTTCTGCATCATGATATATATATATATATATATATATATATATATATATATATATATATATATATATAATGGACAAAAAGAAAAGAAAAAGAGTTCAAGGATGATGCACTTGTTATGCAAGAAAACATTTTTATCATATAAAAGTGTGATAATTTGATTTACTTTTTGTATTCTGATATTTTTTTTATTCATTATGAATAAAAATGTAAGATAAAGAATAAATTTTTATTTCTGAAAATCATATCATAAAAAATTGAAAACTAATACCTGTTTCAACTTTCATATTTGACTGAAGTTTTAGAGAGTAAAAATATACAATTAGGTGTTAGCAATACAAGAAGCAAAAGGCATATATGCTTAAGGGGAAAGAAAGAGAGTTCCATTCTCTTGGAATCAAATTTATTAACATCTTGATAGTATGATTTTATAAATTTGGGTATATAAGAAGTAGATTTATTAACAAAACACGACACTAATAAAATATAAATATAATCACATAAAATATTAATATCACTCTATATCCAAAACTTTAAAATAATTAATTAATAGATATTTTGTTCCACTTTTTTATTTTTACTCAATATAAGACTTAAAATACATATTATGAAAACTATTTATGTAACAATTAGTCAAATTAGATAAATAAATGTGTAAAAAATTATCACATTAATCATAATTATATTTTTTTAAAATGAAATTATTAGCCTAAAAAGGGTCGACATAAATTTAAAAAAAAATGGAAGGACCAAGATTTGGAATCCAACGTGAGAATGAGAGACTTCAAAGTGTGCACGTGTGTTTGGTCCTTTTTTGACAGAAGATTCAAAGTAGTGTGGAAAAGTAATGTATTTATAATAAGAAAGTATATATGGTTAGTGGAAATGGTAAACATCAAGAAATTTTAAAATAAAATGTGAATTGAATTCAACTTATTTGTGCATTAAAGAGAATTTTCTTTATCCTTGTCACTCGTCAATCTCGACTTCATAGTCATTGGTGAACAAAGCTTCCGTAACGCTTTTGTAAAACGGGATTTACACCAAAAAAAAAAAAAGTTGAATCCGTAACGTTCTATGCTAAGTTTTAATTTTAAATCCTTCGCCTATCTTATTTGAATTCAAGATATTTGAATTTCGTTTTTTTATTTATTGAAAGGCAAGGGTAGAATGTATATACATAGTAATCTAATTATTCCAAAAGCAAAAGTTATATGCTTCTAATGGCTTTTATATAAATATATATAATATTTTGTATTCTTTTGTGAAAAAGCTGTTGAGGTGAAAATCCAACGAACAAAATGTTTCGGTTTATACAATTTGCAACTTACTTTTCATATTAAAAAAATTACTTTTGGACTACGCGATATAAAAATAAAAATATAATTCATGAATTTTGTGATCTAGAAAACAATTTTAGATTACGAAATTTTTTCTTTATAAAAAATATAAGTTTGAGATTATGTAATTTAAAAGTTTTTTCATGCAAAATATAATTACCAGTTTATCTTAACCCATCCTTATCTACCAAAAGAAAAAAGTGTTTTTGAAAGATACTCCCAAATTACACAATTTAAAAACTTATAAATAGCACAGTCTATGAGTAAAAAACTTACATATTACACAATTTCGAAAAAAAAGAAAAGCAATCCATTTTTTTTTCATTTAAAAAGTGATATTTAGATTGCACAGTTCAGAAATAAGAAGAAGTTTTCAAATTACACAATTTAAAATAAAATTATATAACAAACCAAGAATTTTTGTACTTATGGAAATATGGGGTGCAAAAAGAAATCCCCTTATGGTGGAGAAAACAATATCCTTATTTGTGTGGACTTTCTTTAGTTGTTTCACATTGTCAAGATGATACCAAGAAACTAAAATAAAGGAATGTTCATGTAAGGGTTTTTCTTTCTACACCCTTTGTTTTTCTTCTTGTACGCATTAAATTTCTTCATGTATATATATATATATATATATATATATATATTACAATATAAATTTTAAACTGTTATAAATTAAAAAGTTTAAATTATTGATTGTGATTAAACGTGTAATAATTTGAATCCTCTCCACTTATCTTATTATAGATATTTGTTAATTAATTAAAATTTAAGAAAATATTTATATAAATGTCTACTGTGATGCTAATCACATAATCGATTAATTCGTTTTATTACCCTATCAAAAAATATATATATATATATATATATATATATATATATATATATATATTATTTTCATAGTTCTATGAAAAAGGTGACGAAAGAAAAGAAGAATAAGAAGAGAGGAGAAGTGAAAGCCTTTGTTTACTATGTTTGCTAAATAAAAATTAACGAATAATTAAATTGCCAAAGAGTAACAAGATGTTAGAGATTCAAGATGTCAAAATAAGTTCAACAGTTTATTTTGGGTTTGAATGAAGAAGTATAATTTAAGGCTAATTCAATTTTACAAACCAGACTTATAAGTTTGAGTTTAATTAAGTTATAAAGAAAAGTAATCTTTTTAAATGTAAATCAAATTTAATCTAATTAATTAGTTAAACAACTTTGAATCCAACTGAAGTGGATTGTTCCATGATCTACCATTAATAAATTTTTATTCATTTTTTTAATTTTTTATTGTAATTATTTATTACTTATAATAATGTAGATTAAAAATTTAATTTTTTTTAATGATTAAAATGTTATTCAATAATATTTAAATAGTTTGATCGATTAAATTAGTTGTTTAATCAAACTAATATTTTTATAATAATATTTGATGAAATTAGTCGACACTTTAATTATATTAATTAATACATAAAATGAATTAAAAGAACAAAATATTGTTAAATGAGTCGACTTAACTAAATCATTAATTTGGATTAAACCAAATTACAAAACTTTTGACTTACAGGAAAATAAGTTGAATTAAGCTGATTTATTTTAACTCAACCAACTGCATAAATGAAGTTAGCTCACTTTGACACCAGCAAAGCAAAGGGTAATTCTAAAGACTTAATAAAAATATTAGTATTTGTAAAACATTTATTAATTTCACTATTTGATTAATAATCATTAAAAAAATTAAGCTTGGATGGGAGCTTCAACTCAACAAAAAAAAGTATATACGAATGTAGAAGAAGCATTAGTAACATAACTACATGTTCAAAAAGTTTAGTATTGTTGTTCTTTCTTTAAAGATGATACTTTGATAACATTTTAACATCATTTATGTGTTATTTTGGTCCAAAATTACTTTACAATCAATAATAATAATCATAAACATTAACATGGATTAATCACAAAATAATACGTAAATGATGTTAAAATGTTGTTAAAGTATCGTTACCTTTTTTAAAAGATGACGGTATAAATTACAGAGAGAATTTGCTCCCATGAAAAGTTAAGAAAGACCAATCTCAGCAAGCCAAGATTTATAATGAAATGATTTTACTTAGTGAGAAGTTTACGTAAAATCAAACCTGAATCCTAATTTCGTGGGAGAAAAAGTTTGATGATATAATTAGCATTAACAGGAGCCTTGTACTTTGTTGTTTCAAGCAATAATACATAGTTATATGTGCAGTTATGATTCCCAGGGTGGATTGCTTTCTTCCAAATCTGTGTATTACTTTCGTAGTATATCATTAGCTACAAAAAAGTTGATGATTTTGTAGGCTTACTTACTAGGACAAATGTCAATGCCTCTTGTACGTAATCATTGCATGAATTATCATAATAACAGGTCTAAATTGCAGAATCAAGCTTAGGAGACTGAAACATGCTTATTCTTCACTCCTCAATTCTCACAGCCTTTGCTTCTGGCCAAAGAAGGGAAATTTCTATATCTGGAATGGCCTCTGTGCTGAAATGGTATCATTATTAGCAAAACTTTCTGATTTCTTAATAGTAATTTACAATCCACAGTTATCATTTCAACTCTCCACTTTCAAAACACTTTTTATACATGGCTTCTTATCATTGGTTGGATTAGTAAAACCCTTTAACATATGTAAGTCTTTTTGCACTTGTGGCCCCCCACAAAGATACTGCTAAATAATTCTTATTATATCAGCAACCAAAGGTTCAATGCTGCTTCCTTCATCAAGAAATACACCAAAACACACAGCAATGGCATTGAACCTCAAAATTAAGCTATGTGGTTGAATCCTAATGTTTACATTAACTATGCCACAAATGCTTATAACCATAGTGTATATATATTTATATATCAAAAATAGGCCCTTACATTTGATTAATGAATTCGGTGGACACCAAAATCACAGAGAAATGTAACTTTTTTTTATGATAATGACTATGATGGCAACCCCATTTATTTGTGAAGTAAATGACAGATTATAGGGGGTTGCTAAACAAATCTAAATACAGAAAAGAATGTAAAACATATAACACTCTGAAGTGGAAGACAAACCCAAATCACATCCACACAAGTAAAAGCAAGTGGTATGGTACTCAGTTGAATAATTCCCAATTGAACTTTGGAGGACCTGAATTATGAGTCACTGAGGGGGGTTGTTGTGGTGGGGATGTGGACTGCACAGGGATTAATGGTGGGGCAGAATCAAACAACTCCCAGTTTGTGGTAACTACAACTTCTGAGGTCGAATTCCTTGAGGTTTGGTGTTGTTGTTGTTCTTGGTAAAGTGCTAGAGATTTCTCATTTGAGTTCCTAGGTTGTTCTTGTTGCTGCTCTTGAATTGGTGCTAAGGCTAACCTATTATGTCCATTTGAATGCTTTTGTTGTTTCTCTTGAACAGCTCCCAGCCTCTGCCCATTTGAATGCTTATGTTGTTGAGGCTGCACTGCACCATGGTCTCCATTGCTGCTAGGCACAGAATTCTTAACCTTCAGCAGATCAAGAGTTTCAACATACTTTTGAACTCTTTTTACCTTCAAAAATTGAGCTTTTTTAGAACCATGAATGAAGGCAATTTGAGATATTGTAAATAACACAAATGAGCATGATGCATCTAAATCTCCTAACATTACCTGCATTTTCCTCTGTAATTTCACATCCCCATCAGCCATTATACCGTCCAATTTAAGCAATTGATTCATCAACAGCTCAATCAGATTCAGAACATCTGTTTCCACAACTTTCCCACCTTTGCTAATAATTGACTCAAAGGCTGATACCTAACCAATTCCAATCATTCATAATCAAATTCTTGCAAAAATGAAAAGAAAAATTAATAGTAATATCAATAGCAACCACAATACATACCCTCCCTGCAAGCCTGTCTACTTCCAAGCTGATTGCTGAGATGGATTTTGCAGCTTTCTCCATCTTAGCATTCTTCCTTATCTCTAACAACCTCTTCTCTTGACTAATAGGGTCTTCAACTAGCACTATCTTGGATTTATCCTTCACCCCAACCATGTCAAGAAAAGCCTTTGAATCCCTCTCCTTGTCTTTGTAAAACAGCTTTTGGTCTTCATGGTGTAACCCAGTTGGTCCTGACAACATCTTCTTCAACTCCCCTACAAACCCAGAAATTATAAAAACAACAATCACCAAAACCTAGATATGGGTAATTTTTGTATTATCCTTCTATCATAATTAGAATTTCACTAAAAAATCTATGTAAAGGTAAAACTCTAATTTCTATAAGATAACAGGAACAACACTAAAATTACCTAAAAACTTGTGTCCAAGTTTTGTCTTGCAAGAAAAGGGTAAAGAAACATAACTAGCAAACAAAAACCATTAAAACTTGAGAAAAAATGAATAAAAAGTGAAGAGTTACCAAATGTAGCTTGAGAACTAATGTTGACTTCATGGTAAATTGAACCATACTTGACCCTAACTCTAATTGTGGGAACAAGAACTGGGTTCCGATCCGAATCAGCGGTTCTCATCTGAACCAGCATTCCACCTGGTCTCATCTCCCATTCCTTTGAACCAGGCTCAGATCTACAAGCAGCTGAACCTCCTGCATTCATGATGGAAGAAAGACCATTTGTCTTGTGATTGTTACTACCACTACTATTCCTCATCCTCATCATCTTCTCTCACTCTTTAACTTTCACAACTATGCAACAAAAGGGTGTGTGCTTATGGAAAGACCAGAGAGGCTTAGATCTCTGAGGACTCAGATTCTCTATCACCCATGACAGAAACAAGACTGACCCAATTCACCGAAAGCCTGCAAGAACATGTCTCAGAAATCTCTGACCCCAGCATTCCACAGCAAGAGAGAGAAAGACACGGGATAAAAAACACCAAAAAGCTTTGAACTTGGATAGAGAGAGAGAGAGAGAGAGAAAAAAAATAAACTTGGACCAATCAATGGCTTGTGAGGAAGAACTACTCCAACCCCTTCAAAAGCTGAACCTGCCAAGGGTCAAGGCACAGATCTTTTCACTAAAATGTGGCTGAAACTTGCGCGTTTCAGAATTTTACAGCATAATCTTGAACAAGGAAAAAACAAAGAGCTTGAACAATCTGAAGCTGTGTTTTTCGTTTTTCTGAAGGAAACTGATGAGAACAGGTTGAAGGAAGTGAGAATCTAGAAAGAATTTGCAGGGATGAGGAACTGATTCTCCCTTGCTGTTGTGGAGAAATCAGAGGGAGAAGAAAGTGATGAAATGGAAACAGAAAAAAAAAATAATATAAAAACGAGTGGCCAGCTAACTATGCTGACACCCTGTGATATATACTCTGCACTTAATTAATTAATTATTTAATTGAACTAATTAAGTTTTTAATAGTTGTCCTTAAAAATATCATATGATCAATTATGCTTTTGTTTCTTGTGCCCCATTAATAAGATTAAGTATTTCATCACCCACTGATCAAATTGTAATTATTTTTGTCCTTTCACTTTAGAGAGCATTTTGACTTTGGGCAAGTCTGAATTAGTTTGTTTTAAAATAGTTGATTTATTTTTAAAAAACTCTTCAAGCAATAATTGTTTTGAAAATAATTGAAAACAAACACGAACTTCATTTTTATTTTAATTCCCTTATGCTAATCAGTACATTTACCATATATGCCCGAAAGGAAGAACTTAATTTACATATAACTATGCACGATAAGTTAATTAGTTTTATAGCAATGATATCAAAGTCTATATTGATAGATAAATTTAAAATATCTAAATTAACTAATAGATACTAACAATTAAAGTCATCAACATCTCTGTATGGGTAATTTCTCTTTACTAACAATTTGTTTGATCCTCAATAATTTACAAAATTAATAATAGTTAAATCAATTAATATAAAAGAAAAAGAAAAAGAAATAAAAAATGGTGGTTGGAAAGTAAGAGAAGAAGACAACAAAAGCCGGCAAAGCAATCTTAATTTCTTCATAAATGGTTAACAAAACCGACGGAGGGAAGAGAGTGTTAGAGTTTGAGTGCATTTTGGTTCAGCATAAAGATGCTGTGTCCCTAGTTCTCCTGATGCCACGTGTATCTGTAGGGGCATTTAGGGAATTTAGGGGTAGACCAATGATTGATGTTGTGCAGCGAAGAGTTATACTGAGTTGTTCAAACAGTGAATCTTTACCCGCCAAAGCTTCTGATTGGTCACCGGCACGTGTGATGTCTCTCCTTGGACGTAATTTTAACCTAGGTGAAAGTGAAACTCAAATGAAACAATCTAGGGTTTGATTACTTGGTTCTAGGTTTTTTTATGAGTACTTTCACACGTGCTGGTTCCTTCTTTTGTGCCTTTCTTTGTAACAATTTATAATTTAAGAATCAAAACTTTGCTTTTCTTCCAATTCAATAGTAAGTCATAGTCCTACTTTTTCATCTTTCAAAACTAAAATATGCAAAATTAACCATTGACCCATTTGTATTAGTTGAGGTTATAAGGCACGATCTACTTTTACTTTTCTAATTTCATCATTAAATATATTATCTTTAAAAGAATGATACTATTATTGTTAAGTAGTGGATTTTTAGTCTAATTTAATTCTATAAAACTAATTTTATTTTTAGTCGATATGGAGTTTTCAACACACCTCCTCACGCCAAGGTATATGCATAACGATCATGAGATTGAATATTAATAGATGATTCGATAATAGATGGAACAACATGTCCAACAATAAATATTGCTAGGATAAATATATCATGTTAAGAAATGAACTTTAAGTTTAATTCAATCTCACAAAATTGGTTTTATCTCTAGTCGACCTAAGATTCTTAACAATTATTTCATATTAAAATTACATGTATTTTGTATTATAGAAGAATGAAGGTATTTGTTGAAATTAAGATAGAAATTTAATTAATAATATTATTAATACATGTGATCACCGACGCTTTATTTTGTTGCATTATATAATAGTTGAAAGTATGTAGATGGAAGGGGAAGAATTCAAAAATGGAGGCCAAGCACTTTGGTCCCTTTCGATTCAGGTAAAATTTCGTTTTTGATGCCATTTGCATCCCAATAGCTTCATTTAATGGGAACATTAGGTTAACTTGTCTTTTCCTCTATTAATCAGACAATTACGATATCTGTCCTTTTTTCTATTACCATTTTATACTTTTTTTTCACAATTCCTCTAAACTAACCTACCACTTAATATAACTCTCTTTCTCCATCCTTCTTCAATGCTATAATTCATTTTCAACTGACTACCTTTCTCCTTAATCATCAATCTCATTCTCACCATTGCAATTTTATCTAATTATAATTAATATAATAATCCTATCACATTTCTTTTAATCTCTCAAAAAATTCAAACAATGCCATCGTTTTCTTACGAAAATATAGGGACTAGACATTATCAATTATTATTTATAGGACTCGAAGAAATTGGTGTTTAAAAGCGAAATTGAAATGACCGGACTTATCTATAAAATAGACAAGCACCATGTTTAATTTTTGTTTCTTCATGTTATAATAAAAAATTAAATTTTTTATTTTATTTTTTTAAGCATAAATAAAATTTGAGAAACCCTATTTAAGGTTTTGAAGCATGCACTTGGCAAATGTAGTACTACTTAAAGGTTTCTTGTATGTGAATATTGTTCCTTATAATTAAGAAAATTGAGTGCTATAATAATATCTCAAGTGTGCATGAATGATTTCTTTTGAAAGAAACACTTCCTTGGAAATTTATTAAGTTAATTGTTACTATATCGTTATTTAAGTATATATTTTAAGTGCGTGAAATTCAAATAAAGTAGTTATTTTCTTACATTATTTTATATTCATTAATTTATTAATTAGTTATATTAAATGTTTTTATGTCAATAGTTTATCTTTATAATGTTATATAAGATAGTTTTGCAATGCATTAGGGTAAAAACTTAGATGGAAAAAAGGAGAAAAAGAGAGATGGAAGGAGAGGAATGAAAGAGGGACACGTGGCGTGCATAGGAGGCATGATCATGATACTAAAATATAAGCAGAGTACATATTTTTCGACCTATTGTCTCTCTTCAAATTCAAAGGGTGTCTCCCACATTTACGATCCACCGACAGTTTCGCACGTGCGAGGTTAGTGGCACGTGACAGAGTGCTGCTGGTTTACCATGGTGGTCGTGGGTTAAACTAATTATGCAAATATCTCTTATATAATTAAACAATATATTATTTTAAAAAATACTACACATTTTACGTTTATATAATAAAATAAAATAGTTTACTTCATTTATTTTTATTATTATAATGTCAGCCATAAAATTTGAACCTAACTCCTCCAAGTCTAACTGAATTTCAATATCTTTTTACCTTAATATTAATGTTGTAAAATACTATTATATTGTCAGCCAATTAAAAACGACGGCGAATATAAATTGGCTTAAAGTGAAAAGTTGAAACTGTTTTACTTTATCATTACATCATCTATTTTTTTATTATATAATAAAATATAAGTATTTATTTCTACAAATTTTCACTTTTCTATGGATAAAATTTGTTAAATGTATAAATTATAGTATAAGTAATATTCATATAAAATAAATATCTTCAAATATATAAATTGTATTTTAGATTTGCAATTAATAAATTAAAATCATGATACTTTGTTTAGAAGAAAAAAGCGAGTAAATAATTAAAATACCTAATATATGGATGACGATAAATTAACGTGGTTTGCGTATATTGAGAGAGAGATAAAATTGTATGAAAAATAATAATATTTTTCATATGAAAAAAAAAATATTTTTTATATGAAAAAGGAAATAGCCCATACACATTCAAATAAAAAAAATGCGTAATTAAGTTGTGTATGTAATTTATCACAGAGTGTACATCTTATTAATAGTTTAACTCATACAAGGTCTTATAAAAAGACTATACAGCCAATCAAACATAGATTACACATAAAATGACTTTTAATTATTTATTTAAAAAAAATAAAAATGTTTTGTTTAATCACATATGTTGTATTTCTTTAAAAAAAATTAAATCTTTAAATATATTTTATAATTAAGCTTTATATAGTTAATTTGACTCGAGATTTTTTAAGAAGAGTAGTGGAATTAAAGAGCCGTAAATATCTTTTGATATATATAAACATCAAATAAAATTTGAATAAAGGATGAACAAATTAAAACGATATATATGTTATGTAATATTTGAGAAAGTTAACAAGATAAATTGAGAATAGAATTTACAAAATAAAGTATACTTTTATTAATTATAGATTATATAATATGCAATTACAAGATGTCGGTGTATTTCAATCAAAGCTTTTTCTAATCAGATATCCCTAATTTTTATATTATTATATATTCATATATCATTATTAATGCATCTTTGATTATTAATAGAGATTAGTTATACGCTCTTTTAAGCATCCATATGAATTAGTTTTAATAAAAAAAAATTGTTGTTTAGGGGAATGGACAGTTGAAAATGAGACATTTGATTGTTGACAACATACCGACCAATTACAAGTAAGTTATAAAGACTTAATACATAAAATCTTATGAAAAGAATATAAAAAAAGAAAAAAACTAATCTTCTTATTATATTTTTTTAGTACTACTTTTTAAAAAATTCCACATCAATAACAGATATTATATTATAATCCAAAAATGAATCACTAATAAATTATAATAACTTTGAAACTAGTGAGTGTATTTTCAATTTGATGTGAATTAGGAATGATTAATTATTTTATATAACTTTTTTAATAATAAAAGTGATTTCTTCTTGACACCATTAGAAAAAAGGGAGGAAAGTTTTGATTAATTGATATTTTGTATTCTAAATTATTGATTTCACAATGGGGACGTACATTTTGAATCATTTTATGAAAATTAATTTTTTAAATAATCTAGACAAAAACATTATCTAAAGCTACCTCATAATTAAGCGTCTAAACATTAAACTATTTTTATCATTGTCATATTCAAAAACACTTATTATACATATAATCATTCATATTACACGATATTTGTTGTTCAATTAATCTAGACATATATATTTCAATTTTTGTTAGTTGGCTTCTAGCCTCGGCATTAACTTCTATGTCTAAAGATTGCGATTATTTTTAATGTATGTACTCTTACGCAAACCACCATTATATATAACATTTTGTATTTAAATTATACGAGTCATTATTTTTATAAAAATTAAAATAATAAAATGAAGATCATTTTTATTTACATAATAATGTGATGTTTATAATACAATCACTCAATTGTGAATGAATTTATATATAAATAATAATAATAATTCATTTCAAATAAGTAAAACAATAAATTTAATAGTCTTTCTACTAAATATATGTAAAAAATCATGACACTACGTTAACCCAAAAACACTATATTTAACTTAAAATTTTAAAACAATATGTGGATATTTTTACTAAATTTAATTTATTGTTAATCTTATTTATTTTTTGTTAGTATGACTTCTAATTCGCATTGTACATTAGATATCTTCATTTTAAGTGAAATCATTTTTTTTAATGCAGAAAAATCGAAAATCCTAATATAATTTTTTACTTACTTTATATTATTCTTGTAGGAATTATCACTAAATTAAAAATATTTTAACTTTATGAATCGTTCTATTTATATATTCTTCTCTTTATTCATCTTTATCTAAGTTTTTAATTTATTATAAAATCATAACATAAATCTTGCACCAAAATATCATATCAACATTAAGTTTTAAACTATAAAATTCTTGGTGATTAATTGATTTGATATTACTCCTCAACTATTATACATAACTAATATCATATTTATTATTATAAAGATAATGTGTTTTAACATATGAAAGACTTTGAAAAGATATATAGATGAATCACAACGCTGTTTTATTATATTATTATTGCTCACATATTTGTAAATATTATATACTTTATTTTACCTATATAGAGTACCAAAAAAATTATATTATGAAACAAAATCCTTACATTGACCCTACTCATATATGGTCAGTTATTGTATCACTCTCCGTGAGTTTTCTTTAGTCGTTGCTACATTATTTGAAGGAAAACATATCAGCTACAAGTCAAACTAAATTATGAAATCATGACCTGTTAATTAAATTCATTTATAATTATTGAAAAAATAATTTTTTAATAACTTTTTTACAACAGTTTATGTAATAGTTCGTGATCGGTCCATTTCAAATATATAGACCAATAAAACAGTAATACATAGTCTATTGTTAAAAAGTTATTAAAAATAATTGTTAACATGTCTTAGTTATTTACAGATTTTGTTTATGTCAATATATAATAAACGTTTAAGAAGATAATTTTCTCTAACATGCTTTTTCCTGAATCTTCTCCTTATTAATTATTAATTGGAGTTTTAGTTAGACTGTTAATTTAGAAATGAGATTTTCCATATAGAGAATAAGATCCATATATTCAGTGAAATTCACGTAAATTTCATCCAGGAGAGTTTGTATATAAAAAAGTATTAGTTAAAGAATATGTTATTAATATTTATCATAAAAAAAACTATAGTTATGTTATGTTTAAAGTTATATAATAATATATATTGTATGGGATTGACATAATATAATTAATTTTTAACTTAATTAACTAGTTTATTTCATAATTTAATAAAATTATCATAATTACTAACTTAGTTAGAGTAGGGATAACAATTAAACGGAATTAGTGTATGTTTGACTATTTTTCAAGGTAAAATTACACCTTGATTCTCATTCTCCTAATATCTTATTTTATCTTATTTGTATTGAAAAATAGTTATATCTGTACTCATATTTATATATCTGTTTCTTTATTATTTTAAATATTAATTAAATATTTTTTTATAAAAATAAAAGTTTCAGTAAAAACATTATATTATCAATTATTTAATATCAAAAAATATGTATTTTTATTTTTATGATATTAAATATTAAAAAATAAATTATAATTGTATTAATATCAAATGAGAGTATTACGTAACAATTAATAAATGTTAAATAATAAAAGAAATAAATGATTAAATATGTGTATGGAATGAGTTACAAAATTAAGGATTAAAAAATTTAATATAAATTTCTTAGATTATTTAATAAATTAAAAGTGTTTTTGTAATTTAAAACATGGATGAATATGATGAAAGAAATAAATATTAAGACAAATTTGTGAAAAAGGGTTGGACGAATATATACATATTTAAGCACACCCTCAATCAATTTAAAAATTAAGTAATACTTATACTTGTACCACTACTCAATAAATATAGATCGGTGCAATTTTGAAAGTGTAGATGAGTTTATATGTTATTTCTAAGTTAGAAAAGTTAAAAAAAAAAAAAATAGTTCAATAGATTTTATTGATAAGTTAATCAATTTAAAAACAACACAAACTTTCATTTTCTCAATTAAAGTATTACTTTAAATATTATATGTATATAGTTATTCCAATTCTTTTTTATATGAAATATATATTGTCTGTTTTTGCTTTAAAAGAACACATAACACATCAATATCCAGATATTTAATTAATCAATAAATAAATGTATACACTCAATTAAATTATTATTTTAAATATTATATATATGTATATATTATCTAATGATGTTGTTTTTGCTTTAAAAAAAAACACATATGCCAGATATTTAATTAATCAGTAAATGTACACACATTAAACATAGTATGATAAAATGTGTGGGAAAAAAACATAGATAGTAAAATTTATAAAACAATGATAGTTGGGTAAGAAAGTTTATAATGAATTAAAACTTAAACTATTATGTAGACACTTATATATTCAGATGGATCTTATATGAAAGATATTTAATGTGCTTATATAGTTAGTTCGATGTGGAAGAAATGGAGTCATGCACACACATACACATAAGTAGGGTAAAGAATGAAGAGTAAAGAGAAATAGAGAAGCTGGTTGATGGGACATGGAATACTGATAAAGATGAAAACATGTTAGGTAGAACTAGAATGTTTGTATAGGTTTCGTGAAAGCGTATGGTTTGTGTTGAAGGCACATGCATGTGTAAGCATGTCAAGTGGGGTGTGGAGTGTGGTCAAAGTGTGAACCAGAAACAAGTCTTGTAATTTAAGGGAATTACAAGAATCCTCTGCAGAATGCAGCAGAGATCATAGTATTATTTTGCATGTTTATTATGTTGTTGTTGTCGTTGGAAGGTGTTGGTGTTGTTGTTGGTGGCTTGTTTTGTGGTTCTTTATCAGGAGAAAACAGTATGCAAAAGTTGGAAAGCTATGCACTCACTTTCAGAACTATGTAATATCAGTGTGGAAGGCAACGTCACGGACATGTCTAGATTTTCAGTGTGATTTTGTCCATTCTTCTCCCTTAATTGTGAATGATTATTAGTTGGGATGTGTGAGTAACAGTTCATTCATTGTCTATACTGTTCGTTAGAACACATATCACATGCTAAACTTTGTTTATTATTATGTATCGCTTTTCTCTTCATATATTAGAGATTAATAATAAGACGAAACACTTTTATATTTATTTTACACAGATTATTATAAGAGTAAAATAGTTGTAAATTTTTGTATTTAAGGTAAAAAATTTGGGTGTGAAAAAAATCATTTTTTCAAAAATTAATTACACTGGAAAATGGTATGAAAAGGTTTAGTTTCATTCTAAACATGGTTTCGACAACAGTGTGAGTTTATTTGGTGAGGATAAGACTAGGGTTTTACAAATAGGGGTTGCAAGTTCGAATTAAAAAAGAAAAACTTAATCATTTCATAACTTTAGATGGTTCAATTTGACTTTTTTTCTTCAAGATAATTTGAATTTTTTTTAACAAATTTAGTTTGATTTTCTTTTTCATACCTATGTGATTTATTTATTTTTTATAAAAATACTTAATTAATTTTTCTTATCAATCCATTCATTGAAAGGAAAACAGGAAAGTAAAAAGTGATGGATACAAGAAAACGAGTGGAAAGAAACTATTTTCATTGAATTTTTGTACCTTTAATTAAAATGTGAAGAAAATAATGAATTTCTTTTCAAAAAAATATTATTCATATTTTCATCTCTCTTCACGATATATATATATATATATATATATATATATATATATATATATATATATAAATGAGCAAATACATTTTTAATTTGCTTCATCATCCTTTTCTTTTCATCCATTTTTTTATCAATACCTCATATTTTATTTTATTTTCTTCCCTTAAAAGGCAAGAACGTTTCAATTGAAGTTATTTTCATAAAGTGATTTGTTTTAGCTTTTCAAAAAAATAGTTCAATTTGGTTTCTTTACACTTTTTTATTAATAAAACATGAGCTTATCAACTTACAAATTTTGTTAATTAATAATCTCTAGGTGTGCTTGGGAATTGTACAATAATACACTTCACCTTAAATTTCACACACACAAAATAATCCGTTGAAAATATGAACTTTCCTTATAATTATTGGGATCAAAATTAAGCTACATTTGACAAGACTAATCTTATATAATGAAAGATTAGTGTTATATATATTTTGGAAAGACAGCTTTTTGTGTTGATTATTTGTGCTAAGCATGATTAACTAAGTATACACGTCGGTTGAAAGTGTCAAATAAAAGCATTGTAAAGGTAAAGATATGGTAGGGTGTCTCTGTACTTGCAAGTAGTACTGTCACATTTGAAAAGAAGAATCTAACAACTTTCGTTAACGAAATTAGAAGACATAAAAGAAAACAAAAGAAGAAAATCACCGCACATAACATTATAACACAACAATAATCACAGAATAAGAAAGAAACAGAGTACATAGACAAATTTTCATCTTTCTCTGTCGTATGGTTAAATAAAAGAGCTGTCGGTGGAGAAAAGTCCAAAAAAAAAAGAGACCCATATGAAAAAATTATCACTTTAACAAAGAAAAAGAGATGTTTGGTTAGGGTGGACAATTCCTTTCTTTGTGATGCAGAAATTAATGTGTGTTATTTGCAGACATTCAAGTGGGTACTTTGGAGAGAGTTGAATTGAATGATTGTGAGTTACAATGACGTTTGTAATATAAACTTGGAAAGGTTGAACTTTTGGCTAGAAATGGCTGTTAATGGCTATGTATAACCAAAACCCAGCTGCTCTGAAAATGATAGAACACCATGCAATGCAATTGCAAGGTTCAGATGTTTCCCATATACCCAATGCCATTATCCCTACGCAATTCCCATCATCTTATTATTATTATTTTTAAGTCAAACTACCATTTTTTAATAATTCAATTATTTTTCTCTCATAATTTCACACTTTTCTTTCATCAAATGTATTTTTATCATCAATATTTAATAAATACAAACTTTATTTTATAATTAATAAGTTAGATTTGTAGAATTAAATTAAACTCAAATTTGTTGGAATTTTCACGTCAATAGAGATAAGGTCAATTTATAATATATAAGTGAAGTGCAAATCTCATCTTATAAATCAGTTTTGTGAGGTTTAGTTACACTTAAAAGTTCACTTCTAATAAAATTTACTTATTTTTATGATTTTAAAATTATTTAGATAATGTTTTTTTGGTTTATATAATTAATTTGGATCACTCATAAATATTTAATACCATACAATAGGTTTATGTTGAAAATTTACAATAATTTATATATATAAATTTGTTAAAATTATTGTGTCATATGTTATTAAATTATTTATCAATAGATTATATAATTGGATGTAAATTTTATCTTAACATACTTTTAAATAATTATTATAATTTAAAGTGTATTAGAATTTGAATTTAGAATAATGATGGGTGAATTAATTTTATATATTTTAATTTGTTGTTCTCAGTAATTTATGTATGATCTTTAACACCGAAAGACGTAAATTATATATCTAAATGTGTTTTAAACTCTTGTAAGAAAATGTTTCCATATAAAGAAATAAAATTTTGATAGCATATTGTGTAGTTTACATTGAGACATCAAACGATAAGCTATTTTATCTACCATAACCATAAACAAATAATTCATATGGATCAAACTTTTGCTTCATTCATGCTCTTTAATATTTAAAATGTAATAAGCATGGCAATTTCTTGTTACTTCAGGTTGATCAGGTTTGCATACACGTTACTTCTACATTCATTACGACTAACCGAAAAAGAAAAATAATTTTTTATTTATTATTTCTAAAAGTTATAAAAAATGTTTATGTATGCAGTCTTTTCTATGAATTTTCATAATATTATAATTAAACAATAAGAGTATTTTTATTTTTTATTTTTATGATAATAAATACTTCTCAAGAGTAGTTTCCTTGCATTTTTCAATTAATAAATTTGGTTATGCTTATAAAGGTAAAAAAGATTAAAAAAAACGTAAAAATAATAACACAATTTCACATTATTAATTATTATATATATGTCAATATTGATGTAGGTTTATTATTTTCGTAAGTGGTGCTTTTTGTGTTATGTTGTTATAAGAAAGAAGGTAAGAGGAGAAGATTTATTATTTCTTATTTTCAGGACAAAATTTGAAGCAAGCTTCAAGGTGGTCTTACCAAAGTTGCGTAAAACAACTTTAGGTTCAACTTAAAAAAGAAAAAAGAACATAACACATTTCGTTTTAATAAAATAAATCTAAATAAACATGTAATTGTTTAAAATATAAAATTTGAGCCTAATCTTTTGAATTTGCTATGCAGTAAAAATTACAAAAATAACATTTTAAAAATATTACGGACTTCAAAATAAAAATCGTGCCTCATACACATTATTTTTAATGTAACATAAAAATTAAAGTGAAGTCGTACACTTAAAAGACGTACGACTTCAAATTTAATAATTTTCAAATAGTATTAACCAATTTTATTATTTTTTAATCATACAGCAGTCGTGATTTTTCCTATTTTTTATTCTTTTACAATTTCTAAAATTAATATATTATATAATTATACATTTTTAAATTTTAAGATACTCATTTTAAAAATTTATAATTTTTTATAATATTTAATATCTCAATGTTTTAATAATTTGATTAAAATGAATCTTAAATTTTTTTAAGTTTTGTGTAAGTTTTTTTGTCTTGAGACATTTTTTAATAATTTAATTCACAAATTAAAATAAAACGTTCTAATTTTTTTTACTATTTTATTTTTCTTAATTTATATGTTAATATTTCTAATTTTAAATAAATGAATTATTAAATTCATTCATGGTATTTATATATATATATATATATATATATATATATATATATATATATATATATATATATATAAAAAGTAACATATCATTTTAGTAGAATAAAACTATCAAAAATAAAAAATTACATAAATGTTAACTTATCAGAAACTATAGACTACCGATAAACAAGATCCTACATTTGGAGAACGAAACTATATCTATGTTGTTGCTTCATTCTCACCCTCAAACTGAACGATTGGAAAGACGTCCTCCCTAAGCTCAAACCATTTAAGGTGATCATTGCAAAAGAGAAAACACAAACAACCAAACAAAGACAAAAGCAAGGGTGAGTTAATGATACAAAACATTTTCATAATACATCAAAAATATTAAACATTTGACTTAATGATACATATCTCACACCAAATCAACCAAACACTTTATGCATGATAACACTTTGCCTTGACTATTCGAATTAGTATGAATATCGAGCTATGACAGTTTGTGCACTTGTTGTGGTGAAACAGATGGCCCACCCTAAGTTACTACACAAGGTTAGTCCGTTATCACTCGCCTTAGGTTAAGGTAAAACTCCTAGATTAGGACCTCCTGCTATTCTCATAACATGCCTTACCCATTTCTATTTGAGAATGGCTAATCATTAGAATGTCAGGATGAACTCAAAGACTGAGCTTCCTATATTCATACTTACAATACTTGAAACCACCACTGAGAAGTTCTTCCTTGGAACTCTCTTCCATACCTTTTGAAACCATTGAGATCACTTCATATTCAT
The DNA here is from genome assembly GCA_027742785.1 of Vigna reflexopilosa. Taxonomy (NCBI): domain Eukaryota; kingdom Viridiplantae; phylum Streptophyta; class Magnoliopsida; order Fabales; family Fabaceae; genus Vigna; species Vigna reflexopilosa. Next base: position 27,449,255 of record CM050928.1, on the reverse strand, counting down.
ATAGTATACCAATAAATGAGACTATTAATCATACATTAAAGAAATATAAACACTCTCACAAGTCATTAGAAATCACACAATAACGCAATTTTATTTATGGCATCTTTATACTTACATTTAGGTAAGGAAAGCAGCTTGGAAACCGTCACCAACAGCTTTGAAAGGGTCCAACCCCCCCCCCCCCCACCCTCACCAACACAATAACGCAATTTTATTTATGGCATCTTAATTTTGAAAGTCTAAATACACTTGTTAACACCCTCCAACACCTCAGTTTCATCCCAGTCATCCTACTTTCAACTCCTAATACCTAAAACCTCCAAAATGGACTAGAAACTCAACTTATGAAGCTATTATCCCTTCCATGACAAATTTTACCGATTTTAGCACCTAGATAAGTTCTAATAGGTATAATAACAGACCTCTAACCTCCCAAAATAATTTATACACACTACTTCAAAATCTCACTATTCAAAATCCCCATTTTACACCAAAAACACTTGAAAACTTCAACTATAAATCCTCCCTTTGCTACATGACAGATTTCACTCACAACTACACTTCTAACAAGTCTCAAATTACCTCATGGCAACTCCTACACAAATGCTTCCTCACCTCAACCTCTCTTTCTTAAACTCACCTATAAAAACCTCACTTTTTAGCCTTAAAACTCAATAATATGACCATTTCTCACCCAAACACTTTGAATTTAGTTTCAAATACCAAAATAACTTCATCACACACAATCATAACACTATTATTCATCAAAGTCACACCATCCCAATATACACACATCATATTATCATTTATCCTTATTCAAAAACACATAATTCTCAAACAATCACACAATTTCATACAATTCATCTTATCATTCATAGAAATACTAAATTCAAGCTACAAACATAATTATAATAAAAAGTCTAACTTCCCTTACCTCATAAGAACTGTCTAACTCTACGAACGTTCCACCGGTTGCTTGATACACAAGAAAACTCTAGACGAACCTATGAAACACCAAATTGAAAATGGACAGCCTCCTTAGAACTTTAAATTATTCAAGAATGATTAGGAGAATTGTGACCACACATGCAATGACCATTCTTTCTTCTAAAAACAGATTAGGAATGAGAGAGGAAAAAGGAGTTGAAACTTACTTGCTCTACGATAGAAATTGATCGGCTAGAAATGTAGACCTCATCGTCGTGAACGATTAGGCACCTCCTGATCGTCAAAGAGATGACTCACAAGTCAGAACTTGAGAGAAGGTAGAGAACTCTAGAAAAGTAGTTTCTAGAGAGATGATATTTTTTAAAATAATAAAACTCATTTATAACAAAAATATTTATAAATAAACCATTTAATATTAAAATAACTGAGTCTCACTATTTTTTAACTATCATCACTTCTAAAATATCATTTTTATGGTGTTTTACAATATATATATATATATATATATATATATATATATATATATATTAATAATAAATGTAATAATCAAATTTAAAATATTAAATTTTATATTTTTAAAATTTTATTTAAAATTTTTTAATCAAATTTAAAATATTAAAATATATCTTAAGATATAAAAAATTATCAAAATGAATATCTTAAAATTAAAACATATATAATTATATAAAAATATTAAAAGTATTACAAATTTTGAATCCATTTAATCAAGTTATTTAAAATAAAAATAATATGTATATTAAAATTTTAGAAATTGTAAAAAAGTAAAAAAAAAAAGATAATGGAAAACTTATGAAGTCTTTTAGTACGATCAAATTTTATACGACTTCACTTTAATTTTTATGTTATCTCGCAAAAATTGGAGCACGATTTCTATTTTGAAATCGTTAGCCTGTACATGACTTATCCAAAATCTGTAATACTTTTTAAATCTGTCCATTTGTGTTATTTTTAGTCAAATATGCACCACTCATATAAAAGAACCACTGTATCAAATAAAGTGTTTTCTAGCTTATGAGATAATTATTATCTAATTCCTTCTTCATTGTATTTTCATTTTATGAATGTTTTAAAATCACATCCGAGATTAAATTGAGAAGATCCTGATTTAAAATTTAATAGTTCTATTGTATTCGAAATATTAATAATAAATAATATATGAATAATATTAAAAAAACATACTCATATATAATATCATAATTTTAAAACATTAAAATTAAAATAAAACATCATGTTATGGATTCTTAATATTTAAAATACTTGAAGTCTAAATTAATTAAATATTTATGTTCATACTTTATAAAATAATTGATGAAAACATAGAGGTAACTATGATTGTGCATTTGAATGTTTTTATTATGTTATTTTATTTTAATGTGTTAAATTTATATTAATTTAATTTTAGAAATATATATATATATATATATATATATATATATATTTAATGTGTAATTTATAAATTTGAATGAAAAAATAATATATTATAATTTTGATTATTAAGTAATTGAAGAAAAATAAGACAAAAACATTTTGAGAAGAATAAAAAGAAGACACATATTGAAGAAGAAGAATAATAAGACACATGTTAAAGATGGAGAAGAAGACACATGTTTTTATCAAACATCTACACAATTACATAGTATTTTATATTTTAAAATATAAGATAATTTGAAATCAAATGATAAAAATAATATTATTTGTTCTATGGTGGAACTGAATATTGCGTACCTGGAATCGAATTCAAGCGTGAATTCTTCATCTTCACGTATTAAATCTCGCTCTCTTCTTCATCTTTAACTTTTTGGATCTTCATCTTCAACCTCCATTCTTCTTCATTTCCAACACGCAAAAAGAAGAAACAACTCACAAAAACATTTACCTGAGTTGAAGTTATGGTATTTTACACAGGATAATGATACTTAGACAACATTTTTTTGACAACATTTGAACATCATCTACGTATTATTCTGTGATTGGTTCATGGTAATGTTTATTATCATTATTATTGATTGTGGAGTAATTTTGGACAAATCTCAAAATAACACATAGATGATGTTCAAATGTTGTCAAAAAAATGTTGTCTAAGTACGAGTATCCTTTTAAAAAAGTGAGGGTAAAGTTGAGTTTTTACATCAAATCAACTAAAATCTAGACAAATAAGCGAGATAAAGAAAAAGTGTAAATTCCGCACATCTTCATAAATTCGTCTTTGTTGATCCTTCCAAACAAACAACCATTATCTCATAAATTCATCTTTCTTAATCATCTTCAATAGTAAATCTCTCTAAAACGAACACAGCTTAAGTGTCCTAATGAAAAAGGTTGTACATATAATATTTTCCTTCTAAATTATATCTAATATTTCACTATCGAGCCAAGTTTTTCATTAACATAACAATTGATTTCCATCATTGATATGTATAATAATGGTTTAATAATATAAGACAATGCTTCCATAAGACCATATTTCTATATCAACTTTATATATAAGAATGTGAGGTTATGTTTTATGAATATTTCTGTCCATAAATACATTTATTGGAAATATATATTTTCAAGATCCTCTCTTATAATATTCATCAAGAATTGGGTTATTTTTATTCATAGATGTGGTAACTAAGTGTTTGTGTGCTTTATTCAAAAAAATGAAAGTCCAAATTTTATAGTGAAGAGTTTGTCCCATATAAAGTTCTTACGTAGGTAGGTCAATCTGAGCAAGATTTACAATAGTCCAATCATTTTACTGCCATTAACATGAGCCTTGTACTTTGTTATTTCAAGTCCATACATGATTATTTATGCAGTTGTATACTATGATCATTACCCACACAAATGTCAATGTTTCTGCTACATAATCATTGCATGAATGTGGAAAACTTGGCATAGTGAACAGGCTTATCACTTTTCTGTTCTCACGCCCTTTGCTTGATTTCAAAGAAGGGAAGTTTCTAAATTTGGAACTTTCCATTTCCAAATGGTAACATTAGCAAACTTTCTGATATGTTAATGCTAATTTCTAATCCATACTTATGATTTCATCTTCTCTGCTTTCAAAACACTTTTTGCACTTGGCTCACTATCATTGGCTGAACTAGTAAAACCCTTTTCTATGAGTCTTTTTGTCACTTGTAGCCCCCACAAGAACCTAAGAAGATACTGAGAAAATGTTATCATGTCATCAACCAATGGTCCAATGCTGCTTCACCAAGAAATACAACAAAACCTATGCCAATAAATGGTAATGAAAACAAAGCAAAACCATTCTTTAAATGGGATTTTAGACACTCAAACATACCTGCCCTTAAGGTTAAATCATAATGCTTGCTTCCAATAACATAGTTTACAAGTGCTTATAATAATATTGTACCTATCCATCAAAAATAGGCTCATCCATTTGGTAAGTGAATTCAGTGGACACCAAAATCACAGAAATGTAACTTTTTCTATGATAATTACTGTGATAGCAACCCCTTTATTTTTGAAGTATAAATGACAGATTATAAAGGGTTGCAAACAAATCTAAAAACAGAAAAAGAATGTAAAGCAGATGACACTCAAAGTGAAAGACAAACCCAAATCACATCCACACAAGTGAAAGCACATGGTATGGTAGTTAGTTGAAGAGTTCCCAATTGAACTTGGGAGGACCTGAACTATTGGCCATTGGGGGTGGTGGGGGAGGGGATGTGGATTGAACAGGGATTAATGGTGGGGCAAAATCAAACAATTCCCAATTTGTGGTAACTACAACTCCTGAGGTGGAATTCCTTGAGGGTTGATGTTGTTCTTCATGGTAAAGTTGTAGGAAATTTTCATTTGAGTTCCTTGGTTGTTTTTGTTGTTGCTGTTCCTGAATTGGTGCTAAGGCTAATCTGTTATGTCCATTTGAGTGCTTTTCTTGCTGCTCTAAAACTGGTCCCAGTTTTTGGCCATTTGAATGCTTCTGTTGATGCTGCACTGGTGCATGGTGTCCATTGCTACCAGGCAAGGAATTCTTAACCTTCAGCAAATCCAGAGTTTCAACATACTTTTGAACTCTTTTTACCTTCAAAATTAATGTTTCACTAACATTAGAACTAGAAGTGCTTAAACAGATGTAATTTGAGATACACTGATAAACAAAAATGAGTAAAATGCATTTCAGTATCTAGCATTACCTGAATTTTCCTCTTTAATTTCACATCCCCTTCAGCCATTATACCATCCAGTTTCAGCAATTGATTCATCAATAACTCAATCAGATTAAGCACATCTGTTTCTGCAAATCTTCCACCTTTGTTGATAATTGACTCAAATGCTGATACCTAACCAAATCCAATCACTGATCAGCTTCCAACTACACAGGCATTTGAATGTTTGAATATGAAAATAAAATAAAAAAATTGAAAACAATAATAAATGAATATCTTTAGCAACCACAACACATACCCTCCCTGCAAGCCTATCTACTTCCAAGCTGATTTCTGAGATTGATTTTGCAGCTTTCTCCATCTTAGCATTCTTCCTTCTCTCTAACAACCTCTTCTCTTGACTAATAGGGTCTTCAACTAGCACTATCTTGGATTTATCCTTCACCCCAACCATGTCAAGAAAGGCCTTTGAATCCCTTTCCTTGTCTTTGTAAAACAGCTTTTGGTCTTCATGGTGTAACCCAGTTATCCCTGATAGCATCTTCTTCAACTCCCCTGCAAAACCCAGAAATTAAACACACACCATGACCCATACAACCAAAAAGAAGGACAAAAGCAATACTAAAAGCAAATTCTGAGAGAACAAAAACAGTGTTTATATGTAACAAGTTTTGTCCCACAAGAAAAAGGTGAAGCAACCGACAGAGAGAGAACATAAAGGGAAATTAATAACATTAAAACTGAAAAAAGTGAAGAGTTACCAAATGTAGCTTGGGAACTAATGTTGACTTCATGGTAAATTGAACCATACTTGACCCTAACTCTAATGGAGGGAACAAGCACTGAGTTCCGATCCGACTCGGTGGTTCTCATCTGAACCAGCATTCCGCCTGGTCTCATCTCCCATTCCTTTGAACCAGACTCAACTCTGCCACCATCTGAACCTTCTTTCATGATGGAAGCAAGACCATTTGTCTTTTGGTTATTACTACTATAACTATTCTTCATCTTCATCATCTTCTCTCACTCTTTCACTTTCACCACTATGCAATAACGAGTGTGTGAGGAACAGAAGAAAAGAGATAGCTAGATCTCAGACAACTCAGATTCTCAAGCACCCATGACAGAAACCACACTGACTCAATTCACCAAACACCTGCAAAAACGAGTCTCAGAAATCTCTGACCATTCCAAAACAATAAGAGGCCTGGACTAATCAATGACTTATGAGGAAAATGAACACCAACCCCTTCAAAAGCTGAACCTTCCTGGAGTCAAAGTACAGATCTTTAAGCCGAAATGTGGCAGAAACTGTGAGTTTCAGAATTTTACAGCAAAATATTGAACAAGAAAAAGATGAAAAGCTAGAATAATCTGAAACTGTATTGTTTTTCTTATGAATGATGTTGAGGAGAAGATGTTGATGAATGATGAAAGTGAACAGAGTGAAGAATTGAAACAAAGAAAAGTTGATTCTCCTTGGTGTTCTGGAGAAATCGAAGCAAGAAAAATGGTGAAATGAAAACAGAAGAGAAAAGGAATATAAAAACGAGTGGCCAGCTAACTATGCTGACTCTTTGTGATATTCATATATACTCTGCATTTAATTATTTAATTAATTATTTAATTAAATTAATGTTGTTTTTAATAATTTCCACTAAAATATCAGTCATCAATTATTCTTTTGTTTGTGTTCCTACAAATAAAATTAAGCATTTCATCACCCATTGATCAAATTGTAATTTTATTTTTCCTTGTAGATCACTTTGACTTAGTCTTAGTCAGACTTAATTTCTTTTAAAACAACTGTTGATTATTTTTCTTTGAAGTCATCCACAAACATGTACTCGTGAATTTATAATGGAACAAATTTTTTTGGTAATAAAAATAAAAAATTTAGAATAATGGTATAATTAACATATTTTTACATTCATTTAACACATAAAACAAAAATAAAATAATCATAAAATATAAATGTTCATATTTTCTTAAAAATAGAAAAAATTAAAAACTAAATAAAAATAGTGTCAAATAAAAGTAAACAATGTATTTGTGTTAAAATATAATTTTTCAAAAATTAACTAGAACGTACAAACAACTTTACTTTATTATTCAACATATAAATTTTAATAATTAGGAGAATATATAAATATTTTAAATAAAACGGTTTTTAAGTTAAAATTTAAAGAGTTTATTTTATTTTAAAAGACTTTTTATAAAAAATAAGATTTAGTAAAAAATATTCATAAAAAAATTATTAGATATTGATAGATATTTTAAAAGATATTTTTAGACTGTATTATAGATATTATTGTAAATTAAAAGATATATTAGAATTACATATAATTATATATTATTATTAGATAAGAGGTTTAATTATTTTGGAGGTCTTTATTTATACAGATTTGTTTCAAATAGGTCCTCGTATTTTTATTTGTCTCAATTATGTCATTTTTATATAAAATTGAGTTAATTATAACATTGTCGTTAATTGTTGTGGATGGTGTTAAATTTGTTCTCGAGTGGCATACTTAACTAACAATTAATAAGCACGTGACACAATGAGGTTTCATTAGGTGGATTTATTTTAAGTAGGAATGGAAAACAATTTAGACGTGGTCGGCCTAAGAGTCGGCTACTCGGCCTAGTGGTCAGTCGGTCTGGTGGATGGTCGGCCTGGTGGTGCCAGGAGACCGTACGATACAGAAAGGATTCTTTAAAGCTTAAATAATGAGAACCGGTTTAATGTTTCGGTAGGCTTTTGAAGAATCTTTTACGTACCGTAAGGTCCCTTGGCACTACCAAGCCGAGTGACCGACCATTAGGCCGATCACCAAGCCGACCACCAACTTATTTAAAATTGTAAATAAAAAAAATTCACCTGAGGTGACCAAACTCTGCCACGTAATTAAAAGTTGCTTACTTAGCACACAAAATTTTTAACGTTGTCTAGTCCACTTAATGGCAAGATTAAGTCAATTATTCACAAAAAAAAGACTTAATTGAGATCAATTAAAATACGAGGACCTATTTAAGACGATTATGGATAAATAAGAACGTCTGAAATGATTAAACTTAGATAATAATAATAAAGGATGATATTTTTTTAGATATATTAAAATTATACATATATACACAAGACAAAACTTTGAAAGAAAATTTTAATAGACAAGTCAAAGAAGAAAGAAGTAAAGAATAAGAGGTATATAAAACATATATTAATATTTTCACGTGTTTCTTCTTTCTTTCTTCTTTTTTTGTTGTCTTATATGTGAACGAGTTTTGATGGTGTATTGATGTTGCATAAGAAATCTGGTATGGATAAGGGATTACGGTTGATATGTTTATGAGTGTGTGTATTAGTAAGAGGTGAAATCTTGAGTTCTTGATAACTTTATGTGGTGATACAGTCGATGAACTTTGTCCGTAAGTCGTTCCGAGAGAACAGTAAAGAGTGAACTTCTTCCATAAGACCTTTGGTGAATATTGAAAAATTCTAACTATGGATGATAAGATAGCTATATCTAGTTCTACTTCATAATATATAAACCAAAATCTTTATGTGAGTGATAACACATGTATTTGTATAATGTGTTTTTCGAGTTTATAATTTTTTTTAATTTATGTTATTTTTTATATTAATCAGTTGTGAATTGTGATTATAAAATTAGTTATTTGTGTGTTAGTTGACCAATTTCATTTAATGGTATCTACAATATTTTTTTATAATAAAACATGTAATAATAGGTATGTTTAGAAAGATGCATGAAATTATACTTTAATTTTAAGTTTTTTATTTTCAATAAAATATGTCTGTAATTGAAATTTTCAATAAAGTAAAAATACAATTTTATTTTAATTATTGTTAATTATAGATTTTATGAACGAAAAATTGGAATGTTTCATCCAATTTATATTTTTTTCATCATTAGTTTTTATAACAATTATTTTAAAATTCATTACTAACACTAATAACAAAATATAACTCAATGTTTTTTTTTAAATAATGTTTGTACGTTTTCAAGTTTAATTAGACTACGTAACCATGTGGAAAATGTCAATTTTATATATATATTTTTTAATTTTAATTAGAAAAAATTAAACAGACCATTAAAGTAATATTTATATATATATATATATATATATATATTAAATGAAATGTAAAAGAAAAAAAATAGTGTACGGAAAGAAAGAGAAAGAGACAAGGAAAGCCGGCAAAGTAATTTTCCTTTCATAAATTAATGGTTAAGAAAACGAGACAAGGAGAAGAGAAATCTATGATTTTTAAAGTTTTTGTGCATTTAGGTCCATGGTAAAGATGTTGCGTCCCTTGTTTCCTAGATGACATGTGTCATATAGGGGTATTTGGGGAATTTAGGAATAGACCAATCATTTGTATTTCACCAACGAAGCGAAGTGTAAAGGTGGGTAGCCTTTGTAATTTTAATTTGACATGGAGTTGTTCAAAACAAATACTCAGTATTTACCCGCCATTGGTTAGCACGTGACTTTTAAATATTATAAATTTTAAATATTTAATGTTGGAAATTAATTTATTTTTTAACACTTTGATTAAATTTATTTATTTTTTAATAACTAAATTAATAGCTTTTTACATATTTAATGAGCAAATTGATTATTTTTTTTTTCATTTTTTAGCACTTTAGTGAAAGTGAAGAACTAAGAAAAATAATAATTCTAGAGCCTTATTTGATTACTTGCTTTTGTAATTCGTTTTGTTAAAATTTACTATTTAAGAATCAAAACTTTGCTTTTATCCAATTAAATAGTAAAGCACATTCCTACTTTTTTATGTCTTTAAAGTACAATAGGATTAAGTTAACCACTACAACACTCTTTAAATATCTTTGAAAAAAATATGTTTATATTTAGTTTTCAATTAACCACTACAACATTGTTTAAGTTTCTTACATAATTATTTTAGAAGAATTATATTTTGTTAAAAATAATGTATTTAATATAAATTAATTTTTTAAAGTTTGTAACCATAGCAAAGGATTTCATTTTGATTTCAACACTATTTTTTTTTTATCAAATAACAACTATAACATTGATGTTGTACCAAATACTATGGTGAATGACAAAGTTGATCTGTAACCATTTGTTAACAGATTTAGAGCAAGTGATGGTTGAAGGAGTTTATGACAAGAAAATCTAATATTTGTTTTTTATGGAACACACGGTAATATAGAGGATAAAAAAAGTTTTTATTTACAAACTTTATTTTTCTTAAAAGTATTTTCCAAGTGAATATTTATTCATCTTCATGAAACAAACATATTTTCAATTTTATTCTACATTTTCTCTTAAAACCAAAAAGAGAAATGTTCAAATTATAAAGACCTGTTATCTTTTTACTAAAATTTGTTTGAGTCATTGTTTATATTCTAAATTGATGATAATTTCTTACTCTAATATGAATTTCAAATTTCTTTTGAACTTATTCCATACGTGAAACTTGTATAGTTAAATTCACTTAATTATATGGAAATTAGTGAATTTAATGTTTGAAAAAAATATATAAATATAGATTAGTCAATTACATGTAACATTTTATTTCATATACACTTTAAAATCAAGGTTTTTGTCTGTTCCACCAATAAGAGAGGTTAAAGGTTCCTGAATACTAAAATTGTTGGAGGTAATAAATATTATCATTAATGCATGGTCAACTAATTTACATGGATCTATATTTATAGTTTTATTGATGAGATTTTGTTGAAAACTAACTTGATCTAAAGGCTTAATGTAACGTTCCAAAAATATAACATAATAGTATATATATATATATATAGAGGAGTCATCATATAATAATATAATAATATTGTAGGACAATTACTCGAAATAAAATAAAGTTTATATTTATTCTAAAATAATCATAAAATTAAAACTTTACAAAATATAATTGATTCCGACACAAAACATATAAACAAACCGAACGGTCATATAACATCCTGTATAAACCGAACGGTCTTAAACTAAGAAGTTTGAGGCTCGTCGCTCAACACCTACTTCAGAGTGCACTCATTACCTTCTGCTCACATCCACATAATGATCATCGCAATGAAGAAGACAACCGAACGGACTGCATAATAAAAGACAAGAAAAGTAGGATAAGCTAATGTAATTTAATTAATCATACAAATTAAACAATTACATAAACATACATTTCAACCGAACATTTCTAACATACAATCACCAACATACATTTCAGATAATGACCGAACATATAATACATGCAATGACCGACCACTTGACCTGACCATCCAGATTGTATGAATGTGTAGCTTGAGGTCGTTCTTGCACCCGAGTGGTGTAGTAACTGGAAACCCCTCAGCTGCCACCTGAGGTTAGTCCGTTATACCTCACCCATAATACCCTATGGGCTAGGACCTCCTGCTATTCTCACACTATGACTTACCCATCTCTACTTGAGAATTGGTAATCATTAGAATCTCAAGATGAACTCCATGAATTTTGTTGTCCATATTCATACTTTACCAATTCAATAACCATTCACCGAGACATTCCTCCTTGGAATCCTCTTCCGTACCAACTTGAAATATAATACCTTATCACATACTCAACAAACTCATGTAAGTAATCATAATAAATTCTCAAACAGTAATAATATTCACATTCAATGCCGAACACCCTATGAAAGTTAAAGACCGGACAATTTTCTCATTACCCAAAGGATAGGACCGAATGGTCCATAACATATAGGACGAAAGAATTGACCAAATACTATTTTAAGACCGATCACTAGAAGAGAGACCAAATACTACCACTAGACCATATCCTAAGTTTAGATCGAACACTTATGGCTTTGACCGAACACCTATAACTTAGGCTGAACATTTATAGTTTAAACCAAACATTTATAACTTGGGCTGAACACTTATAATATAACCAACTGTTCATCAACAGGTAGAACTCATAAGAGACTGAACACATTTAATACTGAATACTAAGAAGAGACTGAGTGCTAGTACAAGACCGAGCACTACTAAGAAACCAATTGCTAGTACGAGACCGAGCACTATTGAGAAACTGAGTGCTAGTACGAGACCGAGCACTACTAAGGAACCGAGTACTATTACGAGACCGAGCACTACTAAGAAACCGAGTGCTAATACGAGACCGAACGCTATATTCAATTAGACATAATACAAGAGCGATCAGTCCTTAACTGAAAAAATCTACAGAGGTAGAGCTCCGCTAAAACCGAACACACTTAAAAAGGTCGAACAGTCATCAATGACTCTCGGCGACCTGCATAATTCTGCAGAATACTGCAAAATTAGGATAAACCCCTATTCTTACCAATTCACACCATTCTTACTGAATTCTAATTTCCACACTTCTATCATACTCTCTTCCCTGACCAAATTCATTTATCAACATCACAACATACCATCAATTTAAACATGCAACCATCCACAAATTTATTTTATACACAGAAAATCATAATTAAATTACTAGCTTCCCTTACCTCGAATAAACCATACAATTTCTACACTTCCACAGTCTTGCCTAACCCGCAAGTAACTTCTAAGGTAGCCTACAATTTCTAATCGGTGAAAAGGAACTAACCAGAGGATCAAAGATAGAAAACAGGTTTAGAGGGGTAGTAGATGAACACATGCAACTTTAAACCTCGACCTCGAAAGGCCTCATCTCGGCCTCGAAAGGCCTCATCTCGGCCTCGAACGACCTCCACCTCTCGGCCTCGAAGGGCCTCATCTTGGCCATCCAGCCTCGGTCTCTTAGCCAAATTTGGCACCTCCTTTAAACCTCGGCCTCTAAGGGCCTCAACCTCTCGCCCTCCAAGGGCCTCATCTCGGCCATTCGGCCTCTACTTCTCGACCTCGAATGGCCTACCCGTTCGGCCATTTCTTGGCCTAACCTTCTCGGCCTCCAAAGGCCTCAACCATCTCGGCCTCGAATGGCCACAACTGTTTGGCCACTCCTTGGCCCTAACCGTCTGACCACTCCTTTTCCTCTACCTCTCGGCCTCCTAAGGCCTCAGGCTCTCGGCCATAGCTTGGCCTCAACTGTTCGGCCATCCATGGGCCTTAACTTCTTGGCCACCATGGCCCTAACCATTCGGCCTTTAAAGGGTTCAGCTTCTTGGCCTCCGAAGGCCCCCACCGTTCAACCTTTCCTTGGCCTCAACCTTAGCCAAATTTGGCATCCGCATTCAACCTTGGTCATCCGGCCTCAAGCTCTTAGCCAAAATTTGGCATCTTCATTCAACCTCGGTCATCCGACCTCAAGCTCTTAGCCAAAGTTTTCATCTTCACTCAACCACGGTCATTCGGCCAAACAACCTTAATTATACGAACGTCCGTCCTCAACAGCTTGGTCGTCCACAGCCTCGCAACCTCTCAACTGAATTTGGCGTCAAAAAATTCACCTCACTTCACCTTTTTTGCTCGCTCATTCGGCATCGACCACCCAGCCTCACATGTCTGGTCATAACCTGATCTCTCGGATATTCATTCGACCGATTGGACCCCACCATTTGGCCTCTAAGCCTCGACTATTCGGCCTCAACCGTTCTGCCTGAGCTTGGCCTTAACTTCTCGACCTCCTATGGACTCAATTGTTTAGCCAAAATCGGCATCAACCATTCGGCCTTACAATTGCCTTAACCGTTCGACCTTACATTGGCCTCACCTTCTCGGCTATACCCTTCAGCCAGACCTTGGCCTCCACTGTTGGGCCTTCCACGACCTTGTACTTAAACAAATTTGTCACCTACTATTCGGCCGTTCAGGCTCCAACTACTCAGCTATCCAGCTCCGGCCACGCGGCCTCCATCATTCGGCCTATAGCTCTCGGCCATCCATTAGCCTCAAGCCCTCGGCCTCCCGTGACCTCAAGCTTTTCGGCCTCTAAAAGGCCTCAACCGATCGACCATATTTCGGCCTCAAAACCTCGGCAATTCAGCCTCAGCCTATTAGCCAAATTTGGCATCTCCGTTGAACCTCGGCCATCTGGCCTCGGCACTCGGCCTCCAAAGGCCTCAGCACTCGACCTCCAAGCAGAGGCGACTTAGAGACGAAAGCGAACCAGAGAACCTGTCCTTTCCAGGAGGGCCATCTACAAAACCCTTCGCATCATTAAAATCATGTTCGGGCTAGGGGGACAATGTACCATACGGTCCCCCACACAGAACCAGAACATCAAAGCCATTTCAGCCTGGCCGATCGTCTGAGCTGACCATCAGGCCAACCAACCATCAGCCGTATGGTACCTAGGGTGCTGAACTGTCTTCTGCATACAATCATGTTGGCCGTCCAGGACGACCACCTTGGCCGACCAACGGAACCAACCAACCATCAGGCCAACCAGTTTGGCTGAGCACATTGGTTTGGTTACTAACGATAATAGCTCATTAAAAGCCCCAATGGAGATTAAGGTATGATTGGGCCACAATCAGGTCCACAAAAGGTAAAAGCTCATTACAACTAGTATAAATAAAGGTTTCAGGTATGATTTCTTGGAGAGGTTGTATAATACATGCTCTACTTGCTATAATAATCATTCGGTTACTTTACTGACTTGAGCGTCAGAGTGCCTTTGACAGGTGACCGCCTGCCCGGTGTGGAGAACGAGGAGGGAGAACGAACACTACAACTGGGATACGAAGAAAAGGAGAAAGTCCGTTCGGTCTTCGCCAGCACGTCTAATCCTCAACAAACAGGTAATTGTCCGGTCTTCAACGTCCGTCCGGTCTTCTACAACTTGGAGCACTTGGAGTATTTACATGGTCCGTCCAGTCTTCAACGTTTGTCTGGTCATCAAAGTCCACCCTATCTTCGGCACAACATGAAGTGTTTTGAGTGTAGGACGTCTCCAAACCTTATAACCTTATATCCGAAACATTCACAATTTTATGTAATTGAGTTTTATAGGTAAAAGCATTCATATTTATCACATACTGATTTTCAACCACTCTGTGAATTAAGTTGAAAACAAGTTTTAAGTTAACTTTCAAATTTTATAAACAAAGGAATCCATGAACATACCCATTAAATTTAAAATAATAATAATAATAATAATAAGGTATACTAGTTTGAATATTATGTAATGGTAGAAGGAACCTATGATTGGAGGTAGAATTGCCTAATGTGGCTTTAGGATTTGTTGCCCTCTATAGTCTATATGCATAACCTAAGATTATGATGATATCGTATAAAGCCTGAATTAAGCTGTTTTCTATAGCCATGGCCATTAAGCACGTTTGCACTATGGTGGAATTTTTTAATCAACCCTTCTTAAATAATAATATAAAAAACTTTCTCTTTTCTTCTTTTTATTATTCTAGTGTCAACGTGTAGGTTTATTATTAAATTTCTCTATTAGAGAGATATGAAAATATATATTTTTTTAAACAAGGTGATAGAGGAGAGGATTTTTCTTATCTTAAGTTTGAAATTGGTGCAAGATTGATGAGTACTTTACAGGCCAATAATCAATTTGAGTAAGAAAAAAAAAAGTAAGGGACTATCTTTAATAACAATAAATTTGCTTATGATGTAAGCTAGAAGATTATGTTAAATAATAAAAAAGTAAATACAAATTCAATTTTAGCATTGAATCTTCAACATTGTTATAGTTGTTGCATCCACATGATTTATTTTGTACTGATACACCAAAACTTTTTTATGTAAACTATTTACGGCTTTTTCATTGGTCAATTTTAATTATTCTATATAAAATGCTGGAGGAATATATGAGAATTTTTTTTGAAATTCGAAAAACATAATATATTTCACAATAACGAAGTCAACAAGGCTATTAGCAATGGAAAGATAATTAACATACTTCGTGTAGGATACTAATTAGAGGAATTAAGTTTGGTAGAGACTAAAATTGAATTTACTATTTCATTAGAGGAGAGAGTTGAGACAATCATATTAGGATAAAAAAAAAGGTTAAATAGTAGGAATACAATATATTTATATTTATAATAATTTTATGTAATGTGATATCATATTTATGTTTGTATTATTTTACTTAAACTATACATTATAAAACGGCATGACGAAATAATTATAAGAATAACTTTAAAATGATCACTTCTCGATTTTTTTTTCATTTTTATTATATACTTTAGCTGTTAGATTAAAATAAAATAAAAAGTTATGCTGGAAAATCATGAATATTACTCTTAACTTGGTCTCTCCTCGTTATAAAATATACTTTAATTGTAGTTGTATTTATTTAATCATACAATTTAGCTGTCTATGCTATTAAGACTGATATAATTTATCCGTGAGTTACTCACATAATTTGAAATATAGTTACTTGGTCTAATGGAGATACAAGTTCAAATTAAAATTTTAATTAGATATAAAGAATATTCTTTATTAATATTAATTAGATCATATTATTAATATCCTATCCATTCAAGCAAAATTGATAACTAACATTAATATTAATAATATAATCATTCTTACATGTTCCAACACACATAATATGATCTAAAAAAATATTAAGTTTCTTTATTCTGATCAGCCAAAATCTGTTTTTATTAAAACAATTCATATATCATCATTAATCTCAACAATAAAATTATACATATCATCTTATTATTATTATTATTAATTACATTGTTATTATATATTTGAAATAATGAGAATATAAGTGCACAACTATTATTCTTATAAGAAATACTGGATTTTGTTACATGTATGCCAATTCATAATATTATGATAAAATCAATAAATATTATTGAATTTACTTTATTACTCTATTCATTAAATATATGTTTTTAAAAAATTAAATGTAATAAAATAAAATACAGAAACAACGGATGATAAATTTATTCAAACTCCGTTCATTTCTATATAGGAATCCACTCTCAGATGAATAATTGGATATTTTTTCATTAAATATAAACGCATGACATATAATACATATTCGTTTTATCTTCTTTTTAAAGTGTTCTTATTAATTTATCTTAATTTTTTAAATTCTGTAACTTATTGATATATATTTTTAATTATTTGATTTTTATTTAATTATTACTTTATATTCTGATTTTATATTTATGCGATTTAAATAGTTAACACTATTATGTTTTTTTATTATGAATTTTATTTTGTTTTAAAAAAATTAATTTTATGTGGCAAGGAGTTAATTAACTTGCAACACAACACTATCTTTGAGAAACTGGATTCCTACTCAAAGTGTGCACAAAAGCATAGGCGAGCCAACCCTTCTTGTTATCAATGTCGGAAATGGTGATTCCAATGGCATCATGAGTAACGTGTAAGAACATTCCCTTCAGACACTGTTTTCATTTCTTCAACCATGTAACAATGAACACACGATTTTTAATCAGGAATTAATGTAACTGTTCAACAACAGAGTACTCCATTACAAATATCAATCAAACCTTTGATTTCATTTGTGTCTACAAAACAATTTTGTTGTGTTTTCGCAGATTAACATGTTGTAATATATGTGGTTGAATAATCATGTCTCTGAAGTACGTGATCAGGGTTTGATCAAAGTGCATGGGTATGAAAATAACACCTTTTGTATCTCTCAAACATGTACTTGCTCAAGGATCTGATCTCATCTCTATCAATAAAGAAGAACTGTTTGGTTTTTTCAAAAAAGAAATATTCACTCGATACATGTTATAAAATGAAATTTGAGACTAATTATATATAAACTATTCACATTACTCTTTATCCAAAATCTTTAATAAATATTTAATTTTATACAATTTTTTACTTTTTCATTTTTAAAAATAAAAAGGTAAAACATTATATTAAATTACATCATATAAAAATTTTATACTAGTTAGAGTGTCTAACTGCTATAGTAAAAGTTTTTCAAAATTACATTCTTATCATGAAATTACTTTTATACATATTAAAAGTTCAACAGGTTTAGAAAAAAATAATTTTCTATACCTGTTTTAAGTACAACCGATATAAAACTTTTATTATTTATTATCATTTTGTCATTTTTTATAGTTGTCTTTGATAATCTAAGTATAAAAAAACTTCTTTAATTTACGATGTTGTTATCACGTCACTTTTTATATCTAATAGATTTCAACAAGTATAAAAAGACACTATAAAAAACATATTTTTTACACTAATATAAAATTTAGACTTCCATTCGAACTATTATCAGGAATATCTTCAGAAAATGTCAGCCTCTCAGAATAAAATCTAAATAATACTAGAGACCAATCTTTAAACTCTCAAGGGGTACTTCAGCTTCACCTATAAACACATGAAAACACAAGTTGTTTGTAAAATACAATGTCTTCAGTTAAAGTCAGCAAAATAGTTGATCTCAGGGAAGTACCAGATCTGCATAACTTTGAATTCTTTTTTCTTTTTTTTCCCATTGAATGTGTTGTGTATAGTATTTTCTTTTTTCCTGTTTTATTTTCTTCTTAATTTAGTGAAGCCTAGTATGACATATATTGATATTTGACTACTCACTTCACATGTTTTCCCCTTAGTAGTGGCAGTGGCACATGGCTGCCCCATTGGTTTTTTGCACATTTGACCACACATGGACCACTTGGCATCTGCTTCAAGGTAAGTCAGCCAAGCATTGTGTCCCAATCACCAATGAAGTTCAATTAAAGAAAGAAAAGTCCTTTAACAGCAAATGGGGAAGGAGGGCATATGCTGCACATACATGATCACCTAAAAATAGGATCTTTCTCTAGGGCAAAACCTTCAATTATAAAAATGTACAAGATTTCTTAACAAGAAATATGCATTTTCAACATTCACCTTTCATCCATTGCAAACAATTCTGCTCCCTTTGGGAAACTCATATGCCAATATAAACGAAGAGAATTGATTTTTTCACAGTCCTAATTTTTTTATATTTATTTGACATTATTTTTTTTTTACTTACTTCTTTTTTGAAAAAATACAAAATTTTATACCTTTATAACCATTTTAGAGTTATATTTTGTGTCAAATAAATATAAATGTGTCATAATATCATTGCTCATAAATAAAAAACTCAAATAAAATGTTGGATCACTTTGTTAACACTCTCACAAGGAAAAATAAAATTAATTAATTTGATAAAATGAATCAAATTTTTCCTCCAAGTTGAAATCACTTCTACATATCAACTTAAAATAGAAAAAAAAAATTCTTGCAAATAGTAAAAAGTCTTATAAGATTAACTAAAGATCTTAAAAAGTTAGTTTTAAGAATTCAATAATACTGAATCTAAGTCTATTGAATCAAATAAAATAAAAAAATATTAATATTAATTAATGTAAATATATTTTGTAAGTTAAACTTATATTTTTTTACTAATATCCTTTAAGTTAGAAAGTAGTCTAAAATTTTGGTTAAAAGTGTTTAGTTTTAGTATGTGTTGGGATGCAATAAAGTCAAAGGAAGTTCTTGAATATGTCTTAAATCTTGAAGAAAGATTGAATTCTACTGGGTGAGTGACTGTGACCTGAGGAGTGTCCCAAGAAATGACAATAATGAGCTATATGCCATATATGGTTTTGGGACTTTGGGTTATCTGTATGAGTAAATGTGAAAGGGTATTCACAAACTTAGCATTATTTAATCATCTCTGCTGTGATCTGTTATGCTTCAATGAGGTTTTGAATGGCGCAATTCTGCACTTCAAGGTAGCAGTCACACTTGTTTGCATTGTTCTTGAAAAAGAATATTATAATAATATGGTTATATGAATTATTGCCCAGAAAAATACTTATTAAACTGAATTTATGTTAATGTTATTAAAAAAATGTTATTAGAAGTTTCACGTCGATTATATTGATAATGTTTAACTGTATATTTTGTGTGTATTTGAAAGATAAATAACAGATTTTGTATATGATAAGAAGGTGTTACAGAAGTTATTTAAGTCATAATATATAATTCATAAACAATTTTACATCAATTAGTAAGTTACAGTCTATAATTAGTATTAGATACACAACATACTCACATAAGAATAAGAAAAATAAATATTTTCAAAACTAGTTGACTCAGCATCATGATTTAAATTTAGCATCCCCAAATATTTTCTTTACATAAGACTAACTATTTCTTGAAAATAATCTCCTTCATAGTTATAAAATCATATTACTGTTAATCATACACAACAAAATTAAAGTCTTGCATTTTTGTGCGGATAACATGAATTGACCTCATTGCCTGAATACTTTTATATTATGTTCAATATTGAGGTAATTTTTATGTTAATAAATTAGCAATGGATGAATGGATAACCTAAAATATTATATATATATATATATATATATATATATATATATATATAATATGATAATATTTAAATTTTAACTTATTAATCAAACAATTTAAAAAAAATGTTTATCTGAAATTAAAAGTTTATTGTAAAAAATAAGAAAAAGAATGAATAATGTTTCATTAACAACTTTGCTTGAAATTAAAAAAAAACAAGAGTAATTTAAAACACATTTATTTAAATGTAGAAGCCATGTTTTAAAACATGATTTTATTTTATGTAATTTTTAAAAAAATTATTAATTCATAAAATTTGAAAAAACAAATGCACCTCCTTAATTAATAAAACTAACTATCCTTGAATGTTCTTCAAACAAACAATTCTTCTCAAACTGATATAAACATAATCCATGTCATTGTTGAACAAAAACATTTAGGAAAAATCATGTCTGTTTTTCTTATTAAATTTATATAAACAGTATGAAATCTCTAATTTTTACAGTACTAAACTTGAAGTTAAAATTCAAAATATCTCATATCTTAGTTGACTAAAAAATATCATTTATTTATCAAAGTTTGTCTCACACAACAAAATAGGATATATTCTTAATAATATACAATGGTTAAGGTGGTTCTGATAAAGTTACATACCTCCTACTCCTAAGTTGTTAAATAGTTATTCATTCTTAAATAGAGAAAAGAATTTGGCATAAAAAGGCGTGTTAGTCATAATTGTTTGTAGCAGCATCATCTGCATCACTCATCTTATAACTTATTTCTACTTCAGAGTTTGTGGTCAACTTCCTTATGGTTGTTTCATGCAAGTTTTCAATTGTAACCTATACCTGTTGTTATGTGACATTAAATTATTTTTAATGTTGGGAGTGTTTGTTGCACCAACCCTTTTCATAAAGAATACTATTATTACAACAAAACTCACTGTATGAGATTGAACTCGAAGGAAGATAATAAATAAGAACTAGTTTCTTGACCATAAGGTTTTTTTTTTATATAAATAAGTTTAATATTTGTAAGTTTGTTTAGTCGACCATCGATCGTGGTCATCTTGTAAGTCTAGCTAGTCTGACAAGATTAGTCATCTTATTCATCATCTTGTAAGTTCGACCAATTTAGTCAGTTCGGTTTAGACAATCCTGTCAGTTCAGTCTATTTTGGACATACAACAAGCTTGTCTATCTCGTCAGTTCGTCCATCCCAATCATCCTAACAAGCCCGATCATTACGTTAATTTTTTCATTTTGTTCAACCTGACCATTCCGTTAGCCTAGCTAGAAAATTCATTTTGGCCACTCCATTAGCCTATCCATCCTAGTCATCACGTCCATCTTGGTCAGCCCGTCAATCTAGTTCGTCCAAGCAATCCCATCAGCTTGGCCCTTGAACATCCTGACAGTCTTGTTAGCTCGATCAATCTCGGTCATCACGTCAGCTTGTCCATCTCAACCATCATGTCAACTTGTCTTTCTCGAGAATTACATTAGCTTGTTCATCTCGGTCTGCCCGGTACATCCCATGCTTGTCCAGCCCAGTCCATCCTGTCCATTTCAGCAAGTTTAACATCTCAGTCCATTCAGACCATTTCATCAGCCTAACCATCTCGTCTATCACACTTAATCAAACATCAAAACAAAAGTGACTAATATTTTCATTCGATTCATATAATCATTTTCAATCAAAATGCAAAAAACACTTGCTATTGAGGATTTCAGGTCATAAAGAAGCTTCAGAATTGCTTGAATTTTGCAATTTTATGAACATGGTCATTAGAGAGCCAAGGCCAATTCACGTATTGTACATTCATAATATCCTCTACTCAGATAATTTGGACATACACCTATACGGGTGTAGAAAGAAAGTATGAAGGTGGTAAAAGATATGTCCTCTTTTAAATTGCTTTTATTTTATTTTGGACCAATTCAAGGTCCATTTATATGTTGGATGTACTCTACATTTCTCTCAATTCTTTGAATTTTCTTCTCTTCAAAGTTCTTTTGAATTCATCTACATCTTTCATTTTCTTTTCAGTTTCCAGAAATCTTTCTAAAACTTCTGTAAAAGAAAAACTATGAAAAATGTTGCAATGCGAAGAGTAACAAGGGTGATCTCAATAGCCATAAAAATTCAAAATTCAGACAAGAAAAAAAGTTTCAATACAATTTAGATTTTTTTTAATTTTACTGAATCCGCAATTTTTATCTTCCTTTTTAAGATGAAGAAATTTTATAAATTTATTTATGGAGTGTAGAGTAAAACTAGATGAGGCATCAAATTGACATGGCTAACCAGAATCTCAGATCATCATGGTAACTGCTGCAATAAGACCATCTTCTATACATATATAAAGAATACAATTCAAGACCAAAACCTGTTTGACGAATTTTCCATAAACTCCTTCTAAGAAAAACACAAAAATTACATAATTCTTTCATAAACTACATTAATAAACAAGTATAAAGACTAATAGTAATTTTCAAATTTGAGATGCCTCCATCGATTCAAATTAGAATCAATGCACCCACTTTTTCAAAATTTATAGAAAATGTTTATCATTGTCCAAAAGCTGCTACTGACTGATCTTAAATCGTCATCCCAATGCTTGCAAATCAGTCTGACCCTTCACATATTCCACTTAATTCTTCAATTTCCTAATTTTCCCCCCTTAATTTAACCAAGAAAGTCTTGATTTTGAGCTGTTAAATCCTATGCCACAGATTTCAATCTTCAACAGATACTCTTGCATTGCCTTATATAATCAGATGGCTACACCACTCTACCTGCGTCATAAATAGTTCATACAATGGCATTGCATGGTTCAATTTTCATAACCATGGTAAAACACAAATTGACGTAAGCATTCAAAACCTTTCAGCACTAAAGATTGTCAAAAAAGTATGAAGTGGCAACAGAATAAATGTTCAATTTTCTGTTGTAATTATTGAATTGTATTATGGTTGTCTTTTGTTGTCTTTGATAAACAGCAGGTTGTGCTTGTTAACAGCAAAATATCAATAATAAAAGAGACACAGAAAAATAAAAGACTTGATTATTAAAAGATGAAGTGTAAAGTCTTCTAAGATTCTTCAAACATACCAATGCTATTACCTCTAAATTTGTTTGCCACAGCTGCAATCCAGGCCTTGTCTTTATTGCTAAATGCATACCTTGTAGTTGAGGCCAGAAGAATGAATCCACCAGGTTTTTGAAAGCCAACATCATTCTCATTAGAAACATGTAAGACTGGTTGGATCAAAAGACAGCGAGTCCCCATAGGTACCAGATCCTGAAATTCAGAATCTGAAACATTCATCAAACTTTCAGATTTCTGAACAAAAATACAAAACCATACAATGTTCATCCGACCAGAGGCAGCATCACTGTTTGTTCAGGCTTCTTGATCATAATTTTCCAGACCCATCTGTATTTGGATTTAGTCTTTGGTAAAAAGATTTTATTTCAACCATACATCTTAGTTTGAAATTTTAATGGGGGCATCTATTCTAGTTTTGGACAACTCAAAATAATCAACTGAATGTGCAGATGCTTTTCTATCTCCTAGAAGATTTAACCTGAAAAACAAGCTGCTTCAATATGCTTACTGAACCAAAACTATAAAAGAATTTGAATACCTGCGTCTTGGGGAAAATATAGGGTGTCTTTCAAATCATAGAGGCCAGCTTTTTCAATTTTTTTCTTAAACCAATCCGAAAGAATTTCTTTTGATGTATCATCTGGTATGTTCCAGTATCCCCTTGCACATATTTCTCTTTGAATTAAAATTAGCTGAACAGATTGAGATAGTGAAGAAATAAGGTATAAGAAGAAGAATTGTAACACTGAATTGAACTGATGAATGAAAAGAGAACACGGTATCAATATTTTACATGATAACTTCTAAGCTCTAACTACAATATAAAAATCTATCTGTACAGATTGGATAACTTCTAACAAATCTAACCAATCCTAATAACCACTGTCTGCTAAATAGGCTGAGTAATGATGCACAATACATATACTCTAGCAGAAATGGCAATCAATTTACACATTGGTTACTTGACAGTTTTACCTTTTGAACAAGTAATTTCAAATTTTCACCTCAAAATATATAATTCAAATCAACACAACAAATGTAATTGTATGGTCACAACTATCAACATCATTGTCCCTTTAGGCCTTTTCTTTTTGTTTTCATTTTGGGGCAAACCTACCATATTTTGGTTTCTCATTTACAATAAAAGTTTAGGAGGAGGGAAGATTGTGGCATTCCAAGTACCATATTTCTTCATTAGCTTAAAATGGTACTTATAGGTAACCTACAAATGAAGAACCCCAGCAGCAATCAACCTTCCATTTTTTTTCTTGATTGCCATTCAATCCTCATATGTCGTGGTTAAAGACCTGTACATTTGATATCAAAATATCCCTACCCTCTATTCAGACAATGCTGGTCTTAGCACATATAACATATAAAACAGACAGAGATTGGTCTCCAATTGCAAGGGAAAACATATCTCATTAAACATACAAGAATTCATGTGTTTCTTTAAATTAATAATGATAATCTATGAGACATACCATAGCTATGGCATTTGTATTACGCAGCAAAACATATGATGCCCAAGCCAGATCCTCCTTCAGGCCATTCCCTACCTCTGTTGACATGACAAATATTTGTTCAGTCCCTTCTGGTATAGTCTTTTCGTCCACTGGTTGAGCACCCTATTTCCCAAACTTGGTTAAGGATCAATATTTTACATGAAAACCTTCATATTTGAGCTCCATATATATTATATACAAAAACAATATTTTAGAAAAGGGTCCACAACTACTACAATTGTGGCAGTAACACCAATGCTTTTGAAGTCTCTGCAACCAAAATACAGCTCTATTTATCCGTAACTTTCCACAATATCAAGGATTACGGTAAAACAGCGACTGTGGTCACTTAAGACATCAACAAAAAGTAGGGTTACTTAATTGTTAAACATATTGAAAAAAGAAAGAGTTTTTTTCTTGAAAGGGGAACCCTTTTTGAATATATGGATCTCCAGATATGTACCTAACTCTAATTGAACATGTTCACTAGGGTGGAAAATTGAATTAATTCTACAAGAATAAAACCAGTTACTTACCTTGAGAAATTTACCAAGGTAGGGCAGCACAATTGAGAAGGAAGCTAAAGACAGACCCAAAACCTCTGTGCTCTGCATAACAAAGGAAAACAACACTTTTGAACCACACCCCAGAAAATTAAATAAACTCGACCAATCGAAAACTGAAAAATGCAGTTTTCAGCTTTAATTTCTCTCACAAGCTGAGCTGGTGTAACAGCGGCTGCATCACTCCCAAGAAAGTGATTCAAAAGGAGAAGCGAACCAAAGCCATAACCGATCCATCTGGGCAAGTAGGATTCATCCAACCCAGGTATCCCTGGAAGCAATGCAAAAAACATCAAGTGAACCCAAATGCTAAAATTGATGGCTAATATAATAGAAATAGCTAAAAATTGATTCTTTTTTGTTTCATGCCAGATTTTGACAGTGTAATTACACATTACTGATTAAAAAATTATTTTTGTTTTAACCATTTACCTATAGTTGATTAATTAAGATTAGCTATTGTGTTTAGAGAGAGACCCAATGTGAAGCGAAGAACAGAGAGATTGAGTTGTTGTTGTTGTTGGGTTGAGTTGGGTGGTTGAGAATCTTGAAGACTGGATCGAGGTATTGTGAGTGGGAATTTTCTGAAGCTGGTTTTGGGAGATTGTACTGGGAAAGGAATGCAGGGTTTGAAACAGATGGTGGCTATGTTGTTCATGTTTTGTTTCTGGATAACGTTTGGCAAAACGGAGTTTCATTTCCTTAAAAATGTCTGTCAAACTCAAATGGGTTGATTTAGTGACCACAGGTACAGGTATGACTCAACCACCTCCCTTTTAACTAAAAATAAAAAAATTAAATAATTTTTGCATGTAAAGTTAAAGATAAAAAAAAATCAAAAAATTGTATACATTTAAAATTACATTCTTTATAAGCTAATTTAATTTAATTAAGAAAATACTTTTTTTTCTTATTTATTTTCTTCTAAAAGGTTTTATGAAAAAATCATTACAGATTCAAATTGAGTCAGAAATTCTATATTAAATAAATAAAGTGAATAACGTATAAATAAAAAAAAATATGAATTCATTATTTTAATATTTTAAATTAATCTTTTATATGGAGTTGTTTATAACTGAATTGCTTTAATATCTTATTATGATTAGCACAATTAGTGTGTGTTTCATTTCATAAAGTGTTTTACATTCATGATAACATAAAAAAATTATAAGATATTTTATTATTAAAGTTTGTAGTGGTTGAAAAAACTTATATTGGTAAAGGATAATGATACTTAGACAACATTTTTTTTTTATAACATTTGAACATCATCTACGTGTCATTATGTGATTGGTCCAAAATTACTTCACAATCAATAATAATAATCATAAACAACACAATGGACCAATCACAGAATGACACGTAAATGTAAATGATGTTCAAATGTTGTCAAAAAGATGTTGTTTAAGTATCATTATCCATTGGTAAAACACAAATTTTACACTCAATTTAATAAGGAGTTTAAAATACAACGAGTATAACATTAAAAAATATTAGTTCTATCTATAAGATTTACATGATAATGAATTTATATTTTTATTAAAATAATATTTACTTTAAATATATAAGGATTTAAATATATTTTTGGTCTCTTAACTTTTAGTGAAAATTGTAATTAGTTTCTCTTTGAAACTTTGGACTAATTTAGTCTCTTATCTTTAAAATTACATGAATTTAGTCTCTTTAACCAAATTTTGTTAAGTTTATTTGAGGTTTCAGATACATTTTTATAATTAATATTGAAAAAAAATGTGTTAAACAGTGTAAACAACTCAAATGTTATCATGAAATACATTTGAAATATCAAATAAATTTAACAAAATTTGATTAAAAGGATTAAATCCATATATTTCTAAAGTTGAGGAACTAAATTGGATCAAAATTTTGAAAAGAAACTAATTCCAATTTTTACTGAAAATTAAAAGACCAAAAACATATTTAATCCAGTATATAATAATAATAATAATAACATATATATCATCATAAATTATAATTATAATATTAAACGGTTAATATTAATTATAATACATGAATATTGTTTAACTAGACGTAAGTTTAAACTCTTCAATAATACAGAAACTTAATAAACTTTATTAAATCACACTCTTTAATATTTTAATATATTTATTAAATAATTCTTTAATATATTTATTGGGTAAGATAATAACACGCCTTATTTATTTATTTGACTTACCAAATTTTATTATCATATTCATTTCTTTTATATCTAGAAAAAGACAAAGACTAGCTTAACATTTCTCCCTAATCAATTTATTTGATACTAAATATTTTGTGTCTCGTGAATATAAACAAAAGAACCAACTTTCACCTATTTATTTTAGATTCTACAAACAGAGTTGAATAAGACATCACAGAAGTTAATGATAAACCAAATTTTGGCGTGAGTAATATGAGTCTGCAACCAAAAATAATAATGTTTAATATGTGTTATCTTGAAAAGTTATTATTAGTTAAATCACGAAAGACAGAGAAATTCTAATGATCGAAAATAAAAATATCTAAGACACTATAATAATGAATTAGCACATTTCCGAGACCCATTAGCACACACAATAGTGAGGCTAGTTACAACCACATAAATTTTCACTATAAATAAAAGTGAAATTTTAATTTTAGAGAAGCTAGTTGCCTTAAAAATATAGGGTTTTTTTAACAAAAAGAATTTATGTGCATGAGGAGTATAAATGTTATTGTGGAAATTTTGAATTGCATCATTTCTCCTATTTTTATTTTTATTTTTATGTTTTTGGGTTTGTTTATCCATTGAATTTCATATAATTCAACATATTTTTTTCTTTTTATTTTAATTTATATTAAAATTAGCAATTACGTATTATTATGAAGTTGTAGAATAAATTAATACTTTAATTGGTGAACAAAAACATATTTTAAGAGTGTTTTTAACATGTTGAAATATCTACTTTATATTATTATTTTTTAAAATTTTGAAATCACACTAGAGTAGGAATTGAATTAGGGTAAAGATAATTAATATAAGAACTAAAAAGTGTTTAACAATTAGTTTTACTACTGAAAATTGCTTATTTTATTATTAAAAAATTGAATTATAAATAAAAAAATTTACTAATCAAGATTTATTTTATAAAAACAAGTTATTATCTCTTTATAAATTATTATTTTTTTCTCATCTGCATTATCTTTAAATTTTTTATTGATTTACTCATTTATTTGAAAATGGGATTACACCATAGGAATCTTGACATAAAATACTACAATCTCAACAAATTAGAACTTCATTTTGAAGAAGTTAATTTCTATCTATGATCTTAAGTCAATTTTTATAAGTTTTGCATGCATTAGGTAAAATTTGCATGTGTCTCAAAGGAATTCAAAATAAATCTCGGTTTCATAGGGATTGTTGGTTATGTTTATATCATTAATCTAAGTTTTCTATATACATGTAAGGTATCCCATAAGAGCTAGAGTTCTTGAAGTTTAATTGACTTAGAAGCTCAAGTTCATGTCAGGGAATTTAGCTTAATTTCTAGTAATTTGATTAAATAAATTATCTCAGTACTTGCGTTTCTTTAATATTGATGTTGATTGAGACGTGTTGTTAAATATGATTTATGTAGTGATTGTACTATTGTGTGAGCATTGATCTTTTAAGATATATCACTCGAGTCTATTGTTTCTACCTTAGGTCAATTTTGAATTTACTATAGCAATTTGGGTATAAGAAAGAATGAGTAAAAACACCCAGATAAAGCTAAGTTGATCTATTGACATATTTGTGGGATCTATGAAATTATGAAGACTTGTTGGGAGAGCCACCCACTTGGACAAACCTAGTGAGTGAGCCAAAACTTGTTGGAATAACCTAGTGAAAAACGTTCACAGGGTTTTAGGTTGCTTAGCGAAAATATTTTATGAAAAATCCAGAGAGCTTAGGGTGATTAAGTTGTTGAGCGAGTTTGGTCTCACTAGGAAAAATTATGTTTGTGAGCCAAAACTTGGTTGTTGAGCTAGTTAGTTTCCTCGTTCAGTGAAAATAAATTTGTAAAAATTTAGAGAGCTTAGAGGAAACTAGTCATTGAGTGAGCCAAGTCTCACTAAGCGGGTGTACCTTTAAGGGATAACTTGTTAAGTGAGTGAGACTAATCATTAGGTGAACTCGAGTTTTTAAAAATCTCAACCTTGTCTCATTAGGTGAGTTGGTGTGCTAGCTAAGTAAGAAAGAGGATTTTGGAAGAAAAATCAATGGATTTGATAATTTTAAAATAAGAATATGTTTATAAGGTCGAGTAAAGTCAAGACAAGAGTCATAATCTACTAAGAGATATATGGGGCCGGCTAAAGGCATAAGGCATAATTTATTTATTAAAGTTATATATATATATATATATATATATATAAATTAAATTTATTTGTTTACAAGGAGGAAATTGTATGTTATCTTGTGTTAGTATGTGTATTAAATGAAGATTTCTTGATAAAATTGTCTTAACTCTACTATTTATTGGACTCGTGTTGAGAAAGATATTTAGGTAGTGGGAGTGGATGGATGTTCTTGCTTCTCGAGGGCGATATGAGAAAATAACCATATCTCGTGGGTGGATAAACTTACCTTGTCATATTAGTAGGACATAGTTCCTGATAGGTGACTATGTGTGAGTGGTTGATCATATGACACATGTAAATTTAACGACAAGTCTTTTTGAAAGTAAAAGTATATTATTTGTAGTGGTTATTGTTTAATTGGAATGATCTATATAACTGTTGAAATGATGTGAAAGGATTTTATGTTTTATAATGTGTTTTTAAAATGGTTAGTTTTTATAACAATATGCTAGCTTATATTGTTTTTGGATTGGGATATTCTATATCCTTTAATCGTGTGTTATATGGGAGCAAGAGATGGTGCATGTGTGAGTGTTTAGTAGTGAGGGGCTAAGAGTTATTGAATTTGTGTGTATGTTTTGATGAACGCTTGGCAAGTGTACCATTCGTTATTGTAGTAAAAAAATATCGTCCTTTGAGATTGATTGAGTTGGGTACTAGATTACTAATTCATGAAATTTTGAGCAACATAAATCAAATGAAATAATGAAGATAAACAATTGATGAGAATTCAATTAATATAAACAATGTTAGATAATTGATTTCATACGCTTTCATATAAATTCTCACCATTTCCAATTGATGTGCGAATTATAATCATCCACTTGAGTTTATTAAGAGCTTGTTTACCCCTAATTCCTTAGACAGGAAACCTTATCCATTGAATCTAACCCCCAATCCCTTAGGTCAGTTACAAAATTCAATAAAATGATGAAGAACAATCATTATCTCAATTGCAAATTAATTAGTTATGTCCAATTTCTCAATTGTGACAACATCTAATCAGTTCTATTTATAATCGCAAACAATCCACAATTTTTCAATTGTGAAACTACTCATAAAATAGACATCAGAACATAAATAGAATACTGGGATAATTAAAATTAACTAAACATCAATTGAAAAGGTTCAGAAATTATAATCTAAATTATTGCATCAATCCTCTAACAAAAAAAGGAAAATTAGTTTTACATAATGTAAAATTCACAAGAAACTAAAGGAAGAAGAAGAAGTGTAGAATCTATCCTATACTCTCTAATATGTGTTTCCTTCCAATTGTTATGTTCCCCTCGTTACCTTTTTCTCTTTTCTTCTAATTCCCCTTTTTAGGGGAGTGATTACTCCCTTCAAGTAACTGTCCTCAATTTCTATTTTTTAATCTCTTTAAATCCACGTAATATAAGAGGTTAGTAATTGCTCTGAAAAATTTCACTACTCATGGAAAAATCCACAATTTGCTCGTGCTATTTTCTGGTTTCAATTTCGCACTCCTAAAGTATATCCACAAGTTATGAAAAAAAGCCACAACTCAATTGTTGAACTTGTTGGTTTGCATTTTTTCTCTCTCGAGACAAATCCATGGGTTGTGGAAACTTTCACCGCTTAGTTGTGGAACTCTCTAGTTTCGACTTTACGTTTTGGAGCAAAATCCACAGGTTATGGAAACGTTCACAACTAAGTTGGGGAACTCTCTGGTTTCAACTCTGCATCTTGGACATTAATTCTTCCCAAATTGTGATTTTAACACTTAGAAACACCAATCTAAAAGAAAAACATAAAAACCCAAATGTATGGTCAAAAAAAATAATGCATGATGAAATCATTCAATTAATACAATTATGTATGCAAATGGCCTAAACTAAGATATGAATGTAATTACATTTCATTCACACATAATGTTCATTCCTTGTACTAAGATGCACTTTACATTTTGAATAAGTTATATGAGGAGGAATGTAAACATCATTATACTATATCTATGTGTGTGTTATTTTGAGATGTTTAGTAAAAGGTTAGTAATAATGTAATTGATAGATAAAGGTGTTACAATTAGTAGTATTTGATTATCAAATATAAACCAATTTAGGAGAAGTTAATAATTTGAATATTAATTATAACTTCAAGTACATTAAGAATTAAGGAGTATAGCACAATTAGAATCATAATCCCAAGTTTTCTTCATTTTTGTTGTCATGTGCTTTCACATAATTTTTTTTTTCTAAACTCATTACTAAATATGAAAGATAAGGTTTTGTGAATGCAGTTGGAGTTCAACCACAAGTACAGTAGATTTTGCATCATTCACACAAAGTCTAATATTCCTTTATTGAAACTATTGTAGGAGAGGTTGATGAGTTAATACTTAGTTTAGATGATAAATTTGTGAAAATAACTAAGGTTACATGAAAATATAATAGTCACATCACCTATTAACAAAAAAATTAGATGGTAGATACTCAACTTAAAAGTATAAAAATGTATAGTACTCAATAAACCACCAAAATTTATTAGAAACCCAACTCAACATACCTAAATTTATCATGTGGTTAAAACTTAACTAAGCCGAAGATATATTGATATGATATTGATGGATCTTTTAAGTTTTATTTATAACTTGTATCTTTTAATTAAATATAGGAAATAATGATTTATAATAGTGAAAATTAAAGAGCGTTAATTGAGAATTAATGTGGAATTCTCATTATCTTACCTAATTAATCTTATAAAATGATGCACTTTGTAATATATTGATAGATATGTGAATTTAATAGAAAATTTGTGAGAGTTTGGTGAAGTTTTGCTTATAAGAATTCCTATTTCAATAATATCAAGATAACTTGTAATAAATAATCCAATAACTTATTACTTATTTTCTCAATTTTCTTAAGTGTAATGTAAATATAGTTTCTCCAGTTGAATATCATATTCTACTTCTGATTTTTTTCATAATATCTTATAAAAATAAAAGCTTTTTTTAATACTTAAATTAATTTTCTTACTCAATTAGAATAACTTTTATGATAATTAATTGTCTTAGCATGTCAGCTAGCAGTTTAAGAGTTTTAACCCATTGTTTCTAAGGGTTGACATCAAATTCATTCCATCTAACATTTCTTTGATTTCATTTTCATCACTATTTTTACCAAATACATCTACTAATAGTTTAAAAGCATTAGTCACATCTTTCATTGAAACAACTATTGAGTTTTTTATTCAATCTTTCTCTTTTGGAATTGTGTACTAATAAGATCGAGAGAAATTTTTCTTCTTTTCACTTAAGCTAAAATGAGGACGAAACAACTTTTTTTTAGGAAAAAATTTCTAAGTGAAAGACACTTAATGCAAGGTATGATTAATTACATAAAAAAATGAAGAAATGTTGTTTAATGATATATGAATGATATTGTAATATAGCTGTAAAGTGATATGTAAGTGCTATTAGGATCACTTGTGAGAATGTGATACCTGAGACTATATAATGACCTCAATGATGGAAACATTAAACATTCACTATAAAAATAACATATTTTAACTTTATAGAGAATTTAATTACATAATTAAGATATCAAAATTAATAAACACGGAATTTTGCATCATGGTTGTGACAAAAAGGAGACATCAAAATAATTAAGTGAATTTACATTTCTAGTATTAATATATTTGTGTAATTTTAAAATAAAATAAATTGTACTTTAATTTGTTTTATAAGTTATTTTTTTAATTTGATTCACTATTGTAAAATTATTATTTTTTGTTGATTAAAAAAAAAAGTTGTAGTTGAACTTTTGGAGTACAAATTATATTTAGAAATGCATTATGTATATTTTTTTAATGAAAATTTGAAAAAAAAAATAAAGTGATTTTTTAACTCTTATAAAGTATTTATGTGCAAAAAGTCATCATTAATTAAAAAAACTAAGATTAAATTTTCATTTGTTGAAACATATTTAATTAATACCAATTTTTGTAAAAGGTATCGATTATGACAAATCAATCTAAATTATTATAATACAACTTATAATTCCTATATCCTCAATTTAAATGTAATTTGTTATGCTTATTTTCTAAACTAAAGATATATCATAGTCGGTTTAAAGTTATATTAGATAATATATCAAAATATATTTATTTATGTGATATATGAATCACATTAAAAAAATAAAATTGTTATTTATTTATTTACATTTTTTAATTATATGAAATTTAATAAATATATAAAGAAACAATTGTAAAAGTTTTAATGATCCAACACCTAAAATATAAAATTCAACTGAAGCAAAATAAGAACTAGATGTATTATAAAATTAAAATTTAAACCAAAACTATGAAGTTTTAAAAGTATGAGAATTATAATAAAAAATATGAAGAATTCAAGAAAAAACTTTTATTATAATTTAATAAAAAAAATGAGTAAGATAATATATTAATTCAACCACGTTTTATCTTATCTTATCATGGTTTTAAATATTGACAACGTTAGACTATCCACACACACCTGCACGTGCTAATATTATTCACGTCTCTGTCAATTAACCACTTATAGCAATAGTAGAAGAAACACTAATGGCAACAAATATCTGAATGCTAAAATACATCCGTGCATACATTAAAACTCTTACACCCCTTTTCTACTATCCAATCATATTTCAACATTCCATCAAACGGTTCAGTAGAGAACATCATCATTTTTTAAAGTTAAATACCATATGTATACCCTTGAAAACAACGCGTCAAATTGGTATCCCATGTAACCCAATGCAACCACTATTCTTGTTTGATTATGTCAAAACATTCCGAATCTAAAAAAAAAGGTTATATGTATTTAAAATTTATTAGATGGTTCAGTTTTGTATTAAAATAAACATAAGAGAATATATAGAATATTGTAGTGAATAAATACTTGCATGTATAAATTATATTTTAGATTTGATAAAAAATATTTTATATTACTATAAAATGATTTTTAATTGTTGAATTTAAAATGGTTGTAATTTAAATTGAGCTAAAATTATTTAAGATGATATATGATAAAAGATATAAAATTAGGCATTTCATAGAAAAAATTAGATCTATATTTATCAAATGGATATCTTTATCTAGAATTTGATCCAAATAATGGTAGGTTTTAATTCCTCTATAATGAAGAGAGTTAAGGCCCTTGTTCATAGGCCTATTGGACCAAATAAGAACATAAGTCCCTTAATTCTCGGAGTCATGCTTTCTTTGCACTCATGCTTTAGGAAGGTGATTGTACTTTTGCCTTTTTTGTGTTCGGACACAAGAAGGTCGTGTTTCTTTTGTGCCTAGTCTTATGTTTTGAGTTGTTTGATTTAACTTGGTATCTCTTCTGCTTTTACTGATGTCTTTACCTTAGAAGTCTTTTAGATGGAGCGTGATGTTATAAAATCCTTGTTTTTGTTATCACCTAGTAACTCGAGTCTTTTGCTTTGTGTGCTACAGTCGTTACAATGTCATATCTTATGAGTGTTACATGTGTGGTCTTTGTTACAATTTAGTAACTTCATTGCTTTGTTTAAGGTCTTTTAAGTGCTATATTTATGATATTGGTTATTGTTAGATATATTATTTTTATTTTATATTTATTTTTTATCTTCATTGTTATATGCAAGATGGAGACAACAACTCCAAGCTTGTTAAGCATTTTGTGCTTGATTAGGACTTTGTAGGAAGAGCTAACGTCAAGTAGGATGTACAATCACAATTCAATGAGCAACAAAGGTCATGAGCAGGTTGACGAGTCCTTTAGTGTGAACTCGTTCTCCAGCAAAGTCGAGTAAGGCTTGAGATAGGGTTGAATTAGATTGGTGGACACGTCCAATTTTGTAAAAGTGTGCTAGAATAGGATGTCATTCAAGTTGCCCTAGTCTATGAGGAATTTGTGAACCTGCCATTTAGCTATTGTTGTTGTGATGACCACTGGGTTATCCTGGGTGACAAGTTTTGAGGTGGAAATTGAGTGACCAAGTTAATACTCCTCTAATATCTTCTATGTGCAGCTCGAGAGCTTCCTCCTCCTACGAACGCTCCTACTATGGTATGGATGCTCCCTCTTGCCTAGGTCGTGTTAGGATGAATGATTTGGCTACGTATGATCGATTGTGCATTGGCGGGCTGTTGGTCTCGGTGGGCTCGACCCTTGGAACATGGACAATCATGTTAGGTTGCTCTGTCTATCCTTTACCTTGACCTGGGAGTAGCGATGACAAAAAAATTCGCATCCTCAGAGATTTGCGGATAAAATCCGCGACTGATAGTTGGTACCCACAAATATATCCGCGGGTTGCGAGTAGCATATATTTTAATACCCGCTTATAAACATGTCAGATGCAATTATTATACGACCCAACCTACGAATACCCGTTACCTGCAAAAAATAAAAATAGAAATAATAATTTAATTTATATTTAATTTAATTTAAAATAAAATCAATTTATATTTTTTAGATTAAATTTCATTAAAATTAAATTTTAGTTTATATTTTATTTCATTTATGTTAAATTATATATATATATATATATATATATTGTAATTTTATTTTAATAATGAATAAAATATATATTTTTTAATATTTGCGGTTATCCATAAGTACCTGCGGGTTTTAGAATATTCGCAGATTATTTTTTTAAATGAATACCCAACTCGTTATTATCTCTACTTAAAAGACGGTCTTAGCTCAAGTCAGGCTAGTTGTCACGTCCTACACATTGTCAACTACTTTTTTTAAGATAATATATATTTAATAATATATATATATATATATATATATATATATATATATATATATAAATTATACTCGCGTATTAAAAGATAATGTTTAGTGTAGAAATTAACCTTTAATATATAAATATTTTTTTTCTTAAGTTAAATTTAAACTGAGATTAATAACATTAAATTTTTGTTTTTAAAATTATATAAAAATAAAATATGATCAAAAATATATATGAAATAGAAGTTTCCAAACTATTTCCAGTTAAAGAATGACCTCTAAAACTATTATCGTTCAACTTGACTATTTTAATTCATATCTTTATTACTAATTAAAATAATTGAAGTGTTTTTAAAACCATTTTTAATATTTTATTTATTTATTTCTAAACTTATGTGTGTAATATTCAAATACTTATATTAGCTTAAAATAATGTTTTTAAAATGAAAACAGTCTTCTAATATACATCTTTTCTTTTGTTAGTGAAAATTTGAATCTTAAATCAAAGGCAGATTTATTAAAATTATACATTAATTAAAATATATAAGAATAACATTAGAAGTTAATTCATGTTTTTTTAGTATTTGAGGTAATGATTGAGATCTCTTATTCAAAAGTACTCCAAGTTGTTTTGAAGACTTACGGATGATTTTCATTATTCAAACTGCTTTGTTTGTTTTTTTTTTTCTAAGTCAGTGACTTTGTGTGATAATGTTTAATAAAAAATGAGTACTTAGTTATCTGGCGTTCCTGTCAAACATATATTTATATATATAAAAATAGACTTACCCTTAGGTGTGACCCATTACTAATAAATTGCTTTCATTATTCTGCCGAGTCCATTGACCTGATAGGTATCCATATACTATAGAAGTAGTGAGTTGACAATAGTATATTTTAAAAAATATTTGATTTTAATCTAATTTCAAGTCTTTCAGTGCTTATTTTGTAATATTATCCACGGATTAGAAATTATGATTGACATAACTTTAAAATATTTAGGTTAAAATACCTTTTTAGTCCCCAAGTTGGGGTGTAAATTTTCATTTTATTCCTGGTTTCAAAAATAAGCCCTTTGGTCCCCATGTTTTCAATTTTGAGTGCAATCGGTCCCTTCCGTTAAGTAGATGCTAACAACGTTAAGTGTTAAGTGTTAAGTGACTGTGTCTGTTACATGGCAACAAATGTGGTCGTGGCAATTTTCCTAGAAGTACTTTACTTCCACATTCTCCTCCTTCATTGCTGCCTCCACCTTCTCCTCCGTCTTCGCCTCGTCATGAGAAACCTCCCGGTGAGCGTACACCGCGTCGACCCCGACGGCCTTCGCCAGATCTACAAGAACGGTCTCGGGCTTGCCAACGCGCACCACCAGATCGGAGCCATGAGACTGGAGATTTCGCCGCAGGTCAGCGACGGACTCGATGAGGAAGGTGGCGCGGTAGGGGCCGGTCTTGTCGAAGCCGGAGGCGGACTTGCCGTAGTCGGTAGGGTCGAAGCAGTAGACAGGGAGGACAAAGAGAGATTCAGTGTTGGCAGAGGCGTGACACTCATTATCGAGGACGCAGAGGTCGTTGCGGAACCAGAACACAGTGGCACGGCGAAGCGCAGCAGAGTTGGAGGGGTCGCGGGGGCGGTTGGGGCCGAGGGATAGAGGGGCGTGGATGGGGGTGGTGGAGAGGGAGGATTTGAAGGAGGTCTTGGAAGGAGTCAGGGAAGCGGTTGAGAGAGAAAGGTGGGTTAGGGGTGAAGCTTGGGTTGGAAGCTTTACCTTGTTGGTTTGAGGGGTTGATGAGATCTTGGGTTGTCGAAAGGGAAATATCGTTGGGAGAGAAAGGGATAGTGATGCCACTGCAAATGGCGGTTCTGTGGAGACTGTTGTGTTCTGTTTCTGTTCTTCTTCCTCTGTTTCATATATGTAATTTTCCCAAATTTAAAATACCACATATGTTGTCACCTCATTGTCACAACCACATTTGTTGCCACATAACAAACACAGTCACTTAACACTTAATGCTGTTAGCATCTACTTAACGAAAGGGACCGATTGCACTCAAAATTTAAAACATGAGGATCAAAGGACTTCATTTTTTATACTAGAAACAAAATGAAAATTCCCACCCAAACTTGGAGACTAAAAGAATATTTTAACCAAATATTTATTATAAACCGATTGTTGATACAAGCAGCTCAACAACAGTCATGTCTTTAGTTAATGAGGGTAGTGAAGTTGCAATTGAAAGTACATTTGATATTAATTTAGTTGACTTGGTGAGAAGATAAATTCATAGTAATTATTTTATAAAAAATAACTTTAAACATATATTAATTCATGATTAGATACGAATGAAAAAAAATACACATTATTTATATATGATAATTAAATTATTGTTTATAATATAAAAAATAGTTCAATTAAAAAGGTTTGCTGTGAAAGTACCAGTACTCAGCAAAAGCACATAAATTAGTTAAAATAAAGTTCTTTTTTATTTAAGTAATAATTTCAATATATTTATTATAGTCCTGTTTTTTGATAAGGAAAAAAAGCAATTGTTGAAATTCAATTTCCCCCTAAAACTTTAGAACCAAATTCGTTTAGGAGCGATAATCATCTACACACAGTTTCTCTTAATATGGGAAAGAGCTTCCCGATGAAAAGCTGCCACATCATCAATCACGTTTATAAACGGTTGCGTTCTGATCAGTTAAACTCCAAATGAACATGTGACCGCCCACTACAGGTGACCTGATACTATGTGACTGGCGTAAACTGTCACTTTAGACTACTATAAGTACTTCTATAGCAATATCTTCCAGGTAAAATATAATATTTGGTTTAAATAAATGAAAATGTTACTTTAAAGTACATCTTATTATATGAATGTCATATTGAGGGTTGATAATACTCCAAATTGAATAAATTTAATTTAATTTAATTTTCAGCATAATCACATCCAATTGAACCAAAAACCAATTAAATTGAATGTTGGGAATTTGATAGATAAGATTTAAAAATCCAATATATCTAAATAAAACTATTAATATTTTTAATTGTTATATATGAAATTCAGTTAGTTAGCTGAAAAATCGATTACGATAAAGACGTCCTAAGTATCTGATATAGTTACGTTATTATTTTTAATAAAATTATGTATTTTTTTTGCAAAATAATTTTTTGAATGTGTACATGTACTGCATTAAATCTAAACTGAACAAATTCATGAGTTTTTTTTTTTTTAAGATTTAAATTTTATTTTGAAAAAAATTTAAAGCAATTAAAATACATGAAAATTAATCTGTTTAATTTTATTTATTTTTAAATCCAATGGATTATGATAAACACCATTAAAGATAAGACACTAAATGACTTTTAGACTCCAAATTACAAAAAACTAAACAATGGATGGTGAGTGAAATAACCTACACACAGGTTCTCTCATGCCAAAGTCTCTCTTCCAACTGAAACTCGCCACGTCAGCAATATGGTCTCGAAGCGGCTGCGGATTTATCACCGACTATCACCACAGTCACTTTCTTGACACGTGTCTGAATCGTGTGACCTGCCACTGCAGGTGAAAGATAGCGCGTGATCGGTTCACCGGTCATTTCCACATTGTTATAAACTCTTCTCTCTCCGATATTCACATCGTTCTTTTTTTTTTTTCTTTTCTTATTCTCTGCGATTCCAATTCACCGCGCTTCCGTTGGCTTTCCTTTTATTTTCAGCTAGCGGTTTCGCTGTGAGTAGTTCCGAACGATTCGTTTTTGCACTGAGCTGTTCTGAAAGCTTCATTGGTGTTTTTCAATTTTTCAGTTACTGATCGATCTTGGAGTGAACCTTTCTGTTTGTCTTTTAAATTCGTGTAGAGAATTATAAATTATTTGCTATTTTCATTTTTTATTTTTGTGGTGTTAGGTTTGAGGTTTGCGTTTTCTATTGTTTGGGAGACATTCTCTTTTTTTGGTCACTTCGCAGTTTCTTGATGGTTGTGAATTATTGTGCCTGCCAAGAATGGAATTGGGGTTCTAGTTTATTCTTTTTGGTTCCTTTGTTATGTTTTTGAATTTGATTTGGGGTTTTAGGGCTTTTGGTTATTTGAATTTAGAGTATAGGATTTTATTTTATCATTACGATATTGATCTTTTGATGGCTTTGGGTTCTGATTGATTTTAGATGGAAAAGTGAATACTCATAGCTCTGATGAGAAAATAAAGCGAGAGGATTTAGACATCTTTCTATTTTTAACTGTTACCTTACTTTTTCTTCGAAGCGAATTAATCTCTTAAGAGCACGTAAAGCGGTTAGAAAAAGGATTTGGTTTGTGGGATTATTTGTTTGTGATTTTTCTTTCTGAAAAAGGGTGTTGGTCAATTTTCGGGCATGTTCTAAAATTCATGCCAGGTCTTGTTTGGTCGTTTTCATTTGATTTAGCTGGAGTTTTCCTTGTACTAATGAATACGCATGTGTTCTTTTCTTTGTTGTTAGATTTAAAACAGCAATTGTCCAGTGTTCAGAAGGAAGAACAATTCTGGATGCATTTGGTTGAACCGGAGTTATTTGGTTTGGTAAAAGGTTTTGGAATACTATCAGGGGTTCACACGTAATCTGTCGGTTACGTAGAGTACAAGAGCTATTTTAGACTATTTTAAATACCAGTAGGCTTGGCTCTGGAGAGCTACACAGATTGCAGTCACCAAGGGGGGATGACCTCCATGACACCTTCGCGGGTGACAGGAGGGTTAACCCAATCATCTTCACATTCTGGAATTTTCTTTCAAGGAGATGGGCAGTCACAGAGTGTAGTTAACACTCGCTTAAGTTCATCTATTGTTAACTCATCTAGCACAGTTACTGGAGCCCGTCGAACAAACCTGGTTCCGGTTTCTGGTGATATGAATAATGTAGGTTTGAACAGTGTGGCAAACTCAGCACCAAGTGTTGGAGCTAGTTCTTTAGTCACTGATGCAAATTCTGGTCTCTCTGGTGGCCCCCATTTGCAGCGAAGTGCCAGTGTTAATACGGACTCATACTTACGATTACCTGCCTCACCCATGTCATTTACGTCAAACAATATTAGTATTTCGGGCTCATCAGTGATCGATGGTTCCTCTGTAGCACAGCAGAGCTCTCATCAAGATCATAATGTTCAACAATTGCAGCAGAATCACCAGCAGCTGCAGGGTGCTGCAAGTGCTACATCGTTGCCTGCGTCTCAAACTGGTCCGTCTTCCCTTCATATGGGTGCGCATGTCCCTGGATCTTTCATTCATGATCCAAATAATGTATCTCAGCTGTCCAAAAAACCTAGGTTGGATATCAAGCAGGAAGATATAATGCAGCAGCAGCAGCAGCAGGTCATGCAACAGATTCTTCAAAGACAAGATTCCATGCAATTGCAGGGTCGTAATCCGCAGTTACAGGCTTTATTTCAACAACAGCAGAGACTGAGACAACAACAAATCTTTCAGTCAATGCCCCAATTACAGCGTGTGCACTTGCAGCAACAACAGCAACAACAACTACAACAACAAATGCAATATAGGCAGCAATTACAGCAGCAAGTGATGCAGCCCTCTTCTTCTGTCAAGCGCCCATGTGACAATGGTGTCAGTGGGGTTTGTGCTCGCCGACTGATGCAATATCTCTATCATCAAAGGCAACGGCCAAATGTGAGTTTCTTATTTGCTGCATGTGATGACATATCATAGTGTCAAATCTATATACATTACATCATCTGTCTTGTTTTTGCTTTCTTTATAAAGTTTATTCCTTTTTCTTTCAGGAGCTTAATTATATGTGAGCACATTGTTTTATGCTTTGGGTATTTTTGAATTTCTACATTAGTTATTACTCTAGTTTGAATTTTTTCTGTTTTTTTCAGGATAATAGTATTGCTTATTGGAGAAAATTTGTGGCTGAATATTACTCTCCTCGTGCAAGGAAACGGTGGTGCTTGTCGTTGTATAACAATGTTGGCCATCATGCGCTTGGTGTTTTCCCCCAAGCAGCTACGGTAAATCTTTGCACTTTTTATTTATCCTTGACTGCTATGTCTTGCTTGCATAATAAATGGGGGCGATGCCTTAATTTGCTGATAGTCATTTATAAAATATTCCATTCAAACTTTTAATTAAATGTATCACGTGATAATGTAATTGTTGACAACTCAGAATGCTGCCAATTTGCCAACTCAGAGTTATATTTCAAATTATTGCATTTGTTTTCTTTTTTATTTTAGGTCTATGCCATTTTTCCCTTTTAATCTGGTAGTTCTATTGCATCTTTGATGAGTGCATACATTGATATGGATTTTTTCTTTGTTCAGGATGCATGGCAATGTGACATATGTGGTTGTAAATCTGGAAGGGGATTTGGTAAGTATTTCAAAAAGGAAATATTGTAGCCTGTATGGTTGGAGTTTTTATTCATTTATTCCCGTTCTCATCATTAATCACAGAAGTGTCACTTTATTTCCTGTTTCCCAGATTTATGAAAGAAACTATAGATTGGAGTTTTGTTGTTTTCCTAATTTCCTATACAACTTTCGGAAAGCAGAAAACAGTGAAAAAAATGACATATTTATTAAATATTCAATTGGTCTTTATAGCCCTCCAATCTTTATGAGTTAGCCCCTACATTTAGCAACTACTCAATTTAACCACTGCACATCTTTTGAAAAATTACAGTTCTGTTGT
This sequence comes from Vigna reflexopilosa, assembly GCA_027742785.1. Taxonomy (NCBI): domain Eukaryota; kingdom Viridiplantae; phylum Streptophyta; class Magnoliopsida; order Fabales; family Fabaceae; genus Vigna; species Vigna reflexopilosa. Next base: position 27,405,922 of record CM050928.1, on the reverse strand, counting down.
GCAGAATTATAGGGACTAAGAGGAACTAAACTGTAAAGATTTTGAAAACAAATAGAAAACAAACTGCTTTATAAACCAAACCAACAAAACTGTCCATTGTGTTGTGATTTTATAGTATGTTAATATGGAAATTTAGTGTCGTTAAAAAATTCCATTTTGCATTTCGCTTGTTTAATTTTGCTACTGTAGTCAGTGCTGAACAAATGACCAGTGGCCTGTGATCACATTCTTGATTGTTGTTACTTAGGTTTAACCTTCAAGTCAGAAAAAATAAACTGAACTAACTGTAGCCTTTAATTGGTTGGTGTCATCTCTTAGGGTGCAATAGTGGCAGATACAGAATTTATGCATTGCATTTCTGATGTAAATCTTATAATCTAATATGTCCATTATGGATTTTGTTACAGAGGCAACTTATGAAGTATTACCTAGACTTAATGAAATCAAATTTGGCGGCGGAGTCATTGATGAACTGTTGTTTCTGGACTTGCCACGTGAAATAAGATTTTCTTCTGGTGCAATGATGTTAGAATATGCAAAAGCAGTTCAAGAGAGTGTATATGAGCAGCTTCGAGTTGTTCGTGAAGGTCAACTTCGCATCATATTCAGTCAAGATTTAAAGGTTACAAAATTGCTATTATATGCTAGTATATTTTCTATTTGAATCTTTTTTCTTTTTTTTTTTTATAATAATGACCTGAAATTCTTCTTAATTTGGACAGATATTATCTTGGGAGTTCTGTGCAAGGCGGCATGAAGAACTTCTTCCCCGAAGGTTGGTTGCACCACAGGTGTGTTTCTGCTTCCTTTAGAATGCTTTTCACTTTTGCAGTCATTCGTTGTTTTTAATAGATGATGATGCTATTTGGTAGAATATTTGTTATGTAGATCTTCATTTGTTGCTTGGTTTGATTGGTAGTTGGGAGTGTAGGGGCTTCCCTAAAGTGGTCTACTTTGCATATTCAGAATTTTTCTGCACAAAAACTTCTGCATATGCATGCTTGTTGCATAATTAACTCTTTACATGCTTGAATTCTTCCATTATATTCATCAGGACTGAATGCCGAAGTACAATTTGGTGAACCTGACTGTAGTAAGTTGAAATTTGGTTAGGGAAATTGATAGGCGTCAATGAAACTTCCCTTCTAATTTCATGAAAGGGAGATCAAGGAAATTAAAGTTGAAAGGTTTAAATGCCCCAGTGGCAAGGCTTAAAAATTGCTCACCTTTCTGAAAGTTGATTGGATGGCAATATAGCGGTATTGATTTGGCTGTAATTCATATGATTCGCAAATTTGCAGGTCAACCAGTTAGTACATGTAGCTCAAAAGTGCCAGAGTACAATTGCTGAGAGTGGGGCAGATGGGGTTTCTCAACAAGAGTTGCAAACAAAAAGCAACGTGTAAGTTAATGCATTGTTGTTCCTTGATGTTTGGTCTGTATTTCTCTTCACTGCACACTTGTGCGATGTTGTATTCTTGGAATGGTGCATACTTGAGTTTGGTTGATAGATGGATGAACAACTTGGTGCAAACTATGTTTCTTCATTTTTATTGGACTTACTGAATTGCAATCCAAATGTATAACCATGGGAAAAATGAGAGGAAAAAAATACAGTAGGAAGTCAATAACCATAAATTGTAAAAAGAAAGATATTACGGTATAAGATTTTCCCGGTTGGCATTTTGGTTGCATTCTGGTGCCCTGCATCACAGAAATAACATTCTTTTTATATACAGAGATCCTAAGTCTGGCATTCATATTTTTACATTGAGTTTATTCAAGATTAAGAGCTTCTCATGGCATTTTAAATATAGATTAGAAATTGAGAATCTATTTCCCTTTTGTCAACCAAACTCTCTAGTTGGGCATTTTATAAGCCGTGCTTGGTTAAAAGTATCTGCTGGTTAGAACAGTTTATGTAACATCTAGTTAAAAATTACAATGAGACTGAACTCAAACTTCAAAGCTTAAAATAATGTTTATTTGCATCAGGGTGTTGACAACAGGGCGCCAGCTTGCAAAGATGTTGGAGTTGCAATCGCTTAATGACTTGGGTTTTTCTAAAAGATATGTGAGATGTTTGCAGGTATGCTATTCAAAATTTCTGTACAGCTCGAGCACTGTAGAGAAAAGCACACATTTGTTATGCTGTCTTTTCTCAACCCTTATTTACCTGCTACAATTGTTGACAGATTGCGGAGGTAGTCAACAGCATGAAAGACCTAATAGATATCTGTGGCGAGCAAAACGTTGGGGCAATAGGTAATTTGCGTGTTGTTTTTATGTCGATATTACCCTTCTGTGTTCTATTTTCAATTATTATAGTTGTACGAAGCTGTTTTAAGTTTTGGCTTTTGGAATTATACTTTTACATTGCCACTGGCCTTCGTAACATAGGTCCAACATTAACCTGCAGAGAGTTTGAAAAGTTATCCTCTACTAACAAATGCCTCAAAGCTCCAGATGCAAAAGATGCAGGAAATGGAGCAGCTGGCAAATGTTCATGGTCTGCCAACTGATAGAAACACGCTCAATAAGCTGATGGCAATGAATCCTGGATTGAACAACCAGATAAACAACGGTCAAAATGTGGTTAATCGTGGTGCTTTGAGTGGGTCAGCCCATTCAGCACTTACCACCAACTACCAAAATCTTCTCATAAGGCAAAATTCAATGAATTCTAGCCCTGGCTCCCTTCAGCGCGAAGGATCCTCATTCAATAATTCTAACCCAAGTCCCTCTTCTGCTTTGCAAGGAGCTGGTCCTTCTTTAGTTCCAGGCCCAATGCAAAACTCGCCTGTAGGTGGCTTCCCAGGTTCCCATCAAAGCCTGCAGCAGCTGCCGCTGCCTCAACTCCTCCAACAGCGCACATTAAGCGCAAATGGTTTACTGCAACAAAATCATTCACCGGGGTCCCAAGGAAATCAAGCTCTACAGCAGCAGCAGCAGATGATCCACCAACTAGTGAAGGAAGTGTCAAATAACAATGGGGGAATGCAATCACAGCCTCTTGGTGGACCCAATGCAAATGGGAATATGGCAAAGAATGCATTGGGTTTTGGGGGCAATACTCCATCCGTAAGCGGAGGTTCTGCCAATGTTCCACGAAACAATGGACCCATTTCGAGGAATAATAGCTTCAAAACAGCTTCAAACAGTGATTCTTCTGCCGCTGCTGGCAACAGTGGATTCAACCCAAGAACATCTGATATGCCGCAAAGTCTACATTTGCAAGATGTGGTTCAGGACATTGGCCATGAGTTCGCGGATAACCCCTTCTTTAACAGTGATCTTGATGATGAAATGGGTTTTGGCTGGAAGGCATGACTAACACAACTTGGTCATGTAATTGGCATATCATTTGTTGAAGTGTTTTAGTTTTGTACAGGATACTTTTAATAGATGCTGTTTTTTTCTGTTGATTTTGCTGTCATTTCTTTTCATTGATTTCGATTGGACTTGGAATCCGTTAGGTGTTTTAGGGTTTTATTTGATGTCTTTGTCCTGCAAGTGTATTGGACTGTTGAAAAGAGCAGTAAGCTTTTTATACGGCACTTACATTTTTTTTTGTCTCAAACTTAATAAAATACCACTGACAGCACTGTCACCTGCTAATACAAATCATGATACATTCATAACATTTCTGCAGTCAATAAATAAAACTATTCAGTTATAGAGGATAGGCAAATAAAAGGATCACATTTGTATTTGTTTAATTTTACCTTTTATTTTCTCTTTAATATTGGAGGAGAGACCAATAAAAGGGATTGAATTAATAATCATTTGAATTTTAAAGTGTATAATGTCTTTTTGTTTAGATTTTAAAAGTGAAACGAAAAATTCATAATTTTTCTCTAAAAATTATTTTAACTAATAATGTTAGTTTGCTACTTTTGTGATATTGTGTCCTTTACATGACATGTCACGTTTTGGGAGATTAATGCATAGAGTTTTAATAAGATGGTTAAATTTGCGATGTAAGTTAAAATGTCCAAAAACAACAATGAATTTATCCTAATAAATGTTTAAAATTTACGCCCTTTCATGGAAATAATTTTTCGCATGATTATGATTTTGGCATTACGAAAAACAGTTTGAAAGTATACTCCTTGAACTTTTTGTTAGATAAAACAAAAATAAAAAATAATAACAAGTAGAGATATGTATAAAAGAAAATGGATGAAGCCTAATAATTATTATAACAAAATAATAATCATTTGGGTTAAATTTTTGAATGAAGAAAGAATTAGAAAAAAATATAGATTGAAACACAAAAAATGTTATTCTTACAAAGAAAACACATTCATTATATAATAATATATATTTATTTTCCATAATACTGTAATATGTCAATCAATCAAGTGTGACATAAATAAATATACTTACGATGTTTTCACATGAGGAGAAAATATTATTGAGGAAAAAATGCGAGAAATGATTTATTGATATGCGAAGAAGTAATTGCGCTAATTTGCGGTATATGTGTTTTTTGTATCACTCACTGATACCATGAGATTTGGAGTCGATTGGTTTGCAATGTTATGTTTGCCCTTCTGAGAGTCGAGTATCTGGTTCCAGATTTGATGTATCCGGTTCCAGTGCATAGAACAAATTTAACATAGCCTTTTGTATTCAGTTCCAGTGCATACCAAATATAAAACACTACGGTTGTATTCGGTTATGGATCCTTTGTATTCGATTCCACTCCTTCGTTGGCCATGGTGTATACTTTTGTATTCGGTTCCAGCAATTCGTGTAATAGGGATGGTTTATTCCTTGGTTTGTATTGGGTTTATGAAAGAGGAGATTCACCGAAGAGATACAAACACCAATGAAATATAAGTTTAACTATATAAAGGATTGACATCACTCTTGACTCGCATTTCCCTTTTCAACAAATGTAACCCAATTCGTTTATGTATAGAGTGTGGAACCACCAGTTGAAGTAGAAAGGGTTATTTTTTCCTCTTGAAACCGACTCTTCTACGTCATCATGGTTCTTCCAGTGTACGATGTCGAAGGAGACAGAAGGCGATGCGAAGAAAAGAATTCCCAGCAACAGCAGTAATGGAACCCTTGCTCTCATCATATTGAATATCAGTTGGGTTGGGGTATTAGAGTAGAGTACTGGATGGAATATTATAGTAGTACTCCCGATGGATGACGAATGAAGTGAGGGATGTTAGGGGTAGGTCCTTGGAACATGAATGGAGATTTGGGCATGTGATCACACACATATGCAGAGGTTGACATGTGTTGAACTCAAGAATTGAGGTGGCGGAAGAGAATGAATATGCATACTGGTAATGATGAATCTTTTTACATTTACTAAAATATAATTTTTTTATATTTTTAAAATCAATTTTAATATTTTTTCTCTTTATAAATATTTTTACAATTAAATATAACATTAACAATCATCATTTTATATTACTTTCATAATTAGGGGTATTTTGGTAATCTTCAATTTCTATTAATTAAACAATTTTTTTATCTGCATATTGGTCAAATCATATAGTAATTCTTACAAACTTTACAGTCCATTCTCAGTAACCTTCAAATCTATTCAAATAAACAACAATTAATTCATCCTTAAATACCCTCAATCCATCCATTCACTCTCCCCAATCATTCCTTCAAAGTAAATACACCAGTTATGTATTTTTTTCATCCAGATATGATTTATTTATAATAATAAATTTGATCCAAATAAAAATAGTTCAATAAGATTAAATATGATTATATGAGCTATTGTCTATTATTATAATAAATAATAATAAATCTGATTAAACCAAAATGAATGTAACAAAATTAAAAAATTATCCATCCATATAGAATATTTATTCATAAAATTAATAGTTTATAAAAGTTTGAGTAAAAAAAATAATTTATTTATTTTTTAAATTATATTGAATATTTTCAACAATTTTTGACAAAATTTAAAAAGTAAAACAAAATAAAATATTGTATTTCAGTATAAGGAATCTTCCTAATTTGAGTATTATATCTAATGTTTATAAACTTTTACCCAAAAAAATGTAAACACAAATAACACGTGTTCATTTTAAGTTTCAATAAATGGTTACGACCTTATGCATCTATCTCGTTTTATGAGTATCATTTAGAAACTTACTCATGTCTCAAAATGTCAGTCCCACCATCACACTCATTAAGTCAACCCTCAAAAGGTGATTTGTATAGTAAAAATGCTGACAAAATCTCGAATCGCAATTTTCTAAGGCGTGTAGATCACTGTCCTTAAAGACTTATCCGCGATGTATTGCGCAAGTACCCCAAGATACAACAGGAACTTCTCGAAATGTATTCGAGGGTCACAGAACTAGCAAGAAACTCTATAAAGAATATAAATTCCAGAATATTTTTAGAAAATGAAAAGAAGAAAAGAGGAAGAGAAAAGACCCATTTTTGGTGTGTGTTGGAATGAAGGAAGAGTTGTCTATTTATAGAGTTAGGGAAGAATAAAATCAATAAAAGACAATAAAAGCAATAAATAACTTGACCGTTGCAGCACTTAAAAATTTGACTGTTGCTAATTAATAAAAATATTAACATTGTAAAAATATTCTTTTGCAATAACATAACATTATTACAACAATCCCCCACTTATTGCAAAAGAAAGTTAAAAGAAAAGATAAGAAACTTTTATTCTAGTCTTAAAGATGTAATGCATCAGAGCTGGTCTAGCAAGCTATATGAACCAGTCTTAGATTGAGAAACTTAACACATAGTATAGTTGGTATAACAAGCTATATGAACCAAAGACACTTGACGTGTGTTAGAGGTTTATCAATCACAATACACCCCCTCAATTCTTGTTGTTATCACTGTGATGCACTAAATAGGCCATGTGTGTGCCCGATATTCATGAGTGCTCTAGAGATCATGTCAAGATCTCATGCAAGCGGCCCCACTCGACACTCATATAGGTGATTTCATCGAATGTATGCTGCAAATCATACACCACCCATAAGGGATATGAAAATCATGAAAAACTTTGTTTAAACTAAAATTCTTTCACCACATAGAATTTTAATAACAAAGTTTAGCCTCTCAATAATGCAGTCTCTAGCACTTTCACACACACCATAGGAAGGGACATAATTGATTAAAATCAATTTAGTGTTATCAGAACTAACAAGTGACTTGTTTTTACCCATATGAACCTTATTCATGGGATCTCTAATCACAAAGTTGGGTTACCATCACTTGTTTGTTTGCAAGTGGCTTAAGTCTCATTCCCCTCGATGTTTCTAATATCATTTGTCTTCCCAGGGGTTTTGTCAGAGGATTTGCTAGATTCCGTTATGACTTCACATACTCAATGGAAATAGTTCCACTCTTTAGCAGCTGCTTCACCAAATTGTGTCTCAATTGGATGTCTATTCTTTCCATTGTAATTCTTGTTTTTAGCTATAGCTATTGCCGATTGGCAATCACAATGTATTGACACCGATGGGGTTGGTTTCATTCCTAGTGAAACGTTTGCTAAGAAGTTTTTCAACCACTCAGCCTCAGTACAGCCATCTTAAGAGCAACAAACTCAAATTTCATTGTTGATCTTGCAATAATAGTTTGTCTGGTTGATCTCCATGTTATTGCACCACCCCCAAGTGTGAATACATAACCACTAGTAGATTTTATTTCATATGAATCAGAGATCCACTTAGCATCACTATATCTCTTAAGTATCTCATAAGTCTGGAAAGTGCATCTTAATGTTCCTGACTGGGACATTGAGTGTACCTACTTAGTATACTTACTGCATAAGCAATATGAGGTCTAGAAAAACTCATTAAGTGTAGTAAACTTCCAATTATCTGGGCATACTAAGGCTGAGATAATGATTCTCCTTTACTATTAATTTAGAGTTAGCATCATAAGGGGTACTCACGGGTTTGAAATCATAATACTCAAATTTCTCAAGAAATCTCTTAATATATTGTTTTTGAGATAGTAATATACTATCTCCTTTCCTTATGATTTAACACCTAAAATTAGGTTAAATATCTTAGCTTCAAAATGTACCTCACATCAAAATTCTTCTCTAATTGGATTTTCATAAAATTAAAAATTCATATGCTTATTTATAATGCACCAAAAAAAATATAAAATAATCACATCCATGTACATTTCAACAATTTTAAAGCTCATTTTCGCAACCCGAAACCACAATGCATCATAAATTTTAACTTAACTAAAACATCCATTCAAACTACATATTATAAATAAATATAATTCAATATTAATTCAAAATAATAAATCATTTATTATTTTAATTAATCATCTCATTTATTTCCTTTAAGTCTCATCCCTTCCCTTTTAAACCAAATTAATTTCTGAATATAATTCAATATTAATTCAAAATAATAAATCATTTATTATTTTAATTAATCATCTCATTTATTTCCTTTAAGTCTCATCCCTTCCCTTTTAAACCACATTAATTTCTGATTCCAACTCGATAGTGGACCTCTAGGCCCAATCCAAAGTCCTCAAAACACGTAGTCGGTGGCCACCATGAACTCTCACCACCGTAAGGAAAGGAACGACCCTCTGCTTATCAACGTAGACCCCAAAATCAGAGGACAAAAAAAAATCCTAAATCGCAGAATCAAGAACAGAAAGCCCAATTTTGAATCGAAAACCTAATTCGAACCCTAGAGAAGAACAAAATCCTAACCCAAAGTCGAACAGAGATTCCCAAATCATTAGCCAAACGCGAGATTCGCAACCCCTGTACTCGCCAGATCGCGGCATCGCAAGCCACTATGACCTTCACCGACGTTGTCTTCTCACATAGTTGCCTCGTGAACACCGCCAGCCACCAGAGAAGGCAAAACCTCTGTCTGTGTCGCGCCTCCGTAGCTCTGTCGTCTTTGCCGCCACGAGTTGCCCGTGACAAGTATCACACCTTGAGTTGGGTTGTCCGCGAGAAAAAAGAACCCTAGTTGGGTCGTCCGCGAGAGAAGAAAAGATTGGAGGAAGATTCTGATTAGGAATCTAATTTAGGGTTTCCTTCTAGTATTCCTTAGGATTTAGAATTAATTATAAAATTTATTTAATAAAAGAAACTCCCTGATATTATCTCCTAACATTTCCCTTCTCAGATTAATTAAACATAACTCATGGCTAAATTATCATTCATTCCAATTTATTTAAATAATCTTTTTTCTTAAATAAATAAGGATTAACGTGAACCCATCATTATTTCTAAATTTTAATTAAATTTTTTTAAAATATTTGCGGGTTGAAAAAGGGTATTCAGGGGTTGAAAAAAATCAGCGAGTTTTTTTTATGCGTGTAGCGGGGTGGATAACGGATACAATTTTGTCATGCAGGTGGGGTTGCGAGTACAATTTTGTCACTAAATCCTAGCTTGGACTCAATAGGGTTTGTAGTATGAGAGTCCTATGCTGGTCGGGTTTCTTTGTGTTGACGAGCATGTATAACACATTTATTTTTTTCTTGCGGCACATTGTTGATTTCGAACCCATCAAAGCGTCATGCTTTTTACCATGTGAAAATACTTTTGTAAAAAGGGCTCCTTAGCTTGGTAGATGCTCCTGTCTTGGCCTGTGACTAGCTAATAGTTAAAAAAATAATGTAATTTTCTTACCCCTAGTTCGTGAGCAAGTATAACCTGACGATTAAAGCCTCATACTCGGCCTGATTGTTGGATGCACTGAAGTTAAAGCGAACAACCTATTTTAGGACAAGGTCGTTGGGTCCCTATAAAATGATGCATGTGCCACTGCCTTTCCATTTAGAAGACTTATCGACATTGAGGAGCCACCAAATGTATTGTTCTCTTTTTTGTTGGGAGCTCGGTAAGGAAGTCTATGAGGAATTGTGACTTCATCGACCCCATTTTTGATAGGTCATCACAAACTCAAAAAGTTCCACTGACCATGTTGTCATGCGCACGAACAACTCGAACTTCTATAGAATCTACTTGATAGGGTAATCTGTGCGAATGCATATATTGAAGCTGTGGAAGTAGTAGCATAATCGTCGGGCAGAAAAGATAAAAGCTAAGACGATATTTTCTATGGCATGGTACCACTGTTTTACGAGTTGAAGAGTCTGGACAGTGAAATATATCAAATATTGCATCTTGCCTTCCTCCATCAGAAGGACCAAGCTTATCACCGAGTATGATACTGTAAGGTACAGTGCCAAAGGTTGATTAGGTTGATGACTACTGAGGATAGGGAGTGTTGCGATCTCCCTTTTTAATTGTTGAAATATAACTTCACGTTCCTCATTCCAATTGTAGGTTGAAGCTCCCTTCAAAATCCCGAACATGGGTTTTGCTTTTTGTGCCAGCCATGGCAAGAAACAAGCTAGAAAGACCAATTTGCCATTCAAACTTTTCATCGTTTTCAGCTTAGCCAGGCTTCTCATGTTCAATATGGCTTCACATTTGTCCAGACTAGCCTCTATCCCTCGTCGGGTTATCATGAAGCCTAGGAATTTTCCACCACCCACAAAGAAAAAGATTTTATTGGGTTTAGCCTCATATTGTGGTGACGTACCTTGTCGGACACAATCTGTAGGTGTGTTAGGTTGTCGGTTACAATGACAGATTTGACGACAATATCATCCACATAGATCTCCATTATCTTTCCTATGAGCTCGACAAACACCTTGTTCATCAAACGCTTCCAATGTTTTTCAATCCAAAAGGCACATGACCTTGTAAAAAAAGTTGACCCCTTTTGTCATGAAGACCATTTTCTCTTCATTAGGGGGTAAATTCAAATTTTGTTGTACCCCATGTATACATCAAAGAAACTAAGTAACTCGTAGCCCATTGTGTTATCTATAAGTCAGTCAATGTTGGATAGTGGATATGTATCCTTTGGACATGCCTTGTTGAGATCATGTAGGTGACCTTTAGGATGAACTTGACTTTTAGGAGCATGATTACTTCCTAATTGACTGCGACTTGACGTTATTTTTCAAACTTTCACTTCCTTTAAGCCATAAGTTTTACCTGTGGAAGGATGGACATGTGGTGACATAGGAGAGTTGGGTCAATGACTGACATGTTAGTTGGGCACTGGGAGAATATATCTGTGTTTCGTTGAAGGAATTTTACGATATGCTCATAGGCTTGTTCAGACATGTTATGACTGACCTTAGTGACTTGGGAGAACAAAACCCCTAAGCTACAATGTTGCATTAACTCATCGAAGGAAGTTTGATTGTCTATCTAAAGCAAGGCAAATTGCTAAGGGATAGGGTGCTGATATAGGTCGGGTTGGACGAAGGTGCATACGGTGTTACCCTCAGGTTGAGAGCATAACAAGCCCTTGCCTCTTCACACACAAACATACACACATAGTCAGAGAAATACACACACACAAAAACATAGACACACACAAAAACAGATACACAAACACAAACATAGACACAGACACACATACAAGCACACACACCCCTCGCCTCCCCACACATACACCCATCCATCTAGCCCCACCCTCTCACCCTCACCCACTCACCCACCTCCGCCCTAATATTTAGCATACTCTCCTCTTGATTATACCAAATTATAATATATCAAATCATTCATACTAAAAGAAATAAACAAAGAACAAAATCCAAGAACAATAATAGATGAATCCAATAAACAACACCGTAACCAATTTATCCCATAACAATATATAATAACACATGTTTATCCCTAAACCACTACAAATATGAAACTATAGTATTCTAAAATCTCAACTAGTTTTTCTTACCTTAAAAATAGTTTTTCCTCAAAGTTAATCTCCCTCAGCTCAAGAAACACCACCTCTCACAATTAGAACCTTTAGCAAGTTATCCAAAAAAGATAAAAACTCAATCTATAATAAATCAAGTTGGGAGAAACACTTTTTTCAACTAACCCTATTAAGAATGATGACTAAAACAATAAGAAAACTAGAGAAGAGTGATTTCATAGGGTATGTAGAAACTTACTTTATACACTAGTAACATAAGAAAATAGAATAATTTAGATTCTCAACTAATCGGTTGAGTTGATAAAGTAGCTAACACAATGATAAATCCCATTAATATAAGGTGTCTTAGAAAGAGTCCATATATTCCAAATCTCTAGTATAAATAAAAAAAATGGATCCATTTATAATTTTCTATCAATTGGATTAATAGATTATTCAATTCAACACAAGTTATTAAAAAGGACATCTAACATATAATAAATATACCATTTAATTATCTTATTTTTTTAATCATCTCAATTATCTATTTAAACATTTAAATATAAATAAGTCACACAATTTATCCCATTATTGTTAATCTATGATACATGAATATGATGTGTATTGGATATGACATGTATTTAATTTAATGTATCAATATATTTTGTTTTTAAAAATAGAATACATATATGCATATTAAAAAGTTTACAATAATTCTTAAAAACTCATTAAATATATTATTATTATTATTATTAATATTATTATTATTTAAAATCCAAATTAAAATCTTATATTGAAGTTGTCAAATAAAAAAAACTATAAATTATTAATATCAGAAAAATATTTTTGCTTAATCTAAATAAATATCAGTAAAATATAAAAGAATATATCAAACACGAACACATGATTTAAATTAAAATATTTGTTCATCATAATTATTAAAATATTTATATTGCAAATAAATTTAAATAGAAATGATTTCTAGCTGAAATTAAAAAAAAATGCTTAAATTTTGTAAACAAGTTGTATAGAAGATAAGACACTGTTCGACTTTTACACTCCAATTACAACTAAACGTAAGGATGTTGAGAGAAAATTACCTACACACAGTTTCTTTTATGTTAAAAACTGCTTTCCAATCAAAACCATCCATGTCAGCAGTTGTATTGAAGTGGCTGCGATGTATCACCGACTAATCTCTGCTGTCACTTTCGCGACGCGTGTCTCAATACTGACCTGCCACTGCAGGTGAACAATAGCGCGTGACCGGTTTTACGGGTCACTCCAACTTTGTTATAAACTCTGCGATTTCAATTCATTACACTTCCGTTTGCTTTCTTTTTTTTTCAGCTCGCGGTTTTCGCAGTGAGTAGTTCTAAACGATTCGTTTTGGCACTGAACTGTTTGAAAGCTTCATTCGGGGTTTTCAATTTTTCAGCTACTGATCGATCTTGAAGTTAATCCTTTTTGTTTTGTATTTTAAATTCGTGTAGAGAATTATAATTTATTTGCTTTTTTTAGTTTTTGTGGTGTTAGGTTTAAGGTTTCCGTTTTCTGTTGTTTGGGCGATGTTCCCGTATTTTGGTTACTTCGTTTCTTGTTGATGGTAGTGAACTATTGTGCATGCCAGCAATGGAGTTGGGGTACTAGTTTCATCTTTTCAGTTCCTTTGTTATGTTTTTAAATTTGGTTTTGGGTTTTAGGGCTTTTGAATATGTGAATTTAGAGTTTCAGATTTTGTTTTCATCACTATGATATTGATCTTTACACGGATTTGGGTTCTGATTCACTTTAGATGGAAAAGTGAACAGTCATAGCTCTGATGCGAAAATAAAGCGAGTGGATTTAGACATCTTCATAGTTTGTCATTAGCATGCATATAAAGTGGTTTTATTACAGTCCCAACTATTACCTCATTTTTCTCTTTGAAGCGAATTCCTGTCTTGAGAGCAGGTAAAACAGTTGGAATTAGGATTTGATGTGTGAGATTGTTGCGTTGTGATTTTTATTGGAAAAGGGTGTTGGTCATTTCCGGGTTTATGCTTCTAAACCAGGGTTTTTTTCACCCGCTTGTGTTTATTTTTGCTGAAGTTTTCCTTGTACTAACGAATATGTATATGCTTTTTTATTCTTTGTTGTTTTAGATTTAGATCAGAAGTTGTCCAGTGTTGAGAAAAAATAACCTTTTTGGGTGCATTTGGTTGGACGGGAGTTGGTGGGTTTGGTAAAAGGCTTTGGAATAGAGTGAAGCTTGAAGATTTAAGAAGAGATAGGAGAAATACTACCGGTAGTTCACAAACAATCTGTGGTTACTTGGAGTTCATGAGCTTTTTGAGAATATTTAAAGTACGAGTTAAGCTTGGCTCTGGAGAGCTACATAGACAGCAGTCACCAAGGGGGTATGCCCCCCATGACACCTTCGCGGGTGACGGGAGGGTTAACCCAATCATCATCATCACATTCTGGAGTTTTCTTTCAAAGAGATGGACTGTCACAGAGTGTAGTTAACTCTCACCTAAGCTCATCTTTTGTTAATTCATCCAGCACGGTTTCGGGAGCCGGTCATTCAAACCTGGGTCTGGTTTCTGGGGATATGAATAATGCAGTTCTAAATAGTGTGGCAAACTCAGCACCAAGTGTTGGAGCTAGTTCTTTAGTCACAGATGCAAATTCTGCTCTCTCTGGTGGCCCCCATTTGCAGCGAAGTGCCAGTGTTAACACGGACTCATACTTACGATTACCTGCCTCACCCATGTCATTTACGTCAAATAATATTAGTATTTCGGGCTCATCAGTGATTGATGGTTCCTCTGTAGTACAGCAGAGCTCTCATCAAGATCAGAATGTTCAACAATTGCAGCAGAATCGGCAGCAGCTGCAGGGTGCTTCAAGTGCTACATCGTTGCCTGCGTCTCAAACTGGTCCGTCTACCCTTCATATGGGTGCACATGTCCCTGGATCTTTCATTCATGATCCAAATAATGTATCTCAGCTGTCAAAAAAACCTAGACTGGATATCAAACAAGAAGATATAATGCAGCAGCAGCAGGTTATACAACAGATTCTTCAGAGACAAGATTCCATGCAATTGCAGGGTCGTAATCCACAGTTACAGGCTTTACTTCAACAACAGCAGAGACTGAGACAACAACAACTCTTTCAGTCAATGCCACAGTTACAGCGAGTGCAGTTGCAACAACAGCAGCAGCAACAACAACAACAAATGCAATTGAGGCAGCAGTTACAGCAACAAGTGATGCAGCCCTCTTCTGCTGTCAAGCGTCCATACGATAATAGTGTTAGTGGGGTTTGTGCTCGTCGATTGATGCAGTATCTCTATCATCAAAGGCAAAGGCCAAATGTGAGTTCTGTTTATTTTCTTCCTGTGATGGCCTATCTTAGTGTCACATATATACTCACTATATCATTTGTTTATTCTTCAAGGTTATTCCTTTTGTTTCAGGAACTTATTATATCTGAGCGCATTGTTTAATTTTGAAGTTTATGTTTGTTACAACTCTGTTATTGAATTTTACCGTTTGCTTTAGGATAATAGTATTGCGTATTGGAGAAAATTTGTGGCTGAATACTACTCCCATCGTGCAAAGAAACGGTGGTGCTTGTCGTTATATAACAATGTTGGGCATCATGCACTTGGTGTTTTCCCGCCAGCAGCAATGGTAAATTTTTGCAGTTGTTATTTATTCTTGAATTGTATTTCTTGCTAAATAAGTAGGGTGATGTCTTAATATTTTCTGATAACCATTTATTCAATGTTCTCTGAAAAAGTTAATATATTTTTTTAACCTATCATGTAATTGTTGACAACTCTTAGAATGATGCTCAAGCAGAGTTATATTTTAAATAATTTCATTTGTTTTGCTTTCAATTTTTGGTATATACCATTTTACACTTTCTATCTGTTAGTGCTATTAAATCTTTGATAAGTACATGCATTGACATGGATTTTTCTTTGTTCAGGATGCGTGGCAGTGTGATATTTGTGGTTCTAAATCTGGAAGGGGATTTGGTAAGTATATGAAAAAGGAAGTATTGGAGTCCATATGATTTAAGATTTTTTTTTTTATTTCTTGTTCTCAAATTATTACAAATATGTCACTTTATTTCCTGTTTTCAAAGGTTTTTATAAGAAACTATGAATTGGAGTTTGTTGTTTTCACCATTTCGTATACAACTTTATATAAATAGGAAACACAGTGAAAAAGGATATATTTGTAATGATAAATTATTCATCTGGTCTCTATAACCGCACAATCTGTACGATTTTGCCCTTCATCTGATATTGGTCCCTACATATCTTCTAGGGTTGGAAAAGTACAATACTGTTTTCATGAATTATAGGGACTAAAACGGATGAAAAAGAATGTGTAAGGACTAAAATGAGTTTAAAAAGTATTGTGTAGTGACTAAATGAGTCATTCTTGGTGTAGGGACTAAATTGTAAAGATTGTGCTGTTATAGGGATCGAATTAGTAATTAAATCTACTTGTAAATATTTTTGAAAACGTGAAATTTAAACAATCTGCTTTATCAAACCAAACCTAATTGGTCCTTGTGTTGTTGTTTTGTAGCATGTTTTTATGAGAATTTAATTTCATTGTAAAATTTCGATTTGTACTTCATTTTGTTTAAATTTTGTGGCTGATAAGTACCCACTGAAGTCAATGCTTACCAGTGACCAGATATCACAATCTTAATTGTTACTTTGCTTTAACCTTGGAGTGTAACAAAACTAGCTGAAATAAATGCAACCAATAATGCTACAGTGGTAGATACACAATTTGTGCATTGGATGTATATGTAGGCTAGATGATTAGCATGCTATTTATTTAATTTTCTTATATAAATCTCATAATCTAATATTTACATTCTGGATTTTCTCAGAGGCCACTTATGAAGTATTACCTAGACTTAATGAAATCAAATTTGGCAGTGGAGTGATTGATGAACTTTTGTTTCTGGACTTGCCACGTGAAATAAGATTTCCTTCTGGTGCAATGATGTTAGAATATGCAAAAGCAGTCCAAGAGAGTGTATATGAGCAGCTTCGCGTTGTTCGTGAAGGCCAACTTCGCATCATATTCACTCAAGATTTGAAGGTTACAAAATTGTTTTTATAGTTTAATGTATTTTCTATTTGAATCTTATTTATATAATGACCTCCTGAAATTCTTGTTAATTTGCCCAGATATTATCTTGGGAGTTCTGCGCAAGGCGGCATGAAGAACTTATTCCTCGAAGGTTGGTTGCACCACAGGTATGATTCTGCTTTGTTTAGACTGCTTTTCACTTTTGGCGTCATTTTTTGTTTTGAATAGATGATGGTGCTATTTGGTTGAATATTTTGGTTAAGTAGATCTTCATTTCTTGCCTGGTTTTAATAGACAGTTGGGGGTGTTGAGACTACCCTTGAATGGATTACTTTGCATATTCCGAATATTTCTGTATAAAAAAATTCTGCATGTGCATACTTATTTTATAATTAACTCCTCACATCTTGAGTTCTTCCATCATATTTCTCAAGACGTCATGCATAAATGAAAATTGGTGAATGGTGACAGTAGTAATATATGGAAATTTGGATAAGGAAATTGGTGGGCATTAATGAAGCTTTCCTTTATTTTATTAAAGTGGAGATCATGGAAATTAAAGTTGACAGGTTTAAAGTTCTAAGTGACGAGGAATAAGAGATGATCACCTGTCTTAAGGTTGGTCATATGGCATAATTGAGGTATTCATTTTGCTGCTAATTCATATGATTTACACTTTTTCAGGTCAACCAATTAGTTCAGGTAGCTCAAAAATGCCAGAGTACAATTGCTGAAAGTGGGGCTGATGGGGTTTCTCAGCAAGATTTGCAAACAAACAGCAACATGTAAGTTAATGCATTGTTGTTCCTTAATGTATGGTATATTTAGTAAATCCTTCTCAGTTGATATATTTTTCTTTACTGCGTAGCTTGTTTGATGTTTTATTCTTGTAATAGTGCATACTGTGATATGGCTAGAAAGCATATGGTGCAAACTATATTTCTTCATATTTACTGGATTCTCTGTATGTTTCCTTTTTCTTTCTTTGGGGCAGAGGGGTGGTGGTGCAAATGCCGTTAGTGATTAGGTGATACAGGCTTTTTTCGTGTTATTGCTTTTAACTGAAAAATACAACATCAATAAAAAAAGGTTATTGAACATTTTTACTTTTTTAAATGCAATATGGCAATCCAATTTGGAACGATGTGAAAAATGAGAGAGAAAAACTCTTGCTGGAAGTCAATAGCCATAAAATAGGAAACCGAAAGATCTTAATTGTAGTACGATATTTTCCAGTGGGCATATTTGGTGCATTCTGGTGCTCATGATTTACAAAATTAACATTTTTTATATGTACAGGGTTTGTTCAAGTCACAAGCATTCATATTTTTACAATAAGGCTATTCAAGATTAAGAGCATCTCATGGTATCTTAAATATAGATTAGAAATTGAGATTCTGATTTCTATTTGTCTAACTCTCCAGTTGGGCATTTTACAAGCCATGTTTGGTTAAAAAGTATCTGGTTAGAACAGTCTGTGACATTGATTAGTTCAAATAGTAAGAGAATTATATTAAGTTGTTTTACATATATTATTGATTTGGTTTGTGGGTTGGGTTGAGTTGTGAGCCTAGTTCAAGTTAACAATTACAATGAGACTGGACTCAAGCTTAAATGTTTATTTTGCATCAGGGTATTGACAGCGGGGCGCCAGCTTGCTAAAATTTTGGAGTTGCAATCACTTAATGACTTGGGTTTTTCTAAAAGATATGTGAGATGTTTGCAGGTATGCTATAAAATTGTATTTAAAATTGTTTATTAGTGTTGAGTACTATAGAGAAAACTAGTCATCTGTTATGTTATGTATTTTCTCCATCCTAATTACCTGCTACAATGGTTGACAGATATCGGAGGTTGTCAACAGCATGAAAGACCTAATTGATATTTGTGAAGAGCACAAAATTGGGGCAGTTGGTAATTTCCTTCTGGTTTTTATGATTATATTACCCTAGAGTTTAGTTTAAAAATTCTTGTTGTATGAAGCTGATTCAATTTTCGGCTTTTGGAAATATATTTTTACATTGTCGTTAGCCTTTGTAACATTGATCCAACATTTACGTGCAGAGAGTTTAAAAAATTATCCTCGACTAGCAACAGCCTCAAAGCTCCAGATGCAAAAGATGCAGGAAATGGAACAGATGGCAAGTGTTCATGGTCTGCCTACTGATAGAAACACACTCAATAAGCTGATGGCAATGAATCCTGGATTGAACAACCACATAAACAGCACTCATAATATGGTTAATCGTGGTGCTTTGAGTGGGTCAGCCCATTTAGTTCTTACCAACTACCAAAATCTTCTCATGAGGCAAAATTCAATGAATTCTAGCCCTGGCTCCAATCCTGGATCCTCATTCAATAATTCGAACCCAAGTCCCTCTTCTGCTTTGCAAGGAGCTGGTCCTTCTTTAATTCCAGGCTCAATGCAAAACTCTGTAGGTGGTTTCCCAGGTCCCCATCTACCTCCACAGCAGCAGCAGCAGAAACTCCTTCAACAGCGTACATTAAGTGGAAATGGTTTACTGCAACAAAGTCATTCACAGGGGTCCCAAGGAAATCAAGCCCTACAGCAGCAGCAGATGATCCAGCAACTGGTGCAGGAAATGTCAAATAACAATGGAGGAATGCAATCACAGTCTCTTGGTGGACACAATGCAAATGGGAATCTGGCAAAAAATGCACTGGGTTTTGGTGGCCATGCTCCATCCTTAAGTGGAGGTTCTGTCAATGTTCCAGGAAACAATGGACCCATTTCAAGGAATAATAGCTTCAAAACAGCTTCAAACAGTGATTCTTCTGCAGCTGGTGGCAACAATGGATTCAACCCAAGAACATCTGATATGCCACAAAGTCTACATTTGCAAGGTATGGTTCAGGATATTGGCCATGAGTTCGGGGATAGCTCCTTCTTTAACAGTGATCTTGATGATAACATGGGTTTTGGATGGAAGGCATGACTAACAACTTGGGCATGTAATTGGCATATCTTGTTGAAGTGTTTATTTTATTATATTGTCATTGTACAGGATACTTTCAATAGATGCTGGTTTTTTCCTGGTTTTCAGTGTCATAATTTTATCGATGGAATTTGTTTGGACTTGGTCTCGAGTAGGTGTTTAGGGATTTTATTTGAGAGTTTTTGTCCTGCAAGTGTAATCTATTGGACTATGACAGTAAGCATTTTATACGGCACTTACATTTCTTATCTAAAAAGCTTAATCAAATGCCACTGACAACACCACATTACCTATAATACAAAGCAAGATCTCCTCCAAAGCGATTTAAATACTCGTTGGTAAACACAGGATAAAAGTGAGATTAATGTGGAAAGGATACCAAGTGGTCTATTACTATATATACTTATAATGTTTATGACAACTAATTTTAGTGAAATAAAAAGAGGGTGGAAAATAATGCAATTTGAATTAAAAGGAAAAAAGGTGAAAATTTTGTAGTAAATTTTAAATACATTCATGAATTTTTTTTATTAAAGATAAAAAATGTTAAATTACCATAATCATTAATGAAATTCAAATAAAAAATTAATAGGATTAAAACTTGTATTAAGGCCGTAATTATTTTCTTATTGGATTAAAAATTAAATGTCTTGTACTAAACTAACTTTACCCTTAAAAATATTTTCAATCCAAAACTGGAATTTGAAGGTTAAATTTGAAGTTTTTTATTGGATTAAAAATTAAATATGTCTTGTACTAAACTAACTTTACTCCTAAAAATATTTTCAATCCAAAAATGGAATTTGAAGATTAAATATGTAAAATACCCCTAAAATATTTTCATGGAATTTGAAAATTGTGTGTTGGAGAGAGAGGTTAGTTTGATCTTTCTTAACCCTTGTTTGGTTTTTTTCTTTCTTCTCATTCTCACTTGGAAGCAAGAGATGAAAATATAAGTCTTTTTATGTTCGATTGCCCTTTTCTATTAGTATAATCATTTTTCTTTCTTCACTTTCTTTTGCTTAGATGATAGGCAGAATTCTTTTAGTAGGCATTCGTGAAAGGTCTTTAGTAGGGTGGACTCTTTTCAACTTTTTCTTAACTTTATCGAATGGGTTTGTATTCTGTTATATTATAAGTTTATCATATCTTGGATTCTTTCTATGAATTCATTCTTGTTTTTGCTCATACTCTTTCCTTGAGAAGTCTGAACAACATCAAGTTGGGCCTAGCTCAATTAAAATCGGGCCAAAGTATGTTTAGTTGAGGGGTGTTACTTTCTCCACCACCCCAAGTGTTCTTGAATCTCTCTATTGTTTTCTTTTATTTCAAAAATACTCTAAATCTCTCCATCCTCAACAATCTTTCTCTTTCTCTCTCCACGTTAATGTAGCATTCATATGACTCAAATTTAAACTTATGATATATTGCAAAATGTAAAATTCAAGATTTTGTTCTAAATTTCTAAAAAAATGTTTATATATGTGTGTGCATGCGTGTGTGTGTAATTTTTAATATTATATTATGTTTTAACTTACCGATGTTTGACTCAAATAATTTGAATAAAGTATTTAATTTATTAGATAAATAATATAAAAATATTATTAAATACTTAAAATATAAAAGAAAAGTTATTTGTTAAAGATTTTAAATTTATTTAGTTCTTTTGTCATTATAAAGTTAGTATATAATAATAATAATAATATATTATTATTATTTACTATTAATATTATTATGTTTATTATTTTGTATTTGCATCTAACTTTTAAGTTTATAAAATGGAAGTGATAGAAGTAGTAATATTGAAGTTTTTTCTGAATTTTATATTTTGCAATATATCACAAGTTCAAATCTGAACCATGTGAATGCTCCATTAATATAGAGAAAGAAAGAGAAAGATTGTTGAGGATAATGAAGAATGCTCAATTAATGCAGAGAGAAAGAGAAAAAGAAAGATTATTAGGATAATGGGGAGATATAGGGTATTTTTGGAATAAAAGAAAATAATGGGGAGGTGTAGAGTATTTTTGGAATAAAAGAAAATAGTGGGGAGGTGCAGGAGCACTTGGGGTGGTAGAGGAAGCAACACCCTTAGTTGAGTTTGTCTAGACCTAGTTTAAGTCAAGTCAACTTGAAATTGGTCATTAAGCAAAGTTGGTTAAGACTCAATCATATTGAGTCACCCAAGACATATTGAGTCACCCAAAACCATTGGAGTTGAGTTAACCTAAGTTCAAGTCAAGTTGAGTCGAGATAATATCATGTTCAACCAAGTAGCCCATATTGAATCAAGTTTAGTCGAATCCAACTCAAATTAGACATATATGAAATCAAGACATTTTGAGTTAAATTGGGTTAAGTTGAATTAAGTCTAAACATTAAATTGGGACTATGTTAAGTCAAATTAAATTTACTCAAATTTTAATTCAACCAAATCCACTCAAATCCAAATTAACCCAAATTATGAATTTTAAAATATAAATTTGAAAACATGAAAATTTTCAAATTATATTTTAAACAAAAATTTAAAATTTTTAGTTTTAAATAATCAAATTACTCTAATAAAATTCTAAATTTCAATTTCTTTCAAAAAAATTTATCCAAATAATATATTGGTATAAAACATTTTAAATTAAAAAAAAATGTAAATTCTCTGTTAACATATCTTATCCAAAAACAACGTTAACTTTACATTATAAAACTTGTATAACCTTTTTAAAGTCAATTGAATTAATAAATAATTTAATGAATATTGAGTATAGTTATTACGAAAATAAATATAAATTCAATTAGATATAGTATCGGCAAATCTTAGTTTGTTATACAATTTTAATGCAACTACTTTAGCTTATTTTTGAAAAAATAATCACATGTTTTAGGGGTTTTTGAAAAATAAGTGATTATTTTAAAAGTAACTCCATTCCAAATAATTTGTGTAAAGCCTACCTTAATATTTTTAAGGACAATTTGACCTAAACGTCTATTTTAAAGTTAATTTTGCTTAAATTCTTTTAAAAAGATAAGCGACTTACTTCTCAATAGAATGGTGCATTTAATCTAATATTATATTTAGTAAACAAGTTTGAACCTTTCAATTAACCAACAAATACATAATTACAAAACATAATTAAAGCATTTTTTATTTATAAATTGTGATAATTGTTATTATATATTAAAATAATTATTTTACTATTTAACTGATCACTTTTTTTAAAAAAAATTTAATTGTCTTTTCAATTTCACCATTTTTTTAATTTAACCATTTTCTAATTAAAAATTTACTACAAAATAAATAAAATTTATTTATAATAAAATTATAAAAGTTATTTATATTTGATTTTATAATTATAATAATAATTTTAATTTTTTATATTATCATATAAAAAAAAGAGAACATACATATTAGTGTTTTTTTCTAATAATAATAATAATAATAATAATAATGATAATAATAATAATAATAATAATAATAATAATAATAATAATAATAATAATATAACTCTTTTGGAAGTAAGTTCAAAAACCAAACTCTAATTTTATTTACAAATAAAGATATACACTTTCATAACTACCTTTTTACAAATTTTCTTTTAATTTTACTCTTAAAATTTTGAAAATTATTCTAACTTATTAAAATAAATAAAATAATATTAACTTTGTCAGAACCAAATCCCCTTCAATTCCAGTAGAGAATGACATGAATTTAACTCAAAATGCTAATACACTCTGAAAAATGAAGTAAAACCAACAATTATACTTTTAACTTCAAAATTTATTGTACATAAACACATTTCATCATAGTCTCAACCTATTATTTTGCATTGCACATCTTATTCTCTAAAATATAAGTTCACAGAAACCAAATCTGAAAACACCATATCAAAGGTACAAAGATTGTGTGCATTAGAATTCTTATCATCAAGAGAAATGTCTGTCTTTATCAGTTCAAGCAACACCAGACACATTCTTTACAGCATTATACACTTGATAACTAGTCAAGAAGGCAAGACTTATGTAACACAGAAAAAGATAAAGATGAAACTTTGCCTCTGCCCCTACAAATTATTTGTGCTCAACATATGCTATGCTATACAAATGCTTGGCCAAAAGTCTTTACATTGACAATTGAGGTTCTTCATTCCTTGCAATTTCCCATTAATCATCAACTACAACAGGACCAGAACCAAGCAGTGCACCCAAGAGAATTTGCTCCCAACGTCTCACACCCCTCTGCACTAGGCTCGAGGTTATTATGCGCAGGCGCGACGAACTGCTCGAGTCCGGCGAAGATGTTGAAGAAGACATGAAAGGATCTGTCGGAGGAGGATGGTATTTCAAGGTACACTTCCCTGATGGATGATGAACTTTAACATCAAATGCTGGTGAAAGTGGCCGTCCCATGACTTGAACATGGGAGATGCTGCAGCATAGTAATCCAAGACAGATAAACAAACAAATGCCAATTCATTCTTAAAATATAAGAACATTTGATATATTTCTCCTGTAGAAGTGTTTATGGGGAATTTTATCCAACCATGTTCTAAGTTGGAAAAGAAACACTAAATAAAATGTAGGCAATGAACTAACAAAAAGAACTCAAGGAAATAAATTAAGGTTCTTCATGCCACTATGAGAACATGCTGAATGATTCAGCATCTCGTGTACCTAGAATAGACGTATGGCATTTTAATGAAATGTCATCTTTTATTTCATTACTTTTCATCTATACTCTGAAATTGCAACAAAAGCCCTTGTCATGATGACCCTTGAGTGGCATTTGTGTCAGATAATGAAAGCAGTGTCTAATTGAAGAGTGGACAGTTAGAAGACAAAGATTAAGTTCTTTAGGTTATGTCAATTTAGTATGTGTACATGAGATAAAAGAGAAGGCTTGAGAACAAACCATATGTAGAATAATTCATCCATCTCTTGTTTTTGAACTCTACCCAATAGCTCAACTAGCAGAATGCCTCCAATGCACAGAAAAGGTTCAGGGAGCTTGAATTTTTGCAAGCTGTTTTCCTGTAAAGTCGGTATGTTACTAACCCATTTCAAGTGTCAAACACGAGCATAGAATACTGTTTTGTAAAAAACAATGCAGTTCCAATCTAAAATGATTAAATGCTAAATTCACACTTGCTATATTCAGCAGGTAAAACATGTACTCTAAGTGAACGATTCCCAGAAAAGATCAGTAGACGAATCTCAACTCCTCTTTGTTGAGTAAATTGAAAGAAGAAAATAATATTCAAGAAATGCATTTTAAAATGCAACTCACTTGACACATTGGAAATTCAGGTGAAGTATACGTCCATATGAATTGATTATCGCCCAAGACTTCATTAGCAGTTATATTATCTACAGCACTCTCCGATTCAATTGGGTATCTTGGATATCCCATTCTGAATCGGACAGCCTTAGCAGAATATATAGGCAAGCCATGCTGAAAAAATGCTGACAAGTAAACATAGATTATTTGTCAGATGATCAAGAAAAAGTTCATGATCCTCAACATACCCAATTCACAAAACAAAGGAG
Source organism: Vigna reflexopilosa (assembly GCA_027742785.1). Lineage (NCBI taxonomy): Eukaryota > Viridiplantae > Streptophyta > Magnoliopsida > Fabales > Fabaceae > Vigna > Vigna reflexopilosa. The sequence goes on along the minus strand of CM050928.1, from coordinate 27,380,587 downwards.
TTTAATTTAGCTATTAACCTTGGAACGGTTGGACATGAATCTCTGTAACAAGACACATTTCTGAAACAAGCTTGTAAACTAATGTCTCAGGAACAGAAGGATCGTTTTCCCCTTTGCTTGACCAGTATGATGCTGTATATTCAGTCCTATCACCAGGCTCCAACGTATGTAGAATGCTTTCTTCAGGATAGTTATCAGTGCTAGATGCACTAATAGCTTTAGAGATACAACTTTTTCTCACAGGATGAAGACCAGAGGACAAGAATGCATAGACTTTATGATTTCTCTTTAGATACTCCCAATTTACACAACTTCCAGGAGGGTTGCCCAGTGGTTCAATAATGTTGTCAAGCTCAATCATATGAGTAAGACCAGATATTTCAGGAAACATTGCCAAGCAAAGTTGCTTGCAAAGGCCATGTTCAATAACTGCAGAATATCAAGAGTGCATATTAATACCGCGAGTAGAAAAAATATGCACTTTTTGGAGAAAAAAGTTCAAAGCACTATAAAATAAAATCCCACTACAAGGAAATAAACTAAGAAGGATTACCAAATCGGTGCCAAGAACTAGAAACAGCAGAAACCCTAATAAGATCACAAGGGGCGTCCAAATGGGTCAGAATCTTGACTGACATGTCAGGTCCAAGCAATTGAATGAAATCCATTTTGTTTTTCTCTTCATTCATTTCCAAAAATCAAAGCCTGATAGCAGACAGAACAGCTATGATCAATCATCAACACAGCACTCAACATAAACTGTAAAATTGGTTATCTGAAAAAGAAAATCTTCAAGCAACCAGCATTACGACTAATTCTGGAAGAATGCAAGGAAAAAAATCCACAAACAAGTTGAAAAGGAAAGGCGGTTACTTTTCTCAAGCAATTAAATTGATGAGCAAATAAAGCTACACCCAAATAACGAAACATTGAAAACATGAAAATGGTAACCTTTTTCTCTGCAAGGAGAGTGCGGATCTGAAGATATGAAAGGGACCCTTTTGATTGTGGATTGAAGAATAAAGATTAGACAGAAGCAGGAGAATGGTAATTCGTTTGGAACAGCTGTTTGTAAAGAAAATAGTGTTTCTAGTTGCACTTGCAGACGAGAATAAGTCAACACTTTCTCTACATTTTTATAAGAACTTCTCCAGAACAAACATAATCGCTAGAAACTTAGATATCAGATGGATAAGACAGAATCAGGATAGAAAAAAAAATCTTTTTTATTTTTGTATGATTATTTCCAACAAAATACGACATAAATGTTTTTTGTCATTGAAATTATTGCTTTTTGCTACTAAATATGATGTAAAATACTAAATCATCACGTGTTTATTTACTATTTAAAATATTATCAATGTTAACTTGCATAAAGAATTAAATAGATTTATTTTATTTTATTTCATTATATAATAAACCTTAAATAACCTTTAATGTTTTATTATTTTTTTATTTTCTTTATTAATAACAAGTTCAAAAATCCCTTCGTTTAAAAAAAAAAACAACACAAAAATTTAACTTGTTATCACTCAAATATACAAATAATATAGATAGTTTTAATTTAAAGTATTGTTGAAATTTATAACAAGTTTTTAAAAAACATTTTATATTATTTCTTATCATTTATTAATTTGGCATTACCTTTTCTATCTATTGCTATATTTGAGTTCGATATCTCAATGATCATTCATTACTTATGTTACATCTATAGAAAGATGACACCACTTTTTGAGCACTGAAAAAGACTGATATCTATATTTGCGAAAAAGGATGTCCCAATAATAAACTCATTTAAATTTTTGTAAATTAATATAATGTTTTCAAATATGATTTCATTCTTTATAAATTTTTTTAAAATTTTAATCACGAACGTTTTTTCAAAAAATATTTAAAAATCATTAATTCTTATAAAATCTCTTAAGCCCTAAAAAACTTTTTTATATTTATAAAAAAAAAGTCTTTTAAAATTCTAATTGGGTAAAAAAAATGTGGGATAACATGGCCTAACAAATGTGAATGTCAAAGGTGTAAGGTAAAGTTGGATCACATGGCCATGGTTGCATGAACATACCCATTAAAGTTATTGCCTAACTTATCTTAAAATCATAAGTACAATTTCAGTGTATGTTTACAAATTTTATAGGATTATGATAGTTTGACATTTTCATTCTTTTATACTTTTATTTAAAATTATAAATATTGTTATTTTGTTTTAAAATTTATTTATATTTATTTTTGTTAGTTAAATATAATATTTTATTATTAAAATAAATTATAAGTAAAAGAAAAGGTCGGCGTCATCGAATATTTTTTATTTTGTAAATGTAATTTAATAAAGAAAAGTCTCCTATATTGTCCATCTGTTATTCTTTTCAACAATGATAAGCATCAATAACAATTTTTAAAACCTATTTCATATTATTGTAAATTCTAAATTTGGGTCCATAGGAATTGTTGAAGGCTTGCATCATAGCATTCTCAAGTCTTTTAAAACAGACATGGTATATTTCACATGTAAATATTCTGAACACTATTTCACACATTTAAATTTATTTACAAAAAAAGTCAAAAAAAAAAAAAAAAAAACACAGCTGCACCAATATAATGACACCCAATACAACAGCCTTGCTACAAAAATAGGGTGCCCCAAGTAATTCTTCCTTTTTTTTTTTAAATAAAAGACCCAATCATCTGAAAAATATAAAATAATAAAAATAAAATCTAATTAAACAAACCTAGGCCTAATTTTCCTCTGACAAAAGTGATTAACTGAAAACCCAATGCCAAGTAACACCTTCTTTTCAACTTACTCTCTTAATGGTTAAAATTGATTGAAAACTACAAAATCGAGAAACAAAAAAAACTCACTAAATAAAAGATTTTCATCTTTTCTTTAATAATTTTTAATAAATTTCAATCAATAAGAGAGTATGTCCAAAAAAATGTGTTCCTAACATTTCTCCCCCTAAAACTGTTTCAGCCTTTCTGAAAACTCTTTTGGGCAAATCACTACCCCATCTATGCAAAGCCCACCTTTGGTGTGAGTGCAATCAATTTGGGCCAAAGAAAACTTTATAATTGTTGGCCCATTGGGCTTCTCAACTGCAAAGTCCCCAACATGATAGTGGGCCCATTCTCCAGGCCCGCGCAGATAGGACTGTGAGAGTGAACTCTGGCCGTCAGATGTAGATAGCTGAAATCTGACGGGCTTGATGTCCCATCCATGAACTTGGTCAAGGTTGCACACTCTCCGGCCCAATCTCTTTGTGGGCTTCCCCAATTGAAGCTTGAAAAATACACTATAGTTTCCCTTTGGAAACTCAAACTCTAGCTCCCCTATTACTTCAACCCACCACATTTGTTGAAGATATGCAACACTCTTAAACCTGCACCATTAAAAAATGTTAAACATATAAAATACATTCATTTTAGAAAAAGAGAAACAATATACAAATAAAATGATTTCTGCTATTCTTTTTTTTTTTCAGATTTTCAGCTGATTTTTTCTTATACCTAATGAATATTAAAAATTTATTGATATTAGCATATTAATTTCTTTTTAATATATTTTAAAACATCAAAACCAATAATAAATGTTAGAAGTCTCACATCGATTATGATAAGACTAATTTAAAATATATAAGTGATGTAAACCTCATCTTACAAGCAGTTTTGTAGGATTGAGTTAAGCTTAAAATTCACTTCTTAACATGATATTATAATTTATCCTAATAATATTTGTTATGAGAAGATGTGTTAAAAGTTTCACATCGACTAAAGATCCAGTTTTGTAAGATTGAGTTAGGCTTAAATTAAAAACAAAACAAAGAAAAAAAACATAAAAATCAATGGAAAATTCAAATTCATTTTATTTACTGCCTTTTTATATTTTAAATATAATAATTTACATTAATTTTAATGTTTTAAAATATTTTATAATTTTTTAATATATTAAAAAAATAATGTATATTATAAACACAACAGAAAAACAATACCAACAATTCAAAGAAAAGGTGGTTTATATTGTGGTCGGATATATATTCAACTACCATAATTAAGCCTACATATACAATGTTAATTAACTAATATTACTTTTCCTCGAATAGAAGTCCTTTTTAGCAATTGCAGAATATTTTATTAATGCAAGTTGCTTGCTTTGTTGTTCTTTTTATCTAAAAGATGCTGACTAGGAGGAGTTAGTTGACAATAGTCTAAATTTTAATTATTGATTTATTACTTTTCCAAAACGTCCTTCTCAACCTATTTTTATAGCATTCCCTGAGTGCAAATTGCTTGCACTTTTTTTCTTTAATTTTCATATAAGATGTGAATGGCTGACTAGGACGAATCGCTTTCGTTAATATGCTAAAGCAAGTTGCCAAAACCTATTACAAGGTTCCTCTCTAAAACATTGCTGTTTCTATCAATATGGTTCAAAATGAGAAATTTCTATGACATATAAACTGCAACACACTCAAATAAACAAAATAAAACTTTAAATTAAAATATTAATTTTTTTATTTTTGAAATACCTAAAATAGCTACTATTCTCGTAAAATAAACGTTTTTTATATGTTTTTTAATTGTATTATTATATACGACGGAGGCGCCAACTGCACAAATACGGCAAGAAAAAGAGTTTCGATTCCATGTGCTGGCTTTGGATTTGTTCAAAAATTCGAAAATGACTTTAACCCAAAAAAATAAAAAGGTTCCACTTTTAATTTTACCTCATCATGAAGAAAACATACTTAATTTCGATTGCAACAACAACTATAAGAAAAATAAATTATATAACCAAAAAAAATACACAACCAAACCCATTTTTTATCAGATTCAGAAGCATTTTACAACCTTAATTGCATATATTTTTTAGTTTTTTGTGTTGGGTTTAATTATATATATAAACTTATTAATAATATATAAATATACATGTATATTTTTTAGCATAATTGAAATGGTAAATTTTCATATAAAATTCATAAAAATGGAAGAAACTAAGTATTTGTTTAATTTTTTATTACATAGATAAGAATATCTCACCTGGATTCCTCAGTCGGAACATAATTCCAATATCTTCTATCATCTATTCCTGTAATCTTGAAGGCTTTTGAAGAAATGAACAAACAAACTTGTGCACTGCATCTGTCAAGCCAAATCTCCTAAATTGACCACAAAGGAACTGATCAGACTTCTCAATGCAATGAAGAGAGAGATCGGAAACAAGATGAAGAAAAGTGATGAAATTGGAAAGACAACACCTATATTACCTAATCATGAATCAATCTAAGATTAAGTGGTTATGTTCCTCAACATCATCAAATTTGATGTCGAAGAAGCAAACTACTAAATTAATCAGTGATGAAATTACCTTGGTGCCATGATCGAAGAAATTGGGTGTGCATAGTTTGGCATAGATCTCTTTCTTGGACATGGAAGAAAGACTGTTGTGTTGAGGAAGTACTTTGTTGAGAAGGAATTTATAGTTTGAAGGCAACTTTGATTCCCATACAAAGTCAGCAGAAGAAGCTCTGTGGAAGGCCTTGTTAACTCTGGCCAATGTGCAAATCTCTTGTGGATGAAAACTCATCACGAGAGAAGAGATGCAATTCTCAGGAACATCATCAAGGGTTGTCGTCTGTGGGGAGGACAAAGAAAAGGTGGGAACTTCATCATTTTCTGTGGCACTTGTGGAAACACCAGCCCCCATGATTGATTATGCAGAAGAAATTGAAGTTTGGATTGGAGAATTGAAGAGTATGGTGAAAAGGGTTTGTTCTTGATGGTGTTGTTGTTGATGTTGTAGATTTGTTGTGTTAGATAGTTCAGTGGTAAAGGAGGAGGTGATAGAGCATAAGAGAGAAAGAAGGAGAAAGTGAAGGTGTTTCCATGTAGTTTTATTGGGAGTTTTGGATTAAAGAAAGGGTTGTGGGAAGCTCAGTTTTTGGCTTATAAGAAATACACTTGTGGTGTGGAATCTTGAAGCAAAACTTATAAATAAAGTGAAAATTATTAGGTCATTCTTCTTATTTTGGAACATGAAAAAAAAAAAGAGAGACTTTAATATAGAATAAGATAGATGTGTGGAGAAAATAGATGCCCTATATTCTCTCTCTCATATTTCATGAATTTCTTTTTCAATTATCATAATATAGAATAAGAATTATGTTTAGATCATAAATCCAAAATGAATCCTAACCATGATCAAATAGAGACTTTAAAACGAAAAATATTTTAGATATATATATATGATGATTGATTTTAATAATATTGTTTAATTAACTTGAAAATAAAATAATTTTTTTTAATATTAATAATTTTTTTTTTAATAAAACAAGTTTATAATACATAAATAAACAAAAATATATAAATTTCGTGAAATTGAAATTATAATTAAAATTTATTTTTTAATATTTTCTCTTTTTTTTGTAAATATTGAGTTTTTTTTAATTCAAATAAAGGTAGAAAAGCCTTATTTTATATCAAATTTAAATAATATAAAATTTTATTTTCTCAAGTTGCATTTAAAATAGCATTTACTTTTTGACATGAGAATGTTTGATTATCACTTTTAAGTGTTAAATAGTCTAATCTCTTAATTTATTGGAAAACATAATAAAATTTATTTTTTTATTTTCTTTAATCTTTAGTTTTTATTTGTTTTTTTAAAGTGTTTAGATTGAGAGGATGGAAACAAAACACTATAAGAGTGTAAGAAAATTGAATAGGAACATGAAAAAAAAAATCTTTTATATTGAGATATGTCATAGCCATTTTATAATGATGAGGATGACAATATAATAATAAGAGACAACAATAAAACATAAATCATTGCATTATTTACCATATCCAATATAATTATACATTTGCATGCCTTTTCGTATGTTGAGTGTGCCGCCTAAAGGTTTTAGATAATTTCATAAGCATACTGTAAAGACAGATAAATGAAGAAGAAAACATGAATAGAAAAGAAAAGAATAAGAATAATTATCTTCTTATTCTTTGAAAAAAAGATGCACAACTTAATTATCTTTATTATTTTTTCTTTCAAACGAACTCCATGTCATCTATATAGAAGTTGAGCAAAAGATAAATTTAATTGATTGAATTTCGTTATTTAGTTAGTAATTAGTTAATGGTTAAAGAATAAATAATTGTTTTAATTAGTTAAATAGTTAGTTTAAATATAATAGCATAATTTTATTGTTACAATGTTATAGTAACTATACTGTACGTCGGTCGGTCGAATACTATTCGATTGTCCAAACACAAAGAAGATTAATAAAAAGAATAACTATCATATTAATCTTAATTCCAATCATTATTAAATTAGTTTGTGATTGGATCGTAAGTAGACCCACATGAATAGAAATTCATCCCAAACTAAATATTTAATATCTAGATAATTAATTACTTTTACTACATATTTATCATCACAATTCGAACAAACATTAACTTTTACATGCAAAACATACCCAATTATACCAAATAGTAGAAAGAGAACATTGAAGAATAAAACATTAATCTAAAGATTGTTCTTATAATAAAATTTAATCTCGATCTGATGAACAAAAACAAAAACATAAAAAATTATAACGTCGGGAAAGAAACAAACAGATAAACACTATTTTGAAGTGCTTGAATGACAGTCCCATGGCCAAGCAATTAACTCTTTACCATATACATGCACTAGATTTTATTGTGCCTTGAATAAATTATTTATGTATTTTTATATTTTTAAATTAGTTTGTAGTATAATTAAAGTTTGGTATGAATGTTTTTAAGATGAAGAAAAGATAATTTGAAAAGGAAAGGGGAGAATGTTATCCAAAATGGATTGAACTAAATCCATTAGCACTGAAAGTCACATCGGAAGATCAGAAGTTTCGCGTTTATGAGTTGGTGTGGTATCAACGTCTCAGTTTCATTTCAACGGTTGAATTCTGGATTCTCAATTTTAATTTTGCAAAATCTCTGTGTTCAACAAAATCATTTCATTATTATTATTATTATTATTATTATTATTATTATTATTATTGAGTCATTAAAAAAATGAATTTGAATATTTGTCAGCGTATCAACCAAAACTTGTTATTTTAAATGTTTTAAGGTTCATTATCAATTGATATAAAATAAAAAGAGTTTTCTAGTTGCATAAAATTTGTAAAATCAAACGAGACAACATTTAAATTAAATTAAATTAAATAGTCCTTTTAAAAAAGAAATTGTTTGGTATGTTGTGGGCCGTGGATAATCGATCTTATCCACTTTCGGTTGCAGGCATAAGAAACATATACTGTTGTTGCTCCTTCCTACGTCAATCGACAACATCAAAAACATATTTATTCGTTTATATAATACATATATAACATCAATGTTTGTTTGAACGTAAAAGCATAGCAATATTGGTAACTTTTAAATAAAAAAACTTAATGGTTCCATCTTACAGCACAGCACCAAAAGGGACATAGTAAAGTGAAAAATTAATGACTTTTCAATAAAGTAATATTACTTTTATTTTTTTAATTTATAATTATTACTCTTAAGCTTGGTCGTCTGACACATAAGTTTATCAACAATTCGGTCGAAGTTCACTAGAGTCACGAACCAGATTGTTCCAATTAAAATCGATTTGCTTCAATTTTTAATAAGATAATGCTAGACATTATTATATTTCATCTCATCTAAGTATAAAGTCCATCAATTTCCTTCAATTCACATTTACTTTAATTTATAACTTTATTTTTTTTTCTTCACAGGACTTCAACTTTAATAAAAAAGTACAATTTACCACCGCTTATATCATAATCTTATTCTTAATTTCTTAAAACTTAATTAAAATTTAAACATTATTATTTACTTAAATTTACTTTCTTATTTTCCTTGAATGATCGATGTATATATGTTTTTCAAACGTGGACCAACAATTTCCAAGTTTTTGTAAGAACTAGACCATCTTAACCTATTTTAGTAAAACAACAAAAAGAAAAGAATCAATGAATAATAGAGCTGTTAATATGGGTCACAATTCGTAAGTTAATTTAATTTACTACGAGTTCGGGTCGGATTAGATTTAAAAAAATTATATTTTTTTATGTAGATCAGATTTTAACCCGGCTCATTGGTGGGCCGAATTGGTCACCAATCCACTTACCTAATTTTATTTTATTAAAATCTAATTTTAATTTTATAAAAAAATATTTATTTATTTTTGCTTAAAAAAATTATTTAAGTTCACTATTTTAAAAACTAATTAAACACGCCATGTTGGGAGTGAAATTTGTTTAGATTTGAATTATAGAAAGTTTGTAATTTTTTATTTATTAAAAAAAATTGTAACTAAATGAGTCAGTGAGTCAATTTATTTATCCACCAACTCTAAATCAGGTTTGAATTTTTCTAGTTTGCTAATAAATGAACCGAATTGGATTTACTCAACAAATCATCAACTTCCTGTGGTCAGCCAAACCGAATTGTTCTTTTTAACAACACTAATGAACGATGTGATTTCTGTTGAATTATTGTTGTAAATGGAGTAACTTTATGCACTTTTGGAATAAAATAAAAAAATTAAAAAGACTTTTTTATAAATTAAAATATTTGAGCCACGAAGTTTGAAATTGTATTTAATGTATTTGGAGATGAGTGGAGATTAATTTATGAACAAGTTGTTTTGGAATTTTGTTTTGAACTGAGGTTTTGAAGCGATGAGATCCACAAGTTTTGGTTTGTGTAGGAGGAGGAACAAGTGATGCATAGCTGGCACTGACTCAGCACAGTTGCTGACTAGGCAACAGATTGAAGCATGCATTGAGGATATGTTTCATTTGCCCAACAATGACACAGCACAAAAATGCTGATTAGGTCAAAAAGAGAATCATTGCAAATTTGCTTCTGTTGCCTTTCCCAATATGCAATTTCCTCTCTGGTTCAAAGCAATAAGCAACACCAACAATACTTTTATTTTGTTATTATTGATGTGAAATGTTCTTTAATTTTATTCATCATTAGTTTATCATTCATATTTTTATCATAATTTTGCTTTTAATTACATATTTTTAAACCATAGTATTTAATTTTTTTTAATTAATGATGTTAACAATTTGGATTATATATATATATATATATATATATATATATATAACAAATAATTACGTTAGGAATATTATATTTATTAGTCTATTTTTAAAAATGATTTGATTAATTAATTGTGATTAAGAACATATCATACAAGATTTATTGTGTAGATTAATTTGTTGAAGAATTAATTTAAAATATTGAAATTTAGAAAAAAAATAACCGACAAATGTTATAAATAGATTATGGTCTCCATAGGTAAGTTCTAACATTATTCATATTTTTTTCTTTTTATCTCTATTGAAAGAGAAAATTATGAGGAATCTAAAATGTTCTATAAAAAAATATTAGATTTCAATTTGTTTTTAATTGTCAATCTAAATATGTTATGGTTTTTTTTTAAAAAAAAATTAAAAATTGCTTTGTTAAGAAAGGATTTATTACTTTTTAATTATTGATTTATTTTTGGATGTACAATTTATAGAACATGAATGTTTAGATGAAAAGAAAAAAAAAGCTTCAGCTTGAAACAAAAATACTCTTTAAGATGAATTTGTTCCATTTTATATCATAGCTAATAATTTTGGAGTGATAAAAATAATATTCTCAAAGTGTAATTTTAATATTTATTCTTCATGTAAATTATTAGAATTCATTATTCACATATTAAAAAATGATGTTTATTATTCACATATTAAGGAATGTTGACGAGCTTCTCTTCTTTCTTGGCAGACATTCACACAGTTACATTTGCACGTGAACAAAGGAAATAAAAAAAAATCATAGCTCTTTTAATCACCACTAACACTTATTCTACTTTTGTAATCGGAAAAAAGATGGTGAAAGTTATGATCTAATAATAGACTTGGAGGATCGATGCTATATATCCCATCCCTATCAAATGCTAGAATTTTTATGATTACAATTTGATAAAATTTGAAAGATATTGTAAGATAAGAAATTGAAGTTTTAACAGACAATTTTTTATATTTTTCATGAAATTTGAAACTTTAGTTGATAAGTTTTGAAAAAGAAAGAACTATTCGATTTATGAAAATTCTTAGTACAAAAATGAGAATATAAGAAATTGAAATAGAAAGAAATTGAAAGGAGAATAAATTTTCTTATTTTAAAAAATAAATGAAATTCATTATCTTGAAAAAAAATAGGAAATTAAGATATTATTAGTTAAAATAAAAGAATACATAATAAAATAATTGAATGAGAATAAAATATAGTAAGAAAATAGGAAGATAAGGTTAGCTTTGTGGAAATTTTGAAGGAGGAAATGATAGTTTATGAATGAGTTTACTAATAAAACAGTCATATCAATAATTGAAATGTATCCATTTAAAAGAAAACAAGAGCATAACAAATGTTTATATATTATTGAATTTTTTATGTTATTTAATACTATTTCATAATATTTATTTTATGCATTTATATATTTATATTTAAAGTAAGATGATTTTTTATTAAATAGATTATATTTTAGAATACATTTTAAATAGACTAGTGAATTGTTTTTGTACATCAAAATTTATCGTATAAAATTTTGTTTATTGGAAAAATAATCTTATTATGATAATAAATAAGGTGCTCAAAATAAAGCTTATGAGAGAAAAATAAGTTAGAAAGCTAATAGAAAAAGAGAATGATGTTCTTATAAGAATGAAGAAGTTATTTATATGAATATTAAAAAATTTGGTCAGTTGTGACTCCTAATATTAATTGACTTCCGTTAAACGTTATCATTAAGTTGATAAAGCAAAATAATTATTCTTGGGTGTATCCACATAATTATAAATTGTGACCTTCGTCAATTTCTCATGTCCCACAATTTCCTTTTCCTTTTGGTATTTCTTCTTTTATGTTAGCATCTCTCTTTATAATGTTCAAAACCAACCAACTTAAATTTAAGAATTCAAAACCTATTTTTAAATAGTGGAAGCCAAAATTTGGTTAGATTCAGGTTTTAGTTTCAAACCCTATATTTGTATTGGGTTGGCAGTTAGGCTTGGAGCAATTATTTTTAATTTTTATTCTTTTAAAACATTTACCAATATAAACAAGTATCTTTCATTTTGATTGATGTTTTATTCTATCCAAATAACATCATTACTAAATAATAATATTTAGTACAAAAGTATGAATTTATATATTATGTATTCACTATTTTTCAAAATTTTAAGTAATTTCTTTTAATAAATAAAACAATTTCTTATTCACAACATTACATGTTATTGTTCATCAATACTTATTGTGAAATATCTATTTATATATATATATATATATATATATATATATATATATATGAGAATTACAATCACAATAATAAAAAAAATAAACTATTGATATTAAATCATAATATATATAACTTTATTATCATTAACTTAATTTAAACAATTCATATTATATCAATACAAATACAGTTGTAATAAGATATATATCATTCACCTCATCATTCAATATTAAACACAAATAACCTTATAAGATTCTAATTTTGAAAATCTATACGTATGGTGTCCATGTTCTGATAAAGTCTTACACTTATCATAAATTTTTCTCTATAGTAAATTCATTTATCAACAAATGCATTTTCCTTATCTCAACACCACAATCCTTATATCCCAAAATCACCATTCTTATAAAAAAAATCACCATAAAAGAGTTAATTTTATTTCATCCTTTAAGTCATAGTATTATTTTGTATTGTTCCTGCAAATTAGGAGTCTAAATCTCATTATGAGTATGAAAATTTAGTAAAATAAGCATGACTTTATGTGAGAATCTCTATACCAATATATACATTACACTATATAATATAGACATTTCTCCTTAGAAAATATTCATATTCATTAAATTCATCTAACAAATATCAATACAATAATTTTAAGTATTTTTCAACCACTCAACACACTTCAATTTTTTTAAAACAGTTATTCTTTTTATCTAACAAATTAGGACTTCTAAATTATGTTATTCTAATTCTTAAAACTAAAACTAAATTTTTTCTTTTTTCAAGTTAAAACTATTATTACATGTAAAACTAAAACTATCGATTTTGAAAGTTCTCCATTTTTTCGTCAACATACTAATTCTTCTCTTAATTTCTTTTACGGATAAACAAAGTTATAAACTAAAAAAATAAATATAAATAAAAATGAGATTATAAATAACTCACTAAACAAAAATATATATAAATAATAGACGAGTAAATAAAAAAGTAAATCCAACATATATCAATACATTACCATACAAATCACAATTTTATCACAAGTCTTACAAATATGAAATTTTATACACCATTAATACCTTTAATAAGAATCATCAATTTTTAAATAACAGATATTACCTTCCCTTATCTAGATTAATCATGCTTTATTCAATAATATTTTAACAGTCTTTCAATTATAATAATCTAGGTAAGTCTTTCCAAAGACCCACCAAACACTAAATATAATGAGAAAAAAAAACCAAGATAAGATTTATTCTATTTATCAAAACTAAACTTAGTTAAAAACTCTATTTTACTAATTCCTCATGATATTGATCTAATAGCAATTCTATGATAAAAAAATCATTTTTGTCTATAAAGATAATATATATATAGAGAGAGAAAAAGGATTTTCTAAATTTGAAAAGTTTAAAATAAATTGATAAAAATACCGTCTAACTTCTATTTATAAACTTCATTTTTTATTCATTTTATAAAGTCTACTATTAAAATATTTTGGGTCTCACAATAATCCAATTGATTATGTTTAATTGTAATAAATTATTTGTAGAATTTAACATTGAACGTTGTATAAATCATTAAATTATTATGTTTTAAAATATTTTTAAACAGTATTTTTTTTTACAAGACATTATGTGTCATCCATCCATAAACAAAAATAAACATAGAATTAATACATAACTCCTAATCATTATAATATGAAAACAAAACACCATCCCAACATTATATGATTAACCTAGAATCAACAAAAAGTTTTCCAATATTGTCTTTCTTTTCCATACTATTTCAATCTCGAGTTCAATATTAATACTTAAGGAGTTTCTTCTTGTCCACGCAAAAAGTCTTAAGTTGTAGTGGTTGGAGATATGAATCTTGAATAAAAATCTTTGAAGATCAATGTTGAAGAGTGTTACACTTCACATGCATTTAAAAATTTACGTTGCCAAATATTTCCCTTTGACCTCATTTTATAATATTCATTACAACCTTATAATATATTTCTTTGTAAAAAAAAACTTTATAATATATGAGTAAATACGTGTTAAGAGTTATTGGAAGTTTAAAACCAAACCACATGAAGTACACTAGTAGCTGGCAAATAGAGAATCACACATGGTTACATTTAAAAAATTCACGGAATATTAATTATTTAACCTCACATAAGTAACATGTTCTATTTTATCAAGTATTTATTTACAAGAACATAAGCTATGTTCTAATTAGTTGTTCTCATAGTTGTCAAATTATGATATTAATTAACTTTCGCAATAAGAAAATAATGTCACATGAGGCTATTAATTTGATTGTATATACTTTATTGTTTTTTTTTCTTACAAAATCAAGATATCGTGTGATTTTGTATATATATTCTTCTCATATTTACGATTTAGTATCTACCTTGAAGGTTGTATGGGAGGTTAGGGTTGTTTATCAATCTGTATTAATCCATTAAAAATTCAAATCCAACAAATTTGTTCAAAACTTAATAATATAACAGTTGAATAAATTATGATACTAAAATTAGGATGACATAATGTGAGGTAAGTTGCTTTTTTAATTATTTTAAATGTTTATTAAATACTATTTTAAAAAGTTAAGACAAAAGAAATATGATATAATCAAGGATTAGATGTTAAAATGATACATGAATTCAATTTATATAAGAAATTGAAATCACTTTTAATCTAAAATACTAATACAATGAGTTATGAGTTTTGTTTCTTATATAATATATTTATCTGGAAGACTTTTGATATATAAGTTATATGGTAGTTCTCTAAGTTACAAATATTTGGTTATGATATCATTTGATTATTAGAAAGACACAATATCAAATAAAACATAAACCCAGTCTATATAAGAGATTAACACCAATTTTAATTCAAAATTTTAAAAGAATAAATTTATGAATATTTTTATGTAATACTTAACTTTATGATATTATTTAATGTAAGACTTATACTCTTAGATTTCTAAAACAGATTATTTACAAAATATCTCCTATAAATAAGTGAAAGAAGTAATAATAAAAGAAAGCTAATCCAGATAAACCAAAAATATTTTAATAATTTAAAATAAAAACTGAAATATATATATATATATATATATATATATATATATATATATATTAATGAGAGTTTACCGTTTAAATTAAACCTAATAATGTTATAATGATAAGTTCATTTCTCATCCCTAAACCAAATAACAAAGTCATCGAATTATAACAGATCATGTTTGGTTTCTTGAAAATTGGGCAAACTAGGGTTCCTTAGTCAAAAGCCAGGCTGTCCCTGTTCCTCAATTTATTTTGTCTTCTTTCTCGTAATAATAGTTAGAAAGAAATGAAGAAAAAAAAAAGTAATTCAGAATCTTTAGATTCATTGATTGTTTTGGCATTGAAATTCTGTGGTATTGAATGAATTAAACGTTTTCAATAACGGTGGATTCAATTTTTAGTCTCCAACCAGTGGTCAATATCTGAATTAATGAATTACTGTAAACATGAAGTAAGTATAATTTACGGCAACATTCAATTTTGTCCTAATGAATAAAATTGTTTTAAATTTTTTTTTTAAATTTCATTTTCTTTTAAAAAGATAAAAAGAAAATAAAAATAAAAAGAAAAGAAAAAAGTTTTATTATGTGATTAGGCCAATATACATTTGACATTTTTAATCTTTCATTTGTGTTTTTCTTTTACACTTTGATTTTTATCTTTTAGCCCAATATATGTTATCTACCCACACCACTCCATCTTATTTTTACACTATCATTCCCTGCATCTAAATGCCCAATTTCAATATTTGCTTTTCTACCACTCTTTTTCATCTAACAAATTTCTCATAAGGAGAAAATTAGTGATGTGAAAATGTTGATCCACCACAGGTTGATCACTTAGTAAGTCAACCTAACTTGACTTATTTATTAACGAGTCAGAAAAATTTGAACCTGGCTCAACTCATCACGGGTTGGTAGAGTTGTCAAAACGAGTAACCCGACCTGTCCTAACTCGATCCACCACGAGTTTGTCATTTAGTGAGCCAACCCAACCCGACTCATTTATTAGCTAGCCGAAAAATTTGAACCCGACCCGACCCACCACGGGTTGATAGGTTAAACGGGTTGGCTCATTGGCTCACTTAACTTTTTTTCACCCTCTTCTAATTATGAGATTATTATAACATGTTACTTTGATCGATCAAATTGAACCAGTAATAATTGGACCAATTGATATCAAAGAAAAGGAAACAAAAAGAACTTTACCATTATATATTCTAAGCTATCAAGCATAAAATTTTGTCAATTTAGTTTAATGAGACATACACAACTGTTTGATCAAGAAACTACATATAGCCATTAACAAAAATATATAGCAGAGGTGAACTTTTGGATAGATAGCAGCACAACGCAACACAAAAAGCTCTACTACGAAATAAGGTTGTGTGTTTTGAATAATTAATTTAATTAATTTGATTTCAATAAAAAAAAAGTGGGTTGGTGAGCCAATCTGGCTCACCACGGGTTCAACCCGGTCAAAATTGACTCACATCAAAATTTTCACATTTTTTTCCAACCCAACCTAGCTCAAACTCGTGGTGAGCCGGGTTGGTTCACGGGTTTCAACCCATTTTGACGGCACTACGGGTTGATGGGTAAACAGATTGGCTCACTGACTCATTTAATTACATTTTTTTAAATAAAAAAAATTACAAACTTTCTATAATTAGTTTTAAAAATAGAGAACTTAAATAATTTTTTCAACCAAAAAATAAATAAATACTTTTTTATACAATTAAAATTAAATTTTAATAAATTAAAATTAGGTGGGTGGGTTGGTGGGTCAACCCAACCTACCTCGAGTTCAACTTAGATGAGCCGGGTTTAAATGAACTTGAACCCGTGGTGAGTCAGGTTGATCCATAGATTGTGACCCATTTTTGACAACCTACTTTGTTTTTTTAAATAGATATATTGATGAAGAATGAAAAAGTATATTCATTTTTCAAAAGTGATAAAAGAGAAACTACCCTTGAAGATGTAAACAATACATATATTTAACTTCTTTACATTTAACTTCTTTACATAACATGATATTAATAATCTAATTGTTCACTTAAAATAGTTTTGTTTTCCAAATTCGAAGAATTACAAAAGAAGAGTTTCATATACAAATTTTTATTAGTGACAGTAACTAAATATATAAATTGAGTGTATTATCTTTGTTCTTCCAAAGTTATTGATCAAGATCCTATTATGATCAGCCGTACTTCAATGTATAAAACGATAGAATGCACTAGAGAAATTAAGTAATAATGAGATTTGAGTTAAACTCAGAAAAGATATTTAACACCACTTTCAACTGCAAACATGATATTTAACTTTCTTATTTTTATCTTATATAAACTTCGACTTACTCAAATGCAAGAATATTATTGGAAATTCTTTTATCAAATTTTTGTTTTGTTTTTAATAATTTTTTCCTTTATTCGTTACATTTTTTTTCTTTAATTTTTTAAATTATTTTTACTTTCAGTGTTCATGTTTTAAGTGGTCTTTATTGATTTTTATCTGTTACCACTTTTATATTTAAATATTCTTTTAGTCAAGTTTTCTTCATAAATGAATTTAACATTTAGTTCAAACATGTGCTTTGATCATAATTCCAATTTATAATAACTTATTTTAATATTCAAGTTTTTCTTTTTTTTTTCATCTTTCAAGATGAAATAAAATACCATTATCACAAACCCTAGTATCGCACATTGTTCTTCTCACTTGGTATGCGTTCAAACCAAGCATCTAAGACTAATACCAACACATAAATGTTTTTCATATCATAAATACAACTTCTTGAAGATATCAATTAATGAATCTAGCTTTGCCTACTCCATTGAAAGTCTTTGAAAACTTATTCATACCAACATGTGTTGAATATATTATTCTTAAACAAATTAGGTAAAAATATTGAATTGTTCTGCCAATTACTTTCATCCCATATATCAAAATTAAAACATGGTACTTGAGTTGATTTTCTTATAAGATGAGTATCAAACAATAATTTTGCTTTATTTTTTAATATTTTTAAATTTTGATTGAACCATTTAAAATGACGATTCAAAGATTCAAATGGGATAGAGCTGAATTTGATCAAGTTATTTCAATAATTAAAAGTATACAAAATAATATTTTAAAAAAATTATGTCATAATTTTATAATAGGAATTAAAATAAAACAATAAGTGTTAACATTTAAAATTCATATAAAAGTTTAAATAAAATAAGCTATCATATTCATGGATGTGCTTTATATTTCATGTGTGTTTTTTAAAGTAGTCATTATTTATAATATATGATAATAAAAATATGATTAAAATATTGTAATTAGAAAATATTATATTATACATTTGGAATGTTATAACTATAGGAGGCTTCAATTAATATTCATCTACATGTAATCTATATTATTGAAAGTGTACAATTGATGACAAACCCTAACAAAGTATCAATTCTTTGAATCAAGAACTCAAAGAATATTTTCCCATAAACGATTTTTATATTCTAATAACTCTTACTATAATATTTAGCTGGACTTAGTCTCTACTTGTTAGATAGATATAATCTTAAGGTTTTTTCTGAGGAAGGCATTAAAGTAAAGAGGAAAAGGAAGTAAAAAACGGTAAAAAAATTATTTTGTATATAGAAGGAAAAAAACAATAACTAAATAATATTGGTTAAGTGTTCAGGTAAAATTACTTTACTTCTAAATTGAACCAATTTGCTTTAGAAGAAAAATAAGAAATTCAAGCTAAACCAAACACGTATTTATATGGTATGCATCAT
The DNA here is from genome assembly GCA_027742785.1 of Vigna reflexopilosa. Taxonomy (NCBI): domain Eukaryota; kingdom Viridiplantae; phylum Streptophyta; class Magnoliopsida; order Fabales; family Fabaceae; genus Vigna; species Vigna reflexopilosa. The sequence continues at coordinate 27,361,429 of CM050928.1, read as the reverse complement.
AAATTCCTTTCATATATACTTTTTAATAAATTCTTTTCTCATTTGAATTCCATGGGTTAAAGTATTAATTTAGTCTCTATTTTTCTTCGGTTTTGTCAATTCAATCTTAATATTATTATTTTTTCAATAAGATTTTAATTTTTGTTAATATTGTTTCATTTAATTTTTTTATTAATAATGTTTAAATAATTAACGGACAATAAATAATATATATCACGTATCAATTTGTGATTTTTTTAAAATTTTTTAATTTAAAAAAAAAATTCTACGTGTTAAGACAACATCATGCTATGTAGTAGTAATAGTACCACGAGTCAAGAGTCACTGCTATATGTTTGGATTAGTACTACATGTTAGTGTCTTATATTCAATTTGATTCATATTTTTGATATTTTTATTCAATTAAGATATAATTTGTTTTAAAATGGAGAAATTTTGTCTCTTTCCAAATTTAGACTAAATTAAGGTTTTAAGTTGAAGTGATACTTTGATTTTTCATATCTCATTGGTATCAAATTTATTTTATGTCTTTTCTATATAAAAAAATCTAACATAAGATATTACTATATTAAAATCATTCACTTTTTTATTAAATATTTATAATTTAAGGTTAAAGTTAGTTTAAAATTAGAATGAAAATTTTAGAAGTGGGACTAACACTATTAGTTTAAAATTTTAAGAGGTTAAAAATCACATAAGCTATTTAATACTTTATGTGATTTTTAGGTTAAAAGTCAATTAAACTATTTAATACTTTATATGATTTTTAGGTTAAAAATCAATTAAATAGTTTAACTTAAACATTAGTATAACATTTATATTAAAATTAAATTTGGCCTCAATTTGAAAAGAAATAAAATTCTTTTATTTTAAAAAATTGGGACTGAAATGAAAAAAAGAAAACAAATATATGTATCAAAATATTGATCCTTACAAGTTGTACTGTTATTGTCACATGATACTACTATTATTATTATGTGATACTACTACCACCATATGACACGATAATGACTTGACATGTGAATAGTTTTTTTTTAAATTAAGAAAATTAAAAAACTTACACTCTGTTAACCATCAGTTAGTTATCTAAACGACATTAGCAAAGATAAAATAAATTAAACAAATTTAACAAAAATTAGGACAATGAAAAAAAATATTATAACTAACAAAATCGAACGAAAATATGGACTAAATTAATATTTTAACCATCGATATGATACCACATTTTTTAACAAGAAAAAAGAAAGCTCTAATTTAATCCAGACATTTTTCTAGACTGGATTTTAAGTGAGATCTAATAAGTTTGGAAGGAAACTTTGATAATTTGTCCTTTAATGCAATGACATGCCAACAACTCCAAATTAATATACAAACCATCTTCACGTAAACCTTAAGACTATGTTCTCCTTTTGGGGAGATGATTTAAGAGAGGATGACGAGTAGGATTTGAGGGAGGATAGAGAATAAAGTAGTGTTGTTGATTTTAAGTAAATTGAAGGTGAAAATAAAGATATTTGAAGGTAAAACTTCTAAAAGTTTGTCAATGATTTGATAGATATAATATATAAAAAATACTTTTAATAAATAAAAAAGTAAGATTACAATTTTGTCCTTATTGTTAAATGAATATAAAATAAAATATATTTTTATTAGCAAAAAACATAATATATATAATACAATACTTATGGGGTATTTTAACCCTTTTATAGAACGAAAATGTTTCTTTGACATCGTTTTTTGACACAAATTTGACACCGGTCACGTGGCGTGTGTCTGTTGGCTCTTTTGGCTAAAGGAAAAAACACATTTTAAAATGTTGATGAGGGTAATTTTGGAAAACTCAATATATGAAATTTGTGTTTGGCGGTTTCATTTTCACTTTCGGGTCGTCTCTCTTCTCCACTTTCCCGTCTTCTCTCTTCTCTCTCGTCTCTCCCAAAGTGTGCAATCAGAATCGCCTCATCTCTCCGAAACGAAGATTGCTCCCAAACGCCTCATCTTGAAGTCATTGTTGAGTTCACGTTTTCTGTCGCTTCATCTCATCTCTTTTGACGTTTTGGCGTTTGTCTTCATTGACCCCCTTCTCGGTTATCTTGGTAAGTAAAAGATGTCGAACCCTACTTTAGTTTAGAGCATTTTGTTTTTGTGTTTTGTGAACCCTAACCGTCTTCTCCATCATTGATTTTTTTGTATGAAATAACTGCAGTTGGAATGACGTCCGAAAACCCAAAGGTAAGTTCAAGTTTTGGTATTATATATAGTTGCTTATTTTTTGGTAAGTAATAACAATGTTTTTGTAATGTTTTATAGTGGCGGGTTCGAATCTCTTTGGATTCCTCAACCATTGTTCAAATGAATGGCTTATTGAGACATGTCCATGTAAAACGAATTGAGATGACACCATTTCACGTATTATATTTGACAAAATCTTAAGTACTAACATAATGGCGTATTTAATGGACATTTAAACACTTGATAATCACATATAAACAACCAATTACATTTTTAGGAAATCAATAACGTTCAAAAAACACTGCTATTCAGGTGTGGTCCCCTATGTTTACACCGGTGACTCCTTCAGTTGAACAGGATGTCCAAAAACCATTTTAGACACGTGTAATCGTTTACAACCCCCTTGTAAACGATTAAAAGGCACCATTTTACACCAGAGCTAGCAGAACTTCAATTGACTCACTAATCTCACCATGAGTGGTCCCCTCCTCCATCATGGGGGACCAAAAACATTAAGTTGAGAGTCACTCCTCACTCAACAACATTAATTTACAGTTAAAAGCACTGGACTTGGGTCAAAACACACTGCTATTCAGGTGTTGTCCCCTACGTTTACACTGGTGGCTCCTTCAGTTGAACAGGATGTCCAAAAACCATTTGAGGCACGTGTAATCGTTTACAGCCCCCTTGTAAACGATTACAAGGCACCTTTTTACACCAAAGCTAGCAGAACTTCACTTGACTCGCTAATCTCACCATGGGTGGTCCCCCCTTCATAATGGGGGACCAAAACATTAACTTCAAGCCACTCCTCACTCAAGAACATCCAATTACAATTAAAAGCACTGGACTTGGGTCAAAACACACTGTTATTCAGGTGTGGTCCCCTACGTTTACACTGGTGGCTCTTTCAGTTGAACAGGATGTCCAAAAACCATTTGAGACACGCATAATCGTTTACAGCCCCCCTGTAAACGATTACAAGACACCTTTTTACACCAGAGCTAGCAGAACTTCACTTGACTCGCTAATCTCACTATGAGTGGTCCCCCTCTCCATCATGGGGGACCAAAAACATTAAGTTCAAGCCACTCCTCACTCAAGAACATCCAATTACAATTAAAAGCACTGGACTTGGGTCAAAACACACTGCTATTTAGGTGTGGTCCCATACGTTTACACTGGTGGCTCCTTCAGTTGAACAGGATGTCCAAATACCATTTGAGACACGCGTAATTGTTTACAGTCCCCTTGTAAACGATTACAAGGCACCTTTTTACACCAGAGCTAGCAGAACTTCACTTGACTCGCTAATCTCACCATGGGTGGTCCCTCCTCCATCATGGGGGACCAAAAACATTAAGTTCAAGTCATTCCTCACTCAAGAACATCCAATTGCAATTAAAAGCACTGGACTTGAGTCAAAACACACTGTTATTCAGGTGTGGTCCCCTACGTTTCCATTGGTGGCTCCTTCAGTTGAACAGGATGTCCAAAAACCATTTTAGATACGCGTAATCGTTTACAGCCTGTAAACGATTACAAGGCACATTTTGACAGCACATGTAGCAGAACTTCAGCTGTGGTCCCCTATGTTTTTAATGGTGGCTTCTTCAGTTCAACAGGTTGTCAATAATCTAAGTTACACTTGCGTTGTAAACGATTACAACGCAAAATTTAGCAGGATCATCTTCACCTATTCAGCTAAATTCATCAAATGACAAACATTACTTCATTCTTGTCTCACCAACATTATCACTTGCAAAAAATGGAGTCTTCATAATTTAAATGGTACACCAAATCAAAATATAAACCACTTCAATAACGTAGGCAATGAAATTGCAATTATAAATTACATAAATAGATGGAAGCAAACATGCATCTACTATATATTGCACGAAATAGCTTTAATTATAACATCATTATCTTGTCCTATTCAATCTACCATACATTAATCACTCGTTTTTCTTTCTAGGTCCTACATTTCCGGTATATGGTGTCCTAAGTGCGTGACTCTTATAACGCATTCTTGATCCCATCCTCACATATGTCTTGAAATGTGATTGGGTGTTAGACATTCCACCCGGTGCGTTCTTCGACATTCCACTATGTTCGGTCTTCGAAATCCCACCCGGTTCATTGTTGGACATTCCACCAGGGGAAACAAATGCACTGTTACTAAATGGTTGTGGACGTCCAGTACTTTGTTCACCATCATCTTTAGTTGTCCTTTTAGTTGTTCTTCTGGCCTTCTCTTCTGCCAACTTTGCCTCTAACACTCAAGTGTAAAAACCAAGCAAATGGAGTCTTCAAAATGAGTGATCGTTGCTCCTCTGTCAAGTGTTCGTTCAAAGTGCAAACATACATCGTTGAAAAAGAATGACGAACGATCAACTGCTCAATGAAAACAACACAAATGTAAACACAAAAGGAAATAACCAAAAAACCAAAAGGGGTCGAAGAACCGACAAGAAACCCAAAACCCAAACCAAAAACCCAATACCCTAACGACAACATCAACGGAAAGCGACACGAAACGAAAAGGGTCGAACAACACATTTACCTTGCTCCAACGAAGCTGCTGTCCGGGACTTCCCATTTCGACCAAACTGCGAGAACGGAGAACCAAAAGCAAAATGTGAAAGAGAGAACGCAGGGGGAGAACGAAAACACAAGAGAACGAAATGTGAGAGAGAGAACGTAATGAAACAGGGCAAGGGTATAATTGGAACGAAAAATATTTGAAACCCTATTCATTTTTCTGGCCTGATTTTATCAATAAAAAAAATAAAAAAGAAATCAATTGAAAGTTGACAACTGTCGTTGTCAAAACTGTGTCAAAATATGGGTGTCAAAATAACGGAACCCTTTATAAAATTTACGTACACGGTGGCAACTTTTATAAGAGGTGCCCAGGGCCCAAAGCAAGGGAGTATATAAAAATGACAATGTTTTTGCATTGCTAGCTCTTAAATTCAGTCCCTTCCTTTCACTAGTATCCCTTAGAGCATTGAAATCACCGAATATGCACCATTGCTTACATTGCCCCAATGATTTTATTTTGATGAACTCCTTCCACATTCCTTCTTTATCATTAATTTTACATGAAGTGTAAACATTAAAAACTGGATAATGATTCTTAGACAATATTTTTTTGATAATATTTGAACATCATCTACGTGTCATTTTGTGATTGGTCCAAAATTAGTTCACAATCAATAATAACAATCATAAACATCACCATAAACCAATCATAGAATAACACGTAAATGATATTTAATGTTGTCAAAAAATATTGTCTAATTATCGTTATCCTTAAAAACCGCTACATAAAGAGGAGTACTACTAGCAATCCTATTATACTTCCCAAAAACACCAGTGAAACCCTTCCCAACAACCTTACATTCACTCACAAATCTGTCTTTTCTGACACATTGTTAGGATCCCCCAGAATATAGATCCTCGTATAGCGTGTTTGTTCCCCCTGATTTCTCCCTTTATAAAGCACCATATTTTGGTTCACTACCCTGAGTGTGTTGCGTTGCTTGACGCGTAACGAGAGAATTAGTGTCTGCAGTTACTGGGCACAAGTATTCTTTATTAGGCTTGACCTTCACAATGGTCACTGACTACTTTGTCCACCCCTTTCCTTTGGGTTGAACCGCTAACTTTCCCATCATAAAATAACCATATCATCTATCTGAATTTTGTCAGTATTTTCAGCATTATGTACAAGCAGCTATGCCTCTGCACCTAACCTAAACTACTCTGTTCTCTACTACTTGCAAGGTTGACCATGGTATTATTGACTCCAAGTTGGATTCCCACCACTTTCTATTTTCTTCGATCAACTTTTCTACCTCCATTCCTTCCATCCTTCAATCAACATCAGTTAGTTAAAATGTATTTAGTTAAAATTAATGAAAGATAACTGCATGATGATTACATTTTATTCCAATAACTAAGTAGAAGACACTCAAACCAACTGCAGATGATCTTCAATCAGACTATCCTCCACCACAGGATAAAACTTCAATACAATGCTTAAAATGAGGTGAAACTTTATTAAACATGTAGTACTGTATGAAAGTTTTTTCATATTTGGTATTTATCTCAATAACTTGAAATGGGAAAGAGCAGGAATTCCATCAAGTCCCTTCTTATAAAAGTGATGATTAAAGTCCTGCAATGTTGTTTCCCTGTATACTGGGGGATTATCCTCTGAGAGTAATTGCTTGATGGGGCCATACATTCTTGTTGATGGACAATGATCATGAATGAAAAAGAATGCAATCGCTACCCTGGCCTCTCTCTGGTTTACCTTCACACGGTGCTCCACACTTTTGAATCTGTCATTGGAAAGAAGCTGCAGTTGTGTTGCAACATAACATTCATTTAGCCATATACATTTTCGTTATCAGGGAATACCAAATTTTGAAAGCTTTACAAATATAATCACACACATGAGGCAACATGGATATACACTTCTACCTGATGTGATTGTGTTATTATTCATCTTCAAGTAGTGCATCAAATTGGCATTGATGTGAAAAAGAATTAGATAAAACTATTAATGTGTAACTTACCTGCAGTAGATCTCCAATGTTTACAACAAGTGCTCCAGGAATTGGGGGCACATCAATCCATTGATTCTGGATCAAAACTTGAAGTCCACCAATATGGTCTTGAAGCAAAACCGTGAGGAAATCAGGATCTGTGTGGCTACTGAGACCCATAGTGAGTTCAGGCTCAGGGCATGATGGATAATAGTGAGACAAAATTAAGTGTCCCTTTGCACAATCCATCTCTTCAAGATGGTTAGGCATGAGCCCAAGTGCTTCTGATAGCAACTCAAACAAAAGGCTACCGAATACTTGACCTTGCCTTGAGAATTCCATTATTACATCCCTTAAAATTTGATGAACACACAAAAAATTACTATACATTGTAGTTCACAAACTCTCTAAGAATACCATGTTCCTCCAGTTACTATATGTCCACTCAAGTAAAAAGCTAATAAGTTCTCAAGGTGCTTACTATCAGTTATGGAAAATTGTCAGAATTGCAAAAGCTAACATTTTTTTCTGATGTCATTTTCATACATATGTAGTGTTACATTGGCATTGTAACAGTACATGTAAGCAAGGGAAGTTGTGCACTATGGAGTAATAAAATGAATTTAGCACTGCTTCCTTTCAGATCACACAGTACACAATCTCCTATTTTCTTTTCATTAGATTAAAAATGTTCCATGTTAAGGAATTTCTGTATGAATCTTGACACACAGGCAGAAAATTTCATTTTCCAATGTTGATAGAATAAAATTTACCTACAAACAGGAGGCAATTCTTGGGGATCAAGAGGTTCAGGTGCCATATTGCAATTCAGAGTGTCCCTCCAGTTTGCATGCTTAGACTGATACAAATCAAAGTTGGTCCAATATTTCACCTTTTTCTGCTTCTCCCTGGTGTAGTACTCACCCTTCACCTCTTGTGGAAGCTCGTGGAACTCACGCGCCGCCGCCAGCATGTCCTCCAATAGCTTCTTTGGCATGCCGTGATTCACCACCTGGAAAAAGCCCACATTTTCCGCTGCCTGCCGGATTCCGTCGATCACACCGGAGCGATCACCGGAGAGATCTATGAGGTCAATGACTGGAATCTCGAACTGGGTATGGCTCCGATCACCGGATACGGCGATGTCTTCCGGCGGCATGACAAAAATACGAGGGATTTTGGTGATGCCAGCGTCGACGAGACCCTTAACACCGCCTTTGGTTTCTTCGAAGGCCTTCAGTTCCAGTAAACGGTCGAAGGATGTTGGAGTTGAAGTTCCGGCGCCGGCAAGACTCATGGTGGTTGTTATTTTCCGGTGCTACGTGAATGTGAACACAAAATAGTTGCTTGTTTGAGTTAGTTCCGTTTGGCACGACAAATTATAATATTAATAACAATAATAATAATAATAAATATCAACAACCATAGTGTCTATTTGTGGCCAACGTTTCATTACAAAATGGATAAGATGGACATAATCATTGCTTTGTGTATATTCCAATTTCACTTCAAAAGTTAAACTTAAAGTTATTAAAGTAAATTTAAATCACCATAATTTTTATTTTGAATTAAAAAATACCAAATATATTAACATAGTTTAATACAAATTAAATATTAATTTATAGATTCAACAAACCCTGCATACTAAAATATATAGTTTTGAACGTTATTAAAAATAATAATTTTCTAAGAGATATTTTAAGTTATGGGCTTGATCCACTTATTCCACTTCCTTTACTCTAAAAGCAGACCAGATATCATTATTCTCTCACCCTTTTTCTTCTTAGTTTTCATTTTCTCTCTTCCTCTTCTAAAATTATTCTGGGTATAAACTCTATCAGAATTTCTTGCTAGTTTTGAGATCCTCAGATACTTCTATGAGAAGTTCCTGTTGTATCCTGGGGGACTTGCGTAATACACCGTGAATAAGTCCTTAGAACTTATATTTCAATCTCATTAATGTCAAAAGTAAAAAAGGTATGAAAAGCTTACTTTTATTTATTGTATGATTATTGTGAATATTTTCTTGAATATCTTTGATGATCAACTTTTGCATTTAAATGATAGTTAATTTAATTAAATGTTTAATATTATGATTGAATAATTTTGGTGTGGTAGGATGATCTTTGAATTTTGGATGATAAATCATAAATAAATGGTATTGATTATTGCATATCATTATAATGCTAATATCCATTGGAATTTAAAGCCGCAATTGAATTCTATAATTGAATTCTTCAATTGAATTGTTCACGTAACAGAATTCTGTCTCAGGAGAGATTAAGGTTTTCTTTGTTAGGATATAATAAAGTAGGGTTTTGTTGAATGACCGTTACAATAAAAAAAAAATTTGGGTTTTGGGGTTATTTTAATTTGGGATTCACCCGTTTCCTTTTTCGAGTAAGGAAACCCTGTTTAGAGTGGAAAACTCTTTTTCCCATCTCTCCTCTAATGCTCATCAGAAGCTTCAAGCTCCTTTCTTCTTCCACTCTCTCGCGGACAACCAAACCTTAGGGCCTCTGCGACGGCGGCGAGAAGGGCAGCGAGGCGCGGCGAGGGCGTCCTGCAGCGGCGGCGTTTCCGTGAGGGTTCCTTATGCGATGTCTTCGCGATGCGAGAAGCGCTATTTGATGGCGACGTCGTGGAGGAGAAGAGTTGGATTACGTTTGTGGTGTGGTGGCCTCCGGTCTCAGGCGGTTTCGCGGTAACAGGACTTGTGAGTGAAGGTTCCGATTTGGGGCTTTGCAAGAACTCTTCTTCTTTCCCAAATTCTTTCTCGGTTCAATTTTGGTGGTTCCTGTTTTTGGGGTTTTTGTCGCTTCCTTGCAGATTGATGATCGTGAATTGGGGGTGTGGTTTGTAGGTTGTTGTTTTGATCTTAAGGTCTGAGATTAGGGCTTCAATTTGATTTTTCCTGGAGTTTCTGTTCTTCACGAATCTGGTTTCTTGTTGGAGTTGAAACTGGCTTGGCCATGGTAGTTTCCGCTTGATGGTGGTTGCCTGAGTTGCGGTAGGGGAGCTGCCAGCAGTCAGGGGGTTGCAGTGACCTCCCACGTGGAATTCATTTTGGGCCGTGGGTGAATCCTGGGTTGGACTGGAATATATTGGGCCTTTAGGCCCAGGACTGGACTTGTTAGGTCATAAAACCCATTGTTGGACAGTTTTGAAATAATAACAATAAGAATTTTAATTAGGCTGTAGGCCCAAAGTCTGGCTTTCAGTGTTGGGCCTAAGTTGGGCCGATAGACCAATATTATGTTTTGGGTTTGGAATAACAGATTTGAAATCAAAATTGCAGAGACCCAAAAGTATTAATAAAAATAAGATGAAAAGAATGTAAAATATTTTTATGTCTTTAAAATTAAAGTAATTATTGGTATTAATTAATGAAATTAAATTATAAAGAGAGATGGAAGTATTAATTTTAAATAATAATTATAATTATGGAAACAAAGTTATTACTATTTATTTAGTAATTAATTGAAAATCAAATTAATTTACTCCAAAGAGAAATTAATCTGGTATAAGAAAGAAATTAATTGCTTTTAAAATTAAATATTTTGAAATTAGAAATTAATTTAAAAGGAAATTATCGAGATTTTAATGATTAATTATTTTTAGATTGAGTTTTGATTCTTAAAATATTATAGAAATTTATATTGGGGTTACATAAGACTATATACTAATGTACATTGATGTGTAAATGATGAAATGGGAGGTGTGGATAGTATTTAGTTTGAGTGTGGATTATGTTTAGTTAGTTGTAAAACTAATAAGAGGGAGACGAGGCGACAACTTAGGGTTCGTTGGAGTTAGGATGATGAATCCTAATTTTCATGTGTCATGTCTTTGTAATGTTTGAGAAAGGAGGAGAAGATTTTCTCTCTAGAGAAATAAAAAGAAATAAGAAAATGAGGTAATTGAGTATATTTTTGTATACTTTACCTACAAATAAGAGAAACACAACCAGGTATTTAAAATTGTGGGGGTGTAGGTAATTTTATTTAATTACTTGAAGAAATAAATTTGGTTTCTCACCTAATGATATTGATAATGTTCTAAATTTGAAAGTAGAGAATATGTAATTTTGTATGTGAAAGACATGGGTGAAGCCAATATAATTTTAGGTGTTATAATCATAAGGAAGGGAGATAGTATATTACTATCCCAAGAACAATACATTGAGAAACTTCTTAAGAAGTTTGGGTATTATGATTTCAAACCCGTGAGTACCCCTTATGATGTTAACTCTAAATTAATGAAAAATAGAGGAGAATCATTATCTCAGCCTCAGTATGCCCAGATAATTGGGAGCTTACTGCACTTGATGAACTTTTCTAAACGATATTGCTTATGCAGTAGGTAGACTGAGTAGGTACACTCAATATCCAAATCAAGAACATTGGGATGCACTTTCCAGGCTTATGAGAAACTTAAGAGGTTCAATGGATTATGCCATTGAATATAATGGATTTCCCGCTGTACTAGAAGGGTACAGTGATGCTAACTGGATCTCTGATTCAGATGAGACAAAATCCACTAGTGGTTATGTATTCACACTTGGGGGTGGTGCGATTACATGGAGATCAGCCAGACAAACAATTATTGTAAGATCAACAATGAAATTTGAGATTGTCGTTCTTGAGATGGCTGATAGTGAGGCTGAGTGGTTGAAAAACTTCTTAGCAAACATTCCACTAGGAATGAAACCAACCCCATCGGTGTCTATACACTGTGATTGCCAATCGGCAATAGCTATAGCTAAAAAGAAGAATTACAATGGAAAGAATAGACATATCCAATTGAGACACAATTTGGTGAAGCAGCTGCTAAAGAGTGGAACTATTTCCATTGATTATGTGAAGTCAGAACGAAATTTAGCAGATCCTCTGACAAAACCCATGGGAAGACAAATGATATTTGAAACATCGAGGGGAATGGAACTTAAGCCACTGACAAACAAACAAGTGATGGTAACCCAACCTTTGTGATTGGAGATCCCATGAATAAGGTTCATATGGGTAAAAACAAGTCACTTGTTAGTTCTGATAGCACTCAATTGATTTTAATCAATTATGTCCCTTCCTATGGTGTGTGAAAGTGCTAAAGACTGCATTATGAGAGGTTAAACTTTATCGTTAAAATTCTATATGGTGATAGAATTTGTTTAAACAAAGTTTTTAATGATTTTCATATCCCTTATGGGTGGTGTATAATTTGCAGCATACACTTGATGAAATCACCTATATGAGTGTCAAGTGGGGCCGCCTGCATGAGATCTTGACATGATTTCTAGAGCACTCATGAATATCGGGCACGCGCATGGCCTAGTAAGCGCATCACAGCGATAACAGCGAGAATTGTGGGGGTGTATTGTGATTGATAAACCTCTAACACACTTAAGTGTCTTTAGTTTATATAGCTTGCTATACCAACTACACTGTGTGTTAAGTTTCTTGATCTAAGACTGGTTCATATAGCTTGCTATACCAGTTCTGATGCATTACATCTTGTGAAACCCAGAATAATTTCTTTTCTCTTTCGTTTGTATATATATTTTGCAATATGTGGGGGATTATTATAAATTTTGAATATAATATTGCAAAATATCTAGTTTTGAACGTTATTAAAAATAAGAATTTTCTAAGAGATATTTTAAGTTATGGGCCTGATCCACTTCCTCCACTTACTCCACTTCCTCCACTCTAAAACAGATCAGAAACCATTATTCTCTCACCCTTTTTCTTCTTAGTTTTCATTTTCTTTTTTCCTCTTCTAAAATTATTCTGGGTATAAACTCTATCAGAATTTCTTGCTAGTTTTGAGATCTTCAGATACTTCTTTGAGAAGTTCCTATTATATCCTGAGGGACTTGCGCAATACACCACGGATAAGTCCTTAAGGACAGTGATCTACACATCTCAAGAAATTGCGGATTGAGATTTTGTATGCATTTTTACTGCACTATTAACAAGATCTACTTTTTCTTTACAAAAAATATTGTCATTTATGCATCACCAATCTCACTTCATCTAAAATAGACACTGTCAGAGATAGAATTGATATAATGTTTAACTTTTTTCTTTAAAATACATTATTTATCAATCTGTGAGATATATTTCATATTTAATAACTTCATTTAATGAGTGAAAGTAGATGAGAAAATATACAAATCTGATTTTGATTTTGGTGATGTGAAGCGATGAGAACAATCGAGAGAGTGAAATGACGAGAGTTTCCAAGGCAAAGAAATGTTATGAGTTAATATATCATTATATAAATTTTAATTAATAATAAAAGTAGAGTTTTTCAATCTTTATCATTTTTCTGTACGACATGTAAGAAAAATGATCAAAATATATTTTTAATATGACCAACATATTATTATTAGGATATTCTAGATAATCATATACCTACATGATTGTTCTAAGAAAAGAGAATATTGAACTTAAACTTTAAGTTCACAAACAAAATATTATTTGTTGTTAATTTTCTCTGAAACAATGGAAATGAAATATTTTTTAAGTTGTTTGGTATGAAAAACATGAAAGAAAAAAAGAGGTAAATTTTATATTTCTTGTTATTTGATTGTGCAACTACCATAATAAAAGAAAATGTATCTCTAATAAAAGAAAAAGTGAAGTGTATAAAACAGGGATGATTCCATATTTCAATTATACAACTGATTAAATCACAAGGTTAATTTTATTAAGGGTTTTAAGTTACTTTTTAATTTTTTATTAGCTATAAAAATCTTTAATCATATAAACGATATTTGGTAATTAAGTTTTTTGATAATTTGTAATGATTCTAAACACTAGTTCAAGTAGCATTTTTTAAAACAATAACTTTTTAGTTTTTTTCATATTTATTTTCCTTTTATTCTCATAATACATATTAAATGAATGTTTAATAGTACCATCTTTTACTATTTTTATATTTATTGATTAACTACTTCCATAAATATTCATATATGCATATTTTAACAAGTTAGTTTAATAACCTTTTTTTTATAATTATTTTCATTCAACTTGTATTTTTTTTATGTTTTTAATTGTAGTAACTAAAATTAACTATTTATATTCATTTATTCAATCACGCTACATTTCTTTTTTATGTTTCCTTTTTTCTTAGATGTATTTCTACACTTACAATCAACTTTGTATTTATATAGTCGAATATGTTCGACAAAAACTCTTCTTATACTTCACAAATTTTTATTATCCGATATTTGTCCTCCAAATTTTCTCAATCTTTTTTAAACTCGTCCTTTGAAGGATGTGTAGGTGGGATGCCTGATGAAAAATGACAAAAGTACATTGGTCAGAGATTCTAGTCAAAAGTATGAATAATGACAAAAGTGAAGTCAAAGCTCGAATAAAATAATATTTATAGAAGAATTGTACCAACCATGGACCCTACCTAGGTGGGCTTCGATCATAGGTCCACTGACCCATTGGCTTAATGACCATCTTACCTGAAAGGATCTACAACCATTTTTTGCTAAATTAGGCATGTGTTGACGTCTTCGTCATCTTTGGAATGCAATCCTTAGTATCCAATAAGTAGCTCAACTTTTACAAAGTATGTGGTATTCGACATGTGAGCTCCTTTTGTCACAAGGTGCCTGGTACTCGATATGAGAGATCTTATTTATGTTTAGTTAATCAATCATGTTAAGGTCGTAGTTGATAGGGCCGAAGGGTTTTCGGCCACACATAGTACATCACCCCCGAGTCTTTTCATGTCTTCAAGGCATGCAAAGAGTATGAGTAGTCAGTCTCTATTTGAGTTCCTGCAAATATATTGTTAGTATCTGGTAATTAGAAATCGTGATCTTGCAAAAGAATTTTGCAAATAAAATTTGTTATCTTTAGTCATAACCTTAGTAGGCCCCCAACCTCGAGAAGCATAGTGGCGAAGAGGTTTGAATGATGGGATATCAAATCTAATGAGATGTAAATAATATGGGTAGGAGTGGTGCAGAGCATTGGGGGTGTTCAATCGAGTTGGTGATATGCCTGATGTTAAGTCTTGAGTATAACTTAGCCAATACTTTATCAATGAACTGTTGCCCATTGTCCGTGATAATGGTTTGAGGAATCCCATATCGGAAGCTTATTTTCTTCCACACGAAACGCTAAACCTGTTGTGTCATGATGGTGGCTAAGGGTTTGACCTCAATCCCCTAGTTGAATTAGTCGATACAGACCCAGAGAAACTTAACTTGTCCCCTACCTGGAGTAAAAGGGCCTAGGATGTCCATCCCCCACTTCGCAAAAGGCAACGAGGAGAAGAAGTGATGCAGCTCTTCTCACCAATGATGTATGAGGCTCCCGTGTTTCTGACAAGGTTTTCATTTTTGGACGTAAGCAACACAATATGCTTCCATTGTAGGCCAGAAGTACCCAACTCTGAGGATTCGGTTCGTCATCGTTCGTGTGGTAGCCACATATCCCTTCATGGGTCTCGGATAATGTACTTGGCGCTCTCCAAGGTAATGCATGTCAACAAAGGTTGACTATACCCTCTTCTATATAGGTCGTCACCCAACAATGTGTAGCTAGCGAATTTTCACACACAATCCTTATCCTCCCCTTTCGAAACTTCTTTGGTCTTCAAGTAACTAATGTAAATATCAATC
Source organism: Vigna reflexopilosa (assembly GCA_027742785.1). NCBI lineage: Eukaryota > Viridiplantae > Streptophyta > Magnoliopsida > Fabales > Fabaceae > Vigna > Vigna reflexopilosa. Next base: position 27,345,997 of record CM050928.1, on the reverse strand, counting down.
CACATTGTCCCTCCTCCACCCCCAAGTTGATGACCATGCACTCACCCATTGCATCGAGAGATGGGGACGATAATACTCGTTGTAGGAGAGATTTGTACCTCTCTTTCTTCTTGGTGCTAGCCAACTTGGAGAGAATGCCAGTTCTCATGTTGTTTACGTGAGGTTATGTGCTCGAGAATCACCTCAGCGAAGGTGCCGACCAAGTTCGTCATTAGATGAGCATATCCTTCACTCGATAATCACTTGTCAAGTGTTCGACTGTTAGGCACAAGTTTGTTCGACTTAACACACGACTCACCTCGACCTCCTTCACCAAGCTTAGCCCGACTATAATGGCATTGTATTCAACCTGGTTGTTCGATGTTTTAAAATCGAAGTGCGAAGTCTTCTCGATCATGAGATCATTTGACCCTTCCAGAACTATGCTGACTTCTACTCCCTTTGGGTTCGAAGACCTGTCAACATATAACATCCACCACTCGTCCTCAAGGACCCAATTCCTTTATAGGTCATCTGCAAACTCTGCCAAACACTTTGCTTTAGTGGAATTTTTATTTTTTATTTTTTTCTAATTTTTTTAAAAAACAAAAGGTTGTCACGTGTTGATCGTACCACTTATGTGTACTGTCACATGACAATGTTTGTTTTCAAATTTTGCCTTTATATTGATAACTTTGATTCAATTTGCCTTTTCTTTATACAGAGATTTTGATCCCTCTCTAATTTGAAACCAAATTAATAATTAAACTTAATTATAACTCTTATATACATGTTAAAATAATTTTTTTAAAATTTATACATTAAATCACTCCACCTAATATTCAAATTAATTTATTTTTTACATTTTATATAAAAAAATCCCTTATAAAACTAATAATTTTTAAAAAATATTAAAAATATAAATGTAAAATGACACTTTTAATTTTTAAATATTTAATGTGAAAAATATATTTAATGTGACAAGTGTCACTTTACATCTAAATTTTTAATATTTTTAAAAATTATAAGTTTAAATAAGGATTTTTTATGTAAAAATATAAAAGAAAATAATTTGAATATTGATATTGTACATAATTTATAAAAAATATATTTTAACATGTATAAATAAGTCTTATTAAGATTAATTATTAATTTGATATCAAATTAGAGAAGGACTAAATTGAATCAAAATTATAAATATAAAAATTAATATGTTACACCGATAATAACACATAAGTGACACAACTAAGATTTGGCATGTGGTAGTTTTCGTTTTTTAAAAAAGATTAGAAAAAAATACACAATATAAAAAATTTCATCAATTAACATGTAACATGTATGAATACAGCATTAACGTTAATTAACAAATAGTACCAAATTAAACCGTTTTAAAAATTAAAAAAGTTAGAATAAACCTAAAATATATAAAGAAGACAAAATTAAACCAACCAAATAAACACTAAGACTAAAGGTATAATTAACTTAAGATCTAAATACTTGTCTTTTTTAAAATTATTTAATAAAACTTTAATTATCCAAAAAGATAATAATAAAAATACTAAAAAGGATAAAATACTTATTTTTTCAAAATTATCTAAAAATATAATAATATAAATACCAATAAAAATAAAATACTTTTTTTCTTTCAAAATTATTTAATAAACTCTTAATTATTTAAATAGATAATAATAAAAATATTACAAAATATATATAATAAGAAACATCATAATGCCAATAATAAGTGAAAATGGAATATATTCTTTCTTCTCCCTCCTTCTTCCCAGATTTGAAATAAGGTCCTACAACTACAACACAAAGGAAGAAATACAAATACATAAACGATATATTCCACTTATTTAGCATACTGTTTACGAGATTGGAGGGCGATGAATGGAAGGTGATTACGTATTCACTTGAAGTGAATTCATGGATGGAATTGAAGCGAATTGCAGAATTGGTCTACTGTTCACTCACCGGCACATGTGAGGAGATTTGGAAGGATCAAATGCATTTTCTCTGAAATGCCACTGTGACTGAATAAAATTCCCAGATGAATAAACTTTCTTAAATTATAATCAAATTGCATTGCATATTTAAAATACATAGCTTTCACTGTGCACTCACGATGAAAAAGAGGTTGATGAAGAAGATTCTCAAGAAGCAATGGAGGATGCAGAGCCATGTTTTCACGATTTGCAGATCTGAAAGAAGGAAGAGGTGCGGCAACGACGCCGGCAAGGTTTTGCGGAGGCGACTGGTGCCACCGCCGATGAATCTAGTGAACTGGGTAAGGCACGATGGTTGCCCCTGGAAGCTGGTGTTGGGGTTTCGTGACGCCAAAGGAGATGGAAGTGGAGGTGCGTGATGCCTCTTGCGACAGCGTGGTGTGAGCTTCGATCAATGGCGTGGCAACGGCCAGGTGGAGGAGATGCTCGAAAGAAGCTCATCGGTCTCGCTGCGGGGTACCTCCTCCGTCTTCTCCACCACCGTGCTCCCCATCTGCGTCAACACTGCAGCCGTATATTACCTGAAAAAAACCCTTGCTCTCACTACACCTTGTTTCCTTACCCACCAAAAAAAACCCTTTTCTAAGCTAACCCTTTTTTCTTTGAATAATTACTATTTTTCTTATTTATAAAATGCCCTTCTTTTTAATATGCTTTTCTTTACTTTAGTTCTAATTACTCAGTTCCGTTTTATTTAATTGTGTTAAGTTAGTTTTTTTTAAAGTTTTTATTTATTAATAGCATGTATTAATTTATAGTTTCTTTTAAGTATTTTATTTTTTTAAATTTTATACATTTAAAAATAAATTCATTTTACTAAATTATAATTTTTTTCTTTTTAAAAATTAATTTTAATCATTATTTTTAATTTTTTACTTTTTATGAACATTTTACAATTAAATATATCATTAACAATTATCATTTTATATTACTTTAATAATTAAGGACATTTTGGTAATCTTCAATTTCTACCAATTAAACCAATTTTTAAAACTGTCACATCAATCAAATTCTACACTAATTTTCACAAATTTTACCTCTAAATTCACTTTCAATTACCTCCCAATCTATTCAAATAAACACAAAAAAATTTATCCTCAAATCTCCTCAAATCCATTCAATCACTCTCCTCCAAATCATCTTTCCCAATCACCCTCAAGTAAGCATACCTTAAGGAAATAGATAAAATTTAGTGACATGTTATTAGTAAAACAATCATCAATGAATTAAAAATCAACTTATATATCAATTCATAATTAAAAGACATTATTATTAATAGAGATGAAAAAACTATTATACTTATACGCACTGATTCACCAACACATTAAAATTTAACAGATTGAATAGGTATTTTTTTTATTAATATACATTGTAGCTTGTTGATCTGATTTTTAAATAAAATATAATTTAAATATTAATTGTTACTGTTATATTATTTGAAAAATAAGAATATATAATAATATTATAATTTAAATTATTAAAAATCACAGATTAAACTCCATAACTATAAATTAAAATGAAATAATACAATATAATAAGATAATATTCTTTTAATTGCTTTAATAAAAAATATTAATTAATATACTAAAAATTAAAGAATATTAAAGATTTCCCAACGCAGGGACTAACCTCTTTTATCACTAATGATGACAAATCTTTTTAAAATATTTTTCTTTGTCTCTTTTGAAATTATCCCTATGTAACTTTTTATCAATTTTAAACTATAATTATTTGCAATATTTTTAATAAAAATATTCAACTTATCTACATATCTTACCTTTTCTTTAACAGATGTACTTTCAATTTTAATTCATCATATCTTAAGATCTGATTTTATACATAACTATTTTAAACCTTTTTTGTTCCAAAACTATCTTCCCTTCAAATTAATTTTATTTATACACTATACGGCTGAAAACTAAGTAAAGACATCTGTGAGGAGAAACTCAAATATTAACTCACCACATTATAAGAAATTAATTCATTTTATTGGACACAAAATCTGGTACAATTATCTAAACTTTAATTTCATTTAAATTAATTATTAAAAGTGTCCTATTATACAAATAGACATGAAAATTACATTGTGCAAATCAGTTTATAACTTACGTGATCAACGTCTAATAATTGAATAGCCAACTTTAAAAATGATCACTAACATTTTTGCAAATAAATACAATTATTAAACGTCGTGTATAATTTTAATTCGACGTAAAATGATATAAAACGTCCAATGCCCATTAGTTAGTGAATTCAATAAAAATTTGAGCGGAAGATTGAAAATTCATTCACTTTATCTTGTCCTTCATAGACGCATTCTGTTTTCTTTCACTCGTGACGACACTTTATTCTGATGAATTCACCTTTGGCTTTCATTTTTGTTTTGAAGAACTTATTTGTTGAACTTGTTTTTTTTTTTTTTTTCTGAACTTGTTTATATTTGTTGTTTAATTGAACTTGTTTGTTATTGGTTATTGTTGTTAGTTGCTGATAGTTCATAGTTCATGCTTTATAAAATACCAATAACTGAAATTGTTATTTTTTTGCATTTTCAAGTAGAGTTGTAAGAAAGGATCACAATTAATTAAAAAAAAACAAAAAAAAACTGACTAATGTAGTATATTGACAAAATTGGACGTTAAATGTCGTATATTCACGAAATTCGTCATTAATTTAACTTCAAATTTTTTAAAATTCGACGTCAATTTAACGTTTCCTGATATGATGTCGTTTGCTAATTCGCTGTTAAGAATCCAAAATATCAGACGTTGTACGTAATTTTTGTATTAGTATTTGTTTGATCTAATAATATGAAATAGTTTGCATTTGGTCCTAAAAATTCAAACCTAATTAAAATTATGGTAAAAAATGTCCTGAGATTAAAACTTTCTTCAAATGGAATCTTGAGTTTGATCATGATAAGTTGACTTAACGTTTCATCTTTCTCCAAGGACAATCTTTCGTATATTGCATTGGAAAATTGGACCAGCCATTACTGTTATCCCACCATTGATGATTAAGAGAACAAATTACATTTATATCTTTATTAAAAATAAATAAATAAATTGATATATAAAATGATTACAAATCAAAATCAATTAATGAAGACACATCAATAATAAAGTTTTAAAACCCTTATTTAGAATGGGCACCATATTAATACCCTACATACAAATAATCACACTATAAGAATAATAAACACACCAATCTTTCTTCATAATAATCAAAGTGTCTTTAACTTGTTTTATCTATAGAACTTGATGCAACTATTTAAAAATTCACAAGGTAATGAAAAATAGAAAATCTTAGTACATAAAAATCACATAAATCAAACTCCAAAGAAATCAAGAGTGTTCCAAATGTTCAACATTTTCTTCACATCCTAAAAGGTTGTAAAGGAATGTTCTCATCTAGGCCTTTCTCATCAAAGTAATGTGCCATCACTTCTTTAATAGTAGTGTCCCTATAGATTGGAGGATTTTCTTCTGATAACAACTCCTTCAGTGGACCTACAACCTTTGATGTAACATGTGCTGTTGTGTTTATAAAAAAGCTTGCTATTGAAATTCTGGGACCTGTGTTCCTCGCTAAGACCCGATGATAAACACTCACAAACATACCATTTGTTATAAGCTGTACCATTCAAAAGGAGATTGGTGAATATAAACACCTGAAGATTTTAATTTTTTAAAACCAAATTTTAAGAATAGAATAACTTTTTTATATTACATTATAGAAGGTAATTGTAACTCATTTATACCAATATACTATGTTTTAGTTATATGCTATTATGGACATCGAATCTCCAACTGTTATATTTACCATGTTCTTGTAGCCAAATTAAGCTAAATGTAAAACTAGATTTCTGAAGGATCTTGTGGAAATGAAATAAGACGAAAAAAATGGAAAGTACATCATTAAAGGAAATGGGTGATACTAAGATAGTGAATAAATCATAGTGCTATGATGAAAGTAACAAGCAAAAGATAAAGTATATATATGAAGATTTATGATCTCATTTTTGATTCATTATTACATGGTTTGTTTTCTTACCTTTTTCTTTTGAACTTTGTGGGTTATGGATTAACAACACTATTTACATTAAAATTTTCTCATTATGTAATTCTTTAATATTTTTTTGTTGTTCAAGAGAAAATAATCACGCACAAGATTATAATACATACATGTGTTTATAAAGTACTTACTTGCAAAAAATCTCCAATGTTTACAACAAGAGATCCATGCACTGGATGAACATCAACCCATTGATTCTCATGAAGAACTTGAAGACCGCCCATATGATCTTCTAGAAGAATTGTCATGAAGTCACTATCAGTGTGCTTAGAAGTGCCTAACGTTAATTCAGGTTCAGGGCAAGCAGGGTAGTAGTGACACAAAAGAAATTGTCCATCAGTAGATTCCAATTCTTTGAGATAAGAAGGATTAAGGCCAAGTGCTTCTGAAAATAGCTCAAAGATTGTGTCTCCCAAAGTCCTTACTTTCTTTGAGTATTCAATCACAATGTCTCTACAAATACATTATCACTGTGTCAAAGGAAAAATGCCCAATTTTGATAGCCTTAACAAGTCAAAAACTATTTTTCATAATCTCAAGTAATGTTACCTGCATACTAATGGTATTTCTTCTGGATTGGGAGGATCAGGAGTCAGAAAAAATGAAATTGTGTCTCTCCAATTAGCACCCTTACCTATGTAAGGGTTCACATTAGAGAAGTATCTGACTTTCTTATTGTTATCTCTAGAGTAAAAGGTTTTCCTTACCTCAGCATCTTGTTCATGGAACCTACGAATTCCACATATCATTTCATTCAACACTTCAACACCAACACCATGATTGATCACTTGAAAAAATCCCCACTTTTGACATGCATTTCGAATCTTGTCAACTACTTCAACTCGTAAGGATGAATTTGTTTCTATGTCTTGGAGGTCTATGATGGGGACACTCAACTTTGAGTCTTCTTTTGAGATCTCATGCATGTCTAATTGTCCATGATGGAACATGCGTGGAATCTTTGTTACACCAGAGTCTAATAGGCCCTTTACACCTAGTTTTGTATCATCAAAAGCTTTGACTTCAGCTGTTCTATCATAAGTAAAATTTTTACTTGCCTCTGAGTCTAAGTTATTTTTGTTTGTCACCACCATATTGGAAAACTAGCCGAAAATGCAAGTTCTGTAGACCAAATGTGAAAATAAAAATGTTATTACTCTCTTGAAAATATAATGAAAAAATGACAATAAAATGGATGATAGTGTTGAACCTCACACTTAAATGTTTATACAAGACAAAATTAGTACCTAAATGAAGAGATTTGGAACAAACAACTCACAAGTCAATTCATATAAGAAAATGGATACTATTTCCAATAAATAATCTTAAGACACTAAGTTTGTGGATTTTTCTCTTTTTATATTGCTAATGAGAATTCAATATTGAAATCCCTTCTCCACACTTCACATAACTAATACTCAAACTTCAACCTTAAAAGACTGTTAGTTTTGGTTAAGTTAGAATAGTTTGGTACCAGTTGATTCATGAACTGGTTAATATCTGTTTGTTTTTTATGAAAAGTATGTTTGAATTTTATTAGTGCATATGTTTAGTTATAATAATACATAATGTTTTCATCACTCACTTGACAAAGACAACCAACTTGTTTAATCAAACATTCTAACAAAAATTATAAAAGTTTAAATAAGATGTGTAAATGGGGTTTCTTTCAATGAATTAGAGTTGCTTAAAATAAAGATGTTGACACTCCTAGAGACAAATTATGGTCAGATCATTCGATCAAAGACATCAAAGTAGACAAAAGTACAAAAGAAATGTTGGTGGAAAAATCAACAATATTGCTTAATCCAAATTTCATGAATGAAACATTTAATCTACACTATTTATTAGATTACATATTTATAAGGTCACAAGATTCACTATTCAAATGTAAAAAATATTTTATGGGTTGTCTTTACTTATTATTACAATCTATGAAGATTTCTAATTTAAATGTATTAAAACATATGAAATATATGGAATGTTTATCTTTAAGCAAGTACTTTTATTTTTAAGTCATGAAGTAATATAAGTTTCCTTTGTAATTTCTGCATAAAATAAAAGTCAGTTACCTTTTATGAAAGAATCATTCCATCTTTCTTTTCAAAATTTCCACCATAACCATGGTATCACACAATATGCTTATGAAAACTTCCTAATTCTCATACCTGATTAAGGTTATCAACAAATTTGACTATTGAATAAAATAATTTCTATATGTATTTGATATTTTAACATTAATAACTTTTGGGTTACATAATTATTAAGCTTACATAAAATGAAACAAAATAAGTTTATAAATACCATGAGAATAATATACATACATATATATATATATATATATATATATATATATATATATATATACTTAACAATTTATGTTCCATTATAATAATACGTAAAGGGTGAATTAACCTTGTTCTGTCTCTAGAGCTTGATGTTGTTTATTTAAAATTCAGAAGATACGAAAATTAGACGTGATAAAATACAACTAAAGCCAAAGTTCCTTTAAGAGAACCAAAGTCACTCCAATAGAATTCTCAACCACTGCACAACCTAAAAGGGAGCAAGGAACGATTTCCATCAAGGCCTTTCTTAAAATAATGGGCTGTAACATCTTCTATAGTGGTGTCCCTATAGATTGGTGGGTTGTCTTCTGATAACAGTTCTTTTATTGGACCAACAACCATTGATGCATTTTCTGGAAATGAGCTTTTAAAGAAGCTTGCTACTGAAATTCTGGGCCCTATATCCTTTGATAGGACCCGATGATACACACTGACGAACATGTCATTTGTCAGAAGCTGCATCAACAAGGAGACTGATGAAATATAACCGTAAAAGTTGCTTATCTTACAGACTTTTACTTTGATAAGTCATAAAATAGATGGTAGAAACACCAAGATTTCAAAGATCAAACACTTGTTATGAGTTCTAGATAGTAATCTAGTCAAAATGCTCAAAATATTTATGCAAGTGTCATGGTTTTGTTGCATGTCGGACTATACTATACCATAGTAAATATTGGAATTTAAAGGCACAAAGCGAACAAAAATGTGATAGTGATTGACTTTAAAGACAAACAAAATGATTGTGTATTATAAGATATTGGTGTCACTCCAATTAAAGAAAAGATGACAAAAAATAGTTAAAATGGTTTACACACATGCAAATAAGGCCACTAGAAACATCAAAGGAAATTAAGAAAAACATGCATGTGTTTACATTTCTTACCTGGAGAAGATCCCCAATGTTTATAACAAGTGATCCATGCACTGGTTGAACATCAACCCACTGATTCTCATGAAGAACTTCAAGACCACCAATATGGTCCTGTAGAAGAATTGTCATGAAGCTAATATCAGTGTGCTTTGAAGTACCCATAGTTAATTCAGGTTCAGGGCATGATGGATAGTAGTGACACAAATGAAATCCTCCTTTTACAGAGTCCAATTCATTCAAGTAAGATGTAGGAAGGCCAAGAGCCTCTGAGAATAGCTCAAACATTGTTAAGCCTAATGCCCTTATTTTCTCCGTATATTCAACCACAATATCTCTGCAAATACATAATTATTACATCATAGACAATTGAAAAGGTACACATACATTTTTTATAGTGTCAAAATATTGAAATTATTATAATCAAAATTAGTATTGCTTAAGTACCTGCACACTGCTGGTATTTCTTCTGGATTAAGAGCGTGAGGAGAAGCAAAAAATGCAATTGTGTCCCTCCAGTTAGCAGCAGGGTCTCTAAAAAGGCTACCATTAGAGAAATATCTAACTTTCTTACTCCGATCCCTTGAGTAAAAGGTTTTCTTCACCTCATCATCTAGTTCGTGAAACCTTCGAATTCCACATAACATCTCATCCAAAACCTCAACACCAATACCATGATTTACTACTTGGAAAAATCCCCATTCCTTGCATGCCCTTCTAAGCTTGTCAAGTGTTTCAACACGCAGGTATGAGTTTGTGTCTATGTCTTTCAAGTCTATGATGGGGACATTAAACTTTAAGTCACTTGGTGTGGTTTCAGTGTTGTCCTTCACCTTGTCATGGTAGAACATTCGAGGGATCTTGGTGACCCCAGAATCTAACAACCCTTTCACCCCAAGTTTTGTTTCATCAAAAGCCTTGACTTCAGCTATTCTATCATAGGAGCAATCCTTACTACTCTTTGCCTCTAAGAGAGTTTTGCTTATGGTCGCCATACCAAGAAACTGGTTAAAAATACATGTTTTACTTGTGTTACATATAAGAAATAACTAGTTATTATTATCTTCAAAAGATAAAGTATTTAGATGAAGGGGACAATGATAACCCCCATTATTGAATGGATAGACATATCTTACTTTTCTAGAGGACTTCTATTTTGATTTAAAATATGGATTTGCTAGCACATGGTTGGGTAACTCGTTACCAATCCCATCAAACGTAAAGGGAATTAGTAGTTTTAACGACCTAATTAGTAAATGATTCTACTAATTAGAGTCTCTGCTAAAATAATAACCAGCAGTACATAAGTGTTAATCTATATACTATTTATTCACAGTCCTCTAAAACATTAAGTTAAACTTATTCATAAGAAATATAAATATTACATTGTTAAGAGGATCTCTTAAATACACTTGTATTTATACATATATAATTAATCCTAATCTACCATTCTTATACTTGGTAGTGTCACTGATGTTCCTTGCCATCCTTTATAAGATCCTTTGCAAGTATATATCTACCTAGTTATTTGCTTGTACATAATACACATGCGTGTATAGGTGGATATCAAAACACCATAAAAGAAATGAAGGGTAAGCTTAATTATTTTCATAAGTTTTATCATAAATTTTGTATAATTCTAGTTCAAATAAGATATTAATTATTTCAACATTAAACACAAATAAATATATAATATTCAAATTCCAAAAACGTATTTATATAAAGTCTTATACCTGTTATAGTTTTTTTTTGTAATAGATTTAACATCAACAAATATCCCAAAAATATATAACAAACTTAGTTCCTTATATCATTTTATATTGATCTTGTTCATAAGGAACTTCTTTCGACTCTCATCATCTAAATCTCATTCTATGAGAAATTAGTAAAGTCAAGATGATTTCACGCTAATGTATATACCACACTATACAATATGACATTTCTAACTTAAAAATGACCATATTCATACAATTTATCCAATTTATACTAACAAGATATAATTATTTATGCATACATAATTCAATATCACACACCCACATATATATATATATATATATATATATATATATATATAATATCTTTATCATCATTATAACAATTCATTAAACAACTAATTTAATCGAATCAAATCACAAATCATAAAACATATCAATATTTAGAACTTAAAAAAAAAAAAATTCTTACCTTATCGAGTTATTTCCAACTAAAGACTTTGTTTGAAATTTTGATCAGTACAAAACACTTCTTGCTATCTCAATTGCTCCGTGTAACGATCAATTTCTGAAAAAGGATGAATATTATTATTATTATTTTAACTCCAAGAGTATAAAATTTTAAGTAAGGGTAAAACTAAAAATAAGATTATGGAGATTTATAAACAACTAGGTATCAATAATAAACATAAAAAGACGCAGTCAATATGTGGAGGTGCAAAACATTAGTTGCGATGGGTAAAAATCAAATACGGGCGACGCCTAAACACACCAAACTCATTCTTCATCCACCTCTCTTCTCCATTTATTGGTTTCCACACATCTCCATCTCTCCGGTAGCCGCTTACCACTTCTTCCGAGCATCTCCTCCACCTGGCCGTTGCCATGCCGTTGATCGAAGCTCGCCACGCCGTCGCAAGAGGCCTCGCGCACCTCCACTTCCATCTCCTTTGGCCTCACGAATCCCCAACACTACCTTCCAGGGGCAGCCATCGTGCCTTACCCAGTTCGCTAGAGTCATCGGCGGCGGCACCAGTCGCCTCCGGAAAACCTTGCCGGTGTCGTCGCCGCACCTCTTCCTTCTTTCAGATCTGCAAATCGTGAAAACATGGCTCTGCAACCTCACCTCGCCGTGACCGGAGCTGCGAACGTCGCTGACATGGATTTCCTCCTTCTACCAGGTCCACCATGGTTGCGCTTCTCACAGCCGGCCAGGGTGTATCCGGTGACGTCAATCAGAGCTTGAGCTGCTGCCATCGTCGCACGAACCTTTGCTTTTTACCCCGTTCAACACGCGAAACTCCTCCTCTAGATCTCCGGCGACACCACCAAACGGCCAATCACGAATTCCTGCGTCACCTCCACGATTAGAGGCATCAACGGCGACAACCATAGTCGCTGTCACTGCGATTCACCTGCGCGTAGTTCCACCTGTTTCTGCTACCCTTTTAAGTTCACAACAAATCAAAGACGGAGGGCTCTAATGCGTCTCCATCACAGTGTGTCTCGCTGCCACACTTTTCCATTGTTATCCAATCTTCTACTTCCTCTTTGTTCTATGCGTTGAAATTGTTAGAAATTGGGTGAAGGATTTTGTGCTAGGTAAATGGAAAATTATAGCAACGGAGGTTGAAGATAAAGGTTAGAGTGTGCTTGATGGGTTGGTTGAGACTTGGAAAGTTGAAGGTTCTTGTGTTGTTGTTGGAGAGGTTGAAGTGTTTAGTGATTGTGCTGGAAATTGAAGTCTTGGATATTATTCTCAAGTAGTTATGAATTAACGCAGTGAAGGAAGAAAATTAAGAGATTCTCCTCCTCCTCTGTTATGTTTGGAATAAAGAATTGAAGAAGAAAGAAGAAAGGAGAAATGAATGATGAAGAAGATGAGTAACAGAATCGCGTGTTGGTGAATTAAAAGGATGAGAACAAAGTTCCTGTCTATATATGTTGTAATTTGTGATTCTATATTATTATAATTCAGTGCTCTTACCTGAAGAATATGATGAATCTGTTCTGTGGAAGGATGAAGATGCAGCAAAGGAGTAATGAAGAAGAAGATGATGATTGATTACAAAAGGGAATTTGGAATGAAAATGGAGATTGGATAATGAAGAAGTGATGAGAAAAGAAAGTAGAAAACCATGTTTAATTTAGTGATAGCAATACATACTGTTTTTCATCATAGACCCACTTGACAAAGACAACCATAAATAAGATGTGTATGTGAGGTTTCTTTTGATGGATTAGAGTTGTTTAAGACAAAGATGCCGACTCTCCAATAGAAATTCTGGCCAGATGATTCAATCATATACATCACCAGAGACAAAGGTACAAAAGAAATGTTGACTGAAAAATAAACATTGCTCAATCAAATTTCCATGAATGCAACGTTTAACCTAAATTATATTTAGATTACATATTATGAGATCACAAGATTCATTAGTCAAAAGTAAACCATTTTTTGTGTTGTCTTTACTTAGGATAAATATTTCTAATTTAAATGTATTAAATAGAATTATGGATATTAAAATATATGTAACATCAATGATTATGCAAATTGAATATATAGAATGTTTATTTTTAAGGAAGTATCATTTCTCCGTGAAATAAGAGTCTGAAGTATCATTTCATCTTTTTTATTCAATTTTTCTACCATAACCATGATATGACACAATACGTTTGTGAAAACTTCCTAAATCACATATCATTTAAACTTATCAACAAATTTAACTATTAAATAAAATAATTTTTGAATCTATTTGATATCTTAACGTTTAGGTTGGCATAATTATTAAGCATATATAAAATAAAACAAAATAAGTTTACAAAAGTACTTTGAGAATAATATCTAGAATAATATACTCAGTAATTTATGCTATATTATCATAATAAAGAAACTATAAGATTATTTCATCTTGTGCAATACAAATACTTAAGGGGTGTGAATTAACCTTGTTATATCTTTGGAGCTTGAAATTGTTTATTTAAAATTCACAATATACTTAAAATATCATAATCATAGGCACAAGTTAACCATGATAAAACACATTAAAGCCAAATGTGCTTAGAGAATCAGAATTGCTCCAATAGAATTCTCAACCATTGCACAACCTAAAGGGGTGCAAGGAACGATTTCCATCAAGGCCTTTCTTATGAAAATGGGCTGCAACATCTTCTATAGTAGTGTCCCTATAGATTGGTGGATTGTCTTCTGATAACAATTCTTTTATTGGACCAACAATTTTTGATGCATAATGTGGAAATGAACTTGTAAAGAAGCTTGCTACTGAAATTCTGGGCCCTATATCCCTTGATAAGACTCGATGATACACACTCATGAACATGTCATTTGTCAAAAGCTGCATCAACAAAAAAAATATAACCATCAAAGTTGCTTATGTTATAGATTTTTACCTTGATAAATATCATAACAATATATGGTAGAAACACCAAGACTTCAAAGATAAAACATTTGTTATGAATTCCAAACAGTAATATAATCAAAACGCTCAAAATATTTGTGCAAGTGTAAAAGGAAGTGTCATGGTTATGTTGTATGTTGGACTACACTATACCATCGTAAATGTTGGATCTTAAAAGAACAATAAGAGAACAAAATTGAGAGATTGACTAACAAGTCTCTCCAATTAAAGAAAAGATGACAAAAAATAGTTAAAATGGTTTACACACACGCAAAGAAGGCCACTAGAAACATCAAAGGAAATTAAGAAAAACATGCATGTGTTTACATTTCTTACCTGAAGAAGATCCCCAATATTTATAACAAGTGATCCATGCACTGGATGAACATCAACCCATTGATTCTCATGAAGAACTTCAAGACCACCAATATGGTCCTGTAGAAGAATTGTCATGAAGCTAATATCAGTGTGCTTTGAAGTACCCATAGTTAATTCAGGTTCAGGACATGGTGGATAGTAGTGACACAAATGAAATTCTCCCTCTATAGAGTCCAATTCATTCAGATAAGATGTAGGAAGGCCAAGAGCCTCTGAGAATAGCTCAAACACTGTTATGCCTAATGCCCTTATTTTCTCTGTATATTCAACCACAATATCTCTGCAAATACATGATTATCATCATAAACAATTGAAAAAGTCCACATACATTTGAATTATAAACTATTGAAATTATTACCATCAAAATTAGTATTACTTAAGTACCTGCACACTGCTGGAATTTCTTCTGCATTAGGAGGGTGAGGAGAAGAAAAAAATGCAATTGAGTCCCTCCAATTAGCAGTAGGGTCTCTAAAAAGGCTACCATTAGAGAAATATCTAACTTTCTTACTCCGATCCCTTGAGTAAAATGTTTTCTTCACCTCATCATCTAGTTCGTGAAACCTTCGAATTCCACATAACATCTCATCCAAAACCTCAACACCAATACCATGATTCACTACTTGGAAAAATCCCCATTCCTTGCATGCCCTTCTAATCTTGTCAACTGCTTTAACACGCAGGGATAAGTTTGTGTTTACGTCTTTCAAGTCTATGATAGGGACATGAAACTTGAAGTTACTTGGTGTGGTTTCAGTGTTGTCCTTCACCTTGTCATGGTGGAACATTCGTGGGATTTTCGTGATCCCAGAATCTAACAATCCTTTCACCCCAAGTTTTGTTTCATCAAAAGCCTTGACTTCAACTATTCTATCATAAGAGGAATCTTTACTACTCTCTGACTCTATAGTTGTCATACCAAGAATTTAGTAGAAAATACAAATTTTACCTGTTACATATAAAAAATAACTAGTTATTATTATCTTCAAAAAATAGCGTATTTAAATGAAATGAAACGACTATGATAGCCCTGATTATTGAATAAAGTAGCATTTAATTGTGTTTATAATCATTTAAATAAGATCTTGTAACGTGTTGCAGTTACAATATCATGTGGCTGGCCTCGATAAGATAATGTCAGTTAAAAATAAATAAACTTTTATGAAATAATATCATCAATACAAAAAATTAATTACAATCCCTTAAAACATAATTACAGCTACTAAAATATATTTTTCTCCCTGCTTAAACAAACTATAATATATAAAATAATATTTACCTCTTATGAAGTGTTATGGAGATGATAGAAAGTTGTCTGGTCTGTTTGGGTTCAGAAAAATTGAAGGAGGAAGAAGGAAGATTATGAAAAGATTGGAGTTTTGGATGAAGAATGAAGGTATGAAGGGCTTGCAGCAAAGGAGTAATGAAGAAGATGATGATTGATGAAGGGAATTTTGAATATAAAAAGGAGATTGGAGGATGAAGAAGTGATGAGAAAAGAAGGTAGAAAATCACGTTTGAATTATTTATTACTGCTTTACTTTAGTGATAGTAATACTTACTGTTTTCATCACCCATTTCACAGAGACAATTAACTTTTTTAATCAAACATTTTAGCATAATCTATACAAGTCTAAATAAGATGTGTAAGTGAAGTTTCTTTTGATGGATTAAAGTTGCTTAAAACAAAGATGCTGACTGTGCAAGAGACAAATTCTCGTCAGATGATTGAAGACATCATATTTATTTTAGTTTTTTCAAAAGACAAAAATACAAAAGTGTTTGGTTTTAGTTTTTTCATATTTATTTTTATAATATTTATTAAACGAGTATTTAATGGTGTCATTTGTTATTATTACTAGTTCAAAAAACATTTATTTATAATGTCTTGTTATTTCGGTCGAAATTTATTGAATAGAGAAAGTGGTGCGATGGTATAATTGTAAATACTGAAAGATCACCTATACCGATTAGACATAAAATCAGTATAAAAAGTGACACAGTGGTAAAGTTGTAGTAAATTATAAACTTTTCTATATCGGTTGTACTAAGAACTAATATAGCAAGTCACTTTTTTATACTGGTTAGATCTCTAATTGGTATAGAAAGTGGCGTAGTGGCAAAAATGTAATACTGGATAACACTTTCTATACCAGTTAGTCAATATAACCGGTATAGAACATTTAATATTCACCTCCTTCTTTCTTTTGCACTTTACTTTCGCGAAAGTTCTAAGCTTCTTTTTCTTGTTCTCTTTATGCTTCACTTTTATTCGTTATGGTTCTCTCTGCGCTTTTGTTCGTTCTCGTTCTCTTTACACTAGTTCACTAAAGTTCGCTTTTGTTGTCGTTGTTTGTTGTCGTCTTTGGCGTTGCAATGGTTGGTGAAACTATCACTGTGGTGGGTCAAGTTGTGGTTTGTGTCGCTGGTTGTCTTGT
This sequence comes from Vigna reflexopilosa, assembly GCA_027742785.1. Lineage (NCBI taxonomy): Eukaryota > Viridiplantae > Streptophyta > Magnoliopsida > Fabales > Fabaceae > Vigna > Vigna reflexopilosa. The sequence goes on along the minus strand of CM050928.1, from coordinate 27,328,772 downwards.
TCGATGATTGTCGTCATGCTATGGTGGCGTTGCTGGCGTTGTCGTCACTGCATTTTCTCCTTCCTCTCATGCTGAAGCTTTCTTAGTTGTGTTGTTGGCATTATAGTGGTATGGTGGGTCACGTTAAAGCTTCCTTGCGTGGTGTGGTGGGTTGTGATCCTTTTGAAGCTATCATGGTGTGGTTGGTCGCTGCTTTTTTCTGATAATCTAGTTGTGGTTCCAAGTAAGTTTCAATCCTTAATTTATTGTTGTTGAAGATGTTATGTTTTGGCATATTTACTGTTACAGTGCATTTGTTGTGAGAAAAAGTTGATATTATGAAAATAGTGAGGTATAGAAATCAAATGGCGTGAATCCATGCAAACAGTGAGGTTGCAAGTGAGTGGATTTTTGGTTGTGATCAAAGTCACCAAATTAATTGTAGGCAAAAAAAAATGGACATAGGTACAAGTCTTAATTAGTAGGACTGTTTAGGAATGAGATATTAGTCTCTTAAATACTTTGAAGTGAGACGTATTGAACTAAATCCATTGATTAATTATTTATGTTGTGGTTTGGTAGGGTTGAATCCATGTGGCAACTTGAGGAGTAAACATAGTTTATGGCCTATGACGTTAGTGATTTATAATTTACCTTTGTGGTTGTGCATGAAACGTAAATATGTGATGTTATCCTTGATGATCTTGGATCCAAGACAATCAAGAAACAACATTAATGTTTATTTAGCCCCATTAATTGAAGATTTGAAGATGTTATTAGAGAAAGGTGTTGATATGTTTGATGGCTTTGATTCGTTCAAGTTGCATGCCATATTATTTTGTATAATCAACGACTTTCTAGCTTATGATAAATTAAATGGCTATAACACCAAGGGATAGAACATGCCCTATATATGAAGAAGACACATGTTATCGTCAACTACAACATACAAGGAAGACAATATACCTTGGACATTGGTATTACAACTTTGGTTGTTGTAAGTAAATATTTACTTTTATGAAGTTTGAATATACTCAGTACGTTATTCTAACATTATTCATATTCAATGTTTAATGTATTTACATCAGTTGAGCATTGAGAGGAAGAATGATCACATTTATGGATTTATTGACCTTGTTATCATTCAAGGAGTTAGGAATAAAGGTTGTTGAAAATAGAATGACTTAGTTTCAATACCAAGAGGGGGGGGGTTGAATTGGTGAAACACAAAATCAGAGTCTTTTAAAAATCTTTTTAGTAAAAAATGATCTTTCAAAAGTTTCTTGAAATGCAGGGATACAAAATTCAAATGCAGGTTTTTATACTGGTTCTGCCAAACTGCCTACATCTAGTGTCCTTCCAATCGCAGGAAGCAAATGAACTATAATGATCAAGGTTTTTATAACAAGGCTTCTATAGCAACCTCCACATCAAAATATAAAACACCTCTCTAACCCTCTAATCAAAATATAAGCATATACAAACAAAGAACAACAACAAGATGTCCCTTCTCCTGCAGTCTTTAACACTTTGAACAATCCTCAAAGTTCAGAATGCAGCACGTCCTCTTCCTATAGTCACAACAGGGCAGTCACAATCTTCACAAGATTGAGAGAAACTGATAACAAAGTAAATACAACAAGTGCAGGTTGATCAGACAGTAAGAGCACACTAAATCTTGCTCGTCAAGCAATCACCAAAGATGAACACCATGGTCTTCTTGATGAATTCTTGGAGCTTTCACACTTTCTGCAAGAGATCACAAATTTGAAAAGAAATCAATTAACTCGTTAGAATCACAAAAGTCTTTGCAGAAATCAAATTTGCGTCTATATATAGTTTTTCACAAAACTGACGCTCCTAAGTCGACTTTGCTACTAATAGAATCTATTTTACTCAGACAGTTGTAACAACCAGTAGTAGTCAAACCAACTTAATTGATTACACATTTAATTTAGTTGATTCACAATCAATGCTTGGTCAAACATATTAAAAATATAGCCATTAGACATGATAAGTCAAGCATTAACAGAATTTCAAAACATAACAGACTAAGTCGAATGCCTTGCGCACATAGTCGACTTTGTAACAGTTAAATGCATAGTTTTGAAAAAATTTCTTTCTAAAAATACTCACAGCACACTTTGAAAAATTTTGTGCAAAGCCACAAATTTTAATCAACTTACTTCATAATGAAGTCGACTTAAAACTGCTGTTTTGTCACACAATATAAGTTCAACAAAAGTGCATGTGATTTTCCTTTTTCTAAATCATATGTCATGCATTCACAGATAAGATCTCATGTAAAATACAGTGATTTTCATGCTCTAACAGAAACAACACAAACATGTTCTCAAAATATCATAAACATGAAAGTAATGAACATGTAACACATATAAACACATGTGTTATTAATAATGTGTTGTCATCATAAAAAATCAGAAGCTCTTTGAGATTGTAAGGTTTGGCTAAACCAGTGCTCCCCCTATCAACAATCTCAACAAAGGTGAAGAGGTACAAAAGTACCTCTTAAAGACCTTTGAAAAGGAAAAAAAGCAAGTCTACTTAGCACCTTATTTGCAACAGTAAGTATGTCTATTTTTATTAATAAAATTTATTTATATAAAATATTTCAAACTATTATTGTTTGAATATACTTGGGTCACTGGCAATTGTTAGTAAATCTTCTTCAAAAGTCTCTTGTGGTTCTCTTGTGTTCATTACACATGAAACCTCACACTTTACCAATTAAAAGTACATTAATATGGTAAGTTTTTTAATAATTTATTTTTTTTGTACACATAATTTAATTTTACGAAGTTTCATAGTAGGCATTCATTTCAATGTACATTTAACTTTTTCAAAGTGGTTGAGGATTATTCAAGGTTGTAGGGAACACATATCGTCTCTAGAAAGAAATTGTAGTTCATTGCACCAACTATAAATAATTAATATTTCAGACTATTGAAATACAATTGTAAAGTTTATGATATTTTATGAATTTAACTTTTAATTCTTGCATCAACTGGGAAGCTTTGTGTGTAGATATTATGTCATGAGGAACATGCATAAAATCATATCTGCAAATGTCATTGACTCATGGAATTTGGTAACGTGAATATTTTATAACTAAAATCTTAAGCCATTATCATTATAAGTCGACTCAAACTGTTCATTATGTAGATATTCAATAACATGTCTCCAATGGAGCAAGAGGTCCTAAAGGATGTTTAGGAGTAGTGGGTTGCATTCCTTTTAAGTGCTTATAAATGATGTTAGGTAAATATTAAATGTATTCATTATACATTGAGGTTAGAAACTATTATTTGATGTGTAAATAGTAGGAAGTATAGTGATTATTTTGTTCCTTATATATATATATATATATATATATATATATATATATATATAGACTATATTATGAGACTATTCTGGAATTGAATTTTATGCATGTTTGTATATGGTAGTAGCAAATATAGACTTGGTATTGAAAAAACAACGTCATTTTTTATATCTATTAATGCTAGAACCAGTAAACAAAATGACTTTTTTATAACGGTTATAACACTAATCAATATAAAAAGTTATTTTTTGATATCAGTTAAATCTTTAACCGGTATAAAAAATTAGACTTTTTATACCGATTAGCACTTCAACCAGTATAAAAAGTCTTGATCATATACAGATTTAGCCCTCTCCTAGAAAACTTTTTATACTAGTTTTAGAACCGGTATAAAAAGTGGACTTTCTATATTGGTTTCAGAACTCGTATAGAAAGTCAAATACTTTTTATACCTCCTACTTCTATATTGGTTTGGTAACCGATATAAAATGTTGTTTTTAACCAGTATAAATAAACTTTTCTGACACAATGTATTTTTAATTTTATGCTATTAATTAACTACTTCCATAAATAATTTCTCCATATAAAATAAGTGTATCATTATTCATATTTAGGTTTAATGTCTCAATAGGTCCCTATTTTCGTCCAGAATTTCAAATAAGACCCTTTCTTTTTTGGTGTCTCAATTGGATCCTTACTTTTATAAAATTGAATCAAATATGGCCTTTCCGTCAAATTAATTAGACGGCGTTAAGTATTGTGTCACACGGTATGCTGACAATGTTGTTTTAACACACCTGTCATTAAAAACGTGGATGAATTCTATTATTTTAAATTTTGATTTAAAAGATTAAGTTTAAAGAGTGGAAATTCAAGAGCAAAGTTGGCAAAGTTGGAAATTCAACATAGCCAAACAAATAGTTATGCCCTTCCCTCCCCGAAGAAAATAAAACTGCAAGAGCCCTCTGCCTAATGCATAAAGTACTCAGAGAGAAGTTCTAATCTTATATATAGTCTTAGTCAAGACAACTTGATCTTTCGTTAGATCTGAATAACCCCTTCATCGATTATCTAGCTCGAGCAACCTAAAACCATACTATTCCCCATATCTCGAGTCTCTTGTCCCAAACTAAGAACCAAAATCAACAAGTCCACCCCATTCGAACCAATTCCCTATCTCCTTAGCATAAACAAAAATTAACAATTGTCTCAACCAACAGAGAGAAACATACCCAATTTGTTCATTCCTGTAGTCACTGCATGTCAGCCTCACCCAGATCTCAAAGTCACCAACTTTACTTCCACCCCGCCACCCCCAAGAAGCTAAATCGCAAAGATTGCCGCAAATTTCGTTACAGAGACAAAGCTTTCAGCTCGTGTCAGGTGAACACACTCCACAAAATCCTCCCCCAGAAAACAAGAGAGAGACACACACACCCCCACACAAAAAGAACGAAGAAATTTGCGGATGAGTGATGAACCCTAAAACTCAAAATTTCCCCAATTTCATTTCGACATTTGCAGAGAGAATGGGGCTTTCTGTAATTGAATTTTCAACTTTGCCAACTTTGCCCTTTCTGTAATTGAATTTCCACTCTTTTAACTTAATTTTTTAATTCAAAATTTAAAATAATAGAATTCACCCATGTTTTAATGACATGTGTGTTAAAACAACACTGTTAGCATGCTACGTGACACAATACTTAACGTCATCTGATCAATTTGATAAAAAGGCTCTATTTGATTCAATTTTGCAAAAATAAAGATCCAATTGAGATGAAAATAAGGACCTATTGAGACATTAAACCTCATTTATTAGAGGGACTCATGATATTTTTGCTTAGCACATATATCATTTTCACTTGAGTGGGTTATAAGTGAAACACTTAATAATGTGACTTAAATAATATTTTTCTTAAATATGTACGTTTTAGTGAGGGTATTACATTATATTGTCACTTAAGCATATTCATTTGAGTGAGTCTACTTTCATTGAACACACTATACTTTCACTTAACGTCTCCAACAAAACTTCCTATATTAGAACAATAATACTTAAATGTAACTAATTCCCTTGTTTTATCTAAATATTTTTCTATCATCTTATCTCATAAGACTCTTCATTTTAAAACTAGAATGATCTTATGTAAATCTCAAAACTCAATACGAATTGGAGATTAAAATATAGATAAATAAAGAAAAACTCCAATTTTACAAGTAAAAATGAAAAATTATAGTCTTAATATAATAATAAGGAATGCCACATAAATATGTTCCTCACTTCTTCATGCAAGAGAATATCATGACCAAACAAAATTAATAATCTTCAATTTTACATGCAACTGCATTAGATGCACTTGCAATTGATGCGTTTCATTTTAACATGCTATACAAGAACATCAAATACAAATATGCATTAGATGCGCTTACAATTGATGTTTTTCATTTTAACATGCTATAAAAGAACATCAAATGCAAATATAACAAATATCCTTGAGTTTTCTTTTAAGAACTTTTCTCTTATATGCGACCTCATAACTTCATACTCATTATGTAATTCAAGAACTTTAAACTTAACATGAACAAAATGGCCAACCTAAAAAGATATTAAAAAAAAATTACTATACTTTTCTTCTTCTTGGAGAAGCTTTTTTTCATACAAACGGTTGTATGACAATTTGAAGCTTCAAATGAAAATTTGTTTCATCGAGAAGAGTCTTGGATTCTCCAACTATCATGAAAAGTGTTCAAAGTGTTATATATAGATAGATTGACGAAAATAAAGGAAATAAAGATAAAACTTTTAGAGAAAAGAAGAAAGAAAATAATTTACATACAAGAGAATGAATAAAAAAATGGATCTCATAAAATTCATGATAACTTCATTGCTTCCTATATTACCAAAATTTAAATGAAAAAAAAAAAGTTGCAAAGATTAAAAAATAAAATTGCAAAGGCTAAAATATATTTAAAATAAACTAAAGTGAACATTTTTTTTACTGTTGCTACGTACTAAGAGGTGGAAATCGTATAGTTATATACAGAAAAATTAGTAATTTAACCTTAAAATTTTGTCATTTGTCATTTTTTTTTTCACACTACCACGCATCAGGGTGATGAAAAGGAAAAAAAATGTATAAAAAGAAAGTATCAATACAAATACATAAATGATATATTCCATTGCTTTATTTAAGGAAATAGATAAAATTAAGTGGCATGTTATTAGTAAATCAATCATCAATCAATTGAAAATCACCTTATATATCAATTCATAATTAAAAGACATTATTATCAATAAACATGAAAAAATTATCTATACTTATTATACGGACTGATTCACCAACACATTAAATTTGGCAGATTAAATAGGTGTTTTTTTTTATTAATATACATTATAACTTGTTGATCTGATTTTTAAATAAAAAATAAAAGATAATTTAATTTAAATATTAATTTTTACTATTATATTATTTGAAAAGTAAAATTATATAATAATATAATAATCTAACTTATTAATAATAACAAATTAAACTCCACAATTAAAAATTAAAAATGAAATAACTAAAATATAAAAAGATGATAATTCTTTAATTTATTTAATTAAAAATATTAATTAATGTATTAAAAATTAAAGAATGTGAAAGATTTCCCAACACAGGGACTAACCTCTCACTAATGGTGAAAAATCATTTTAAAATATTTTTCTTTGTTGTGGCGGTTTTAATTATGTAGCAAACTTTATATTTATTGCTTCTATATTCAATAGGACTATATATTACAAATTGTGTATCACAAATATAAATATGTTCTTGTTATTAAACAATAATTTAAATTTCACACGCATTTTGATTATTCGAACTAGTTCAACTAAACACATCTTCGATATACTGAACATAGAAAATGAAAGTTTTCAATTGTAAATAAAGAATATTCAACTTATCATAATTTACTCTTAAGATTTGATTTTATAAATAATATTTTAAACCTTTTTTTTTCTATTAGAAAGTGAGTTTATGTCTAACTCAAACTTATAAGGTAGGTTTGCACCTTACTTATATATTATAAAAAATTGACCTTATTTCTAGTCGATGTGGAACTTCCAACACACCCCCTTCACGTCGAGATATAGACATCTCGTGCGTGATATTAGAAATTGGGTGGTCCAACAACGCCCAACAACGGGTGGAAACAGAAATGTCCAATTAGAACTCGCTAGGATAGGCTTTAATACCATGTTAGAAAGTGGGTTTGAGGCCTAACTCAACCCCACAAAACCGGCTTAAAAACTGACTTGTAAGATTAGTAGCCAAACAACAAGGCTTACATTACTTTGAGACTTTTTCACCTGTTGTCAAACTCACAACAGTAAGATTGGTTCTGGCTTTAGCAGCTTCCAAAAATTGGTATTTACATCAACTAGATGTAAATAATGCTTTTTTACATGGGGTTGAGTTAGGCCTTAAAAACTCACTCTCTAATATGGTATCAGAGTCATGATTAGAGCTTATCCTAGCAAGTTCTAATAGGGCATTTCTGTTTCCACCCGTTGTCGGGCCACTGTTGAACCACCCAATTTCTACTATCATGCACGAGATGTCTATACCTCGAAGGAGGTGTGTTGGAAGTCCCACATGGACTAGAGATAAGACTAATTTATAATATATATAAGTGAGGTGCAAACCTCACTTTACAAGCCCGTTTTGTGAGATTGAGTTAAGCTTAAAAACTCACTTTCTAATAGTTCCAAAATCTCCCTTTTAAATTAATTTTGTTTACTGCGGTTGCATACTAAGTATAAAGTCATCCGTGAGAAGAAACTCAAATCTTAACTCACCACATTATAAGAAATTAATTAATATACCAATTGATATAAATTTTGTTACTATTATCTAAACTTTAATTTATATAAATTAATTATTACAAGTATCCTATTATACCAATTGATACATGAAAACCTACTTTGTTTGACCTAATAATAATACATGTTTGAGATAGTTTTTGTTCCTTAAAATTCAAACCTTGTTACTATTATGGTAAAAAAATGTCCTGAGATTTAAATTTTCTTCAAATTGAATCCTGAGTTTGATCACTTAATCTCAATTATCTCCTAAAACAAGTGTTATGGCATATCACAAAAGTTTAGGTTAGAGATTGAACTGCAACCGTTCATTCTTTCGTTAGGGTTATATACAAATAATTTCACAATGAGAGTAATCTTACACCAACTTGAAAGTAATCAAAGTGTCTTTTTCTTTTTTTATCCATAAAACATTATGCAGCTTTTTCAAAATTCACAAGGTAATAAAAAATTGAAAATCTTAATCCACAAAAATCACACAAATCAAATTCTAAATCAATTAACATTGTTCCAATCTAAAGCTTAACATTTTCTTACAACCTAAAAGATTGTAAGGAGTATTCTCATCAAGACATTTTGATGTGTCATCACATCTTTCACAATAGTATCTCTATATATTGGAGGATTTTCTTTGATAACAATTCTTTTATTGGACCTAATAAAAAAAGCTATCACGTATTTTTTTTAAGTTTCCTTTTGAATAGATTTAAATTCAGAGATTTAAAATGTCATTTTTGTATTAGTATGTGTTTATAAAAACTCTTGTTATTGAAATTCTATAACATATCTTCCTCGCTATAAACACTTAAGAACATACCATTTATTATGAGTTGCACCATTTAAAAGGAGATTTATAATTATAAACAATAGGAAGTTGTGTTATGTCGATGATTTTGCTTTTGTAAAACCAAATTCCAAGAATAAAATAGCATTTTCTATTATGTTATAGATGGTAATTTAACTCATTTATACTAATTCCGCTAATTTTTGACATGGAATCTCCAATTGTTGTATTTATTTATCATTTCCTTTGAAAAGTTTCTCACCTATATATTGTTGCAACCAAATTAAAGTAAATCTAAAACTAGATTTCTAAAGGATTGTGGAAATGAAATCAAGAAGCAAAAATGGAAAGTACAACATTAAGAGAATGAATAAATCACAGTGGTACGATGAAAGTAACAAATAGAAAATAAAGTATATCTCTTAAGAGTTATGATCTCATTTTTTTTTCATCTTTATATGGTTTCTTTTCTTACCTTTTGCTGTTTAACTACGTAGGTTTTGGATTGACAATACTACTTACATAAATTATATCATTATGTAATTCTTTTATCATTTTTTATTGTTTCAAAGAAAAGAATCACAAAAGAATAGAGAAATGTGATTATAATACATAGGTTCACCTGGAGATACAAACACCAATGAGATATAAGCCCGACCATATAAAGGATTGATACCACTCTCTACCCAAAACCTTAAGACAATAGGTTAACGGGTCTTTTATCTTTATATAGTGCTCCATTTTCTTATTTTTATCCAATGTGGGACTTGGACTCGCACTTGCATTCCCAACAGAAACTACAATCACTATACTTATAAGTACCCAAAGTTAATTCGAGTTTAGGACAGGTAGGATAGTAGTGACACAAGAAATTGTTCATCAAAAGATTCCAATTCTTTGAGATAAGAAAGACTAAGGCCAAGTACTTCTGCGAATAGCTCAAAGATTGTATCCCCCTAAGTTCTTACTTTCTTAAAGTATTCAATCACAATGTCTTTATAAATACATGATCAAACATTGTATCATTATATCCCTTAATTTTTGATAGGTTCAACAACTCCAAAACAAGTTTTCATGATCTTAAGTAATGTTATCTGCATACTACTGGTATTTCTTCTAGATTGGAAGGATTAAGAATCTTGTGTTTCTCTAGTTAACACTCTTTTCTCTAGAAGGATATATTAGAGAAGTATATAACTTTCTTATTGTTATCTTTGGAGTAAAAGGTTTTCCTTACCTCAACATCTTGTTCGTGAAACCTATGAATTCCACATATCATCTCATTCAACACTTCTAATACCATTGATCACCTGAGAAAGTCCCCACTTTTCGCATACTTCAAACCTTGTCAACTACTTCAGCACGTAGGGATGAGTTTATGTCTATGTCTTGGAGGTCTATGATAGGAACACCAAACTTTGAGTCACCCTTTGAGATCTCATGCATGTCTAATTTTACATATGGAACATGCGTGGAATCTTTGTTACACTAGAGACTAAAAAGCTTTTCATAACTAGTTTTGTATCATAAAAAACATTAACTTCAGTTGTCCTATCATAAGTAAAATTGTTACTTGCCTCTGACTCTAACTTGTTGTTTGTCATCATCATATTGGGAAAGTAATTGAAAATGAAAGTTTTATGCACCAAATATGAAAATAACAATGCTAATATATATGACTTTGGTTTTGGTTAAGCTAGAAAAGTTTGGTACCAGTTCATGAAAGTTTGGTACCAGTTCATGAACTAGTAAATAACAATATTGCTCAATCCAATTTTCATTAATGAAACGTTTAATTTACATTATTTTTAGATTCCATATTATAAGGTCGTCACAAGATTCATTATTCAAACTAAATTTTTATGGATTATCTTTACTTATGATAACAACATATGAAGATTTCTAGTTTAAATGTATTAAATAGAATTATAGATATTAAAATATATAAAATCAATGACTATGCAAATTGAACATATGGAATGTTTATGTTTAAGGAAGTATTTTAATATTTTAGGATATAAAGTAACCTAAGTTTTCTTCCAGATTTTTCAACAAAATAAGAGTCAATTACTGTGTGTGAAATAACTATTTCATCTTTATTTTTAAATTTTCCACCATAATTATGATATTATACAATGCTTATGAAAACTTCTTAATTTACACATCGTTTGAACTCATTAATAAATTTGACTATTAAATAAAATAATTTATTAATATATTTGATATCTTAACATTAATAAATCCACAGTTGGGATAACTATTAAGCTTACATAAAAAAAATAAAAAAGTTTATAAGTACTCACAATAATATACTCAACAATTTATGTTACATTATCATATAAAAAAATAAAAACTACTAGCTTTTTTTTCTCTTATGCGATACAAATACTTAAGGAGTGAATTAACCTTGCTTTGTCTTAGGATCTTGATGTTGTTTATTTAACTGTGATAAAATACACATTAAAGCCAAAGGTGCCCCTAGAGAACCAAAGTAACTCTAGTAGAATTCTTACCCATTGCACAACTTAAAGGGGTGCAAGGAAGAGTTTCCATCAAGGTCTTTCTTAAAATAATGGGAAGTTGTTTTGTTGTACTCAACTTTTCTAAATTAAGTCCTTATTTCAAAATGAAAAATATAAATATCAATCACTAATGAGATAGTCAACTATTGAATTTATCATAGTCAAAATTAGTAGTACTTAATTAGCTACACATTGAGTATTTCTTCTAGATTGTAGAGTCGAACAAAGAAGAAAATACAATTAAGTTCCTCTAGTTAATAGGAAAATCTCTAAAAAGATTACCATTGGAGAAATATCTAACTTTCTTTCTTTGATCGAGTAAAAGGTTTTGGTATCATGAAACTTTCTCATTCCTCATAACATCTCATTCAAAACCTCAACAACAATATCATGATTCAGTACGTGGAAAAATCCTCATTCTTTGCATACTTTTCTAATATTGTCAAGTGTTTTAACACACACGAATGGATAGTATTATAATTTCCAATTATTGTATAAAAGACAAAAAAATTAAGAGTAACAAAGATGATAATGTTGAAATAAATGTTTGATTGCACACAAAAAAAGTAAAACGTAAAATGTTGAAAATTCACATTAATAGAGTAAGGAGGTGTAAAGCTTATTTTACAAAAAAAAAAATTATAAAGTTATAAATCAATTTTATGAAATTAAAATATGTGAAATTCACTTATTCTAACAAATTGTTTGTTGAATATATTTTTCCAACTACTATCACACCATTATCCATCACTAAATTAATATTTAACCTCATATATGAAAATATAATTACAAACCTTTTTCTTACAAATCAATTTATTAAAATTAAACTTAAAATTAATTGTAAACAAGATATTATTAAGGTTGTTTCTACAATTACCCTGAAAGGCGGTAGACGCAAGAGGAGAGGAGAGTAGATTACACAATTTTCCTTCTAACTATCATTTCTTCACTCATTTTTCTGTTTCAACAGTAAATTTTATGCGTCTTGTAAAGTCACTAGTCAAAGAACTTCAAATGCAAATTTTTATTGAAATTCAAATTGAAAATACACTCACAATTACATTAAAAATGTGCTAATAAAAACTCGATAATTGTGTTTATAATCATTTAAATAAATCTTGTAACCTGTTACAGTTACTATATCATGTCGCTGGCCTCGATAAGATAATGTCAGTTTTAAAATAAATAAAGTTTTATGAAACAACATCAATACAAAAAATTAATTAACAACCCCTTAAAACATAATTACAGCTACTAAAATATATTTTCTTCCTGCTTAAACAAACTATAATATATAAAATAATATGTATGTTTATAGAACTAGACTTTTAGGGTATTTCATTATAAATAATGTTTTAGACAAATGTACATAATTCTATGCATAAATTTGCGAGAATAATGTCCACATCGGCATGTTTATAGGTAATGAAATAAAACTGATGCAAATAATAAAACACAAAAAGTTTAAAATATTAATTCATAGAAAAGTTCAAAATATTATTTTAATGTGAATATCCATTTATTTTAAACTGTTAAGATAAAAGCATAAAATATATATATGCCAAAGAAAAAGTAAAGAAAAAGAAGTCAAAAAGTCTTTCAGCCAACAACTCAAGATGATTTCTACGTAAATAATAACATTAATTATCTTCTGTTTGTTCAAGTTATTCCTCAATCAACCAAATGTTATTTACGTGAAAAAATTCTATAGAACAACATTGTTCTTCACAAAATTCAATAGGATTTTTTTGAAAAATCAATTATCTGAATAAATTACCATCTTTAAAAAGAATAAGAAAGAAAAAGGAACAAAACTAGGTATCATATAAACCACATAAAATAACAAAGCAACACGTGCAATATCAAATACACTGAAGAAGTAAAGTTTTAACTGCGAACAACAAAGTTTAGCATTTTATGGAAATAAAGGGTTCATGAGTAACTGATATGTAAAAGTCAATACCCGAACCTCCACAAAACAAAGCAAAAGCTTGCTTTTTTCAGGTCGGTTCGTTCTTGACTCAACCTGTTCTTCCTCTATTCTAGAACAATACTCATGCACCCAAAATACAAGCACAATGTTTTCTTTAAGAAGAAAATAAAAGAAAGTTTCTTTTGTTTTTTGAGATAGAAATAAGTCTTTTTTAACTAAGGAAACTGTTCAGGAAACTCCCAATGCTTCTTTCACCTTTTGAATGGTGCATGAAAGGAGGGAATTAACAGTTTGAACTGACTCCAATGTGAACTTGGCTGAAGGGTTGTCATTCTGCAACATTTGTAATCCAACTGTCAGCAAACAGCTACCACCACCATCATTGTTGTCACTGTTGTTTGAATGGCCATCTGGCAGAATAGCAAATCCTGACGGACGAAGAGAGACAAATGATGAATCTCCAGTGTTCATCATCATCATGTTCAAAGACTGCATATTGATTGGAGAGTACACCACCATTGACCCAGTTGCATCGGTCCATGACTCTTGCAGATACAGCACGTTGCCCTCATTATTACCATACTGCAAACAAAACAATACAAGAGATCAATGTTAACAACAATCTTTCTTCAAACACATAAAGATAACCTTGTTGAAGGCACTTACGTGAAGAATGGAAACACAGTTTCCATGTTCTTGCCCTTTAGGAACATGGAGCATCTCCTTCATTGGACCACCTTTGGACAACATGTCCCATTCCCCTCTCAGCTGTTCATTACGTAAAAAGTCAAACACCCTTTGTCGAGGCACTGGCAACCAGACACAAGTTGAAGCGCTCAACACATAGCCAGGAGCCTCATTTGGATCATCCACAATTTTCCGAGCCATTATTTTCATGTCATCAGCAAGATTACCAATGTGAACAACATCCCACTTGCGTGCAGATGAAGCACAAATCCCTGAGCAGAAATACTCATTCATGCGCTGAGCCAGCTTCAACACGCTTCTCCTATTGGATTGGCTAAGGACTGATATATATAAAAGGATATCCATTAAGTTCAACTTCATCGAATTAATCAAAAGTGAACAAGTTATGTTTAAGACAGTGACAACATGAAATACCTGTAGGGTCATCAGATGGACCAGGAGGAGTCATGAGGATTGCCAAGCATTCACACTGTCTTAGGAGAGATGCAATCCATCTCTGAGCACCAAAGCCAATACCAGAACTAACCAATGGACGACAAAGTTGGTGGATGACACTCTCATCATACTGGGAATGTTCAACCCAAGTAATCTACAACAGTGCAATGCATTACCTTACCAACAATCTAGTAAATACTATAAATTTGCCTAAGATATCTTACTCTTGTAACACTTACCTTGGACAAACCATTGGGCATATCCTGAATAACACAACCAGAAGGAAGCCTCCTGCAACTCATTGATGGATGTGAATTGGAAGCATTACGCATAATATCAATGGAAACATCGACCACAACCCATACACCTTCAGCATGGTGCTTGCAAAACCTGAGCAAAGTCATTTGACGAGTAGGGACCAGTGGGGAAAGCAATTGAAGTTCAGCTAACATCTGAAAAACATTTCCAAATTAGTTTGAGCCAAGCTAGCAAAGGATCAAACACACACACACACACACACACACATATATATATATATACCAGTTGCAAAGCTCCATTTCTCGTTCCATTTGTGCCACCAGATATCACATCCAAAGTGCAACCACTAGCCACCATAGATGAAAACATCTCTTGCCACCGATCCTGTTGAAATAAACAAATACAGCGAGTTAAGTGCTCAAAATTTTCGACAAAATCAATTAAACTTTGATTGACAATAAGAAATTAGGCAGCATACCACATCCATGAAAGTTTCCACAAGGCCCAAGCTGCTGGCTAGTACAACTCCAATTGCTCTTGTCGCTTCAATCACATATCCAGCAGGTTTTGTTCCAACAAAAGTAGGAAACATTCTTGCATATTCATCACAGTTTAGAACTTCATTCCTACCATCAGAACTCTTAATCCAAAGAGGGTTATCTTGTCGAGCCATCTTAACCAGTTCATCCATAGCATTTATGGCAATATCTATAAGCATAGATCTTTCAAGATGGATTTCGTTTCCCATCATTCCCAGTGGTGCTCTAGCAGCCATACTTGCCATTGCAGGTGAAGAGCCTAAAGCTCCATCACCCAAATCAAAGCCAATTGGCACGGGCATGCCAAAATTGCTTGAACCACCAATTCCGTTTCTTCCAATAGCAAGGTCAAGGCCAGAATTTGTGGGTGGCAGAGACATAGGGCTGGCCATTGATGAAAGGGACCTGCCCAAGAACTTGTTTGCTAATGTACAGATCCGGTTCAGTTCATCCTTCAATCGAGCATTTTCAATTCTTGTCTGGTGCTCCTCCAGTGAAATTTGACCAGGAATCGCTGGACCACCACAGTTGTTACATATAGGATTAGCCAAAGCTTCCTTCATCACACCATTCTCAGCTCGAAGCTTGTCATTCTCCTGCTTAAGAACCATGTTCTCGTGCCTCTCCAATTGTGTCTGATTCAACAAAATCGATTCTCTTACTACAATACTCTCAATGTAACAACCAAGAAATACAAATGATTTTAATGCTTTCAACTTACTTTCATCTGGGTTCGTCGATTTTGAAACCAGAACTTCACTTGCTTGTTCTCCAAGCCAAGCCTCTTGCTGAGATCGGTTCTTTGCTTCTCATCAGGATGAGGACACTCCTTGAAGAATCTAAAACAAAAACAAATGAACAACAAAAACAACCAACGCAAAATTAACGAATTATATGAATCACATTTGAAATAAATAAGAAACAAAAGATTTCCTAATTGCATACGCTTCAAGATCCTGAATCTGCTGAGGAGTGTGTCTGTGATATTTCTTCTTCTTTCTCTGTGGTTGATCATCGCCAACATCTTGCTCATCACCAGATCCACCATCAAAATTATCACTTTCAGAGCGACTTTCATAGTCATCATCCCTAATCCTCCCCAGCAAATTACTCGTATCAAAACTCTCTCCCATCATACCCATTTCACTACGACCTTCCATTTCTCCTTGTTGCAGTGATAATCTGATTACCAACAACAACAACAACAAAAGTTAGAAGATGTTCAGCAAATCAAAACCATAATCCACACAAAACAAATAACCAAACAAGACACACAGAGAAGGTTCTAAACCAAATGGGAGATCAATCACAGTATATAAATACAAGAAAAAGCAATTTTTTCTTCAAAATGTTGATGCATGCAGAAGAAAAGAAGTGGATCAACCACAAAAAACTGGGTCTAAAGTGATTCTACGGAAAACCATCAACTACAACTCTTACACAATCACCAACCACAATTCAAGTTGTAGTTTCTGAACAAACCCTCAATCTCAAACCCTATAAAAGGTGACGAATCGTTTGCTCTCTTGGAAAAAAAACATGCAAGTACTCTCAATGTTGTTTATAGTGTTCTCTAGACTGCTTCTAGAAATGTTAATGTTACTTCTGTGAAGAAGGTAACTTTTCAATCTGGTTTTTGACACTGACTAAATGTGAGACAAATGTTCACAACATTAAACTCCTTTGGGTTAAAAGATTTGACGCATGCACAAAAAGTAAAAGTTAAAAAGTTTTTCCTTCTTCAGGCTCCATGCATGACTTTTAATCAATAGAATTAAATTATTCCAGTTGCAAAAAAAAACAAAATTATCATTTTTACCAACTCCAATTGCCATAACACATCAAAGTAGAAAAATAAAAAGGCACAAACAAAAATAAATGCTCTTAATTGTTTCTCTTTCATGTGTTTCACAAATTACATGACAAAACAATTATTTTGTTTTTTTTGTTCAAAACCCAAAATTGTCTCAAAAACCAAATCCATACAAACACAACAATTTGGAGTGTTGACTTTGTACAGCCACACACAAATTCAAGATTCATTTCTTTTCAAATGCATAGTGTCAAATCTAATACAAGTTTTTAAAATCCAAGAAAAAAAAGCAAAAACATGAACTATAAAGGAATAAACATGGGTACAAAATGAAAAATTATACCTTCAGATCCTTCAGCACGTTTTCTCAATAGGATCTGTCGAAAAGAAAATAATAGAGAAAATATCAGATGATATGTTACTATTACAATGACATTAACACATATGTTAAATAAATAAATATAAAAGAAAATACTTTTTTTTATTCAACAATAATAACAAGTGAACAGATATAATAGCAGAATTGACATGCATAGACTGAAAGGAAGAAAAAAAAATTAGTAATTTGTGGAAAATTGTTGCCTCAAAAACATATAATTCTCTTAAAGAAATAAATAAAGTAATTAAAAAGATAACCTTTTGGATCAAAACTCAAAACCCAATTCCTATTTTGAAAAGCAATGTTTATGTGTGTCACTCTGGTTGATCCTCTCTTTCTTCACTGAATTGCATGCAGAGTTTTTCTCTCAAAATCTTCTTAAATTTGAGAGTCTTTTTCTCTGTTCTTTCTCTGTATAAACTCACTTGTTTTACTTCAGACATTGACAATGTATATAGTAGTGAATGCCGTGTGGGTCCCACCGACAAACAGACAACAGTTTCATATGTTGTTTTCTCTTTCTAGTAGCACCACGAAGATAGTTACCAAAGACTACTGAGCCCAAGGGCAATATGGTAATTTCAATGAGTGGGGTCTGTTGATAAAACAAAAACATGTGTAACATGACTCTGTAATTCATAAAATAAAAATATTCAATTTATATATTTTTTTAATTTTATAAAATGCAAAAAAGAAATGAAAAAAAGAATTCTTAATTTGCATGCAAGGGTGAATTTGAATATTATTTTATACTATAAATGAAGATTAGGTAGATAAAGAAAGAAAATCACAAAATACCCTATTTTTTATGTTTTAAATAATTTTTTCACTTTTTCCTAAGAAGGTAAAAAACAAAAACTTTCTTAAACGGTGTAACGCCTCTTAAAATAATGCAAGATTTATGATAAGACTGTCACTTCTACTTTTTTAATTTCTTTTCATTTAATTTTTTTCTTAATATTAGTATAATACTTTTATGTAATAGCATTTACTATTATGTTTGTAAATCATTAAAAATTACTTATCAATGTTACTCATTTAATACTTTTCAACAATATATTTAATATAATATTGTTAAATAATAGCATAAAATGTTTAGCATTTAATATTGTCAAAAAATAAAATTAATTATTGAAAGAAGGATTGTTTTTTATATTTGCTTAGAATTCAGGTATCTGATGATTTTACAAGAGCATTCTCTCAGCCAATTGTTCAAAAGTTTCCAGTTAAATCTACGTTGTACTCTTACTTCTATTGTTCAAATCTACAATCTAAGTATGGCTAAAAATGATTAATTCACAAAAATAAATTTTCATTTTTTTCTTTTATCAATTATGAGTAACAATATTTTTTAAAAGAAACTTAGAAATCAAATCTCCACTCTTTTTTTCAATTATTCCTATTAAGAATTGACATGTAAAATTGTAAGGATGCAAGAAAAAAAATATTAAATAAAATAACAAAAAAAAAAAAAACAAAGCCTGAATTTTGACAAAAAATAAATAAATCAGGCAAATATTATTGTTCTTCCATGCATTACAAAGCACTATTACATAAAAAAAGTCTACCCTTTGACTATTATATATTCTGTAAGGTTTTATTTCCAATGAAATTGTCAGTTATCATCTAGTACTCTTTTATATTTACATATATCTGTCATTTCAATTTTCAATACATTCATTTCAAATATCAAACAATAAAAAAGTAAAAAATAAAAATAAAAAAATACATGAATTACCTTTTGTACTCTCTACCAAGTTTGAATCATATCTTCGTCTTCTTCTAAAATAAAAGAATGTTATGTATCATTATGTATTATTAAACTGAGAAAAGAAGAGAGGTGATTGAATTAAGATGAAAATACGTTTTTGAGTGTTATCACCAGTACTTTATTTATATTATAAAAATGAAATCAATAAAATAGGTAAAATGGATTTGATATCTCTGAATAAAGATATGATATTAAAATAAATAATAACTTTTTTATTAACATATATACAATTTTAATATCCTAAGATTTGATATAATGTTACTATTCTTGATTATAATTATCTGCTCTTTGTATTATAAAGAAAGAATGTAATTATAATTAATTAAATAAAATAAACTAAAAAATTAAAAAGAAAATATATATATATATATATATATATATATATAACTTTTTTTAGGTATGTAAAAAAATCTAGACCCTTTTAACTGAGTCCTAGTTCATGGCACCTAATAATTAAGTTTCTTTTATTCTTCAAATGAGTAAAACAACTTTATATGTTTATAATAGCTTAACATCTAAATTTGAAAATAATTATGAGGAACTATAATTAACTATTGGAAGTCGTACATTTCTTTATAGAAGTATGCTTTCAAGTAATTTAATTACTTAAATGTTTGAAATGAAAATAAAATAAAATAGAAAATATTCAATAGTTTTGTATTATTTAAAAGTTAAAATATAAGACAATTTAAATATTTATTTTTCTTTCCCATTTTTAAGACATCTTTTAATAATATAACTGTGAAAAAGCATAAATTTCAAATCAAACAATACTTCAAATCAGAAGTAAACTATTCATCAATCTTTAAATTCTTTAATTGTAATGACCAATCATTCTTTTTATTGTTCTAATTCAAGTATGATATGTTTTTTTTTTTCAAATTGCAAGAGAAATATTTATATCTACAAACACTTTCACTTTTCATATATACTAATTCAATGTAGGGAAAATAAAAAAAAAAATATTTTTACCAATATATGTTTAAAGTAAATTCAAAAAATTATACATGGTTTAACCTATTAATACTTATATTTATGTCACTTTAATAAAATAAATAAGATTTCACTATATGATGCTTTTGTCATATGAGGCAAAAGTTACAAGTCTCATAAAGAGATATTAAAATTTTATATTAATTATTTAATCACAATTTAGAATTTATAATAATATAGTATTGTTTTAATTTTTTTCATATAACTTATTTTTTCTGTACACTTAATATTTTTGTAAAAATCGAAATCGAATGCACTTCAAACATTTATTCATCCTTCCATCTTTTGAAATGTTTTGTAAAAATAAAATCGTCATCAAATTCTTTAAAACGGACGATATTTCAGAAATGCAATTATTGACTCTAATAATGTATCGAAAAATTTAAAATCGAAACATTGATACCATTAAAAAAAAAAACTAAACTCCTTTAAATATTCATTCCAGATTCTACCCTCCAATAAACAATACTACAATTTATCCTAACTTTGTCTCAATATATTTGGGATCAGAATAATTATTTTTAAGTTTTTTATTACTCTAAACTTATTTATTTATTTGTAGTTTATATATATATATATATATATATATATATATATATATATATATATCCAGGAGAAATAATGATGTCTTTTTTTTATTGTAGAGGTAGACCACTTAGAATAAAGTTGAGTTCAATGTAAAGAAGAAAAAAATTGATGTCTATTCATGATAAAAACACTTCTACAAACACGTAGATATGTGTTTTTTCAATAACGAAACCCCTAATAGATATGTGTATTTTAATAATGAAATCCCTTTAATAAAAAGTAAGACAGTTCATCTTATTATAAGATAAGTTGTAAATTAAAAGGTAAAACTCTAATAATTACATTAGATCATTTATTGAAATGTTAACATTAATATGATATTTTATAAAGATGTGGTATTTTTTTTCTATCATTTATTTTTTTTAATGTATAATATATTTTCAAAATAGAGATACATAAAACTTGATATTTTACAATATTAATTATTAGTTATATTTTGTTAGTATTTAAATAATTAAAACTTGATAGTTTGTTAGTATATGTTAATTTCTATGAATATTATTATTTAGATAACTTTGTATTATATTAATAATTTATTTTTTATATTATTTATAATATTTATTTTAGGTTGATGTTTGTTTAATCCTTTTGTTTTAGTATTGTTTATTGTTACATTAAGTTTTCATCTTATATTTTATGTTTCAAATCATTTTGATGACTTTTCAACTAAAATATTATATATATTAACATTCACTAACAAGTTTTTAAAATGTCAATATGGAATATCATGTTTTAAAAAATATTCATTTAAATACTTCTTTTATTTTTTTTTAAATGTAAAGTTTAGTATTTTATGGTTTTTTTTTCATTTTAATATTTTATATATTTTTTAAATATTTAGTTTTGTTTTTTCATTGTAGAGTGGGTGACTTTAGAGGTAAATAGTAATTATATATTATATAAATTACTTAACCATTCTAACAAAAATAAAAGTCCGTTATTAATTAATTAATAAGAGTCCATGTTTTTGGATTAAAATAGTAGATAAGTCATTATCAATTAATACGAGTTTATATATATTTGTATTAGACAAATGATAATTCACATTAGTAATAAGATATTTGAATAGTTATTATTATTTAAAGAGAGACAATATTTGGATTAAAATACTTTATAAGTCATTATCATTTAATGAGAGTCGATATTTATCGACAAGTTATTATTATTTCATGAGAATCTACATTTGTATTATGATACCTAGCACCTCATTATCACTTAATGAAAGTCTTGTAACAATTAATTATAACTTGGACTAGTATAGATAATGATGATAGTAAAGGAATAGAAGAGTGAATTGTTGATACAGCTCACCAAGAACACCTAGCAACATATTATGGTGATTAGGGAGTTAGAAAAAGCAAGAGAATTAAGATAACCAAATATAGGTTATAGGATTATAATTGTCGACCGTCTATAATAAATTGTTTAATGAGAATCATGATAAACAAATCATTATTATTTAATGAGAATCCACATTAGTAATGAAATACCCGACAAGTTATTATCGGTTTAAGGAGAAGCATCACTTGTGCTAAAATACTTTATAAGTTGTTATCATTTAATGAGAATTCACATTTCCCTATAAGTTATTATCATTTAATGAGAACCTATAATTGTATTATGATACCTAACAACTCATTATTGCTTAATAAGTCTTGTAACAATTACAACTGGAATTGGCATGGATAATGATGATAGTAGAGGGATAAATGAGTCAATTGTTGATACAGCTCAACAATGACACTTCGCAACAGATTGTGGTGATTAGGGGTTAGGAAAAGCACGAGAATCAAGATAACTAAATCTAGATTGTAGGATTATGATTGGTCGAGAGTCTACAATATATTCGGGTAGTTTGGGAGAGATGGAAAAATGATTGATTCAAAATTCTCTCTCTAGTAATTTTCTTTTTCTTACCTATGCTTGTGTTTTCTTCTCTGTAACACCATGCTACGTTGTGCATGATTTTGAGCTTGAATAATACTACTACTACAAAGAAGTTCATTTTTGTTTGGGTTCATTGTGCATTCGTTACAAGTCGACATTTTGTACTAAGATATTTGATAAGTCATTATTGCTTAATAAGATACCACATTTATAGTGAGTAGGGAGTGGCAAAGCGAGTTAGACTCGACAAGCCGACTCGTCAGCCTATCCAAAATGGGATGGGCCAGGATGAAAATTGCAACCTATCAGTCCATTTTGGTCCAATCTATCCAACTCATCAATTTGACCAGTCAAAATGTGAGTCAATCCAACTCGACTTATTAACTATTGTTTAAATTAAAATTAAAATATATAATAATTTAAAACATTAATTTTTCTATATTATATTTTTTAATAGTATAAATATGTAACATAGTATTATAATTTAAATTATTGACACTTATAAATTAAGTTCTAATTATTCGTTATAATAAAGTAATTTAATATGTAAATGTAATAATTATTTTAATTTATCTAATTAAAAACATTATCTAATCAATTATATTTTTAGAAAATATTTTATATGATTAAATATGTTTATAATATTCATTTATATGTATACAAGCAAATTTTAAAAATAAAAACTTTAAAAAAATTGAAAACAAATTAAAAATAAATTAAAAAATAAAAAAGAAAGTGACGGGTTAACCCGACCTAGCCTATGCAGGAAGTGTTGTCACTAGTGGCCTATTTTTGTTTGACATGTCAACCAGATTGACCCGTTTTTGATAGGTAAGGCCAAATCATATCAGTATGAACTATTTTGTGATCTCTAATAATGATACATTTAACAAGTCATTATCGGTTAATGAGGATCTACATTAGTATTGATAATTTATTATGGCTTAAAGAGAGTTTATATTTATCTTAAAATGTGTCATGAGTTAATATTGTAGGAACCTAGAAAATAATGTATTAGAGTTGATAGGTGTTTTAAAATAATGAGACCGAGTATTTAATTTTAAAATAATTCAATAATATAAATAGAATTTTTGAAACTCGTATCATTATCTAAAACATTAATCACCTCTATAAAATTAATTCTTCAAGTTTCCTCTCCTTTTTCTCTAAAAGTTCTAACTCCTTGATTATCTGTTTGACGATCAGGAAGTGCCTAGGAGATCACAGTAGTGCAATCTTCATTATCTACCGATTAGTTTCTAGTATAGAGCAAGGTCCTAAGGACTCATTCTGATCACAAATTAGTGATTTGCAAGCGTTTCTACAGTTCTTTGTGCTTGAAGCAACAATTGTGCGTGTTTAAATCTTAGTAGTTCTCCTAACAAAAAACGAGTGATAATTCAAGGACTAAAAACATATTTAACCCTTAGATGTATGCATGAAATGTTATGATATGATTTATTCTTTTATCACTAGCTTACTCTATTTTGTGTGTTCCTTGTTTGGTTATTTTAGTATACTTGTTTGGTTATTTATTCTTTTATCGCTAGCTTAAAAGAAGATGACATGTCTCTCGAGCAAACCTTAAGTGGAAATAATGTTTATGTGTATATTATAGTGTTGATTTGTTTTTTTTTTATTATATTTGAGGATTTTTTTATATAGTTTTGAATTGTATATAAAATTTAGTTTTATGGTTATATTAGATAATTGTATTTAAACTTTATATGTCTTGCCTTGTTAATTATTTGAATAATATTTTAGATTATTTAATTAAAATGTTACGTATATCAATTAAGAAAAGTTTATATTTATAATGGGATATGGACAAGTCATAAAAAAAGTTGATATTTATAATGGGATATGGACAAGTCATTACGTAAGATAGTTAATGTTTATATTAAAGACAATAAACATTATTATCAATTAATGTCAACCTACATTTATTATGAGATAGAATGCACTTAAATTAAACATTCTTTGTTAAAAGCAACCACTCAAAAGTTATTAATCCAATGAGCACAAATTTTATTTGATGGTGGTGAAAAAATAGTCAAATAAATTAGTGTTAACGATGTTACTAGTTTAAAAAAACCATTGTTTACATATTTAATATTCTTTTGTTTCAAAAAATAATCGTTTTTTTCCGAAATTATATATTTTAAAAAAATATATATATAATTAGGTAATGTAATAAATGCAGGTCAATCAAAAAGTCTAATTATCTTACCTATCTTCTCTATTTTCAGTAACCATGATGGATTTTTACCTTTTAATCTAATCATGGCATAATAACCTCATAACAGTGCTTATGAGGATAATTCATGGATTACTTTCTTAATCCAGTTGTTCATGGCTTATCAATATTCATCTTTTTGTTACACAAGTTTGCCAAATTTAACTCACATTCTCCTAACTATTCCTCAACATTAAATACCATATTTTTCTTTTTTGCAGTAATAAGTTAAACGTTTAATTTCACTATTTCTAGTAATGAACTCTGATAAACATTTATGGGATCATCCTACAATAAAATAAATAAAAACTTTTATTTCAGTAAATTAAATTTTTATAAGTCATAAAATCTATATTTGAGATAAACTCATTTGACCGTCACAATTAAATATTATAGATCCTAGCATTTTTATCTAAAAATTGTTTCACAATTTTATCCAATAGTATAAAAATAATTAGAGATTTAAGATTATTTTTTTGTAATAAATATTAATATTATGTTAATGTAAAGAATTTAACCTACAATCTCATCAGTCCTCTTTCTAACATTTACTCTCAAACCAATTTTATAACTTAATTTTTAATGAAAAAAATTAAATTCACAACATTTTCTATCTTCTCTCCCAACTCAGATATTATAAAAAAATAATAATAAATTATCAATGAAAAGAGACAGTCCATATAAATATAATTAGACAAAGGCAAATTAATCTGCCTTTAATCAAGCTTTCAAATTATGGTAGATGCATTATGTTTAATTTTTATTTAAATTTCGACCTCTAAAATAAATATAAGCAATATTAGAAAGAAGCAATTATATATTTTTACTTTGTTTTCTTTTTTAAATTTATTCTTTATCATGTGTTGAAAGTGAAATTATCATCTCTTGTATTTAATTTAATCATTTGAAATTTTTAATCAATTCAATTTTATTTTATTTTAAATAATTTAATTTTATTTCTCTCTAAAATAGGATCAGTAATTAAGTTTAATTATTACTTATATATACATGTTAAAATATTTTTTTTAATTTATACATTAAATCATTTCACCTTAATATTAAAATTAATTTTATTTTACATTTTTTATTTAAAATAAAAAAATCCATTTTAAACTTCTTATACATTAATAATATAAAATGTTATTTATATTAATAATAACAATCCCTATTTCAATAAAAAAAAAACATTTCCCTTTATTGATTTATTTAAAAATTTAGTGTAACAAATACATTTACAAGTTTTAATTTGACATATTTAACTTAAGTTTAAAATATTAGACTTGAGTCAAAATTTTAAATATAAGAACTAAAATAAATATAAAACACAAACTGACACTGACAGATAATACTGTATGAACACATATAATATTATATAAACACATGACATATGATACTATACAAATATATGACATAGTCAATGTAACGTGACACAAAAATAACCTGAGACATGACAAAAGAATTTCAAATAAAAACCCAAAAAACATAAAAAAGTTGAAAAGTTATAAGCCTATTTGAATTTTCCAAACAAATTAGATGACCAAAACAGAATTAATTTTTAATATAAAGTAAATTGTATCTACTTGATTGATTCAATAGATATGTTAATGATTAAGGTCCAACAAGATCCAATAGACATTATCGTCCTGAAATAACCAAAAATACATCTATTGAAAAATATATTCATATATTAATAGACTTCACTAATTTAATATTATTAAAATACTATGTTATTATTTTTATTATTATTTATTTATTTGAGACAAGTTCTTATTCTAATAATATTATTTAATACTATATTATCAATTTTATTACATGAAGCTAAAATCCAAAAAACCTATAGATACAATATACATTTACTCTCACTTTTATAGCATGTTCTTTTACTTATAAAATTCGAACTCTCTTATGACCTATCCAAAAATTCATACCCGAGAAATCCCAGTAAAAACATAAATATATATTAATATTCATATCATTTAATTTAGGTTTAATCATTTGAGAAATTCTTATTTTCGCATCAAATCTCAACTTCATCCTGTTTTTTTTTTTATTTTTCAATTGGGTCCTTATTTTTGTAAAATTAAATTAAATAAAGGCTTGCCGTCAAATTGATCAAACGCCGTTAACCATACTCACAATGTGATTTTAAGTTGCGTGGCATTAGAAACATGTGTCAATTGAATTTTTTTATTTTTTGAATTAAAAAAATTAAGTGTATAGAGTGAAAATATAATTTAAGTAAGGGAAAGTTGGGAAATCAAATTAAATTACTCTGCAGTTGCCAAATCGAAATCAAATTGGGGAAGGTAAGTTTTAGGGTTCCGGTACGTTTGTTTCTTTTTTTTGAATCAAGAATTTCAGTGTTGGAAGCACTTTCTTTTTCTATTCCTTTGCTTTAGCTGCAACGCAAAGAAATTTCTTCCTTTCTCTTTCTTCTGGGTATGGCGCGACAACGGTGTGGAGATGGCGCGACCAAGCGGCGTTCGTGCTAGTTTGCGGTGGCGCGTTGGACGTTCTTCTTCTTTTTTCCTTTCCCTCTTTTCTTGCGCTGATTCGCGTCACAAGGGAGGGAGTTTCTTCCCTTTTCTCTTTCTGGTTCAGTTCTGGTTGCAAGGAGGAGGATGCGAGACCGACGCAACGTTCATCTGGATGCCTCTACGGTGACAAGGGTTTCTGCGTTTTGTGGTCAGGGTTTTCATTTCGGGTTTTTGAGTTTTCTGTTCTCGCGCGAGGCTCGCGAATTGGGGGTGGTGGTTTTTTATTCCCTTTCTACAGATTGTAAAACGATCTGGGGGTTCAACTGTTGCGATTTTGGGGTTAGGTTCTGAAATTGGATTTGAGAATTTCTTTGAAGGGTTTTAATTGGGGAATTATTGGGATTTCTAGGAACCCTAATTCAGAGTCCCAGATTTTTTTTCTCCAGTCTGATTTGGATTTCTCAATTGTAGGGCTGCACTTAATTTTTTTTTTATTTTGTCCAATTTAACCTTGACTACATCCGAAGCAATTAGGTCATTTTCTTTCTTGGTATTTAAAAAATTTAATTATTCACGTCAATTAAGGTGTCCCTACATCAGTCAGCCACATCAGTTAGGAAACTGAATCCAGCGTGCCACGTGAAACACACACTAACGCCGTTGAACCCAATTTAACGAAAAGGACCCAATTGTTGTAATTTTTAGAAAATTGAGACCCAATTGAGAAATCGAAAAAGAACGGGACGAAATTGAGATTCCACGCAAAAATAGGGACTTCCAAAATGATTAAACCTTTAATTTAAATTTATTTTTCATTTAATTTCGTACAAATGTCATCACTATGTTTAACATTTATATTTTTAATTATTAAAATAATAATATTTGATTGTTTTTAACTTTTGAGTTTCTTAATTCATTTATTTTTTAATTTAAAGTATATTTTTTTAGAAAAAATTATAACTTGAGGACCTTTTTACCACAAACTTTTTTCGTATTTTAAGATAAGATTTTTGTGTTAAATTAATGGATTTTTTTAATTATTAAAATCTTATTATTTTGTGTTAAATAATTAATTTATTTAATATATATTATCAAAAATAACTTTAAGTTTTGGAAATCTTCTACCACAAACTTTATTTTTTCTATAACATCAGAGATAACTCATGCAAAACATTCTTAAATTTTTAAATATTTAAAATAGATAATTGATATTATACAAAAAATTAAAAAATATAAATTTATTGTTGTAAAATTTTAAGTTAAAAATTATATTTATTTTTTTATGTGAGTTTATCTGATATTTCATTGTTTGTTTTTTAAGTAGAATTATCTGATAATCTTATTGAATGACAATCCCAGAAGTACTTTGAATGAGTATAGAATTACATCTGACAACAAGTTATGTAACTTTTGTCTTTTTTTTTTATTTATTGTAAAGGAAGTATAATAAATAAAAAATATCATACATTTCTTTGTCCACTTGTCATATACTTTTTTTAATCTTGTAAATGAAATATAATAAATAAAAAATATCATACATGTCTCTTTCCACTTGTCATGTCGAAAACAATAAGTTAGGAATATTATTTTAAAATTAAACAAAGTTAATAAAATTTATCTAAAGAATTCATAGATCAAATTAATAAAAAATTAAAAATTTTAAAACGAAAATTGTAAATTTTGTGAAATATTGCTATAAAATTTAATTAATAAAATATTATACATGAAACTATACCAGCCCCACGTGTGAAATACCGTGTGCCGCTGCCACAATCCACTGTTTTTGTCACCCAACTAAAACTTGACACGTCATAAAGTTTTGTCAACATCTTCTATACCTCGTGATTTTCACGTGACGTCTTCTACCCGACAACGACAAGGACTTATTGGACCTTTCGCGTCGCTTCAAGCATTCTAACAGTGCGACACAAACAAACGTAAAATATTCAGTTAAAGATTGTTTACCTGTAAATTTATTTTTTATTATTAAAAACAGAAAAATATTTTTCAGAATGCTAAATGACTAAAATTATTATTCTGTTTATTTGAAATTAATCATAATATATTCACATTATAAGTTTTTATTCAAATTCGTTCCTTTAATATATATTTTTTGGTTTATGAATAAAAAAACAGTGCTCATCATAGTTGATTCGTTACGTACGTTTTCATCAAAAAGCAATCCGTGTTTTTAGCATTATCATTTAATCACATTTAAGTTTTATTTTTCTCAATTAATTACATTTAAGTTCGTTGTCCACTATAGCGATTTTTAAAACTGAATTAAAAACAATTTTTTTAATTAATTAACCGTATGATAATTTCTAGAAGATATAAAAAATTATAGTAATGATGGCATTTCATAATCTGAAAAGTCAATTATTTTTGTAAGTAATAACAATTTTTTTTTTTCATTTCTTAACTTACAATAAAATTGTTTTCTAAAGGCAAAATTCTATCTTGTATTCCAATATTAGCATTATTTTCTTAGGTGACACTACAAACACACCCCACCAATTACTGAAGGTTTGTTTATTTCAAGGAGTTGATTTGACGAAAAGAGATAGGATGAATTTGACTTTATTTTGAAAATAATTTGTGTTTTTTTTTAAAGATTTGAAGATGATTGAAAGTAAATTTAAAAATAAAGTATGTAAAAATTTGTATAAGATTTGGTGGATGTAATAAATAAAAAAATATTTTAATTGTTTACCGCTGCTATTATCAGATATTAAGTTTCAACTGATGATCACATGGTTTTGCAGACGACTACCATGCTATTAATGATGTCTAGTAGTAATTTAGAGCGTCGAGAATTTTTTATTTTTATAATTTCTCTCTCCTGGTTATCCATGACTTCTTCCGTTGTTGTCTCTTTTGACCTCTTTTTTATCACTATTGTGTTTGACCCGTCCATATATGTTTTTTTTTCTCATGGAAAAGATGGTTTTGTTAGTTTATTTATAGCTATGGTGGCTCTCCAACAATTACCTCTTTATCCACTAGTGACATTCCTCAATGGCGATTTGCAAGAAGAGATTTACATGGAGCAACCTCCCAGGGGAATCTTTTGGGTTGATATTTCATCTTCTATGTTGTCTTGCAAATCATTAGCAATTTGGTATCTCTTGAGCATAAACAAATATTTTCATTAAGTCTTTATGGATTATATTAGTAACAAGCTTGATACATACGATTTGTATGCATCATTGAGGAAGAGTGTTAGATATATTATCTTTATTTTATATTTATCTTTTATCTTTAGTTAGTTAGTTTGTTATTATTTGTTATTTGTATTTTGAGATTAACCCATATTTCTTTTATTATAAATAGAGAACATAAGGGAGATTAATCTCATATATACTTTTTCATTATATTCAACACTCTCAAATCATTATTTTCTCTCATTGGAGAATCTTTGAACAAACGTCATTTATCTCACAAATTCATTTATCCAAACAAACACATTGTTAAGGCGTGCAAATAGTTGATCTTTTTCACATATTTGTTTTTTTTAATTATAATAAAAATTAATTTTTTTTATTTGAATAATATAAATATATAGTAATATTATAATCCAAAAAATTATTAACATTTACTCATCAAGTTTTAATAATTTAAATACAATGAAAATGAAATATCTTCGTAAATGTTTTGATTCAAATCCGTTGAGTGACATTATTAGGATCAATTAGCCCATTCAAAATATTATCTACTTTAGAGCTTAGAACTTCAACACGATTTTGTCTTTAAAAGACACTTCAGAAGGTGGAAGAAGGAAGAGGTATTAAACTACTCAAGGATTAGGAGAGTTTTCATTCTCACATACGCTACCAATATTTGGATCTTAAATTCGTCAAGATAACATCATTAGTATAAATCGCCACATCCAAAGTATTATCCGTTTTGGAGTCTCGAACTTCTTCACGGTTATGTTCTTAAAAAAACGTTTTCGAGGATGAAAGGAGTAAAAGATATAAGACTATTGGGTGTACCTTAAATGCAACAAGTTCACTCCACATCTTAATCAAACTTCTGAGTTTAGATAAACTTGTATACCTAATTAATCCAACAAATTTATCTAACAACATCATCCAATAAAACTCATTTAGCATGTGGTTACCATATATGTAGTCGAATTAAAATAATTTTGATTAGATCATAAATATTTTTTATACCATATATCTATTACAATTATTATCATTATCATCCTTATATTATATATATGATAAGTTTTATTATCTTTTATTTTATAACAGATATCATACGATCTAAAAATCCTCTAAACATACATTATATTTCTCTAATACAATCTAATTCATACTTACTATTATATTCTCTTTCATCCAAAAACTCTTTTACCAATAACATTCTCTTCTAATAACAACATGAGAGTTTTTATCACAAGATTCAATTCTAATCATAAAAAAAAACATTCAACCCACTACTTAAATTTTATCACCTCATCCACAATCCAGATTTTATAAGAACAATTGATTTTAATGTAATCTTAACATACTGATCCTACCATTTCAATATAAAACAAGATTTTTTTTTCTATTTGTAGGATTTACAATCTTATATAACATCCAAAGCATAATTCAGTTGATATCAGGAAAATTGAATCAAGAGT
This sequence comes from Vigna reflexopilosa, assembly GCA_027742785.1. Taxonomy (NCBI): domain Eukaryota; kingdom Viridiplantae; phylum Streptophyta; class Magnoliopsida; order Fabales; family Fabaceae; genus Vigna; species Vigna reflexopilosa. The sequence goes on along the minus strand of CM050928.1, from coordinate 27,296,636 downwards.
TTTTAGATTTTAAATTTATAATAGGAAAGTGTTAGTTGAAGAAAAATGAATGTTTATTGAAAAATAACAAAAAAAATAAAAAAGTTTTACGGATGAAGAAGGTGTTAGTTGGAAAACTGAAATGAAACGTATATTTCCACTACTGCTTGATGCGTCCCTTCCACTCACTTTCCTTTCTCATTTCACTCAGATTTAAGGCTTCTAAAGATTTCGCGTAGAAACATTAAGAATTTCAGACTTCCAAAGTAAACGCGTCATTCCCTTAGTCAAGAATTCGAGACCAAAACGATGTCGTCTGCCAGGAGAGATCTAGAGACTGGAGGAGCCTCCAAGAACGCCACCACCTATTCCGCCGCTCCCACTAACTATGTTTTCGATCCAGAAGTTCACTGGACCTCTTGGCTCGTGCCGCTTTTTGTGGCGGTTAACGTTGTTGTCTTCGTTGTGGCCATGTATGTCAACGATTGTCCCAGGAATAATCTCGCCTTTGAAGGGGACTGTGTCGCTACGTTTCTGGGCCGCTTCTCCTTTCAACCACTTAGGGAGAATCCCTTGTTTGGCCCTTCTTCATCTACGTAAGAGCTCGATCATCCATTTTTTTTTCGTTGGTTTAACTTTATTTTTTCTTGTTGATGCTGGATTTGTTTCGGTTTGTTGGGTGCTGAAATTTGCTTCGTTTCATGAATTGGGTGTGGGGGTTTTTGTGATCTACTTGTGTTGTTGTGTTTGGGTTTAGTTCTGCTGGCATGAATTTCGAACTGTTGTCTTTGTGGTCAAGATTGATCTTACAGAAGTCAAAATTTATTTTTGATAAAGGAAATTCAGATAGGTAGAATGCGTTTTAGGACCTCTTTTTTTTTTGGTGAAAGTTGATCTTTGTTCTTGTTATAGGTATAAGCATTGTATTTTGCTATTATCAGTGAATTTTTACTCTTCGATATTTAGATATTTGGGTGAGGGACGAAATTCATCCATTATCTAAAATAGAAGGACAAAAATTAAGACAAATTTTGAAAAGAAAAAGACCCGAGTCCTAACACTCATATTACCCTGAATTAAATTAATTGATGGATTTTCTGTCTTTTATTATATAATCACAAATTTTTATTTCTCATTTTTTTCAGTTCTGGATGCTTGTTTTGCTAGTGATAATCTAAATCATTTTTATCCTTCTACTCTTTGGTGTTAAATAATTAATAAAATAAATGAAGTAATGAAATCTATTTTTAGGCCATGATGACTGGTTTTTTTCATTTGTTTAAATTGAAGTTTTTTGCCCCAACTCTTGGCAAGTATGGTGGTATAGAGATATTTACTGATTAAATTTTTGCTTCATTTTTTAAGCTTATCTAAGATGGGAGCACTTCGGTGGTATGACGTTGTGAATCAGCATGAAGGATGGAGACTTGTCACTTGCATTTGGTTGCATGCAGGAATTGTTCATTTGGCTGCAAACATGTTGAGTCTGGTCTTCATTGGCATTCGCCTTGAACAACAATTTGGGTTCGGTATGTTTCTCTTTTCCAGGTTATAGTTTGAATTATACACAAAATTTTGAACAAAGGCAGACAAAGTAGCATGGTCACTCATTTGGAAGTGTTCATCTTCTTTTGTGTTCTTCAAGTTTTACCTTCGAATGGTTGTGGCCTCACGTTTGTGAAAATGTTGGCAGTGAGGATAGGAATCATTTACTTACTGTCTGGATTCGGCGGGAGTGTTCTATCTTCTCTATTCATTAGAAACAACATATCTGTTGGTGCTTCCGGTGCTCTTTTTGGACTTCTTGGAGCAATGCTTTCAGAACTCCTCACAAACTGGAGTATTTATACTAATAAGGTGAGTATAGAGTTATCAGTTCCCATCCTATTTCTTTATTCAGTACGCTTGTTATGGAAAGTTTTTGACCACTTCCTGTGTGCGTCATCATGAATCTTGATAGGTTAATTTTATGTACCCTCTTCAAAACTAAATTCGTGAATACCCCTTTTAGTTATGGTCTTCTGAGTATTTTATTTTTCTTTCCATCAATTAGGCGTATTGACTTGCACATATGGGAAATGCTTGGATAGTATATTTCAGATGATAATTCTAAGTTCCTAACCCTCTCTCTGCATTTTGCAGGCAGCTGCTTTGTTCACACTGCTGTTTATTATTGTCATCAATCTTGCCATTGGAATGTTGCCCCACGTTGATAACTTTGCTCATATTGGGGGATTCCTCACAGGATTTCTCCTTGGTTTTGTTTTGCTGCTCCGCCCTCAATTTGGGTGGTTAGAACAGCGACGTTTCCCAGCCGGTGTTCGCCTCAAGTCAAAATACAAGCCTTACCAATATGTTCTATGGATTGTCTCTCTTATTTTACTGATTGTTGGGTGAGTTCATTTCTTGAATCCTCATAACCATAACTCAAATAAACTACTGTCATGTCATGAATCATAATTCAGCTGGTTTTGGTATATCAGAAGAAATGATTAGTTTGCTACATGAGATTATACTAAATCTTAATTTGATCTTTAGAGATTCTGTTCTCATGGCCTGTTAGGAAATGGAAAACTGGTTATTTGTTTGCATAATCCACTCCACATCGGCCAATACTGAGTGCTTTAGTCTGTCTCAACTCATGCACTTCTATTGTTATCAAAGCAATTTAGATGTTCTCTAATCATATTGAATTTATTTGTTGAATTATAGGTTATCTATTGCTCTAGTGATGCTATTTCGAGGTGAGAGTGGATATGATCATTGCCATTGGTGTCACTATCTAACATGTGTTCCAACTTCTAGATGGAAATGCAACGACAACTAAAGAAAGGACATAAGCTATCCGTCGTTATATTTGTAGCTATAGCTCTTACAAATTGAGTTGTTATTTCTTTTATCTTGGTTATTTCCTGTCAAAAAGCAGTTATTGATTTGACAATGGCTTTATTTGTATTATAATTATAAGTATATAAAGGAATTTATTTGTACATGAAATTCATTGGTCAATTTATTTCTATTGTTTAGTTCTTTCTGACTCTAAATTTATCCCTCCCCTGTAATCTTTATAATCGCTACAATAGACTGTACAGTCTTTTTCAATGCCTTTGATTCTCGTTCACCTCGATAACCATATGGAGTTCAGAAACATGGATCAAAACTGTCTTCAAGATACCATTACCACTGGAGGCTCATCACTTAAACTTCACGTTCACACACTAGCACCACTCGGTATTTTGTGCTATCAAACAACAATATTACCCAGTTATAGATAATTAACAAATTAACCTTACATCAATATGATTATTTGGCTTTGTCATATAATTTATTTATTTTTTGTTTTGACTATTGCGCGATTTTGATCTATCAACTATGGTTTATGCTTGGTTCCTTAAGTTCTTAATTATTCTAGAAAAGTTTTCTCTTCAGTATTGCTCTACACGACCAAACGTACTACCGGATTTTATAGGTTGAAGTGTTGATTTTGAAGATGATAGAATTTTGGAATAGTATTTTGATTAGTGTTTTCATTCGTTCTTTCATTTTCTCTTTCTCTCCTTTCCTCTCATACCTCAACTAAATCATCCACTTGAAGAAAAACATCACCAAGTCTCGGCTTGGAACGATGGAAAGGCAAGGAAAATGTGTGAAAAAAACTTAGTACAATGTTCGAAGCTTTCCACATAATGAAGCAAGATTTGTGTGTAAATGCTTTAAAAAACATTTCACTCTATTTTTTTTTTCAATTCCCTAGAAAGTAGTTTAAGAGTATTAACGATTTGATGATACTCAACTATTTTATTTATAAAAAGTTCAATTATAAATGGTTTGACGTTAATTAAATTTTATTTTATAAAAAATCATTATTTCTTTAAAAACTTTTTTAGAATTTCTTATGCCTTCTCTTTAATTTTTTAAGTCTGTATTTTATCTATTTGACAATCAAAGACAACTCCTGGAGTTAGGGCTAAAAGGTCTATAATCTTATCGAATCAGAATCTTGAACAAAGTAAATTCATTTGTTATCCTTCTTTTAGATTTTTAAAAAAATTTGTTTGCATGTGACGTTAAAGAACATAAGATGAATCTTTATTTTGTTAGAATTGTTATGGTGTGCTCTAATTGTTTATTAAAATTCTCTATATGCAAGTAGAACAACTTGTATGAAGTAGAGTTTGTAAAGCTTGTGAGAGTTGAACCTGTTTTGGAGTTTAGGAGCGTCTATCCAAGTATAAGAAGTTAGATTAAGTCTAAATAGTATTTTAATTGTGTTTTGATATGATAAATCATTTATGAAAGTGTGATTAATATGGTGATATGTAACTACTTGATTCCAAATTTGTGTATGTGTGTTAATCTAATAAATCTAATTGTAATTTGCTTGAATTGAATATGTGATTTGTGAAATTGATTTGGCTATAATAAGATATCTAATTCGCTTTGTCTAAAGCTTAATTTAAACTATAACATGGTATTTTGCATGAAAGAAAAGATGGAATCATCTAGATAGGAAGATTAGATAATCTAGTATAGAGAAATCAAGAATTTTCTTTTTAGTATAGCTTTGGACGACATTACAACATCATTGGGCCCTAAATTGAAATTGGAAGTGAACTTCAATGGTTATAGTGTTGAACACCACCCTTAGATTGTTGGGAGCTCACTTGCTAAGACAATTGGAAGCTCACTTGACAATGAGTACAGGGGGATCTAACGCTAGAAACTTGCCATTGGACACCACCTAGGATTTTACTTACAAGACTTATGGCATTGGACATCAAAGAGTGTTTGTTGGGCACTGACCTGTGTTATAGATTAAATTGCATATTATAACTTTGTATGTTGTATATGTGGTTATCAAATAATGATGTATGATTTATATTTGGAAAACAAAAGGCATGGACTATGTGGACCAACCTATTAAGAACCCGACTCACAAGTTAAATCCGTGGTGAGTTGAATTAATTCACCAATCCAAACATTAAAAAAAATAGATTTTTAAATATGTTGCATTGACTTTTAACATTATTTAGATTTTATTTAGTATTATGATTTAGTTTTGGGATGAATGATTTATTTATCATTTGAAATGAGAAAAAACAAATTTTTGAAATAGATTTTGAACTTTTTGGATTTTGGTTACATATTAAAAAAATGTTAAATTGAAGAAAGAAAAAGATGTATTTTTTTAATTAAGCGAGATAACTCGTTTAACCCACCAACTTGACTTAAATTTATTGAGCTTATTAATAAGTAAGTCGTGTTGAACTGGTTCACTAACTGGTCAACCTATATTGGGTTGAGCTAAGTGACCCATTTTGACAACTTTAATTGTATATACTTTAGAATAGTTGTATTTTGTTTGGTTATATGGGATGAGAGAGTAATGATTCCTAGCATTATGTTTGATGATGCGTGGAGTGTATTGGTGTCAAAGTTGAAGTTAGACTATTATAGGATTCTACTAAATATAAGACTATGTAGAGGAAACTATTTAGTTAAGACTTAGAAGAGATTTATGTATTTTGTGTGTAGTGTGAAAAGAACAATATCTCGCAAATATAAAAAATTTACTCTGTTTATCATGATATAACTATAATCTTTGAGAGAGAATAAGTATAACAAGTGCATGATCCTAAATTCTACTCAATACATTAATCTTCGAAAATCATATCAAATAGATGTTGGTGCATGAAAGAAGCAGAAGGACCTTTGTATGTGAGATATTCTTTATTTATTGATAATGAAGTATGATCTGTGATATAGTGAAAAAATGAATTATTTGTATGGATTAATATTTAGATTTTATAAGTAGTATGATTTTTATTTACACTATCTTATCTTATTTTTTATGTTTGCGATATATTTTTTGTGTTTGCGATTTATCATATTACAGTAATCATATAGTTTGCACTAATCATATGTTAAATGTGAACATAAGATAATACAAATAGAAGGGTAGAATGATTGAGAAATAGTAAAACTTCTAATGATTAGTTTAAGTATAATTGTTGCATAAGTATATGACTTTTTGATGTATTGTACAAATCTTCCATTTGCTAAAAAAAATTAAATATTCTAAGATATATATTATGGAATGTAAATTTATATTATATTCTTATGTAATTGTTTATTGCTTAATTCGTAATTTGTAATAATTCAATTAATAATATAAATATACTAAATGAAGATGCTACAATAATCACATTTCCCACCGCTTCTTTTTTAACCTTTTTTTCTTAAAATAAATAACAGTAAAGCATATGTACTTACTACATTTGTAGATGATACCTTAATTTTGAGAATGCAAAGATAGGAAAATATTTTTGTTGTGAAAACTAAACTGCATTTCTTTGAAACGTTAACTTCACGGTCTCAAAGGTTGAAAGCAAAATCCAACACATACAATGTGACAAGAAAATCATACAAACTGAAGCTAGTTTTAATAAGAAATTGGGACCATAACCAATTCAGAAAACTACAACTTATACATTGAACCGTGTAGACAATAATCCGATGCAGATTGACAGAATTCTATAATACATAAACTGACATGGACAATGCATAAACTACAATTGATTAAAGAAAAGATGATCCTAACATCCAAAACAGACAGGAATACGACATAAAACTCAGTAAGTTGGCACATTGTATTTCTTATAGGTAGCAGTGCAAACCAATTCATATAAGTCCACAAGCATATGGTCACAGCTTAGTCAGCTGTCCAACTTTGCTCCACAATTTCTCTCACTCTTCTATTGTACTCGCGCTTGTTCTCACTAAACATTCGAGCTGCTTCAGAGTTTGCAGGAGAATTTGCGTTGGGATCACAAAGCAATGACTGCCAAAGTAAAATTAACTTTCAGAAAATAATTATTAACATGCTGAATAATACATAGCAAGGATGTCAAAGGAGTGGAATCATGAGGATAGAAATTTAGTCATACAAAATCACTCCTCAACCACCCTGGAATATAAGATATCACAGCCAGATTACATCAGAATGGAAAACAATAATTTACAGCATGATCACATCCTTAATAAATAGTTTTTGTATATGCAGTGTGAAGAATAGATATACCCCTTGATTTTTATGTTTTCAGAGGGTACCCCTTGTACCATTCTATTAATAAAATACACTTGATGGGTAATAATAATAATAATAAATGATGTGCACCTAGCAACAAGAGCATCTCATGCAATGATCTGATACAAACCCGGAAAAAGAATGGAGTAGAATTGAAGATAATGAATGTTATTAGAAAATGAAATCTGCAAAGAAAAAGGAGGAATCTACTTTCAAAGGTTTTCCCATGTCAAAGAGTTGCTGCTTTCACAAACTCAGTTTTATCAGACTATAATCAATTAACTAACTGATGATCCATCCCGACTGTTAAAGCAGACCGCACAATGATCGTAAACAGTGATAGTAGCACACAATTTAACAGGAAGCACCCATAACAGGTTCAATTCCCATTGTCAAAAGGAACCCCACTCCCCCAAAACTAATATATATATATATATATATATATATATATATATATATATATATATATATATATAAAGAATATAACAAGCTGCTATTTTATATCTTATGTTCTGTAATTTTTATGAGGAAAGTTAAGATAAGTCCACCACAAACAGAAGGACCCGAAATCCTTCTAAATAGAATATGCATGAAAGGAAAAGAATGTGAAGAATACATCATATCTGTGAACAAAATGCAGTTTCTTAGCAGGTCAGACTTGAAAAAAATTCTTACAAGCCCTCATCCCCACAAACAAGGGAACTAATAAAACAGAACCGTTTCATTACAGAGTTTTGCACATTTCAGGGCTTAAAATTCTGAAATTACATTACATGATAGCAATGAGATCGAATATTGAGCTGCGATATGAAAGGACTGACAGACAAATATAATAATCAGTAAAAATTGAGAGCTACTAAATCAACAAAGAGCCTTGAGATTTGTAAAGAAAACAAGGAAATGATATTCTTTTAGAATATTCATCATGTCCAGAATAGCAACTGCACTCTTTTTTAAAATAAGAAATGAATGGTGAAAAAGGAAAGGAAAAGAGTTAACATTACAAGTGAATCAAAACATGAATCAGAAAACAGCAAGGGACGTTTTACTACAAAAAAATGATTCCTAGTAGATAGCTCGTTCATAAAGGAAAAACCATAAGTAATTCTAGAAGAGCAGCAGGATCTTGCATTAATTTGTTCGAAATGTTGGTGTGGCAATGCATAAGTCAAGGCAGACAAGACCAAACCTCAAGTCTAGAGTTAAATTATGTAAATATATGTGATTGATATATTGGTTCTGTAATATACTAACAATGATATGAAAAAAAAAATGCAGAATTGTCACTATATTACATAAGATAATACCTGGATTGAAGTGAGTATAGCAGCTACATCATATATGGGACTCCATTGATTTTGTAATATATCCAAACAAATGCTTCCATCCGCATAAACTTTCCAGAGAAAAAGAAATGGCATTAGCAGCTAGATAGGTAATTTATGGAAGAAGAATCTTTTCAACCTAAAACTTACTGTTTGGATGAAACATTCGTGACACAAATCTTACAATTGGTGGCTTGTTAGGATAATCCTCAGTAAACTGGAGAGTCAACTTAAACGTGCCTGAATAACTCAAAAATATGTAGACATTATTGTGATAATGTTAAGATTATCTGTGACTATGAGCACCCAATTTCCATTTAACTTTTCCAAACCATAATACAGCTTCACGAGTAAAAAATAGTTTAGCTCAATGGTCTAACAAAATATCTTTCCCTCGCAAATGTAAATGCAATCTCTAACATAACATAACAACAAATGTCTTATTCCTCTATGTCATCACCTCTGGCAGAAATATAAGCAAATATAAAAAAAGAATGTAAAGCTAATATAAAACAATGTAATAGACAGATTATAATTAATACTGCCGTATCAGAAACCAAATGGAAAAAATGCAACAATAAAACTGTTAGAAGAACGGAGCCATGGTACAGGCAACCTCATCTAACATTATAGAATCATTAACGCTGCATACAATGTACAAGACGGCTAAATAACTGAATTGACACATGTATCAAGATTGTTCCAATATAGGAGTCATGGTAAAAGGACAAACTCACCTCCATCCCACGGTGTATCATCAGGACTGCAATCCAAAGCAGACAAGAAAGTAGAAAGTTCTTATGCACCATACTTAAACAAAGTGGAGGAAAAAATGAAATAAAACAAAGTGACTATATCAGACAAATAAACAGCACAGAGAAACTGTTATCCAATTCAACTCACCCAAATATGACAGCATTCCACAGCATAATGTTGTTATCCTGAGGGGCACCACTGATTCCTGCAGGTGGGTCTTGCTGCAGCCTTTTGAAATCTCTCATGAGCCTCTTCCTCGCAGGAGTCGACATTGCTACCACCTAAAACAAACAGCCACAAAGACAAAACAAAAAGACTTCAATTTTATTTTCAACAACAACAGAAAGATATACAAAACCTAGTTCACAGCTATACATACAAGACACACAAGCAAAAGGCCAGTTCAGATTCCAACACATCCAAACACATGGAAAGTTAAGGGTAACAAACACATTTGAATACATAATTCGAGAGTATAACAAAAATTTTTACAACCATCCTAGGGCAAAACCTCACGCCAAAAACATGAAAAAGAAAAGTAATTAAATTTTCATTAATCTCGAACTAAAGCTTCCTCAGAAACAGAACTACAAACCCCAAATTAAAATACCAATCAGAATTCCGAAGAAACTTTAAAAATAAGGGAGCTTTGATGTAGATCCACCCTCTGTATCAATCACCCAGCGTTCAGACAATAGAAACCGCAAATTGAAACAAACAAGAGAAGGATATTGAAAAAAAACAACGACTGAAACGCAATTGAATTGGAAAAAAATAGGAAAAGAAAGAAGAAATTGATGACCCGTTATGGTTATGAGTTGGAAGTATGTTGTGAATAAAACGCAAGATCGTTGAAGGGATGGATCGAGAAGGATGGCGCAGAAAAGACTATTGCTTGAATCTTACGATATTCATTCTCTTTTCTCAGAATTTAGAAGAAGCGTGTGTATTTGTATGGGTCTAATCATCCTTCCCTTTAAAATATTCCATATTATTTGGTCCAATATTTTTTTACTAAATCCCAAAGTTTATTGAATTTTCCTAACTTAAAAATCATTTGTGCTTTGTCGATATTTCCAAGCCATTCACCAAATTCAAAATCAATTACAAATATCTCTTGCTTTACTTAAAATCAATTGCTTTTTCATTAGCAGCTTAAAATTAAAAATTCCTCCATATGTTTATCATGTTAAGGATTTTTTTTCTATTGTAGAAACTTTGTAAAATTGAAAGTTAGTTGAACATTTTTTCTACTGCAGAAACTTTGTAAAATAAAAGTTAACATTTCCTTATGCACTTAAGAAGAATATTTCATCTCTTTATTTTCATAACTTTAAAAGAACACAGCCCGAATTCATATGGTTATAAATGTAAGTTTGCATTTTATTTATATAAGAAAACAAAAATTCTATATAAGATTTTGAAAGTGTGAAAATCTTAAGTCAATAAGAGAGATTGAAGGATGATAATAATATGATAAAGAGTTAGTATGAATAATGAAATTATATTTTATTTGATATTGATTTTTTTTATAGACTTTTGAGTGTTGGAAAATAAAGGAAACAACAATATTAAATAATTGTAGTTGAACGATGGATATTTGGATAATTATAATTTAGTTTTCCAAAATTTATTTATTAAATATTATTGTCTTGATTTTATATGTAAGTAGTGGTTGACAAATTAAACTCTTTAAGTGGCATTTGACTTATTTTGTACATGTACTGTAACTTACAATAATTTTTTTTTTCAATAATTGTTGTATTGAAAAATCATAAATTTGGATATAATATTGATCGAGTAATGATGTATTAGATTATAAGTAATGCTCATGATTAATTTGTTAGTAGAGTCAGTTTGATTCCTAATTTATGTGAGTTCTAATTCATTCTTTAAAAATCTTTTAAGGAGATCCCAATTGAGAGAAAAAAATCTCAACCTTCAAATGTCTCATCTTAAGTGGGATAGAATCAAAACTAAAGTAGATTTGGTTTCACTACAAGATTTTAATTAACTCTTAAAACTAATATCTTCATCATGGGTCATATATCAATTCAGGGCGTCTCGAGCAGAAAAGACTAACACATAACTACTATATTACAATCATCTACACAAGTATGTACTTGATACAGATAGTCATATAACTACTAACAGAAAAAAAGAATAATATTATACAAAACAAGATCACCCTAAAACAAGAATAAGATTATATAAAACAAGATCACATTATTAAGGTGATCATTGCAAACAACACACCGACAAAACAACATAAAAGAAATGGTAAGTTAATGTATAAAAAAAGTAATCATAAAACATGTATAAAGAAATTGTCACAAATAAATTATTCATAACAATAACCATATCACATAAAAAGACTCATATTAGACTCAACGATCTAGATACATGTATTAGATTCTGACAAGCTATGCACTTGTGGTAGTCTCTATTGTTTTGCAGAGCCATTGTTAATGAGTTTCACTCTACCACACACAAGGTTAGTCCGTTAACATTTTGGCCAAGGTAACCTCATGCCCCTCTCACCATATACCACACCCTTCTCTACTTGAGATTTGATGGTTATTAGAACAACATGATAACTTCCGATACAAAATCCATATATCAATACATACACTATTGTAACCATAACTAATCCTTCTTGGATTATTACCAACCATTCTCAGATGAACATCATAAACCAACCATCATTTTAACATTCACAAAATCACACATTAAACATACCAAAAGAAAACATAAGAAAATAGAGTTAGACAATGTTAATCTCGCTCAATGAGAATGTATATTTGCTCAGCGAGTAGTGCCTAGCTTAGATAACGAGATTATCACTGGAACTCACAAGCTTAAATTCTGCCAAAGTCGCCCAGCGAGACTTGTCTCACCTAACCACTATCAAGTCATTGAGCTCTCTAATTTTGTTTTTGCCTAGTGAGATTATTCTCATCCTGCACAACCAAATCACCAGCTCTTTGACTTTGACTCCACCCAACAAGTATATTCTCGTCTAGTGACCAACAAGTCAGTAGCTCTTTGACTTCGACTTTGCTCAATGAGTCTATATAATTATACAGAACATAATTCTGCATATTTATGTCATTCCAGCCCTACAAATTAGTCTCAGAACAATCACATATGCCAAAACATACCAACTATCATGTTGGACACTACTCAATGACTCAATTCATTTCAATTGCAATACCAGTTACACAACATACCCAATTTAAATATACAATTCATGTAAATCAAATTAATTCCTAACTCAACTCCACATATCATATTTCATCAAACGTTTTAATCATACAAATAAAATATCGTATAAGCATACAATTAGCAATTACAATGTTAATTCAAAATAGTGAAATTAGCTTTCGTTGCTTGAAAGACATATCCAACTGCTCAATAACCCTAAAAATGTTTGTAGACGTATACGAATTTCTATCTAACCCTATGAATAACAAAAACATCAGCAGAACACACCACTAGGACTACCTATCAGTACGTACTGATAAGGAAAATTCAAACCTACATGCGAGCCAAAAAAGGTCACATGTAGAGAAAGAACAGATAAACCAAAAAAAGAAGCAAAAAACATAATTACTTAATAGAAGAAACAAATCAAACAAAAGTTAAAAGCTCGTCGCAAGGATGATCACCCTAACCATTTCGATCTTCAAACAGATGAACGGATGGTGAGAAAACCTAAAGAGAAGAAAGAGAATTTTAAAGGAAAAAATTTTAGAAAGATGATATATTTTTAAATAATAAAATTTATTTATAAAAACTTATTTATACTTTAAAATTTTAATATTAAAACAATTGAGTCACACTATTTTAACACATTATTACTCCTAAAACACTTTTACAATCTATAAAAAAATAATTGAGTCACTTTTACAAAAATCTGTAAAAAAAAGAATTTATAATAGAAGAAAATAAAGAAAGGTAAGCTATGAAATCAATATATGAAAATTCACATAGAGATAAATATTAAAACTTATTATTAAAAGATAAAAATAACTAATCATTCTATGCTACTTAAACAAAAATATAATTTATTAAGAAAAAAATTTAATTCATTAAATATCATTTTTAATATTAATAAAAAAATTGACAGACACAAATAAATATTTAATTAATTTTTATTTTCAAATATAAAGTTAATTTAATAAAGATATATTAGTATTAAAAAATTAGATTTTTTTAACATAACTTTATAATTAATTTAATAAAAATATATTAGTACTAAATTTTTTTTATAACTTTTCTTCTTAAACATAATTTTATACTTAATTTAATTGAGGAATATTACTATTAAAAAAATTGAGGCTACTTTTTTTTAGGACTTAAAAAAAGGTGTTTTAGCTGTTTCATCTTTGAGCATGTACATATATATTAATAATTGTTAACTTTTATTTTTCAATATATTTAACTTTATTTTATTTTAATATTGTTTTAGATTGTGTTAGAGATTATCTATTGGTATCAAAATCAATAATTCATTTTAAAAAATAAAATATTTTAACATATTAAGGCAATAATTAATTTATAATATTATTAAATTTATGAAAAATATATTCGTAAAAAATACATACAAAATTTTAAAAATAAAATAATTTACATTAATAAAGATAAAATTGGTAGTAAAATGTACACACAAAAAAAACAATTAATAACTCAGCTATTACATAAAACAAACCTTTTTATATAGTTATATTATAGAAAATACATGCGCAAAGTTAAATAATAAAAATAATAAATTTATTATTATTATTATTATTATAATTATAAAATTAAATATAGGTAATTTTTATAATTTTTTTATAAATAATTTTTATTTATTCTATAGACAGTTTCATAATAAATAAAAAAGGCTAAATTTAAAAATATATTAAAATTGATAAAATGATTATTTTAATTTTAAAATTATTTAAATAAGAAATAATTTTAAAAAAAAATATGAATAAAAAAGGGAAATCCTAGTTATAAATAAAATAATTAGTAAAACATATGTGTCTATGTGTGTTGACATTCTATTTTTATGAGAATAAAAAATAATATAATTATTGTTATTATTATTACGATAATTATAAAGTTAAATATAAATAGTTTTTGTAATTTCATTTTAACTAGTTTTTATATTTTTTATGGGTACAATTTTCAATTAAAAAAACGGTTAAATATAAAAAAAAACAATTAAAACTTAAAGAAATTGTCACATAAAAAGTAAATTTAATTATATAATTATTTTAATTCAAAATATTTTATTTAAAAGGTAAAATTGAAAAACAAATTAATAAAAGAAATTTCCATATATAGGTATAGATAGATATTACTTTGACTTCCATAAAAAAAATCATTTTTTAAGCCAAATTAAAGAAGTATCCGAGATAAAAAAAAGAAAATCCGATATAATTATGTTTTTTTATCCATATAAAACAAAATAATGAAAAGTTTTAATAAAATTATATAGCTACGCAAAATATATTACATAGAATTAAAATACATATATTTATAAAAAATAAAATTATAAAATTATCTATATTACAATCTTTAAACTATAATATATTTGACACTATTTCCCTTACTATTTATAATATAAAATTATGAAAGACATTTCTTATGTTATTTTACAATTTAAAATCCTTGAACCCATGTGTTTCAATGGTGAATGTGTATATAATAAATTTCATTAAGAGATTATAAAAATAAAAATATTTAAAAAAAAACAGGTTAAATAACATGACAATGAATATTAACAATTTTATTGATAATATTAACATTTACACATTCGAATCAAAATCCTAATATTTTTACAATCTAAATGTATTAATTCTATATTCAAAAACTAATATTAAATATTATGTTTTAGTTTATCAATTTTGCATAAAGAATTTTGTTGAATCAATGATTTAAAATTTAAAATTTTTTTCGCATGAATGTATTTCTGAATATGTGTTCTACAGAAAACATTTTCAATCTTCTTCTTGCAACTCTTACGTCTCTTTCTCTCATTCTTATCCTTTGTTGTTTTAGAATTTGTGATAGAAAGATAAATTATGTTATCAATGGTAAAACCTTCACTTTGACAAGTACATGAAGATGATGATGACTTCTTCAAATAAAAACTCTTACTTTTCATTTCACAATCCTTTATTTTGAGGAAATAATCTTTATACCACTTTAAACAAAAATTCTTTGTTGCATCAGAACTATAGAAACCACAACCATTGACACAAAGAAGGAAAAACTTTGGAAATATATTAATATCACCACACAAATTTTGAAATCAAGAGAATGAAAAAAATGTGTAACAATGAAGAGATTTAAATGGTATTATAGTTTAAGAATGATAACAAATTTCTAAATAAATGTTATCTTAATCAATATATCTTAATCAAATATAACTTTTATTAAATCAGATATTTTATCAACTTTTATATATATATATATATATATATATATATATATATATATCCTAAATAATAATTTTAATATAATATATTAATAGTTTGTATAAATAGTAAATAATTTTTTTAAAAGATATAGTGAGGATTAAAAATTTGTTAATAGTTGGATATTAAAAGAAATATTATTTTTGTGATGGTTTTTGACTGATAATATATTAAAATTATTAATATGTTGATTTTAAATTAACAAAAAGAAACTATTTTAAATCACTTCAAAACATGAAATTTTAAATTAAACATTTTAAATTATATTATAATTTTAAATAACATAAATTAAATAAAAACATTATATTTATTTGTTTTGATTTATTGCGGAAACAATTTTATTCTGCGTTGATTTTTTTATGCTATCTTTTTCTTTTATAATCATAATTAAGTTTTTAAGTCGAATTTAGTACATCAAAAGTGTTTAAAACGGTTTGATGACTTATTATAAAATAAATTATCAATTTCTGTGTTTTGAACACTTAATGAAACCAATTATCTACATCAATAATAAAATAAAAATCCAGCTGAAATATTTTTTTTGGTATAAATTCACCACCATCTTTATTATCCCTCTTTATTTTTATTTATCTTTTTTTCTTTATTTACATTTAGCGGATAGCAATTGTTTTTTCTTCTTTTAATATTTCTGAATTGGACGTTTTAGCAGCTATAGTTTGAGCTAAAATTAAAATCTCGAGATTTAATTTAATTTTAGTAGCAGAATTTAAAATATCATTTAAATTAATTTCAACAATACTCCTTCTTATACTAATCTTTAAAAAAAATTCTACATATATTTTCGATCCGTATTTCCTTCACTTATAATACATGTAGAAAAAATAGATGATATATCGTCATCGTCTTATTGACTTAAAACTCAACAATAATTATAATATATGTAGAAAAATAGATGATACATCGTTTTATTAATTTAGTTGGTTTTTTTTCTTTTCTTTTATGAAATTCTCTTTTTTATTTTTGTTTTCAAAAGTGTAACTAGTGTCCTTACGTATTCAATTTTAATATATATATATATATATATATATATATATATATATATATATATATATATATATATAGAGTTTGTTAACGCACATAGACCTATGTACTGTATTATAGTAGACAAAAATATCCTCATATATTATGGATTCTAAGTTTTAAAGTCAAGGATATTTAAATAATTTTCATTCTCAAAACTAAAAAAAAAAAACAAGAAACCTCCATACCCTTACTCACCTCTCTCATTCCTCTCAATCCTTTCTCTTTTATCTTTCTCACTCCAACATTTTCTCTCTCATCTCTACTGTAGTCACAATTAAAAAAAAAATCAGAAAACTGGCTTTTAAGCAATTTCTTACAAAAAAAATGATTTTATAATGAGTTTTCATTTTATAATTTTTGTCTTATCTAATTTTATCTAATTTTCACAAGAATAATGACATATGAAGGAATTGGTAATTCGCCTGGAAAAAATCAGAAACATTCCGTATTAAACAATTTCTTACAAAAAATAATTTTATAATGAGTTTTCATTTTATAATTTTTGTCTTATTTAATTTTATCTAATTTTCACAAGCATATGACATCAGAAGGAATTGGTAATTGGCCTAAAGGTTTTTTAAGAGATGATGATTCAACATCTGGAGATGATGAAATTAGAGAGGTTAGTGAAGATGATGAAATTGAAGAAATCTTGAATAAACTTTTGTCTCAAGGCAAATATGCCAATGACTCAACTCTTTACAAAGATAAATTGTTTAACGACGAGTATTTCTGAACTCTTTTTTTTCAGTTGGATCTAACATAGGATGATAGAGGAAATGTTGATGTGAGAGAGATAAAAGAGAAAGGATTGAGAGGAATGAGGGAGGTGAGTAAGGGTTTGGAGATTTTTTTTTTTTTTAGTTTTGAGAATAAAAATTATTTAAATATCCTTGACTTTAAAACTTAGAATCCATAATATATGAGGGTATTTTTGTCTATTATAATCTGGTACACATTATTAAAATGTACTAATTAAAAAACAGGCGTATACGCGTTAACAAACCACTGTATATATATATTATTAATATTCTTCTCTACTTATAGAAGAAAATATTAAACTATTAATCTATAAGTTTTTTATAATATAATAAATAATTTTAGCGACATATTATTAATTTATTTATTCATTTTTCCTTTTTTCTAATTTATATAATAAGTGGATGGACAAGTTAGCATTTCAACAATTATAGGTTATGGGTATTGCTAGCAGTGCCTTTATTCTTTATGAATTATGATAGCATGAATGCATGATACTTCCTGTTTTAAGGTTGTCCTTTTCATGTATGATTTTTTTTCTGTCTAGTCTAAAAGTTTTTTGTAAGTCACTAAATGCATGAGTTAGGGTCAATCATTTTTAAACAACCTTGTGCTCTGTTAAATTTGATGTTGGGTCCTCTTTACCCTGTTTTTTTTAATGTCATAATTATCTTTTTAATATATGACAACTTTTTATATTTTATTTCTTTTCATTAGCTTATGGGGCATAATAAAAAATCATTGTGAAAATCATTATTTGATTGTTTTAGTTATACTACTATTCAGGTTGAAATGTCACCAAAATATATATTGAATCATATTCTAACCTATTATATTATTTAAAACGTCATATGGATTTCAATTGAGGCACAAAAAGAAAAAGTCTAAGCCTCCAAAGTCTCGGATTAAATAGATTAAAGTCAGAACTAAAGTGGACTTGATTTCACTACAAGACTTTAATTAACTCTTAAAATTAATACCTTTATCATGTTTTATATATTGATTTGGGACATCTGGAGATAAAAACCAAGACAGTTAATCTAGGTAGAAGGTTGAGACAAGTTGTTTTGAATGGAAATTTGAGACAGGTTCTCTTTGACCAAAGGTTGGAAAGGGTCAAGTCCAACTGAAGCTCAGAACGAGTTGGCCAAAGTCGAAGGTCAAAGGATGAGACATGCTAATCCGGGCTGAAGATCAAGACAAGTTGGCCTCCGAAGGACGAGATTGGGCCAAAGGTTGAGATAGATTTGTCCAAAATGAATGTCGAGACGAGTTGATCTGAATAAAAGGTCTAGGCAGGCTAGCCAGGGCCGACGGTCGAGAAGGGCTGGTTTGGACTAAAGGTCGAGAGGGGTCTGCTCGAGTCGAAGGTCAAGACAGGTCCTGAGCTCATGGTCCAGATGAGTTGGCCCAAAACAATGGTCGATTTTGGCCCGACCAAATCTACCGAGCTGACTCCGACCGAAATTTGGTTGAGTCGACCCCAACTATAGGACTTTTGTGAGTTTTTTGACCATGTGAGTTTTTTTAATAACGAGTGTTTTGACCCTGTAAGTTTTTTAACCTTAACTAACGTGGTTCAAGGCTAAGCCTTGTGGGCTTGGCCAAAATGACAACTCCAATTGTTATTATATTACAATTGCATAATGATGTCAGCATTTAGTTTAAGGTCATCGGGTATGAGTTTTACCAAGAGTATTTCACACACACCTTAGGCACAAGACTTGAAATTCAAATTTTGTACTAGAATGAGATACTTTATCCTATTTTTTACCTCTCCAAATATCCAAAATTTATCCAAGAAACACACAATCTTCTATCACTAACAAAATTGTTTAGTTTGCATGAGTATATATCTTGAAGTTCAAAGTGTCCTTTTTTCCTAAACAATAGCCCATTTTCTAAACTTGACTTCAAATACTAAAGAGTTATGTTAATTGTTTGCATTTGTCTTTGTGTTGGAACATGCAGAAACTAACTTACTACATTGATATAATAAATGTCTTGTCTAATGTGTGATATATAAATTAGTTTTTTTCATAATCTTTATAGAGGGCCTTTTCTATAAGATAACTATCACCACTTCCAATTTTATGATTTCATTCAATAGGAACTCCTAAAGTTATACATTTAAACTTACATAGTTCTTTGAGGTGATGACATACATGTTTTCTCTAAAAGATAAAAGTTTCCCTTTTGGAATAAATCACCTCAATTCAAGGAAATAGTCGAGTCTTCCATTTTTTTTCCTTCAAATTGAACCATGCAATTTCTTTCTTTAAAGTTAATTTCTTTAGTTCACTATTTTTACAATAATTATCATCCATAGATATCAACAATTCAATGAGTTTTACATGTAACAATGTTCTTTTTTATATCTTCACTGGTAAAGGTTATTTCAAAAGAAGGTTTTGGTGGAAATACATCCATTGAATTCTCATATTTTGGTGGAAATACATCCATTGCATGTCAAAATGGGTTAGAACCTGCATGCCAACTCGGCACATCACAGGTTCGGACCGGATTGAGTTTGAAATAAATGAAATTTTTTTATACGGACCAATTTTCAACCCGACTCACTTAGAATCCGACTCATCTGGGTTGAACCCGTGGTGAGCCGGGTTGGCTCACTAACTTACCTAATTTAATTTAATTATTTATTATTTTATGTTTCAATATTATTAATTAACATTTTCTTATTGCATTATAAATGGGAATAAAGAAAAAGATGTTTCAAGAGAGCAAAATATTATAAATTTATTTCAAGACTCTAATCTTATAAATGAATAAATGATACAAAAATTATCAGTATTATAAGCTTCTTTATTCGCTTTTTGGGTTTGTTTTTGGATTAAATTTGAGTTGTATGTTAATTTTTTTATTTTGAATTTTCCTTGGAGTTTAACATTATTTTGGAGTGAAATTATTTAAATTTGAATTACAAAAAAAATTGTATTTTTTTTATTTAAAAAAAAACTTGTAATTAAATGAGCGAATAAGTCAACCAATTTAACCCACTAACTCGTGGTAGGCCGAGTTCGAAAATAGAAAATATGAAGTAGTGTCATAATAACAATAGCAATGTTCTGTTTATAGGCTTTTAATTGTTTAAAAGTAATAATAATATAGTTAAATATGTTTTTAGTCTCTCAATTTTGACATAAAATTGAAATTTGTCACTATTTGACATGCCAAATGTTTTTCTAGCTGATATTGAAGAAGAAATATATCAAATAATGTAAACAACTCAAATGCTAATATGCTATATTCAAATATGTTTGACACATCTAAAAAATTTAACCTAATTGGATTAACATAACTATATTAATTAATTTTTAAAGCTTCGGAACCAAAATGTATCAAATTTTAGACTTAAACAAATTTCAATTTCATGTGAAAGTTCAAAACTAAAAAAATATTTAACCCATAATAATAATAATAATAATAATAATATAAAAAATTACACTTAAAATATAATAATAATAATAATAATAAATCATTATTAGTAACTAATTTATTAAAAATTACCCATAAAATTATTAATTAACTTTAGTTGATTATCGACATGTGAATACTTTCTAATATACTTAACGGATGATTTTAGAGCTTTAATTTATTAATTTCTTAACTCCAGTAAAAAAAAGTTGTACTTTTCTTAATATTAAACTGTTTTTTTTTATGTTTTAAATAACATTATATGGTTAAGAAATATATGCACTATCAATAGTTACTATTTAACCGATTAATTAATTATAAAAATAAAAAACATGGCGTCGCCCGGACTCGAACCGGAGACCTTCAGTGTGTTAGACTGACGTGATAACCAACTACACCACGACACCCTCACGTTATTACTTTAGTATGCAGCAATTTATTTATTAATAATCCAATTGTCTGGTTTCAAAATTTGTAGAGATTTAAATAAACTTAGCTAGTATGTCTGATTCGTAACTTATAAGAATTTATATAATAACACAAGTTTACGTAATAGAAAAAATAAAAAACTTATTAATGATACACAAGGTTAATAAAATATTATAAAAAAACAATAGTAACTAAAAATTTCAATTAATCACAATAAAGAGCGTAATTTAGTAGTACTGAATAATTCGAACTATATGTTACTCCAAATTGTATATAAATTCGAAACTATAAGTTATTGAAGTCAAAAACATTTAAAAAATCAATTTCTTCAAACCATTTGTATTATTTTAGAACACTGTGGAGAATGGACAAAATTTGCAGAAATCAAGATTTTGTTACAATAAAATGAAGATTTAAATAAAAAATTTTAAGACAATATTTGTTTTTTTTAAGCTATATTGATATATCTAATTGAATTAAAAATGGTTTATGTTCCATTTAACTTATTGTGTTATTTTGTAATTCACTGATTATTTCAAAAGAATAAATATATATATTTTTGTGAGTTGAAGCAAGTAATTTTTTATATCTAAAAAATTAGATTCATTTTTCAATTTTTTTTCTTTAAATGTCTAGAATTATGTAAAACGATATTTAAATGCCACATAGATATGATATCTAAATAGAGCTTCTACTGATCCAAAAATTCCATGGATTACAATGGCGACTTTTTTTATATCCTATTGTAAAAAATATATATGGTTTTAGTTTCTAACTTTTTTATTCTCAAACTTAGAAAATGATATAATTTTTCTTTTTAATCTAATTACATTAAAAAAAAATTCACTTATCAAACGATATTTTAGACTAATGTTTATATTGTTTATCCTATTTAACAAGTAAGAAAATATTAATATCATTAAATTAAAAAAATTATATTAATTTAATTTTAAAATTTCAAGATTAAATTATATCAAAATTTAGAAAAATGATGAATTTTAATTTTTATCTCTAAATTTAAAAACTAAAAACATATTTAACAAAAAAAAAATACCTTTATTATTATACATAAACTGTTATTGCAAATGCTATTTCAATTTTTTTAAAATCAATTATTTATAATCTATATCATTATATAAAGGATTTTCCGTGTCCACATTTTGTTTCCTATTGTATCCTTAAGTAACATTTATTTTTAAATCAATTTTAACAATTTTATTTTTAAGTGACCGGTTTTATTGAATTTAACTCTTTGTTTTAATTGATTTTTTAATTTAACTATTTTTAAATAAAAATTATTATCTATAGAATAAATAAAATTATCGATAATGAAATTATAAAATTTAATTATATCTTACTAATTTTTATTATAAAACAATAAACAAACATACACTTATTTTCACCAGTTATATTTAGAGAATATTTAATTTCGATGTACATATATTTTATCTCGTCTTTTACCTTTATAATTGTCAATGTTATTTATATTTCACGGTCTTTTTACACCATCAATATTTTTTTTTAAATGCACCAGAAACTATACTTTATTTATTATCATTCTTATTTTTTAAAGTTTAATTAAGTTTTAAGTTTTAAGTTCTTTTAAAATCTTTATATCTTCAATTGAATTATTATTATTATTATTGATAAGAAGTGGATTTTGAACCTAATTCAATCTCATAAAACTGGTTTATAAGATGAAGTTTGCACTCATTTATATATTTTTCTCAGTGTATAATAATGGGAGGAATAATAAGTGGACTTTAAACCTAACTCAACACTACAAAATCAGTTTATAAGGTAAGATTTGTACCCACTTATATATTTTTAATTAATCTTATCTCTAGTCGATGTGAACTTCCAACAATTATACTTTATTAAATACTCAAAATTTTATATTTTTTAATTTAGTTTTTGAAGTTTGAGTTTTTTGTTAACTGAATCACATAAATGTAATTTTACTTGGTTGTTTACCATGTTAAGAAATATGTCACATAATGGAGTTATCATAAAAAGATAGTGGGGCCAGTACAAATTGACAAGTGATAT
Organism: Vigna reflexopilosa; assembly: GCA_027742785.1. Taxonomy (NCBI): domain Eukaryota; kingdom Viridiplantae; phylum Streptophyta; class Magnoliopsida; order Fabales; family Fabaceae; genus Vigna; species Vigna reflexopilosa. The sequence continues at coordinate 27,273,306 of CM050928.1, read as the reverse complement.
TTATTGTTTTAATTTGAAATGTGTTGATGTGTTGAATAATAATGTTTGAATTTTTTTTTATAATTTACCACTTCTCCTTTATAATAGTTGAATAAACATACTGGCTAGTTAGGATAAATGAGTTAATACTTCTCATTTAAATTCTCAAGGTTTACACCTCCAACTATAATAACCCAAATTATATATTGAATTTGTACTAAGTAGTTAGGATAAATCAGTTAATACTAATAATTTAAATATCCAAGATTTACACCTCCAACTACAATTATCCAATCCTTATTTATCATATATATATATATATATATATATAACAATATATATAAATAACTAGAAGCATAATATAGTTGAAGGTATAAAAAATGAGATTAACATCACCTCAAAAAATTAATAAAATAAAAATAAGATTATCAACAATTTACTAACTAAATTAAACAAATTGAATAATAAATATAAATAGAAATATCTTACTAAATATATTAAATATAAATATAAATAAAGAAAAATGAGATTATGGACACCTCACTAGAAAATAATAATAATAAATGAATAAAAATGAAATTATAAGCACTCCACTGATAAAATAACAATAACTAAATAAAAACGATGTTATTATCACCTCACTAATAAAATTAAAATAAATAAATAAAAATAAGATTATCAACATCTCACTAATAAAATAATAATAATAAATAAATAAAATAAAATAAAAATAAGATACCAAAATAAAATAAATAAATCAATAAATATGAATATAAAAAAATTATAAATGTCTAGCTTCCATTACACCAAAATAACTTGTTCAAATAAACTCTACTTCTCAATTTATTGAATAATTTTTCTAAACTACTTTAAAATCTTGATGAATAAACAATCTTCTTTTACAAAGAAAATAAAAATTGAGAAGAATAAAGAAGAAACATTTATTCATGTAACTTTCAAAATTCACCTTGTTTCACTTCTCCTCTTGTTATTATATAGAAAATTAATATTATTATAATATTTTTTTTATAAATTCATAAACATGTAATTCATTATTTAAATAATTTAATATATAATATTAAAATCATCATTCATTATTTAAATATTTTAATAGGTAATAGTAAATCCATCATTAACTATTTACATATTTTAATATGTAATAATAAAGTCATCATTCACTATTTAAATATTTTAATATTTATTCATGATATTTCACGTTTATTCAGATACAAAAATTATATTTTTTACTATAGATTTGATTGGTCAAAGTGAAGAATATTATCTAAAGCATATTTTGTAAAATTTTAAGTTTGATGCAACAGTTAATGAAGTTGGAAACGAATTATTACTGAAGTAACTCTAAACAGGAAATAGGTAACGTGCAAAAACTAGTTTTCTAACTACATACCTCTAAATGGAAATTTCTATGATCAAAATGGAGTACTATGTCTTAAGAACTCTTGATAAATTTTTCATCCTGATCCAATAACAGAGTGGAAATGAAATGTTTTTCTAAGGCAACTCAAAAATGGATAGTAGGTAGAGACCTAACTCTTACACTAAAATGCAAAAAATATTTATTTTTAGCGTAAACTTCCAATTGTAAATCTGACTGGTCATAGGGGAGAATTATATTTCAATAATACTCTGTAAAAATTTCAGCCTAATCCATTAATTTATGAGGTTATGACCACAATTTTACCAAAGTAACTTAGGAATAATAATTAGTTGGTGTTGGAAGTCCCACATCAACAAGAGATAAGGCCAATTCATAGTATATAAGTGGGTGCAAGCCTTACCTTACAAGTTAGTTTTGTGGGGTTGAGTTAGGTTTGAAGCTCACTTCTTAATATGGTATGAGAGTCATGAATAGAGCCTATCCTAGCAATATCTATTATTGTTGGGCATGTTGTTCCACCCGTTATCGGGCCACTATCGGACCATCCATTAATGTCTAATCCCATGCTCGAGATGTAGGACCACCCATTAATGTCTAGTCCCATGCTCGAGATGTATATACCTCAGTGTGAGGGGTGTGTGTTGGAAGTCTCGGGTGTGTGTTGGAAGTCCCACATCGACTAGTATATAAGTGGGTGCAAACCTCACTTTAAAAGCCAGTTTTGTTGGATTGAGTTAGACTTAGCTCACTTCTTAATACTTGGCACCTAAAAATGTAAACATGAAAGAGAAGATGTTACAATTATACATAAAAAATTATTTTTATTGTAAATATCTAAATGTTACAATTATAAATTATTTTTCTTATAAAATAGTCAAGTATTTATATAATACAAGTTAATTAATTGAATTAAAAGAAAAATATACTTTTATTCAATTATTTTTCAAAAATTAAATTTATATTATATTAAATATTTAACTATGAAATTTAAATATCATTAATAACTAATATAAAAATAAAGATGTTATAATTCTCCTGTTCTTTTATGAATTTCATTCTTAAAATTTGCTAAACTTCAATAACATATTCAATGATTATATATATATATATAATTAAACTTGAAATATATTGCATCCAATTCTTACAACTAATTATTATTTTTCTCAATTTATTCAACTATGCTTAAATTAAGTCATTTTCTTTCACAATCTCCTCATGTTAAAACAAAATCCGTTCAACTTATTTACCCACTAATCTTACTTAAAAACCATAAGTTTTCATTGTATAAATCCAACCATAGCAACAGTTTGCTTGTTAGGAGATAAAGAAACAAGTAGTGCTGTCAAAACGGATCATCCGGCTCGGCTCACCACGGGTTGGTTACTTAGTGAGTAAACCCAATCTGACTCATTTATTAGCGAGCCAAAAAAATTTGAACCCGGCCTGACACACCACGGGTTGATGGGTTAAACGGGTTGACTCATTGACTCACTTAATTACATTTTTTTTAAATTCAAAAGAAATTACAATTTTTTTGTAATTCAAATTTAAATAATTTCATTCTAAAATGATGTTAAACTCCAAAGACAATTCAAAATAAAAAAAATTAACATACAACTCAAATGTAATCCAAAAGCAAACCCAAAAAAGCGAATAAATAAGTTTATAATATTAATAATTTTTGTGTCATTTATCTATTTATAATATTAGAGTCTTGAATGGATAAATTTATAATATTTTGCTCCTTGAAACATCTTTTTCTTTATTCCCATTTATAATATAATAAAACAAATGTTAACTAATAATATAGAAACATAAAATAATAAATAATTAAATTAAACTAGGTGGGTTGGTGAACCAACCCGGCTCACCACGGGTTCAACCCGGGTGAGTCTTGAAAATTGACCCGTATAAAAAAATTTCATTTTTTTTTCAAACCCAACCCGGCTCAAACCCGTGGTAAGCCGGGTTGGCCAGTGAGTTCTAATCCATTTTGACAGCACTAGGGACAAGGTTTCAAGTGCCATTGGAATGTAAGACTTTCCTCTACCATTGTTTGATTCAGTCAAGATCAACCATACCTTCACCTATAGTCTTAGGAATAGACACAAAATCCAAAGAAGAAACAAAGGAGAAATAGGACAGAGACAAACAATGGTAATTAATTGTAAAATCATAGATAGGGTTGGGATTACAAGAGAAAAGAATACCTTTTCATATCGTATGAGGAAGTTTAGGCACAAGAGGCATAGGCGGAAGGGCGGTTGGAACAGGAGATGATGTTAGAGGATTAGTAGAGTGAGTCACATTTGGAGTTTGAACCCATTTGTGGTATTCAAGCAAAGGAAATTGAAGAGAAGCAATCACCTGGGTAGACCCGAGATGACTCAATTTGACCTTTGACCCAGACTAAAGATGTTGTTTTTAAGAGTTAACTAAATTCTTATAGTGAGGCCAAACTATGGGTGACAAAAAGGGCTAAGCCTGGCCAAAAAAGGCTTGTTAGGATGACATTTTCAACCTGCCATCCCGTTGCAAGTTGTCTCGCCCAGTCTGGCACAGGCTAGCCTGACCAGCTCGACATCATTAAAAACCTAACTTGAAAAGAACTCACCTCTTTTAAAAAATTGGAACGTGTCTGCGACCTCCTCCATTACTATCCTCTCATCTCGTCTTTGGAATCTTAATTCTCTACTCATTCCTACCATTTCAAATTATTGATAAATTATTCAAATGCAACCTGACAACCTAACATTAGCTTGATATCAACCTAGAAGCCCGTCTGGCAACCTGTTCGACAGTCCGGTATGAACCCATTTCAGCTTGTGCGACAACCCGATATGAACCCATTTGAGCGAGCATGTTTTCTATGTGAAATTACTTTTTTGAAGTCAGAAAAAAAAAAAACCGGCAGGTCAGCCCGCCAGCCTAACAAGCCGACTGCTTGGTGGGTTGGGTTATAAAAGTCATTTTGTTCTTAAGTAGTAAGCTAACTCAGTCTAGCCCGTTTTAGCCTGTTTTGCCCCTCCTAGACTAAATCGACCTTTATCTTAATCCTAACCCATTTTGTGACGGGACTTTCGGAGTGAGGACTTTTTTGGCCCCTTCATTTGATAATCCCCTAAAAAGAGACTTGCTTAAAATCGGCTAGGACTTGACCATGAGTCAAATTAACAACTCTAAGTCAACAACCATGACCATATTGAGTCCTGTTTATTCTACAAAGAATTCCAAACCGATTTAATCTATCAGAGCACTGTTATGTTATGCCGTAGCTTCATATCAATTAGATTTGGTGGTTGTTGGATCCAAAATCTATGTTCTTACCCATCCTTGAATGTCTCTTTCCTATTCTTTTGACGAGGTTTTCCCATTAATTAATCAAAATTGCTAATGATGATGCCATGAAACTTTCCAAATCATTCTACCTTTTTTATTGGTTTAGGTACATGTGTATGTCACACCATTAATGTACTATATTACATGATTCACGTGTCTTTCTAATTCCTTTAATTTACACTGCCCTTTGTCATGTTCCACATTTCACCACAGGTGAAAAACAAATAAACCACTTCATGATCATGTGATCCCTTTTGTACTGTTAGTTTATTATTTTTCAATTCAGGTGAATTATGATTATGCTGAGAGAAAATCTGGTCTGTGACACCTTTTTCTGGTTGTTACACTATTAGTTTAACAGTTGATATTATGGTGATTCAGATGAGAGGTTATTGATGTTTGATATGATTGATAAAAGCAAATGATTTTGGCATAATGAAAGCAGTGATAGAAAGGTGTATTTTTAAGTTGCCGTTTGATAAAAGTGTGGTCAGAATTGGATTGCTGTGGTCCAAAACTTGATCACAGATACCTACTTACAAGGTCCAGCAGAAATGAAAGATAGGTGTGTGTTTTTTAAGCATGTTGGTGATTCAATTTGTAATCATGTGAATGAAAGGGATCTTAACAAGAGGGACAAAATTTATTTCAATGATTTTCTATATCTTGAAAGAAATTAGTGGGATTTCTCTTACACATTTTTCCACTTTTCAAGACCATTTTGTGTGACTAAGCCAAATTTATAGGTTGTAACAGAGAAACAAAGACATCCTTAACCTCAAATTATAGGTTTGGAGATACTCTTGATAAAAGAAACTAGACAAGAGAGAAGAACCAGATCTAATGGGAACAACTACTGCTTCTGCATTATTCTTCAACTGCATGGCCTACAGTGAGCATCCAAGGCCACAGATCCTTTTCATAGTCACAACAGATACAAAAATCAGAACAAAACAAAGCAATATGGAACACAACAAACAAAAGGAAGGAGAGGAGTCATGTCATGCTGTCTCTTATGCCACTTCATGTGTGCAATCTTTTGTCCTTTTGTGTTGGTGTCCATATCTGTGAAATGGTCCACCGAAAGGCAAAACAATAAAGAAAGCTAAGCTATAATTTTCCTCTCAATTCACATTCACATTGGATAGATAAAAAGAATAAGAAAATTTTCCCATGTTAAAGAAATAAAAATAAGAATAATAACCAAACCTTCTCATATCATCTTATTTACTGATTGATTAGTAATAATATTTTTTTAATCCACTTATCTCTGCCTAACAATGTTAAAAACTAGGCTTATTTTCGTTATTACTCTAATTTGTTTGAAAATTTCAATTTAATTCGTAATTCTTATTCGGTGTAATTAAGTCTCTTAATTTTAAAAAATATTAAATTAAGTGAACATTGTGTATTATTATTATTATTATTATTATTAAAACTGCTGGTGAGATAAATGAATAATTCCGCTATTCGTTCCGCAGCATCACCCACATATCATATCAAACAAATACAAAAAATATGTCATTTACATATTCTTAAATCTCCGTCTACATGATAATAGGCTCAATCAAACATAGCATTACAAAGAAGAGGGAAATCCAATCTTTAAAACTAATGTTCAGAGAGTCTTAAGACTTAAATTACCATATTAAGTAAGTCATTTTGATAAAAGTGAAACTCCTGATATTTAAGATTACAAGTTGACATAGTCTAATGAAGAAACCATGAAAGCTAAAAACCAAGAAACTGTCACACAATATTGGATTCCTCTAATGAATAAGACTTTTCCGGTTGAAGATAAAAGATTCATTAATATATGGCATTGTCTCTTTCCTCATTCGAGAAGATTGTTCTCACAAGAAAATTAACGGGATATGAACATAAGAAAATAAATTCTGGATTTGGTTGGTCATATCTGCCCCAAAGTAAAAGGCTGTTTAAGCATCATTGTATCATGAATACGATAGGTTCTTATTGCAGAAGATTCCATCACAAACAACCACCTTGTCATTTTGGTAAGTGACAGCTATTAGTAGATTACCAGATATCTACAACCAACTACAGATAAAGCTGGATGCTGTCCATACTTATTACATTTATAATTAAATATGTTTTAGTTTCTAAATTTAAATTAGAATTAAAACACGTATAAATTCTAAATTTTAATGCATTTTACTCTTAAACTTTAAAAATAAATAGATATACATTTCAGATTATTTAGATTGACGTATGAACAATTCAAACCTTAACATCTTCTAAACTTAATGACGTGCCAATGCTATGTGATTACGTGGCAGTATTAGGTTTATTGACGTGTAAAATTAAAATTGAAAGAAAATAAATTGAGTAAGTGGCAACAGGTCTTACGAGAGGTTAAATAAAAGATGGGGTTTGAATCAAAATCGTGATTTGGGATTAAACATTTGGGCGAAAGCTTGGTTGAAATTGGGGTCTCGTTGAAGGTGAAATTTCAACAGCGAATTGAAAATCGTAACTTAGGTTAACGAGTTGAAATTGGGGTCTCTTTCACGCAGATGGGAAGACTACACTTTTGGGCCATATAAGATACACCACACTAAAGTGTTCTACTCCACACATCTCTCCTACGCCATGGTCAATCTTCGTCCTCTCCTCCCTGGTAACAAAACATGACACTGTCTTTTTTTTCACACACTCATGATTCACTTCGTTTTGCGTATCCTTTTTCACTTTCCCTTTTATTTTTAATTGGTTGATTATTCAGAAAACAATGAAGCCATAAAAAAAGATGTCTTCTTTATTGTTTGGTTTATGAAGTTGGTATCTTTATTTAGATTAAGAAAAACCCATTTTTATAATTTACTCGTCTTTGTCCCAGGTCATATCTTTTACATGGGGTTCAATTCAATAACACACTAATGGGTGGGATGATAGATTCTTTTTGGAAGTTCGAGATTGAATGAAACTTTTAATTGGATCTACTTTGGTCGATTGAATAATGTTTAATCTCAAATCGCAATTTTGATTCTAACCCTAATCCCTCTATTTTTTAACCTCTCTGTTAAAAAGTGTTGTCATGTACTCAATTTAATTTTAATTTTACACGTCAATAAACCTAATATTGTCACGCAATCACATAACATTGACACATCATTAAGTTTTGTCTAGGATTGCAGGTGCACCTTTTAATTTTTGACACCGTTAACAAAAAGGATTAACTTGAAGTGTTTTTTCAAAAGTTAAGATCAATTGTTACTTTTTAAAAAAAATAGGATTATTTTGAATATAACCCCTAGAGACAAAAAAGAGGATATTAAGCCTTACGTAGCTTCTGATGAATCGCAATAATAAGCAATTGGATTAATGAGAGCATTCAAAACATATTATATTTCAACATAACAAAGCTCAGTAAAAACATCTAAGAACATGTAGTATTTTAACATAATAAAATTCAGTAAAACTCAATAATGATTCAATAAAGGTGGCCATTGATGGTGTAGGCCCAAAGACTATAGGAGAACAGGTCAAATACTTACATCCTAAAACTGCTGTCATACACAGAAAACCCAAGCAAAATAAACTAATGTCTTCTATTTTTGGTTTTTGTGGGGAAAAAAGAGAGGGGACCTCATTGTGTTCATTAACAAAACTGTGATGTCACCTTAAATTGGCACTCCCAATTCTGTTCAAGCTGCTGTTTGTGGTAGGATAGCCCTTGCTTCTAAAATCAGAATCCCTATCAGAACTAGGTCCTGCATCCCAAAAACCCTGTAGAGACCTTCTTGTGGAACCATATCTCTCAAACTCAATTCTTTGCCTTGGAGCACTATGTGACCTAACCTTAGCTCTTGAAGATTCAGTATTTGACATATAATTGGGATGACCAGAGTAGCCACTGAAGACACTCCATGCACACTCACTCTTAGTTGGTGTGAATGGACCTCTCCTTGAACCACTTCCATGTCTGGAGGATGCAGAGAATGCTTGAGGACTATCCTCAACATTTCTCAAAGATGCTTCTTCTTTTCCTCTGTGAAGCTTCAGAGAGCCAAAGGGTAGAACCTCCCTTGAAGAGAGACTTGGATATAGAGTTTTTGAAGAACGTTTTGATGGAGACTCATATGCCACAAAACTCTCATTGTTGTAATCAGAAGACAAATAATGCTGTGCTGGCTGAAATGAGCTGCCACTACTATTCAAGTGTGGCTTCCATGTATCCACTTCAAGAATCTTGTCACTCTTTTCATCATCAAGGTGCCCAGTTTTCAATGAACCATCTCTAGTTTGGCTCCAAGAATTTTCTTCCATCCAATTGTCTAGCCAATGGGAATCAAACCGGGCTTTCTCCATGTCAACGTCCCTAAAATTTGCGTTAGAACTACATCTCTGTAAGATCAAAATGGAGAGAATAAGGGGAGATCATATTAATAGGTTCACCATCTAAACACTCATAAAAACTTGTATTTGAAGAAACAACCACATGTACCTTGAGAACAGATCCATCAAATTTCGTACTATAGCCATAAAGTGAGTGCTGATAATCTTCTGAGACCTTCAGTTATTACAAATGAAACAAAAAAGGTTCAGAAAAAAAGATTAATGGTTATCATTATCATGATCCATTTTCCACAGCAATTAACCACTGATAAATCACCAATTTTTTAGGCACTATATATGACCAGCCATATCTTAATGGTCACATTATCATAGGAGCATTATCCAACCTAATGATCATGTAATAGCACCAGTTTAATTTGCAACATGTTGCTTTGTAAAGAGTGGAAAGCTATTCTGCAATAGATTCCTAGCTGCTACATTTGGTGGGGTGAAAGCAAAAAGAAAAATAGACAAAGAAAAACAAATTAAAAAAGACATCAAGTTTGAAGAAAGTTAGATGCCATCACAAAGCCTCTCCAACAAGTTTTTAAGATAAAGATCATCATGTCATGGCAACAATTGAGAGAATAAGAAAGAAATATATGCTTGACTTTGCTTACAGGGTAATGAGAAAGTGAAGACTTGAAAGAATGCATATTATCAGACAAGTTCCCACGTGTGGCACGTGCCCGAGACTGCAGTCGCACCAAAGTCTGCATGCGCCTTAGCATGTCAGTAGTTTGCTTTCTCACAATGTGGCCTCTCACCAAAGCTTGCAACTTCACCAATGCCTTAAGTGCTCTTAAAGCCCTCCTTGCCTTCCAAATTCATACCAAAAATATCAGTAAAAATTCAAACTTCCTTCAGAAATTGTAGAAGATTTAAAAAGCAATTAAAGAAGATCAAAACATAATCAAAAGGGTAGAGCATCATAGTTGGAACAAAGTAACATGTAAAGCTTGTACAATGTCATTTGATCATACATTGTTATGCTACTTTAAACTGGTAAAAACTAAACTCATAATAAAATAAGCATACTCTCAAAAGATGGGAAATGTCAGAAAGGTGAAGAATATAAAAATGAAAAAGACATGAGAAAGTGGAGGCCGATGGGTGTAATCATTAGTAAACATATATACACAGTGGAAAGCCATGCATTATTGGTGCTCCTGCATTTTCATTGAAGCTTCCAATGTCTGCATGCCCCACCATGGTAGAACGGGAAGAAGGTGAAAATTTAAGTTCAACGAATGTTGTAGCCTTAAATGTTACTATCAGTTGCTTTTGGAAACAAAACAAAACATCACAGCCTAACTGCTGGTCCTTGTGTCCTCAAAAAAAGAGTAACTTCCTCTCACGTGAAGGTTAAAAGTAAGGTGTAAAAGATCACTTTTCACTTTAACCCCATTAAAGCAGGACTTTTCACTTTCGGCTTCTAATTTGTCAACCCCAAGAAGTACACAAAAGTTTAACACAGCACCTGTGAAATCTTTCTATATAGGAAAAAAAAAATCACACCTTGAGAATCAGAAACCTACAAGATTTCAACCATAACACATCATACCATACCAAAGCAATAAAAAGAACAGTACTTAGCAACATGGCAGTGACCCTCCAGCACGGAGGTCCATGACCTACGAAATGGGTTGAAGCATGGCCACTTCACATTTGGTGTTATTTTTTGGGTACAAAGGCTCACCAAAACGTGGGGCTCACTCATATTCTCACTCCCACAGATTACCCATTTGTCTATTTCTCGAAACTTTCTTGGTCCCTTGATCCTTGTGTTGTCACATAATACAGTCCCAAAACAAGGTCACTTTGAGCTGAATGCAGAATCGTCACAGCACTAGATACCACTCTAGACTCACAGCAACATTTTCTGAAGGACCCCCTCATCACACATAAGCATTACCACACAAGTACACGACAGAAAGCAGAACAAAACACACCCCACATCGCAAAAGTGACGTAACACATTAAAATTGCAGCGACCACGTGATGATACGAACGAAGGTGGCAGTCAACAGCCACAATATTGAAAACCAAATCAAATACATGCGTTTGGCTTAAAACATTTGGAATTCAATGCATTCAAAACTAAAAATCCTTTTTTTTATTCTTCAAATACGGAAACTCAATTAATTTCATTCTTCTAAGGAATTTTTAAATTATCGATGTTTTTATATCTCGGGAAAAAAATTAAAAGAAAATGAAATTTCACACTCTTAGAATTTAGTAAGCACCCAAATGGGAATTTTTTTGCTTTCCTATCATATGATGCAAACATTACAAGTGGGTTTCTGTAGATTTGTCGGCGGAACCCAAAATCCTTGTCAAAATTAATTTTTTTTAACAGTGGGATTTTTATATCTGAAATTTTCTCCATAATTATCAATCATAGAAGGATTTTATTAAAAATCATTTTAAAAACATTATTGGAAAAAGGAATGGCATGAGTGCTGTGATTGTGGGAGGGAACAGGTTTCTTTGGATAGGTGAAAAGTTTAGGAAAAAGAAACAGCGTTGAAAATGAAGCAATATTTGACCGGTTTTTGTTTCCCGAGATACAGAATATGGAGGGAAATTCCCACTTCACCGAGAAAAATTAATTGGAAAAAATAAGCACTGGAGTCAGAGAGTCAACAAATTTGAACTTAGCTGACGCGCTGGAAACGTGGGAGAAAATTTAAAAACAAGAAACTCAATTTTTCTCATAGGAATCAAATATTTTTCAATAATAGTCAACTCAATAGTAAAAAAAAGTGTACTAATACTGTTTTTAAATTACTTGCATAAAAAATTCTCTCAATCACTTCCCAAACATACTTAAAAAAGAATACGAATTTGATCTTATTTAAATTCCGTCACTAAAAAAAATGTATAATTCGAACCCAGATGGTGTGATGCACAATAATAATAAAAAATTGGTAACTTTTGTTAACACTTAAAATAATTTAAGCTGAATGATAGTAAAAATTGTTTTTTTTTTTACAAACCAAAAGGAAAAACGAGATTTTCAGTTTTTTCACATACCAAGTAACCTCGGAACGCCGACTGAATCTTCACGGCGGCGGCGGTATTCTCAGCCGCCAGCCGGGGATGAGAGGCCGTGGCGAGTCTTCCGGCGGGAGGCCCATTGCCGCTGGTTAGCCTCACGACCTCCGCAGCTGCATGGGCGGCGGCGAGAGCGGCCTCTGCGACGGCGGCGGTGGCTGCGGCGACGGCGATGGCATGCTTGTTGGCGTCCAAGGAGTCGGAGAAAGGAGCAGAAGAACTAGAAGGGTCAAAGTTGTTAAGTGAGGGCAACGTGGTGGACTTGTACCTCGTACTCTGCTTCACAAAGCTCCACGTTTTCTTGTCCTTGGCGGGTTTAGGAGCTGAGCGGTCGGAGGGTGGCGGATTGTGGTGTTTCTTGGCGCCGAAGAGTCGCCGGAGAAAACCCATGAGGGAATTCAATGCATTGAGAAGAAAGGAGAGAAGAGAAGAGAGAGAAGAAGATAAGAGTTTAGAAGGGAAGTGGTTGAAGAGACTGAGAAGGAAAAGAACACTTAAATGGACCAGTTTGGAACATTGCACATTTGTAAATAATTTTTTATTTAATATAAATAAACGTGGAATAATATATATATATATATATATATATATATATATCAATTGTTCTTAATATTTTCGAAAATAAAATATTTATTCTAACACGACACCAGCTGACTAATTGTATACATTCTTTAAAAAAAAATATTGAATTTTGATGTGAAATAAATAAATTAAAAGAGATAAAATGGTATCAAAATCAAATAAAGATAAAAGGATGTCAGATAAGTTATTAAATCAAATGAAATTTAAAAATAAGGTTTAATAGTTATATGTGAATTGTGTATATTTAATCTCTACAGTTAGCAATAATCAATTTATTATTTAAATTTTTAATATCTTTTATAGGGACTAAATTTGTAGAAACAAGTGTGTGTGTGTGTGTAATAATTTGAAAGCATAGAAATTTAAAAAAGAAAATTGAATCATTAAATATAAAACTAAATTAAAAAATTATATTTTTTAAGGTTGTTAAGAAGTATACTTCAACGGATAAAAAAATGAAAATGTGTGGTTAATCAGTCAAAGTATATGAAATTAAGATGTTTGACATAAAGTTCAATAGGATAGTGGCAATATTTTTTAAGAATTATTTTGTTTAAGAAAGAACACTTTTTTATTAAAAATATCTTTAAAAATACTTTTTTCTCATAAAGATTCAGATTTCTAATATGATCTTTTATTTTATTTAGTGGACCAGTAAGATGAAAGTCTGATTTTGATATAAATTATATTAAAAAAATCACCTATAATTTGTGTGATGTTTTAGCTAAAGCATTATGAAACCTATTTTGTTAATTTTTGTTACAAAATCTCCATGACAATAAGAAATTCATTTAAAGGGAAATTTTTATTTTAATAAAATTATTTTAAAACTAATTTTATTAAAGTACAAATGGCATAAATAATGAAAAGTTAAGCTAAACTTTTGTCAAACAGTATTGATTAATTAGTAGTATGGAAAATAAGAAAACTCTCTTTTTATTTTTGTTTCACGAATGAAAAATTAAATACAAATAATAACATATAGTTAAAGATAAACACTGTTATTTTTTCTTAAAAGAAATAGATAAATAAATAAAACACTACGAAGACAACTCATTTATTAAAAAAAAAAACTCTTAAAAATCTAGTTTCTTTTTTATAGTTCGAAGAGGTTTTAAATGGATTGATTGGCCTTAGATAACAGCCTATTCTGATTTTTCAATTATACTCCAATCAATTTTTATCACTATAATGTCATTCTGATTTGTTCTGAAAAAATTAAAGTACACTCAAATAAAAAACAAAATATATATATTTTTCAAAACTTAAATCATATTAAAAAAATAATTTATATTTTAGGTATTATAATTTAATATATAAAATAATATATATTTATATATATGAAGATATGTGTATTTTAAAAATAATATTAATAATCACCATCATCGTTTGCTGTTCACACATGATGAAAAGTCAAAGTGAGTATAATAATAATAATAATAAAAAGAAAAGACACCTTAAAAGCAAATAACAATAATTGTAAAATTATAGTACATATTTCGATTAAATAGAAACAGTACTATAAAAAGCAAATAAATGACCTTGAAATATATTAGACACACGAGGGGAATGAAATCATAATTAATATGTTAGTTGCAAAATTTTATTTTATTTTTGTGATAAAGTACAATATTTTGTCTTATTCACTCTTTGTTCAATTAATTTTCATCTACCACGAGGATGATAATAGTCAAAAAGCTGTAGTTACTACATAAACTAAGTTTCCAACATACTTTCTCAATTATGAAGAAAGAATTTTGAACCTTACGGTGAATATTTTATACAATGACAAGGAAATCGTATTAATTATCTCCAAAAGAATTTTCATCTTTTGAAAAAACTTTCATCATTGAATATGTGAGTTAATCAATTGACGATTCAACAATTCATTTAATTTAAAGAAAATTTTGTGATCAATTTTTTCTGTGACAAAAATAAATTGTTGGGACAGTAATTATTAGAAAATACCAGCTGTTTATTTTATAAATTAGTAAAACTTAAATTAGGAAAACTCTTAAATTTTATTAAGATTAAACCTTAGCATAGATCGGATTTGGTCAAATTTAAATCAAATATGATGAATTCAGAATTACTAGACATGTCTTTAATGTTTGTGCTGATAAAAATGTAGTCATATCCACCATAACAGTAGGATTAAAAAGAAAGTGAACATCAACTTCCATACCAAACAAACACGTCTTCGTGAAGTCAGATAGTTTTACCGAACCTCTATACAAACATTATCAAATACTCATTTAATTCCAATTCCAAAGATACTTTGTAAAAAAATATTCTAATGTTTAAGTTAATAATTTAGTCGATAATTATTATAATAATATTTTAAATTTATAATAAATATAATTATTTATCTTTTTATCTTAAACTCATATTTACAGGTTTCAAAATTGATTTGTGATTAGTACAGTTATAATCACGGTCCAATACCTGATAAATATGTTTAATATGTAAACTTAATTATAGATTGTATTCAAAGTTACTCAAGTTTTAATCCTTCATCTACATGATCTATGGCTTGTCATGCGCATGTATGGTACAAGTAGTAATCCTCCCAATAAGAAAGACATTAAGAGAGTTTATAGAGAGATATTGGAAGAAAGAAAAAGTAAGATTGAGAGTAAAGATACTTAGAATTCTCTTAGTCATCGTGAAGTTGTTTCTATATACTTAATAATTTTACATCATTTAGAATCAAAGTCAAAGTTGGTTTAAATATATTTTCATCCTCTAGTATTTTAATATGTCTTTTAAAAACTGAGAAGTTTTAAATTCAAAATGATATATATATATATATATATTTATAAATATTAAAATTTTACTTTTAAGTTGGATTAAATATCTACAAAAATAAACATTTATTTTTCTAATTTTATTTATTAAATATTACATGCTCACTCAATTTGACCTAATCATACCTTCAAATATATTTTAGATTTTTCGGATTACTTGTTAAGCCTAAATAAGATATCGCTCTCTCATTATTATTAATTCTTTTGAAACATAGAAACTAGACACAACTAGACATGATTTTGGCAAAGGAAAGGAATGATAACATTAGTGAATAATTAAATAAAAAGTACAAAACTTGAATTTGGTTCGGCCATTGTTCATAATAAATATTTTTGCCAAACATAAGGCAATCCCATGCTCTTATACAAATGATTTTGACACTGATGATTGTTAAAAGATTTGTGTGATAGTGAGTGTATAATGTAGAAATGAATGGAAAATGGGTAAGTTGAGGTAGAAAGATTGGTATTGAATGAAATGGGTAAAGAAGGTGAAACCATTTATTTTTAATGAGAAATAAAGGTTTTATGCTTTAAATCGGTGAATGAGTCTACTTTTGATGGCATTAGTAGGAGCTGTTGGTCTGATTGAAGAATTGGACCCACATATATTAAATATTGAAAACAACTAATAAGAAAGACACAGAGGATTACAGTAAGAAATAATGAGTCTAGGTCTATTGAATGGAATATGTGGGGACATAAAACTTAGGAATTGTATCTTCTTCTTTTTTTAATTGATTTGGAGATTTGTTTTAATGATTTATGACAAATAATTACTGGTTTAAATACATATATATTTGATTTTGAAGTATGAATGTCTTTTATTTTATTGCAAAGTTCAACATAATTGTCTTAGAAAATAAAAGAAAATAGAAAATAATAATAATAATAATAACAAAGATATAAATAAAATAAAATAGATTAAAGTTAAATAATTCTTAATAAAAAATAATAATAACAATGATAAAATTGTAAATGAAAAAATAATTAAAAAAAAATTCAAAATTAAAGCATATCCAACGTTATCCTTATATAAAAATTGCACATAACAAAACATAATAATATGTGCACTTATTACATTATACAACAACAGGAAGTTAGATCAAGTATAGTAAAAGATCTTTAAATCTTATAAACACTAATGTTTTCAAAGATAATATAAAATATAAAATTGAAAACATGTAAGCTATTTTACTTCTTGCTTTTCTCCCTAGTAAAAATAAGTGGTATAGGTAATATTTATAGATAGAAAAATAATAGTAGTAAATGTTAATATATTTAATTTAAATAAATAATAAATAGTAATAAATTTGATTAAATTGTAATAAAGTTAAAAAGTTATTCGCTGATAAACTTCATTTACTCATAAAAATCCATAAAAATATAAGTAATTTATGTTCATATGACACTTTTTCTGTTTTTAATATTATATTGGTTAACTCTATATATTTAAGAGTTATTTATTCCTTGTATTGGATACTATGCATCAATAATAAAAAGAGAAATTTCATTGAATAAGTTTTGCATATTTGTGAGTGTCTAACTTTCTTCTCTTTATCAATAAGTGGTATCAATTCTGGAAAATTTTTATAGTGTGTATACCATCAATGTTAATGGAAGTGGAAATTTTGTCTCCAACCTTCCAACCTAACAATTCTTAATGGAAAGAGTTATGATCACTTGGTTATAAGGATGGAGATCATTATTGGCTATGAAGAATAATTAGAAATTATATAGAAAGGTGTTTGTGAGAAGGATGAAGCCAAACAAAAAGAAAGATTCCAAGGCTTGTTGCCTATTGCATCAATGTTTTGGATGGAATGAATTTTGAGAAAATTTTCGAGACAAAAACAAAAAAGGAAGCATGGTATATACTAAAATTATCAAAGATTGTAGAAAAATTCAATGCTAAAATTGTGAGAAGTGGGGGCATTATGCTATTGATTATTGGCATGTAAGTAGAGGAAAAAAGATGTTGAAGTTGAAGCCAATATTGCTCGAGATGATTCAAAGGTTGAGCCTATTAATCATAAAGAGGCAATGAAACAATAATTGTGGAAGGTTATAATGTTGGAGGAACTACATGTGATTAAGAGAAGTCAAACTTGGGTGCTAACTGAGTTGCCATTGAATAAAAATACTTATTGATGTTAAATGGGTGTTTAAATTGAAGTTAAACAAGAATGGAAGTATTGACAAGAGAAAGGCAAGATTGGTGGCACATGGTTATCTATAAAAGTAATGTTTCACTAGTGGAAAAATATTGTTTAACGTCGGTTATTTTGGGCTTTTAACATCTACTAAACAACCGACGTCATTGCCGGTGACGTCAATGGGACTTCGGACATGAATATAACCGACGTCTATAATGACGTCAGTCAGTGCCATGTCCGACGTCACTAAACGTCAAAACTGGACGTCTAAAGACATTATATAGACGTCGGTATGAGAAATAACTGACGTCTAAAAGGTACTATAGACGTCGATGTATACATTAACCGACGTCTAATACAGTGGTTGTGTTTTAATGCAGTTTTGTTCCCGTCTTTGCATAGCCTAGTAGCACAATCTCCTTTTGCTTGCGTCTTTTGAATTTCTTATGGCATTTCAACCCAAAACCGAACCTGGGTTGTTGCTTAGTTTCATTTTCATCCGCAAGAGGGAAAAATCATGGTGAAACGATAACTAGGCAACGACCCAAGGTCGCTTTTGGGTTGAAACGACCAAAAGAAATTCACAAGACGCCGTTTTTTCTGGGAGGCAGCTAGCAAATGGAGAATGTGTTACTACGTTACCCCAAGAAAGGAACAAAACTGCACTAAAACACAACACAAAGAAAACAAATTTTAATCAGTTGAACCAGAAGATAATCGATGAAAGACTAAACAAAGTTTAAACGGTAAGCATAAAAAAAAAACCACCTGGGATGTAATGCCGGAAGAGAGAAAAAGAGGAGGAGGAAGACGATAAAGATATCAGAAACAATAATGCAATGCCGCAAGAGAGAAACAAGCTTGTTTAAGAGAAAAAAGAGAAAAAAGAGAAGAGAGGAAGACGATATCAGAAACTATATGCCGTGAAGAGTCTGCAGTTTATTTAAAATGAAATTGGACATCGGTTGCTTGCGAAACTGACGTCTATAGTAATGTAGACGTCGGTTGTCTAACTAATTCGACGACCAAGTTAACATTTAAACTGACTTTTTGAATGCCCATTAGACGTCGGTTGTGAAGGGGCACCGACGTCTAGGGCGCTGAACCGATTGACGTTTCACTTCCTGTCAGGGACGTAGACGACAGTTGTGAAGGGGCGCTGACGTCTATAATAATATAGACGTCGGTTTTCTGCTGTTGGACGTGGAAGTGCCTCGGAGTTTGATGCACATAATTAATTATAAGCACATAGACGTCGCGCACCCAAAAATGCGACGTCTATTTTTCAGAAAATTTTTGTCTTCCCGCCTTCCGGACAGGCCATAGACGTCAGTTTTTGACAACCTAACATCTCATAGCTTGGGAATCAGGTGACCAGCATTAACTGCACCCAAGTAGACGTCGGCCCCCCATCACAACCGACGTCAAATGCGTAGGAGAAGTCTGTCTTCTCGCCTACCTCATTACATTGGACGTCGGCTTATGGCAGAGCTGACGTGTACTGCTTAATAGACCTCATATTACCTTGAAACCGACGTCTAGGTTACCATCTTATTTACGGTAATGCCACCGGTCATCATATGACGTCGGTGGAGCTCTAACAGACGTCTATGAGCTGACGTTAAACAGCGTTTTTCCACTAGTGTCTAAACTACATTGTTTGCTCCTGTGGATAGAATCAAGACTATAAGACTAATGGTTGCATTGGTAAATGAAAGAGGATGACCTTTATTTCAGTTGGATGTGAAGTTAGCATTTTTTTTAATGGCCCTCTTGAAGAGGAATTCTTTGTCACTCAACCCACTGGGTTCGTGGTTAAAAAGAGTGAACGAAAGGTCTATAGATTGAGAAAGGCCTTGCATGACCTAAAGCAGGTATTTAGTGTCCAAAACAAGGTGATGAACGCTTTTATATTGAGTAGTGCCGTCAAAATGAGTTAGAACCTGTGGACCAACCCGGCCTACCACAGGTTCGGACCGAATTGAATTTAAAAAAAATGTAATTTTTTTATACGGACCAATTTTTAACCTGGTCCACTTAGAACCTAGCTCACCTGGGTTGGACTCGTGGTAGCTGGGTTAGCTCACCAACCCACCTAATTTAATTTAATTATTTATTACTTTGAGTTTCAATATTATTAGTTAGAACTTTTTTATTGTATTGTAGATGGGAATAAAGAAAAATATGTTTCAAAAGAGCAAAATATTATGGATTTATCCATTTAAGACTCTAATCTTATATTTGGATATATACCACAAAAATATGAATATTAAAAACTTATTTGTTCGTCTTTTGTACCTGCTTTTGAATTAAATTTGGATTGCATGATGCTTTTTTTTATTTTGAATTGTCTTTGGAGTTAAACATCATTTTAGAGTCAAATTTATTTAGATTTATATTACAAAAAATTATAATTTTTTTTTTTGGATTTGAAAAAAAAACACTTTTAATTAAGTGCGTCAACCCGTTTAACCCACCAACCCATGGTGGGTCAGTCCGAGTTCAAATTTTTTCGGATCGCTAATAAATGAGTCGGATTGGATTGACTCACTAAGTGACCAACCTATAGTGAGTTGAGTTACTCGTTTTGACAATACTAATATGAATAATGATACTTAGACAACACTTTTTTGACAACATTTGAACATCATCTACGTCTCATTCTGTGATTGGTCCAAAATTACTACACAATCAATAATAATAATTATAAACACCACCATGAACCAATCACAAAATGACACGTAGATAATATTCAAATGTTGTCAAAAAATGTTATCTAAGTATCATTATCCTACTAATATTGAGACATAAATTCAAGAAGTGTCCAATAGAACATGGAATGTATGTGAAACTCCAAGATGAAGCCAGTTTACTTTTGATGTGTGTATATATGTGAATGACTTGCTTATCACAATAACCAACATCATAGAAATTGGAAAATTCAATGATTTGATAATGGTTGAGTTTGAGATGATAAATATTGGTAGGTTAAGGTACTTGCTTGGGATGGAATTTGTTGAAACTAAGAAGAGAATGATACTTCACCAAAGTAAGTATATTGTAGAGATTTTAAAGAAGTTTAAAATGGAAAATTGTAATAAGGCAATAACTCAAGCTGAAACAAAAAATACTGCAATAGAAAGTGATGAAAAAGAGGTTCATGTCACATATTTAAAACAAATGGTTGGATCTCTTATATACCTATGCAACAACAAACCTGCCATTTGTTTCTGAGTGTGTGCTCAACAGATTTATGCATCTACCTTGGTTAACTCTAAATGAGTTACCTATCCCTATCCCTTGTATTGGGTAAAGAGACATTTTATTGTGAGTGTCTAACTTTTTTTCTCACTACCAACAATTTATTTATTTATTTAAATTACACTAAATATTTTTAAGAAATTGGAAGTTAATTACATCTAATATCCATCACAAAACATTAGAATATGAAGTAAATATTTCAAATAATGAAACATCAAAGCAAAGAAAGCTCCATTAAAAATTAGCTGAGAATATGAAGAATATAATTTATTGATGTCCGGGTGAAATAATTTTAAAAACTTATTCATAATAGTTTAAAGTTATACCACAAAAACTTAGACACTTAAAAATTCATTCTACCTTCTAAAAGTACTGAAATCAGTCATAAATAAATATTAAAAAAATTTATAGTTATATTGAAGACCGAGGGATATAAAAAAAGAAAATTCTTCTAATAAAATCTTAACACGAAAAATAAGATTTTCCTTTTGGTACATATATGTAATATTTTTGGGCATTTGTTTCATCTACTCGGCTAGAAACCTTCATATTGGGCCTAATATTTTTTTAAGACTCTAACATGAACCCAAAATTAAACCCTATTGGGCTTATTACAAAAATAATCTATTTATTTCACTAGCGTCAAAGTCACTTCAAAAAAATTTCTATTAGTGCCAAATTAATTTCGCAAGAAAACGTGACTGATATAATAATACATGACTTCGTGATTAACCGTGGTAGTTAACTATAAGTTAAAAGTGCATTATTTTTAATAATTATTAGTTTTAAAATTACTGTTCAAAGGTTATTATTAATGTAAAAAAAGATGGTCTTAGGTTCAAAATTAAATTGTTTTAAACTGTGTATCGGCCATGGTTAAATTATTTTAATTATATAATATTTTTTAATTCTTAAAATTAAATAATAAGATAAAAAAATGAATGTTTTTAAGCAGAATGAGTGTTATAGATATGTTCTTACTATCTATCAGTATTAAGTATTAATTTTATTTATATGTACAGCAATTAAGTTAAAATTAACCATTAACAATTATCTAACAAGAATAAAAAACTAAATTAAAATCTTTCACACTTTATTTCATTGCATTCATTTGCTGTGGTAGACAATAACAAAGTAAAACATGTGACAAAACATGTAACACAGTCATAGGAACATATATATATATATATAAAGCCCTATAACAAACCCTATAAGAAGAGTTTCTGCATTATTCTTCTAATGGTATCACTTCACTTCATACTCATCAATTTGCACCTGTAGATTAAGATCAATGAGTAACCATAATGAATAAAAATAGGAAGAAAGAATATGTTGAACCTATCATAACAAGAAAACAGAAGTTAAATAAATTCAACTGTCTTAGTAGTTGAAAGTATACATAAAATTAATCGATCGATTTTGTAAGGTTGAGTTAGTCTTTAAAATAGTTTAAGAAAAGGAAAAAGAAGAGTACCGCAAGTAACAGACGGTAAACGACACTGAGAAGGGAGCTGAGAAGCAATCCTGAGAGTGTTGCAGAGGCAATCACGGTCGACAGCTTGGAGTGCATTGCAGCATGTAGCACTTGGTCTGGTGTTGGATGAACCAGGCACCACAAAGGGTGCACAAACATTCAGGTTGCTCAATTCGGTTGTGCAGGCACTGCGCTGTGCCCTAGCCATCAGGCTAACATTTCCCACAACCAACAGGACCAACAAAGCAAGTTGACAACCTAAGACAGATTTTGCTGCTACAGCCATCACCTCGATTACCTCAAATACTATGTGCTTATGTGTTTTCTACTCACACTGTATATGGTTTTCATGTCTGCAATGTCTCTATTTATGGTGGTGAAGTTTGGGAGCAAAAGGGTTGTTCATTCTGTGAGGCACCTACCCTTCAGCTTTTCAACTCACAGCTTTGGTGTTGCATGGCAACTTAACATGAGGATCATCGTCTGTTTAATCTCTTTTCCTCTCTGCCTTGCTATATATTTCTAATGTACCAAATTTATCCTCATTATTAATCATTTTTAAAAAAATTTCTCCTCATTTATTTTTTAATAAAAATATATGCTTTAATATTTAATATAGACAGATGAGAAAATAAAATTTAACATTTCATAGAGACAATAACTAAAAAATTAAACAAAAAAAAAAAAACCCCACTAGTTTCTTCTAAACTATGAAAGCGGGGCTATAATATATTTTCCATCACTTAAAGAAAAATCATTTAAAAATATTATTTTTGTTCCTCTATTTTTTAAATCAAACTTTCAAATGATGTTTTTATATTAGATAAAAAATGTATAGTATTTTTAAAGATACAAATTAGTTAGTAATTATAATTAATGTATTTATCATTATTTAATACAAAACATTTAATAATTTTGTTTTATACAATCACGATAAATATTAAAAATACTTGCTAACTAATTTTTTGGTCATTATTAAATGGACAGAATGAAAAAAAACACTTTAAAGATTAAAAGTAGAGTGTTTTTAAATTAAAAAAAAAAGGCATAAATAAAGGAAAGGTTTTTGAGAAAATTAAGCTTTTCGAAACACAGCAAAACTCTACTGTGCATAAAGTTTTGTTGTTCTTGTGGTTGTTGGATACTTAATGTTTCATATCCTTGTTTACATGCGTTGCCAACCAAGGAAATGACTCAATGTTACATCTTTTGAGATCATATATGTACTTATGTAATTTTTTTTTCTTAAATCACATTACAAATAAACCATGTATTAATTGTTTCATTTGGTTTATTTTCATTTTTGAAATTATATTTTTTAAAAATAATCTATCAACATATAGCATCTATTATTTACATAAACAATTTTATTAATATAAATTAAAATTAATTATTACATTAAATTATTCATGTAATCTACTAAATATTTAAATTTATTAAAATAGCCGACTAAAGAAACTCAGAAAACACATTATAAAACTTCAAATAATTTCAACATAAACTAAATGCTCTTTTTTACCATTCATTTAACCTTTAATCTAAATAAACTTAATGTAAAATATCTTTAGAAGTGGTTGGAGTTTAAAAATAGTAAGATTTGATAATTTTAATATTAAATGGTTTATTTATAAATAGTTTTTTTACATATAATTTTTTTATAAATCACTTTTTTAGGATTCTTTACCTTCTCTTTAAGAATCTTGACTCCTGAGTCATCTCTTTGACGATCAAAAGGTGTCTAATCGTTCACGACGTCGGGGTCTACATTTCTAGTCGATCAATTTTTGTCATAGAGCAAGTAAGTTTCGACTCATTTTTTTTCTCTCGTTCCTAATATGTTTTTAGAAGAAAGAATGATCATTGCATGTGTGATCATGTTTCTTCTAGTAATTCTTGGTTAATCTAGAGTTTTAAGGACTCTGTCCGCTTCTAATTTGGTGTTTTGTAAGTTCGTCTAGAGTTTCCTTGTGTTTCAAGCAACCTATGGAATGTTCGTAGAGTTGGATAGTTTCTTATGAGGTAAGGAAAGCTAGATTTTTCTTTAATTGATGTTTGTGGTGTAAATTTGGTGTTTATATGTGTATTAAATTGATTTGGTGTGATTTCTGTTTTTAAATGGACATATTTGAGTATTTGATGATGAAATGTTGATGTGAGATATCTTGGATGATATTATGGTCATGAATTGTATGTGAATATGTAATATTACTGATTGGAATGTGTGTTGTACAGTTTATGGAATAAGGAGTTGAAAATCTAGGAGTTTTGGTAGTGAAAATGGGGGTTTTGAAATGCATTTTTGTGAGATAGTGTTTGGATGAAGAAATATGGTATTTCAAGTCTGTTTATATGTCATTTGAGGTTTATTAGAACCATGAGTTGGTATAAATCTGATAGGGAATTTGGTATGGGTCAATGGGATGTTTTAGAAGGTTTTAAGTTCAAATAAGGGGATTTTGACATGTGAATTTTGATATAAGAGTTAGGAAGGAAAATCTAAAGTTTAAGGGTTAATTATTTAGTCTTTTAGAACTGATTTTGATGTTGAAATGGGAAAAATCTGATGTAAGAATGTTTGGTGGTTGATAGGTGGAGTTTAGCTAGGTTTGGAACTAGTTTTTGGAGGTTTGGATTAGTGAGATTTTGAATTTTAGATTTTCTGTCTAAATGGTCATTTTGAAGGGTGTTGGTAAGTCATTTATGACTTATTGGAGTCCCTAAGTTGTTTAAAAATAAGCTATAACTTGTGGAATTCAATTTGAGTCTCTAAAGTGAGGTTTTGATTAATTTTGGATTGGATTCTTATGGCAAATCATTTTAAAACGAGTTTAGGTTGGTTTATATACTTTTGGTTAGGTCCATTTTAGTTTAGAATACAATCTAGGAGTGTTAGAAGTTTAGAAAGATGCATAGGATAGGTCATGAGTAGTTGAAGAGTGCAAATTCTACAGTTTTGGTGTTGTAGAATTATGTAGTATAGCTGAGGGAGTGTATCCGCAGAGCGAGCAGAACTCTTATAGCTAAGCGAGTGTAGTCGCTGAGCGAGTAGAGCTCACTATTTCTGTATTCGCAGAGCGAGTCATGTTAACTGAACGAGTGGGCTGGCAGATACTTTTAGTTGAGTGAGCAGACTTGGTGGCTGAGCAAAAATATCAAAATTTTTAACTAAGTTTTATATATTTCTTAAGACGTGTTCAATTAATATATGTGATTGGTTTATAATACTTATTGTGAAGTATGAATTGATTTATAATATGAATTGGAAACAAGATTTTGAATATGATTATGTATGATATATGACGATGATGAGTTTTGTATTATTTTCTCATATTTTCTTATGAAGGATAATTACATCCATAATTTAAGGTGTGTTTGGTATATTGTATGGAATGTGTGGTATGGTTTGGAATATGTGGTTAAATAAATGAAAGGTTGTGGAAAAGTGTTCCAAGGAGGAACTTCTTGTTGGTAGTTTCAAGTATTCTAAGTATGAATAAGAAAGCTTAGTCTTGAAGTTCATCCTGACATTCTAATGATCATCCATTCTCAAGTAGAGAGGGGTGAGAATAACAGGAGGTCCTAGTTTAGGAGTTTTACCTTGGTCTAAGGCGAGTGATAACAAACTACCTTTGTATGATAGTTTGGGGTGGGCCAGTTATTTCACTACAACAAATACACGAACTGTCATAGCTCGATATTCGTACTGATCTGGATAATCAAGTCAAAGGATTGTCATACATAAAGTGTTTGGTTGATTTGGTATGAAATATGTATTATTAAATAAAATGTTTTTAATATATTTTGATATATTATGAAAATGTTTTGTATCACAAGTTACTTTTTTTTTTTTGTGTTTTCTTTAGTGTTTTTTTGAGATGTTAAGACTCATTATTAATTTATGTCAATTCATTTACAGGTGAACCCACCATGTAGACCAAACTATTTTATAAAATAATAATTGTATTTACAAGAATAAAAATAATATCATTTTCTAAAACATGTGTATTATAATTTATATATTAAATAATTATACTAAATATTAAAAATAAACTTTTTAACATGACTTCAACTTTAAAATACAAATCTTTATTGTTACAATTATAAGGAAAAAACTTCGAATATAATGAAACAGCTTTCTCGTGAAGCTAACTTGGGAGAAGTTAAAAAGTGATTATTTCAATAAACTAAATATCGAAATATGCAAGCACGAGCCCCAAAAGAAAAGAAAAAGTAAAAATTACAAAAATAATAACAATTAAAAACTTACAAAAAAAAAAACTAAATTAACAACAAAGGAGATAAACTGATAAAAGGGGCATCTAAATGGCTAAAACTATGTATTTAACTATTCTTGTGGGGGATGAAGTGGAGATGTCCAATAGTTTTTGACAGCAAATAAAAGTTTCTCTCTTTCAAGCGGGCCATCTTCATGGTCCACAATTTGACTGTTCCAATCCATGCCATTCACTATACTCTTTACCTTTACCAATATATCAACATCATCTCGAATTATTACACTTCCTTCTGGTCTAAGAATCCTATCCATCTCCAGCAGTATGTCTTCCAATTTACATCTACAATGCATAAACAGAACAACTCTCTGTTTAGTTTCATGTCAAACATTCAAAATCATTCAAATTTCCAGGAACCAAAATACAGTGTTTTGCAAAACTAGGATAAAGTAGTTTACTCAACTTTTTTATTGTGATTTAATAGCTAGGACAAGTCCAAAATTTAAACTTAGTTGAAAATTTCATTATGTAATAAAAATAAACGGGTATACCTATTACTGTAGAGGCTGAACACCGAATCAGCATGAATTAAGTCATAAGTTCGAGGATAAGTAGACATTGCTTCACACCTGCAACATTATGATGGCCGCAAACATTTTACAGAGAGAAAACAATAAGGAACGGATTTCATCAAATAAAGATTAAAGAAAAACTGAGCTAACCAATTATGGTATGTTCCAATCAACCCCCTTTCATATATTGCACCAAGTGTGTCAACCTTGGCCTGAACAGGAACAACATTCATCACCCAGACAGGGGAATCTATCAGAGCAGCAGCAAATCCACCTAAGTAAGCATTCATGTCTAAAAGGTTGCGATACCTCCCAGCTTTTCCTAGCTGATTATTAACATTCTTATAATATGATACCCTTTTCTTCCACAGCTTGTTATCATTTGAGAAAATTTCGGGGGTAACACCCTTTATGGTCCCCTTAGAAATCCTTGGTGGGGTGGCTTTTAGTCTGTCAGGCCAGTTTTTCAATGCCCCACCTGCAGTTTCTTCTTTGCTGGATACATCAGGCAGAGGACTCAAACATGTTTGCATATCAGTGTACCTGAAAAGTGAATATAGAAAACTCAAGTTAAAGAGCTAAAGAAGTTCATAGAATTTTAAAGTATTCAGATAGTAGTTCTTATCCACTGTAAAAAACTTCAAATATTATTAAAAAATTAAACTATTAGTTGATAAAAAAAATAATTGTTAATCAACCATCGTAAAGTCATTCAAACTAAAATACATAACAATTTGTCGCTGGACGAAAGCTTGAATTTTTTTACTGTCAGTACATACATTATGTACCCTGTAAATAGACCCAAAGTTTAAAAATCTTTAATGAGGTTTATGTATTTAAAACTGTGTTTAGTATCTATACACGTTCAATGAAAAACATTTACATTACAAACTAATCAGGAATCATAATATGTATGACTTATAAATAGTAATTAAAAAATTAACAAATTTCTCATTCGTGTCAAACTGTGATTGGATGACAGTTTCTTTTACGAAGTGCACAGGTTATTTAAAAAAAAATAAATTATCCACGTGTTAAGTTAACCAAAAACAAAAAACAGATGGAAAATGTTTACTTGAAAGAAATCAAACAAGAATAATGGGAAAATACCAGGCCTTGTCAGGGTTATCCTGTGCCTTGCAGAAAGGTCGGTTATGAGTGAGCTTGCGATTCGCTTTGCATTCGAAATGGTTTTTGGCTTTCTGCCAAATGGCTATATCATCCTTCTCCACTAGCTTGTTCCAGCACAGGCTTTTAGCTACATTCTCAATTTTGGTCTGCTCTTCATTCAAATCCTCTTTTGTTCTTTCCCATCCTTTCCAATGTTTCTTCCAACGAATTGGTGGCCCAGATAGAATCCAATACCCACCGGGTCTTAGAATTCGATCAATTTCATTTAGATAAAGCCCGTCTAATTCCACGAGTGGGAAAAGAAAAAAAAAACACAAGTTAGTTTTGAATCATCATAGAGCTTCATTCTTTCTAGCTTAAATATATAAAACAACACAAATAGTTTTTTCAGATGCACTTTGCTTTTTTACATTTACACCAATACCCAAATCATTACATGGACATCCTCGTTACACAAAAAGACATGAATTTTGGTGAAGTAGATTGTCCCAAACAATAGAATGTTATAAGTCATGTCCAGAGTCTCAATAAATCTGAGGTGTCACTTTAAATTAATCTTACTCTTCACACAATACCTTATTTAAAATACTATATATCCTCCAGGCAGATAACTTAAAAAACGTTATCATAAAGCCTAATTTTAAAATTTATATAAACTCAAACCAAAATATTCGTAGACTAAAATGCCTATGAAACCTTTTTTCTTTATTTAGTTTTCTTTTGAAGAGAGGGCTACAATATTTGGCATTTGGTGGGTGAGAATATCGATACCGTATTCAGCCCATGGAATGAGGCATCGTGAACAATGTGCCATGTCAAAGGCTCTGGAAGGAAAAGGCAACCTCTTTGAGGCTAGTACTCCAATTAATGCAGGAACCCCTCTTTCAAGAGCAAACTGAACTTGTGCTTCATGGGTGTCCCTTGGTGCAATTGATACTGTTATGATGTCACGTGACAGGAGATAGGCTCCCCAACTAGCAACCTGCATTATCAAAGCTTTTGGTAATATTAAAATATGGCCAATTACACAGTTCACCAATGAAATTCAGATTCTTAAGATTATTCTTGACAAAAGAAGCCATTTTTTTGACGTAAAATATAACTTCCAAGATTTTGAGTCAGTAACAGGTTTTTCTAATGTTTACCCTTTCGGTCCTTTGAACACATACATATTATTGCAGATGAATCTTCCTAAGATGTGATCGGGACGGGACATCACATGTGATCCGCGAAAAAATCACTTAAAATAATAGCATAATCTAACATTATAATGTAACATACTAAATACATGAATCGAAAACCTAGGTTGAAAAAGTACATCTGGTTTGTGATTAACCAGACAAATGCCTCGTTAGGGAATAAACTAATTAAAGAATAGCATTATTATAATCAGCAACTCAAATATGTTTCCACTTCCAGCTGAACGCGATCAATGATTATAAATCACAGTAAACTATAATATATTAAGTTTGGAATCTCAGTTATACTACTATCGGTCTTAGTTTACCTCGTCAAGTACATCCTCGCCTGGTTAATTCAATTGTGGAATACACTTATTTTTTTTAGTAAAAGTCAAAGAAAATGCACCCCAAATAAAACTGACACACACACACACAAAAAAAGTTGCTATATTAAGAACTTTGTAAAAATTATTGTAGAGGTCCAAAGCAAAAAATAATTTTAACTACTATAACAACAGCTTACTAGTTCTTGAGTCATGGAATCTCTAAAGTGATTGTTCACAAAATAGGAAATGTAGCATCAAAGAAAATCAAACACAAAATTCATACCAACTTAGAAATTAGAAAAAGAAAAGTGCAGTTAGCTGGAATTTTCGATTCCAAAAACAAAGTGTACAATTTATACCACGAGAAATATTTAATAGAGAAAATCCAAGAGAGTATCATTACTCGTTTTTATAAAGGCCAGAAAGCCAGGCAGATACACTTGCTTTGAATCCATTTGTTTCAGAAACGAACAAATCACACACAAAGTTACAGAATTATCCCAAAAACCGTCCCCAGAAGAAGACAAACTCACCCTAATCTCAATATCAATTTTGGAATCTAAAGCATTTTCACTAGAGTATAATTGTACACATCTAATCACATAACTTTAAAATAATTGTTG
The DNA here is from genome assembly GCA_027742785.1 of Vigna reflexopilosa. NCBI lineage: Eukaryota > Viridiplantae > Streptophyta > Magnoliopsida > Fabales > Fabaceae > Vigna > Vigna reflexopilosa. The sequence goes on along the minus strand of CM050928.1, from coordinate 27,242,831 downwards.
TAAAAGCAAATAAAATTATGTATATGATTGTTCGTGAGGCTTGTACGTTTTTTCTCATTTTACTATGCGACCCTTTTCTCAGTTAAACAGTCTCCTACTAAACTTATTATAAAAAAAATATATTTTTAACATTCATAATTTTTTTATATTTATTTGATATTATTCTTCTTACTTTTTTTTTCTTAAAAAAAATATAAAAATTTATTATTTTATCATTTTACTCTTATACTATATATATTAAATGAATGTAAAAATATATTATCCTACTGTTACTCTAATAAAAAAAACCTATCAGTATCGCATCTCCTAAGATTACTGTAAAACCTATCTATAGTTAAAGAATAAGACCCTTAGGGTTAGGCCCATTTCTTTTCATGCAATGCAGTAACGATGATGACATTTAAACCTAACTTATTCTTTTCAAAACTCAACTATTATATATTTAAAATATTATCGATTTTGGAGATTGGAATTCTATAATAGTTTTATTCTTAAAACATTTATCAGAAAAAAAGAATAAAAGTATTTAAAATGTTACTAATCTCAACTTCAAATTATTGAATATAATATTAATGGTTAAGAAAAAATTAAAAGTACTGTAATATTTACAAACAATTATAAAGTAGAAGTAATACATTGATTTAATTCCTAATGAATGATCACTTTAATTTTCGAAATTATATATAAGGGGGTGGGGTCCCAAACGGTGGAAACATCATCATTCGTGTACAAAAAGTAAACATATTAACATGCACAAAGATGTTCCAACCCAATCTAAAAGACCACTTTAATTTTTTTTCCTTTTTTGAAAAAACGTTTTCTTAACCATGAAAAAACGAACCAAAAAAAAAAGGAGGAAAAAAGCGCGCGTACCCCACAGCCAGTATCGACGGCGGTCCTCACCGTACCGTCGCGGAGGCTAACTAACTTCCCAATGTCGTCAATGTACTTGTCGGCGCCGTCGGGGAACATGGTGCCGCCGCCGGGGAAGTGGAAGCGATCGCCATTGAAGCGGATCCAGTTCTGCACGGCCTTCTCGACGGTGAGTTCGCGGTGCGGCACGTTGGCGTACCACGCGACGTCGCGGCTGGCCGGCCACGGGAAGGGGTTACGATAGCCGTGCGGCGCGGGGACGCGGCACTTGAGAGCTTCGGTCTTGGTCGGACAGTGGCGCTCGCGGTACACCATCCTGTGGCGCGAGTAGCGGAGGGAGCGGGCGTGGTCCTCGCATGGGGTGTACTCGCTGAGCGACACGTCGCAGGGAGGGTAGCGAAATGTGGAAGTGTGAAGAGGGAGAGAGGCGGCGGTGGCGTTGTGGTGAGAGGAGAAATCTAAGTGGGAGGTGGAGGGAACGCTATGGAAACATGGTTTTGTTGAAAGTGTTGTTGTGGGCTGTGTGGTTTTTGAGGTTTGCTGGTACGCACCGAAGGTGTATGAGAAAATGCAGAGGAGTGCGACGAGGGAATAGAGATTTGTTTTCTTGCAGTGAGTGTTTGGTTTTGAGGGTTTGGTGGTGGGATGGTAGGGTGAAGTTGAATCACCACTGGGCATGGTGGTGTTTGTAAGAAGATAAATCAGTGATTTGGGTGTGAGAAAGTGAGCGTATTGGAGGAGTGTGGGGGGTTTAAGTATTGAATGAAGTGGAAGAGGTGGATTACATAGCAGAATGGAATGGCATGGTGGTGTGAGGATTCAGCAGTGGGACCTGATTTGGAGAAGAGTGAAAGAATCTGTTTTCACCATTGGTGATGTAAAGTAATAATTGCTGAAACATTTAACGTTGTTTTGAAAATGTCAAGAAACATTATTCACGATGAAATGCATCTTTGACTACAATTTGATGACCATAAATTCATACCATAAAGTGAGTTTCATAAGAATTTTTTCGAAGTTTGATGTATAGCTGGAAGAGAGTAGTGCAATTAATACACCAAATTGAGAAATTGAATTAGAGGTTGAAGATGATGAAAACGGAAAAAAATAAATAGAAAGAAATCAAACCAACTCAACCTTTACCCTGTAGAATATTATTAGGTTTAAGTAGTATTTCTATATTTGTTTTTTTATTTAATTCATAATATTTATTAAATAGAATTAACGTAATATTTGTGATATTTTCCGTTGAATTAGTGTTAATGTTATTTGAAAAATAATTCTATTAGTTTAATTTGTTTCAGTTTGAATAATATAGATCTGTGGTATTAATTTGCATGATTGTGTGAATAAATAAATTAATGTATTTGCAGTAATTAATCTGGTTTAGCACATACCTTCCTGGGAGTACAATGTCCTGGAAACACCTGTTTACACAGGACAAACAAGATCGCAAACAGGTTGCATCTATTTAGATCATAGTTTAAATTTGAACTAGTTGTCTTCAATAATTAATTCCTAATTTTCTACAATTAAAACAATTAAAACAATTAATTACCATTTATGTGAAAATGATATTCCGAACCCTATCTTCAAATGGAAATGGATTGTCTCATTAAATTTTTACAGAGAGGTATACGATGTGAAGTTTTTGTATTTTTTCTTCAAAAAGAAATGTACTCTCTCATATTAATGTTTTTTTCACTGTCGTATATTTTCTTCTTAAATATAGTACGTAAATTCTAATCATTATACGGTCCATCTGCATAATTTGTACAAAGAAGAAACCCACAAATTGTTAACTTTATAATCGAAAATATTCAATCAAAGTTTATATTTTCCTTTCTATACTACCAAACAAAAAATTTCCAATTTGAATGATTTAAAGAACATATAAAATATCATGTTTATATTTATTAGAAAACTTAAAAAAAAAAAAAAAAAAAAAAACTAGAAATATCTATAAAATAATTTCAACTCTGATGAAATTGGTTTTGCACTTATTCCAGTATATATCTGACTTATTTTAATAACGTTATAAAAAATAATTGTAAAATATGAAGTTCATAAAATAAAAGTAGTACACAACGATTATATATGTTCGTCAAGTTTAAATTAACACTTAAGAACTAAATTCATTAATATCTAAATATTTTCTTACATTTTAACAGAAAACATAAAAGTTAAAAACAGATTACTTTTCAAAATTTTAACATGAAAAATAAATGCATTTTCATCTTCAAGCAATACTTTTAATATCTATAAACTACTTCAATAATCAAACAACTCATATGATAAAAATCTAAATACAATGTTGAATCTTAAATATTAAATATATTTAGATAATATGTATAGGATTATATAACAAAACAAATACTTTGTAAGTAACAGAATGACTAAATATCAATAAGCTGCATCAATACTGAAGATCAACTACTGACAATTGACATCTTGAAACTTTTATAGTAAGTCTTTAATATACAGCATTTTAGGCTTAAGACTAATGTAGTGTATATATTAAAGATTCCTTCGGTACAATTAGGATGATAACGAATCGGGTCGAGTACATATAGTGTCTATCTGTAATCTGATCCGTTAAATAAAATTCTATTCACTATCCGACTCGTTATCCATTGGATACCCGTTTAAAAAATATTCGCGAATATTTTAAAACCCGCAGGTACCTATGGATACCCGCAAAAAATAAAAATAAAATTATATATTTTAAAATAAAATTATAAAAAATATATATAATATAATATAAATTAAAATTTAATATTAATTAAATTTAACCTAATAAAATATTATCCGCGGGTTGGGTAATATACTACCTGTACCCTACCCGTTTAGAAGCGAATATTAAAATACCCGCTACGCGTTACCCGTGGATAGTAAATATCAGCGTGTAATAACTACCTACCACAAATTTTACCTACGAATATTCGTATTTGTGGATTTTTTTGTCATTCCTAACCACGACAATATAAGACCTGTCTCTGACTAAATATATACTAGTTTGTTAAGTTGATATGTATTCGACTTATATCTATTCAACAAGAATCACTTATTATTTATTAATCCACAATTAACTATAATAATTAAGATTAATATCTTATATGATAATGCGATCCAAACATATCTAAATAAGGGTCATGAATATTAGTATAAATATTATATTTTATGAAGCATGTAATTTAAGTCCATTAATTATTATATTTATTATTACTTAATACATTTAACTGACTTAGTCTTCATACTGATTTCAGTAAGTACCAAATCTGATACTTTTAAAAAAGACAAATTGTCCTCTTGTTAAAAGCTTGAAATATTTAAATACTTTGAAGTCTTTACATGACGTATGTTCCACCATGTAAAAACATATAAAATCGCAAAATCACTACATTAAAAAATAATTTATTATCATTAAAATATCTCACAAAATTAAAAGAAAAAGGTGTTTTAAATTATTTTTAGTTTCAATTGTTAAATAATCTGAAAGTGTTAAACGTAACAAAATAGTACCATTATTTTTCTTAGAAATCGATTATGACAAGTTAGGTGCATGGTAACCGTAGGGTCGTGGTTTGATTCAATTTCATCATCAATAACATTTTTTCCCTTATTCATATTTTTCGTGTCATTTTAACCACACCTAATTATTCTCTGACACGTTTTCAAAAATAAAAAATACTTTAATATATATATATATATATATATATATATATATATATATATATATATTTATTTATTTATTTATATATCCCCATCACCTTAAACTAAGTTATTTAAAGAGCCAACGAACTAACTTACTTTATAGGCCAATAAATTTAATATATTTAATACTGTAATATTTAGTTTTTTTTTTCTTTATTGATCTTGAGGGTTACAATGTACTAGCATTACTCCATTTATACATGCATTAATTAAAGCTTTTTATTAACTTGCAAATATATATTTATAGAGAGTTTTCACATGTTGTTAATTAAAGAGTTAGTCATGCATGGGGAAAAAATCACATGGGCAAATAATTTGTGAAGAATTAAGTTTTATACTCTTATTAATGTTTGCTATGGAAAGAAATAGATCTTTTGGAATAGGTTTGATCTGATGGGTGAAATCAAATAATCTATAAAATGAGTAAAATAAAAAAATTGTAATCTAAATTGAACCAGATCTAGTTTTATTTCTTCTGCAGTATGATAGATTGATATTTTCATAAAGTAATTAAAATAATATCATTTCTTAAAACAAATGTATATATTATGTATTAAATTAGTATATATAAAACTTAAATTTAACTTGAATATTGAAATTTCAAACTCATTTATTCATTATTTTATTTTATTTTTATATAAAAAGAATAGAACGAACCAATTAGGGTGATCCACTGAACCAGATCGAACCCGACGAAGAGTAAGATACTTTTTATTTCTTTTATTAATGTTTATTATATTTATGGGCATGGTGACGAGTTATTTTATGTACATGGGCTTTAATTCCATACACAAAATTTATCTTCCCCATCTCAAGTTTTTTTTTATAAAAATATTTTTATTATTCCTTTTGTATACTAAAATTAATTATAATTTTGTTAACCAAACACTTAATTAATTCTGACTTATTGGTTAAAATAATACTTTTTTTTTGTAATTTATACTTTATTTAAAACATAATGTATTATTAAGTTTTGCAATGATATGCTTTTCTTTACAAGTAAAAAATACACTAGCTTCTTATTAAGTTTTGCATACTAAATTTATAATTCACACGTTATTAAAAAATGAAAATATAAAATATACTCATATGGAAAGCACGTTCGTTCATTCTCATGATAGTGTAATTGTTTCTTGCATTTCACATTAACAATTATTTCGGTTTGTATGATCGAAGTCAACTTTTTTTTATATGTTTTTTTGATTTTAATTACAGGTTAAAGTTTTTCATTTACTTAGCATTTATCATTGTTTGGTGAAGCTGGAGAGTTACTTGCCGAAGATATTCTAATATCAAAGTCAATGAGAATTCGACAATACTAGCAATAAATGCGTAATGAATGTAACTAATCTATCACAATACCTCAAACTTGTATTTGTAGATTTTGAGAATAGCTTCAAATTAGCATCAACCTAATTACGGCCCAACTAGTAATAATCTTGCTTAGGTTTAATGTAATCATCCTTAGCATTAATCCTCATTTAACCCGACTGCTCTAGTAGCTGACCGATTCTTTTGAAGTTCTAGGTGGGTAGAATTGTTCGGTCTTAAGTTGACCGGACAGTCATACTATACACAGGCCCCCTAAGCCGAGCATATCTTGATGCCTTAATATGCGAAGGGGTTTCTGGGTTGGAGTGCGTTTTGGGTAGGATAATAGGATTTTTCTATAATCGATCGGTCGACAACGGTAAACTGCGTGAACAGTTACTTCCTAACCGTGTTAATTGAGGGAAGTTGTAACCTATTAGAGTTGGACACGTGGTTTTTTGGGATTCGTGTGCTCGTTGAAATGAAAGGTCACAAACTGTGGATCGTTAAATCCTATTTGTTTCAATGATTGAGATCTGTTTGTCTGAGCGCCCATTTTGGCTATAAATAAGGGGTGAGGTCGATGTCATTTTCATCATTGCTATCTACCTTTCTTTTTTCACAACCGAATGTCATATTCCTCTTTCTATCTAAGGTAAGAATGTCGACCTTTATCCTCTCTTCGGTTGAGGAGTCTGGGAGAGGGGATGTTGAGGGTATGCCGATAATGAGTCAAGGTCATCATCGTCGTCGACCAGGTTTTCAATCATGGGAACAACCGAGCGGAGAGCAACATCGGGAGATGGGATAACAGAAGTGAACATAAATAATGTCGTGGTTCATGTCGATGTGAGTGCGGTAGTTGCTATAGAGATGGATGTTACTAGGGAGTGGACAGGGTCTTGTGCGCCATTACCACTCGTTCTAAGGTATGGCTGGGCACCTCACGAGGTAGGAAACTATGTTTCCAACTTCATTACTGGCCCGTCCTTGGAGGAATTCGTCAGTGCAGTTAACTTGGTTCATGGAGTCACGGATGTCGAGCATTTCAAGCTCGTTGTATGTAAGAGGAATGAACAGACCTTTCACGGGAAGGAGGGTTATGCATTAGATTTTTTCTACACATACTCCACGATATTTCAAGATATGGTCGTCTTTTTGCCTTTGACGGAGTTTCAAATAGGCATCCTTAGGCAGCTGAACATATCTCCTACTCAATTGCACCCGAACGAGTGGACCTTCATGCAAACTTTTGTTGTCTATAAGGCCTTGGGCATTACTCCTACCTCAACATATTTCCTCTACTTCTTCCGGATCCGACCGCACCCCAACAGGTCGTGTGTATCCCATATTTCTGAGAAGGATAGTACGTTGTTCAATTTGTTCAATGCTTCATATAAAAGGTTTAAGACCAACTACCTAAAGGTTGGTCAAAATTCATTTTTTAATAATGTCCGACCCAAATTTCCCCTTTATTGAACCGAGCAATTTAGGAGGTTGACCTTGTGGGCAAAATTTGCTATGACAGTAGTAGAGAAAGAGACGATCAATCTGATCAATCAGTTACCCTATCGCGTTCCATCCCGAGATCTAAAAAATCTCATTGAATTAGATGCTCTTTGTAGTAAAGTGTTCGATAAGTTTTCTATTATGTAGTGTGTTATAAATGTCATTTTTAACTTATCTAAATTTTGTGCCTTATTGCAGATATCATGGCCTCCTATGATGCTGAAGATTCCAGTGCTTTCGTGATGTTGACCGCTTGGCAGAAGGCTCCAGCCAACATGGCAAATTCTAAAAGGAATTATTCAATAAAATTAAGCAAGCCCCTTTATGGATTAAAGCGATCAAGACATATGCCATATAACCATATTAGTGAGTACTTGATAAAAGAAGGATCTTTGTCCTTATATCGATATGAAAATATTAGAAAACAAATTTGCCATAATTGATTGCTTAAAGATGACATAAACATCTTAGTCAAGAAGTACCATATCTTAGTGTAATAGGAGTACGAATGTATCTTGCAAATTATACTCAACCTAATATAACATTTGTTGTAAATTGGTTAAGCAAGATATGGTTCTTCACCTACAAGAAGATATTAAAATAAAGTAAAACATATACTCCATTACCTTAAAGATATTATAAATATGGAAGTATTTTATCCAAATGATTCAAAATCAAATCTAATGGATTATGCGTGTGTAGGTTATTTATCATATCTTTACAATGATTGATCACAAACAAAATATTTGTTCACATGTGGTGACATAACGATTTCAAGACAGTATGTGAAACAAACCATAACAACATTGTCAAATCATGTAGAATTTTAGCATTACATGAGGTAAGTCGTGAATGTTTTTTGTTAAAGTTTATAATTCAACATGTGCGACAAACTTGTGGTCTATCATTGAGAAAAATGAAATCAACAACCATATATGAAAATAATAATGCATTATTCAATTAAAAGGATGACATGGAGATTCAAAATATTCGTTCATGTGAAAAATTTGGCTAATTTATTTATAAAGTCTTTGCCAATGAGAACTTTTGAACAATTGATTCACAAGGTTGGACTTTGTCGTCTTAATGACATGAGTTTACATAAGGCAAAAAAATAAAATATTTGATAAAGAATGTTGTATTAAAAAATAAAGAATGATGTACATTTTTTTTCTTCATTAAATTTTTATCTCAAAAGATTTTTTTTAGTCAGATTTTAACCAGACACCTAATCAATGAACATCCAAAGAAAAAAATGTAAATATTAGTATTAATTATTTGATTTGTTTCCTTTTTTTATTACATTTTGTACATATAAGTAAGACTTTTTCTATATTAGTAATAATACACACATAAATTAGTCTTAGTTATCTCTTATCTTCTCTTCTTTTTCTATTATTAGTCTCATTTTATAACAAGATATCCTATTACTAGATTTTGCTATGTCAATTATTGTGAATTTGGGCTTGGTGTTTCAATCTGCACCTCCAAAGGTTTCATGTACACCTAATTTTCACAAATGCCCTCTTAATTAATCAGGCTGTTGTGCATTAAATTTTGTGACCATTTATATATATTTCCGTCTTCACGAAGACTCGTGCCTGCACCTCCATTTAAACTTCCTCTAAGATGTCCTTCCATGTGTAATATACCCTTAATGGGTGCCAATAACTGTCGTAGAGAATGAACAACATCCATTGCTGTAGATTCAATGATCTGAACTACAGTTGGAACAAGACTAACCGGAAAAGGGTGTTTCACCGTGCACCTCCAACCCCTTCATCCTACACTTCTAAAGTTTTTTAAAATGCCCAAATTACCCTGTAATTAAGAAACTTTTAATATTTTAAAAAATAAAAAAATAAAATGGTCAAAGATTCTTTTTTCTTAAGTTGTCAGTATGTACGGATATTCTTCTCTCATACTTCTCCATTGCATTTCAATACTATTTGTATCTCATTTTTTTTCTTTTATAATTTTCTCTTCCTCTCTCCATTCTTCCAGTACAAAGGTCATCTCATTATTAAAAATTTTCATAGCAATTTTAAATACCAAAATTTTTTAATAAATAAAAGAAAAACTAATAATTTATTTTATACAAAAAATTTAACAAAAAAAACCAATACAATAAATTAAACATTTATAATTAAATTATAAAATCATAAACTAATACTATAAATTATGCATTCATAAATAATATAATCAACTTATAAATTATTTAAATAACTATAAATGTGATTTTTTATATTATAAAAATTAAACATTTAAAATGTATTGTTTATATTAACAAAATTTAATAATTATAAAAATTAAGTTAACTGGTTTTATTTATATTTTTTTATAAGAGAATTCTACTGTTAAATAATATTAATAAAGAAGCACGCAATGAACATAAAGCAATGTAAAAAAACTTAATAATGCATAATATTAATAAAGCAGCATGCAGCAAGGAAAAAACATGTAAAAAAAGCTTAATAAAACATCATGCAGCAAACATAAAACAAGTAGAAAAAATGTAAAAAAGAAACAGTAAATATACACTAATCGTATATCCAATACTTCATTTATCAGAAATTGATCGATGAGTACTTTCTCGGATTTCACTTCTATAATATTTATATTAAATCTAAAACAATTTTAAAAATTAATTTTTAACCAATAAAAATAATCTAATTAAATTATAAATTTAAAAATATTGATACATAAATTTAAATATAATTATAAATTAATAAAATAATTAAATAAGTATATAGTGTGACATCCCAAAAATTATATACTGAATATAATTCAACAGGATATATCATTATAATATGATCAAGCAGTATAAGGATGTACATAAAGTTATAATAATTACAATCATCCAAAATGCTATAAAATTAAAACTTTATATACATAGTAGGTATCTCAAAATGAAAGTAAAAATATAAGAAAGAGATCCTAAGAACTAGTGGCTGGATCATTTCTCTCCAAAGCATGCTCCAGGGGGACATCCTCCGGTTCTGCTCACATCCAAAGTTGGATGATCATTGCAAAAGGAAAAAGCATACACATACAACACAAACCAAACAATGTAAAGGTAAGCTGGATTGAAAAAAACAAGCCATGATATCATACAGGTTTAAAATAACACCATATTCACAAAACAGATTAAATAAAATGTCCTAGCATGTTAGAATGCAATCTAGACTCGTCCGGACTAGAATGAATATCGATCTGGGGCGGGTTGTGCACTTGTGGTGGCCTCTACTGCCTTGCAAGGCCCTTGCCAATGGGTTCCACCCTACCACACACAAGTGTAAGCCCTTTACCGAATAATAGGCCTCCACGTAGCACCTATTACTAGGACCTCCTACTACTCTCACCACACACATCAATCTTCTCAGTGTTAGGGATAACCCCCCATATGGAAGCCTCATATATTCATTCTAAACAGTATGAGAATCTCACCTAGAGACCCTATTTTATATTAAATTATCACTTTGATATGATCATACTTTCCAAGATTCATCAAACATGACATATTTTTATAGAAACATCCTTTATTAATACAAATTTCTTTATAGCATATTATTACCAACACTTACTTAATTTAAAAAGCTTGGAGACCTTCACCAATGGATCCGGAAGGGTCAAAAACCCCTAGAACGAACTAAAGAACACCCAAAAATGATACCCGGAACCCCGAAAACCACCTAAAACTGTCCTGGATGATTTTCTGACAACAATAATCGATTATTACGTATGATAATTGATTATTTACGTGAACTTTGAAGAAAATATAACGTTCTGACTAGAATAATCGATTATCAAGTAAGATAATCGATTATTCTTATCAGTTTTTGACAGCAACCTGATTTTTCTGAGTTTTGTGCATCTGAGACACTTTGATAAGTTTCTAACACTCCCAACTTGATATATATGATGAATTAAATTTGTTTAAGTGATCATAAACGTTCCTAACATCATTCCTTAGAAATTATGCTTCAATTTCTACTCTAAAACTTCCATTTTGTTAACTTAGAGAACCAAATTCAATTATACTGCCCAACAACTAATTCTAACCATTTTAGCACTTCTAATAAGTCATAAATGACTTACTAAGTTATCCCAACTGTCTAAAATCATCTCCAGCTCCAATTACCTAATTTGACTACCCCACTTCCTCCTAAACTCTATCATCCACCAGAACTTTTATCAGTAACCTACATAATGGTCATTCACAGATTTTACAACTAAAATTCCTCACCATACATTGTGCATACCAGATACAAATCATACATTCACAGACCCATCATTCACACATCACATAGCAACTGTTCCATCATAAACTTTCATCAAGGTTTAATTCAACAACTCAAAAACACTCAAAACAGTATCACAGGTACTTTATTCCACATATTTCAAACAAATAATCAGAATTCATGCAAATCCTAAATCACTAGACATAAATTAAAACTCTAACTTCCCTTACCTCTCAAATGAACAATAATTGCCCAAAGATGAATGCACACTATCCTGTTCTTAGAAAAGAAACCTAAAGGCACCCTATGAAATCGCAAATGCAATCGGTGAAAATTGAAGCCAGTGATGCCAAGATCGCCTAAACGTTTGCAGAATGAGAATCCAGTGGCTCAATGGAAGAGAAATCTAGAGAGAAGAATGGGTTTTGGAGAAGGCAAGGTTAGAGAGATGTTTAAAGGAGAGAAAAATAAATGCACTTTTCTGAAAATGCCTTCAGAAACTGTTTGTGAGTTTTATTTTTTTCTAAAACTTAAATTCTATTACTTTTAATATAATTAAAATTTTATTTTTTTCTAAAACTTAAATTCTATTACTTTTAATATAATTAAAATTTTTTTTTAAAGGTTATTACATATAGAATTAAAATTTTAGGAGATGTATAATTGCTATTTTATCGGATTTCTATATCAGATCACCTTTCACTCCATTTTCATATCTGATACTTATGTTCTGAATTTTATTTTTCCAAAAATATTTTTATTAAATCTAATAAATTCATAAATATAATTTTTTTACAATTAAAAATTTTATAATTAAATTATAAATTAATACATAAATTTAAAAATAATTATAAATAAATAAAATAATTAAATAACTAATATAATTAAACTTTTATATAATAAAGCATATCAAACATTCAAATATGGACATGTAAAGTTTTTTTCTATTCTATTACTTGTTGATGTGCTTTGCAAGTAAAACATATTAAAACCAAAATAAATTATTAACCTCCTAGCAATCTTTCACTGCAACCAAGTGAAACATGTAAAGTTTTTTTATAATTATTATTTATAAAAAAAATAATTATAAATAAATAAAATAATTAAATAATTAGTTTTAGGCCCAGCAATGTTCCATCTGCTTTGCTTCAGTTTTAATTTTTAGCTTCTTTTTTTTTTGCAAAGTATTAATATAGCACCATCCTAATGTAATCAAGTATCATCTTATTACTCATTTATTATTACTATTACTCATTTATCGTCCTTAACATTATAATTAACAATATTTAACAAGTTTGATTTATAATAAATTAAATAAAACCAGCATTTATGTTAACTTAATTTTTATAATTATTTAATTTTGTTAATATAAAAAATACATTTTAAATGTTTAAGTTTTATAATATAATAATTATTTAAATTATTTTTAAGTTTATTAGATTATTTATAAATGTTTAATTTATTATATTAGTTTATGATTTTATAATGGAGGAGAAGAAGAAGTTGTGTTCTCCATGTCACCAACAAAAAGAAACCCAACGAAGAAGAGAAGTACGAAAGAGCCCAAAGGGGAAGGAGAAACTGAAATCCGAAAATAAGTAGAATAATTCCATTATCACCCCTCTACGTTGCTATTTTCCCAATTTATCCCTTCTTCTTCACACTTCACTGCTTCATCGATCATTCTCCAGAGCAGAACCACCAAAACCCTAAACCCCAAAATGCGAGGCTTCTGTTGTCGAGCCTCCAACTTCTTCAAGCGCAATCTCGATAATTTCCCTTATAACCCGAATTTCAATTTCTTCAGAGAATTCGCGCAATCCACCGCAATCCCCAAAAAGCAACTTAGGGTTCGTGACCACGGCTACGACAACTACATGGAAGTGGAGAAGAAAACGCGCAAGGTCCTCAAGTTTCAGAGCATCATCCTCCCCGAGCCCACCCAATCGCTCCCAATCTCGCGCCTCGAAAACCTCGTGCGCCGCTTTGGTTTCACGCGCTACGAGGCTGGTGCGTTCGTCCTCAAGTTCCCGCACGTCTTCGAAATCTTTGAGCACCCAGTCCAGCGCATTCTCTTCTGCCGCCTCACCCGCAAAGCCATCCTCCAGATTCAGCAGGAGCGTCAGGCGCTCGCGGAACAGATTCCACGTGCCGTCACGCGGCTTCGGAAGCTTCTGCTGATGACGAACGAAGGCAGGCTCCGCCTCGAGCATGTGCGCATCGCACGCTCCGCCTTCGGGCTTCCCGACGACTTCGAAAACTCCGTGGTTCTGAGGTACCCTCAGTTTTTCCGTTTGATTGATGCAAAGGAAACTAGGATGAAGTACATTGAGGTTGTGGAGAGGGACCCTAGGTTATTAACTTGTGCAATTGAGGAGGTTAGGGAGAGGGAGTATAGAGAGAGAGGTGGTGATGCTGAGGATGTTAAATTTTCTTTTATCATTGACTTTCCACCTGGTTTTAAGATAGGTAAGTATTTTAGGATTGCAATGTGGAAGTGGCAGAGGCTTCCTTATTGGTCCCCGTATGAGGATGTTTCTGGGTATGATTTGAGGTCCATTGAGGCCCAGAAGAGGATGGAGAAGAGAGCTGTGGCCACCATTCATGAGTTGTTGTCGTTGACTGTGGAGAAAAAAATTACATTGGAGCGGATCGCACACTTCCGGATGGCGATGAACCTGCCCAAGAGGTTGAAGGATTTCCTGCTCCAGCACCAAGGTATTTTCTATGTCTCCACCAGGGGGAATCAGGGGAAGCTTCACACTGTTTTCCTTAGGGAGGCGTATAGAAAAGGCGAGCTGATTGAGCCGAATGAGTTGTATTTGGCACGGAGGAAGCTAGCTGAGCTTGTGCTGTTGAGTCCAAGGAAAGCCAAGGTTGATAAGGAGTTGGTTGGGTACAGGAGAAGCAGGTTAGAGGACGAAATGGGGCAGGTGACGAGGACATATGTGGAGGATGCTTGTGAAGACTTTAAGGGGGAAGATGGTGTGGGGCTGGATAAAGATGCAGAGGATGATTTGACGTCAGATATAGGTTCTGATGTTGATTTGGGAGACGAGGGTGATGATTTTGTCGATAGTGCATCACTGCAAAGGACATCATAGCTGAGTATTTGGCTACATTTCCTTCAATTTTCCAATTGAGAAAAGTCTCTTGATACAGTTCTGAATTCTGAAATTTTGAATTCTAACTTCCGAAAGTTTTTGAGCAATAGAAAATGAGGAGTTAATATTCCTGTTTTTTCTGCATCTTAACTGAAGTAATATGATTTGTGATGATTAACCCAGCTTGATCTATAGTGATTTAGTCAGACCTACTGGGTTCCTTATGAAAAGTGTGGACTCTCCTACAATGTAGGAGGGGAGCAATACTGATCCTATGTGAAACTGGCTCTTCCTGAAGGTTTTACTGAAGTTGACATTTGATGCGATTGAGATCTTTAGCCTAGCTCTTCCTGAAGGTTGGATTGAATTGTCTCATTTATGGAGAGGAATTGGCTTTGGATGTGATCATCAATTCTTTTTTCACCAGTATATACTTGTACATATAGATTATTTTTATAGATGGCAACATAAATCAAAGAAATAACAGCTTTAACCTTGATGCATCGTGTTAGAAAATCAAGTGCCTCACTCGGATGGATGTTCAATGAGGCCTGTGGCAACTCATCTGCAGTTGGATAAATACGAGCCATTTACAGTACCTTCTGAATTTTGGTACTAATTTTACTACTTCTAGACAGAGGTATCTTTAAGAAGCTGGCAATGGATAGCTGTCATGTACTTAACGAATGGTCTGCACTATATTTGTTTTGTAGGGTCACCAAAACAAAATCTTCTAGTTTCCTGCGGCGAGATAGAAGATCAAACCAAAAAATTCCATAACTACCAAATTCCTCAAACAGATTTATAAACCCAAACCATTTTTTTCATAAAACAAATTCTTTGACCTGTTTGGTTAGCCAGTTTGTATTGTATTCACAATGAGTTTGAAATTGAATATTAGCCATCAAATCTATGCATCTCTGTTATGATTGACCGCAAATTAAACATATTCTTCTCTGTTAGGTTACTTTCATTCAGGGGAAGACTTTGAGATACCTGTTGTGAAAGTGTTTGGGATAGGGGTGCTGAATTAAATATTTTTGGATGGTTGGTGTTGGTTCAGTACATTTTTTGCCATGTTACTTAGTTTAATCATTACTTGATGAAATTAACACCGCGAATTTACCTTTATATCTATAAGGCATCATGTAGATTATGGAGATTTGGGCGAGTCCACATCTCGTAATAAATTTCCGGGAGTGGTCCCCCATTTGGTAATCATTTGTTTGTTTATTGAGTAATTTATCCATTCCACAAAGCTATTATAGGGAGCCAGAACCGAACCTAATCACCACCCACTGTGGTGGCTTACTTCATTCTGCTTGCATGTATGCATTCATAATTATATTTATACTGTTTTTCGCATTGTAATTATATTTATTATTGCTTTGATATATGCTTATGTATCTGCAAATTATGTGCAGCTAACAATTTGTATTACAAACGTGTCTTCCAGTTTGGAAACCCAAACGATCATGAATTGTAAAAATTTGAACAGGTGTTTGTGAGGATTATTCAGACTAAGGCTTTCAAGAAGATCTAGGATGTTGTTTGTCTGACAATGCTAGGACGCAGTTCTGTGACGTGCACTTCAGGCATGTATTCCAAATGACTATGGGAACCGAACTTTTTTGAAATAGTTTAGAATGTAGCAGTTTAAACCAATGCAGAACAGATTTTAAACCAGTTCACATCTTTTCCTGGTTCTAATTTAGATTCAATCATTTAGTATATGCTCTGAACTAGTTCACTGACATCAAACCAGTTTGTTTGAAATAAGCTTGTTAGGTTCTCTAGTAAAAAAGCATCTCGTGGTTTGGTTTGGTTTAGTAATGCACTCTTTTAATTGCTTCGTTTCTACTTGAATACAATTGAAAATTTAAAAAAAAATATTACCTTTCACATTTTATTTAATTAATGATCTCTTATTATCATGCATTAGCAGTGAGGAAATAAGTTAATTAAGTTTAACAATCAGCTGATTTTGCAGGTATTTTTGCCATGGAATTATGGATCAACAAAGGCCCAAATCAATTCAGTGCAGTTTTTGTAAATGTCCAAAACGTGAAAATCTGACAACCTGTTTAAGTATAATTTCTTCATGCACTCAAACCTCTTACTTTAAATGTTACATGAAATTCAATGGCTAAGGGAATCCTCAATTAATGTTGTTGAGAATTTACGTGACAGTTCCATTGAGGCCATAACATCAAGCCATCCACATCTAAACTATAAATGTTGCGTAGGAAGAAATTACCGAGTACATTCCATTTTCATCGGGAAAAAAATACACACAATATGGATTTATATGTAAATAGATTGCATGCAAAATATAATTGTTTTTTTAATGTATATAAGAGGGAAAAACATAAAAGTCAACTGATAATTTATAACTTACAAATAACAAAATTTAAAAAAAATACATTCATAGAACAATGAAAGAGTTTTTAACAATGTCTTTAAAGCAATGCATTCATTCAATGATTATCTGATGGATGTAGCCTTAAGACTGAACAGCTCAAGCTTAAGGAGTATTTTTTGTGGCCTTCTCAATCCAATGATGCTATTTGGTGTTACCTTTTCTTTTATTAATGTGATGTTTTTGGCTCTAAAACTTCCTAAAAGCCATTGTTTCTTCCCGATTTCCTGTTTCTAGTTGACTAATGACAAGCTGCTGATAACATCCTTACGATTTCTTATCCTTCTCGGTTTATTAGGAAATTATTATAAGGATAATGATACTTAGACAATATTTTTTTGACAACATTTGAACATCATCTATGTGTCATTTTGTGATTGGTTCATGATGGTGTTTATGATTATTATTATTGATTGTAGAGTAATTTTAGACCAATCACAGAATGACACGTAAATGATGTTCAAATGTTGTCAAAAAAATGTTGTCTAAGTATCATTATCTTTATAATAATTATAAAATAAAAAAGTTTTGTACACAAACCACACGTCATTCATCAATTTGCATGTTATTTATTATAATATACTTAGGAGGTTGAAATCTGTAAGAAATTAAATCGATGAACACGCTTTATTGTTGCTTTACGCAAGGCACGAGAACACTCAACATTTCACAATTAATTAAAGATAATTACTTCTGTATTATATATTATAAAATTATTTTATATCTAATTAATATTAAAATACTCGTTAAAAATAGCTTGCTAAGAAAGATGGAAACAAAGATAAGATATTATCATAAATTGCAGTAAAATCTAAAACGAAGACGACCATAAAAATGCAAGATGGTGATATTTTAAAATATTATTTGAATTTTATCGATTAAAGCGACTACTCAAAACAAAATAATATATAAACCATGTTGTTTTGATTAATTATTGAAGCATGAGTCATGACTGAAAATGGAATCATCCAAAAACAACGCGTCTTCTTGAAAGTTGTTGCTTTGAAGGATAAAAAGATTATAAAAAGAATCTCAAAAGGGTTAGTGATAATTAATCACTCTTTCATCTTTAAATCTCATACATGTTCTCAATTTCATAGCCTTTTGCCTAAATCGAAAACTTATATATGCAGTTAAAAGTTGGCATATTCAAGTCATATCTATGTTTTTTCCCCCACTAAATCAAGAAGAAGAAAAATAAAAAGACAATAATATGGTCCTTGGTTTTAATGATTACAAACAAGAGTATATTCATTTTTTTTTTCATTAACTCCCCAAAATTCCAAGTTGTGGTTGAAGAAATGCTCTTTTCTTAATTTCTATGGTCAATCCTACTAATATGTTTTTCTCATCCAACAAAAAATAAACAAAGTATATGTAGGTAAAAAAATTGTTTATTCAATACACAATTTGCCCACTTGTTATATAAATAATGTATGTTTTGGAATTCACAATATCATCCTTAATTCGGTGATTAGCTCAATCAAATGTCAACATTATTAAAATTTAATTAGGGTTTGGTGTTGAAGTCACCTTAGAAGACAAACACTATCTAACACAAAAAATCTTAACTTGCATGCTTGCTATTTGGGAATGAGTCAAGATTCCAAGTTGCTTTTAATTTAAAAAAGGGTATCTAATTCATAGATATCTTTATCTTTTTGTTTTTATTTAATAGTAACGATGGCAACATTTCAACTTTATACTATACAGATGACTCAAATTTCATTATCATGACTTACCCCTACAGAATAATGACAAGTGTCTTCATCTTTCTATTACATGTAGTTAATTTTCTTGATATTTTTGCAAAATAAAATGTTTACTTGATTGTTGGATTTAACAAAAATGTTTGGCCTTCTAATTTTGAGCACGTTTTATAAGATGAAATCACTCGCTACTTTCACTCATTTATAAGATGTAAATTAAAGATAATAATTCACTACATTTTTATTTAATTTTTTATTATATGAAAGTTGATATAATAAATTTAAAGATCTCTAATAAAATCATCACACTATATATATATATATATATATATATATATATATATATATATATATATATATATATATCACCTCAAGATTACGAGTTAGTTAATAGTTTATAGATTTAATTATTTATATGGTTTTTATTTTAGTAGTAATGTATCAAGTTAGTCTTACTTTTAAATAAATGTTAATTATGTTCTAACTTTTGAAAAGATGCATCATTTTTTAAAATAATTATTAACATAATGTCAAGTGTTATGTGATTTTTTTTAAAATTTTAAAATTTTTTATTTTTTTTTGTAAAAATTTTGTTGTTAAACATGTGAGAAATGTTTTGATTTCAATTTAATCTAACGTGTCTTTGATTTAATTTAATCTCATTTTTTTTAAATCTCATTTTTTTTAAATGAAGCAATATTATTCTTTCTTTATCAAATTGAGATAAAATTTATTATTTTTATAAATGTTATACTGATATTTTTATTAAAAAATATTTTTTAACATATTAAATTGTTATATATTATGAATTCATGTTTTGTTTATAAAATTAAAACTAATTAAATATAAATATTTAAAAAACACAAGTATTTATAATTAATATATTATTAATTCATTTTTTATAAAAATAAATTAATTAATATCATTTATAAAAATAAATAATTTGGTCTTTTTTAATTGGATCAAATTTATTATTTATATGAATGTTATATTAATATTTATATTAAATTTTTGTAATTAAAGTCATAGTTAAGAAAACATGTGTTAATAATATATAATAATATAATATGTTAAAAAGTGATTTTTAATAAAAACATCAATATATCATTTATAAAATAATAAATTTTATCTCATTACAAAGGAATAATATTGAGATTTTTTTTTTATTAAATTTTATCTTAATTTTAATTTTTATTTAATATTTTATATGGTTTTTAACTTCTTAAAATTTTAAACCAATAATATTAGTTCTCACCCTTAAAATTTGCATTTTGAATTTAAACCAACTATAACACTAAACACAAAATATTTAATAAAAATGTGAATTTTAATAAATATAATAGTTATATAAATTTGGTTTCAATTTTAGAAAAAAACAACCAATTAAAAAAAATTGAATTAAATTAGCAAAAACAATAAATATAATAATCAAATTGAATATAAGACACATGATATTATTATTCTATGTAACATATAAATTCAGCTTTTGTTAATTATTTAAAAAATATTAGAAAAAAATTAAATTAAACAAAATTGATAAAAATTAAGTCAAAAATTTATTAAACTGAGTTTATCAAACTCAACAAAAATAGAAACAAAATTAGTATTTAAGTTTATTATCATAATATAATTTTTGAACTTAAATTTGTATATTTTGTCTAGTAAATTATAATATATTTATATTTTCATGGTTTATTATGAAATATATATTATCAAAGTATTTACACAAGTGGAAAAATACTGTTTAACGTCACTCACTAAACGTCGGTGGGCGGTAATCCGACATATACTAACGGACAATGGCATTACCGTAAATAAGTTGGTAAATCGAATGTCGGTTTTTATAGCAAACGACGTCTATTATTTATTCGACGTCTGCTATGCCCAAAACCGACGTCCAAGGGCCTGAGGTAGGCGAGGAGACAGTCATTTCCTGCCTATTGACATCGGTTGTGACGGGAGGCTGACGTCTACCTGGCTGCAATTAATGCTTTTCACCTTATTCCCAGTCGCTTAGACATCACGTAGTCAACAACCGACGTCTATAATGTTCGGAAGGCGGGAAGACAATCAAATTCTGCAACTTAGACGTCAGAATCCTGGGGAGGCGACGTCTATGTGACTGTAATTAATGTTATTCACCAAACTCGCAGGCAATTCGACGTCTGGTAAAAGGGCACAGAAGTCTAAAATGTTATAGACGTCGGCGCCTCAGGACAACCGTCGTCTACTTCCCTGATAGGAAATGAAACGTCAATCTGTAGACGTCGGCGTCCCTTGTGTCCGACGTCTAATAGGTAGATTAAAAGTTTTATTTGACGTCACATTAGTAATATAACCGACGTCTACGTGACTATAGACGTTGGTCTCTATAGCAACCAACGCCTAATTTCATGTTAAATAAACTGCAGACTTGGAGGAGTTTCGCGGCATTGCAGTTTCGCCTTGCAGACTCGCCTCATTTAATCGTCTTCCTCCTCTCGTTTTTCTCTCTTGCGCCATTGCATTCTAGTTTCTGATAACATCATCGTCTTCCTCCTCTCATTTTTCTCTCTTGCGACATTGCATTCCAAGTGCGTGTTTTCTTATTTCAACCGTTTAAACTTTGTTTAGACCGATTATATTAGCATTCTGGTTCAATTGATTAAAATTTGTTTTTCTTTGTTGTGTTTTAGTGCAGTTTTGTTCCTCTCTTGGGGTAACGCAGTACCACATTCTTCCTTTGCTAGCTGCCTCCCAGAAAAAGCGGCGTCTTTTGGATTTCTCGTGGCGTTTCGACCCAAAAACGACTTTGGGTTGTTGCCTAGTTATCGTTTCACCGTAATTCTTCCCTCTTGCGGTTGAAAATGGAACTAGTCAAGAACCCAAGTTCGGTTTTTGGTTCAAATGTCATGAGAAATTCAAAAGACGCAAGCTTTTTTTGGGGGGAAACTAGCAAAGAAAGAGTGTGCTACTGGACTATCCAAAGACAGGAACAAAACTGCACTAAAACACAACCACTATATTAGACGTTGGTTAATGCGTACACCGACGTCTATAGTGATATTAGACGGCGGTTAGTGACATGTTCGATGTCTTTATGTTCTCTTAGACGTCGGTTATTGCTTGCTCTGACGTCTATATATTGCCTTTAGCCGTTGGTTTACACGCCTGCACCGACGTTTAGTGAGTCGGACATTGCACTAACTAACGTCTGTATAGACGTCTGTTATGTGGATGTTCGACGTCTCGTTAACGTCATCGGTATAAACGTCGATTGTGAAGTAAACGTTAAAAACCCAAAATAACCGACGTTAAACAACGTTTTTCCACTAGTGTTAACTTTTACATTTACTTAAAAATGTTATGACTTAAGTGTGTGTGTATATATATGAGTGTATAATTTTTGAAAGTGTATGTTTTTGTTTTCGTGATCTCACCTACCATTAATTAGTTTTGACTAAATGGATTAATCAATGTTGAAATTCAAAAAAACTAATTAAAATATTGGGTAAGGATTGACTATTGAGTTGGACTAAACTCATCCAAAAACAACATGCTTGGTTGATGGAACATTTGACTTTATTTTAGCATCACATTACACATTCCACTTTTAGTTGGCATAGCATATCAATGGCACAACAAATTTTAAGATACTTCAGTGCAAATCATGTTACACAGTTAGCCAACAATGGTCATTTATATCACTATTCATAATATACGATAATATTATATTATTGTTTCTAAATTTATGACTATAGAATATAAGAAATTGCAGGAATCAAGTTAATTTTTCCTTTGGTTGCTTTGCCTGAATTCCAAGTGTTCATAATAAAAAAAGACAGAGATAATGATGTGAACAGAATTGAGTATAACTGAGGTTTGCTTTAAATCCATGAATAGATATACAACTTGTTTTTGTTAAGATCGAAATGATGCAATGTTTTGTTTTTTCAAGTTGAAGTATTAATTAAGAAGAGGTCTAGTCATTTTAGGTTTTTTTACTTAAGAATATTTTAAACTTAATTGTTTAATTAGTAAAAAAATATTATATTCTATTTATAACAAAGTTGTTAGATAATGTAGTTTAGAAAATATGTATGAAAATATTGTTTGATGATTGTGTAATATAAAAAGAATTAGGTGAAAGCAACAGTGACGCTTGAAACCTCACATTAGTAGTTGTCGATGATTATTGATCGTTTGACTTTTTTAAGAAAATATGGAGTAATTATTTAATTTAATTTCTTTTATTGATGACGTGTTTGAACAAATTATATAACTTAAAATAACTTTTGACTTTATTTACTAGAATTTCGATGATAAAAAATATATGAATAACTTGATATTTGCAGATAAAAGATTAAAATTAAAATTTAATTTATATTTTATTAAGTTATTTTAGTTTATTAAGTTATATTTAAATTAAATTAAAATCTAATTTATATTATATTTTATATTTTTTAAATTTTATTTTAAAAATTTATAAAATATATTTTTTAAAATATTTGCTGATATTTATAGATACTTATAAGTTTTATAATATTTATATACATTTTCTAATAAATATATGATGGAAACGAAATGGATAACAAAATATTTTTTTTTTATTACGAGTCGGGTAAGTGCACGTATTATTTAAGCACGATATGATTTGTTATCATACCTATTCTCTTATAATATCTTTAATTTATAGATTTAATAAAGTATTACATATTTAATTTTGCTTCTATTTTTTAAAAATGTTTATTAAATTTTAGTTATTAGAAAATTAATACTAAAAAATAATTTTGATAATTGTTATTTTAATTAATAAGTATAATTATTATGAAATTACAGATATTAATCGATACTAACGTAAAACATAGTGGCTAAATATTAAATCTGTACATAATATAAAATAATAATTTAATATCATTGTCAACAAGTTTTTATCATTGCAAATCAAAATTCAAAAAATAAAAGATTTATCTCTAAGTTTGAATTATTATTTTTTTAATTTTATTTATGTGTAATTTTTTTCTTCTAGTGGTATATTATAGTTTTTATTAGCATATAAAAAGAAAATATGTCATTATAATTTAGATAAATAAAGGAAAAGTATATTTGAAATAATTTTTTAACTTGAATATTTGTCTTTTTATAACATCTTAAAAATAAGTTTTAACTTTGCCAACTTTATTTCATTAATGTTTACAAAATTAATAAATTTTATTTAAGGATAATGTGTAATATTTTATATATTCTTTCACTACAAGAAAGAATGTATAGGTAATTTAAGTTGATTGATCTATTACACGACAAAAAAAAAAATCATTAATAAAATAATTATTAATAAATTTTATCAATAAATTTGTCGAAAATTATTAGTCATAGCAAATCCATCAGTAAAATTCTTCAATAAAATTCGCAACTCTCTCATTTTTATTTTTTCTTTTCATCTTTTTTATTTTCCTTTTTTTTCACTTCTTTTCCTTTTCCTCCTCCCACTCCATTATCATTAATGTTTTTCATATTGATCGCCTGCTCTTCTTCTTTCTCTTTTCTTTTTCTCTCTTTCTCTTCTTCCTCCATTTTCTTCTTCAATTTAGAATGTCATCGTCGTTTTTCAACCTACATTGCGCCTTCGTAACCGTTGTCTCTATTATGTTTCCACCACTATCATGGACTCCAACTTCACCTCTTCTTCCACCTTCTACTACTTCTCTTATTCTCTCTTATTCTTATATTTGTTTTTTTAGTATTCTTATTCTTACTCATTTCCACTTAAATTATAAAAAAAAAATTACCTCACTTGACATAAATTTTATTAATTTTTTTATTGAAAAATTTATCAAGAAGAAAAAAAATATAATTTTATCGACAAATTTTATTAACATATTTTATCAATTAAATATATATTGATAATATAAATTTTAATTTATTAACTAATGTTACCAACATATGCTTTTGTCGTTTCTCCACCTATATTCAGTCTTTATTTTTTTTTAAACTAGCTATTTTCAACAATAATAATTTTCATATCTACTCTCTTATTAATTACTTAGGGTGGTTTAAGTTGAGATTGTAATAGTTTTGATTTGGATTATCTTTACGAGTGGTGAGAACTTTAGATATGTTTATATACACTCTCTCATAAGGTTTTGTTATAATAATCCCAACATTTATGTTTGGAAACATTTGAAGAATTTATAGATTTAAAATGAAATTAAAAAGAACATTTTCCTGTAAAATAAAAAGGAAAGGGAGAATAATTAATGCTATATGAAGAAAATAGACAATGATTTTAAGAAAAGTAATTGGTAAAAATAATAAAAATGTCTTTTTTAAAATCAATTAATAATTTACTTTTGAAAATGAATGCAAATACATCTAAATTAGCTAGAATTATTTATTTTGACATAATAAGGTTATATCATGTTTTCAGTGTAGAGAAGTATTTATCGAAATTTGTTTTCTTTTGTTGTTTATTTATGTGATTTTTCTTCTTCAGTGGTTAATGAGGATAAGGATTGACCTAATTAAATTTTGGACAATACAAGTGTGCTTTCTAAAAAAGTTGCAAAAATATTTTACTCTTTAAACATGAAACATGTGGATTGGGAAAACTTGATTTGGTTGGACGAGGTGCCACCAGCTAAAACTTTGGTTATTTAAAAATTGTTGTATGGTCATTTACCTATTGATTTAGAGATTAAAAAAAGGAGTAATAATGTTGAGTCTTTCTCTCATTTGTTTTTTCATTGTTATATAATTGTGGAAATTGTTGAGGGAAGTGTTTCAAGATTTGCAGTTTTCTTCTTTTAATTTGATTGTTCAGTTTATAAAGTTTTTTTGTAATCCTTTGCTTAAAGTGATTAAAGTCACTATCATTACTCCAATTATTTTAATGATTTGGAGATGAGAAATCATAATAGATTTAAAGATCCAATTATATTTTTCTACTATTTTTTAGGAGTTAGGAGAATAAATCTAAGAAGCATATCTGTAATACTGTTTCTGAACTTTTGGTAATGAAAAATTTTCAATATTCAAATTAAGAAGGTTAGGGTGATTTGTTAATTAGGTTAAGGTGAAAATTAATGGTGCAGTTAGGTATTATACTGATTTAACTTCATGTATTGATATTTTTGGAAGAAGTTGGGTTGAATATGTGAATAATTTTTCAGTTTTTTTAGAGATACAAGTTTCTATTTAAGTTGAATTTATGAGCGTCATTTATGTTTTAGAGCATGCTTGGAAAAAGAGTTTTCAAAGACTTTGATTGAAAAATGATTTTTCTTTAGTTTGTGGTGGTGTTTTGAATAAATGAATGATTCCTCTTGGAGTTTTAAAGGAAGAAGACGTTAATGTTTACATTTCTCTATACATATTTAGTTTAAAGTTTCTCATTTTTTTTTGGAAAAAAAAATCATTCTATTAATAAGTTAACTAATTTAACTTTTATTTATAAAAAATAATTTAATGTTTTACCTGTATTATTTAAATATTTTTTAATAATAATTATAGTTTATTTATGTATCATGATAATAAGTATGATACGGTTTCTCATACTATGTATTTTTTATTTTATTTTATTTTTAATAAATTTTTATGTGTGATAAATGATGGATGAACTTTATAAATAATATATCAGAGTTCATAAGAATATTTAACATGATTTTGTTATATAAAACTGAATGTAAAAATATTTAAAATTTAATAAAATAAAATCTCTTTCAGTTCATTTTTTAAAGTACATTTGTTTTGCAAGTTGCATTTTAAAACAAGAACTTAAAATCACCTAACAAATTAATTTTTAAAAATTGTTGAATACTCCAACTATAATGAAATCAATGAAATCGAAGAAAAAAAATTGTAAGAACTTGAAACTTGAATTAAAAAACTTTCTTTTTCTACTTTCAAAACTGAGTTATAATAATTTGAATTTTTTATAAAAACCTTTCTTATTTAATTAAGTTTTGTTTTCAAATTTAAGTTTGAAAAAAATCCAAAAATTGGTAACCACATCAAACGGGATTAAAGTACTTTTTCCTCTCCTTGAGTTATGAATAAAACTGAATTATTTGAAGGAAAGATATAATTTATTTGTTAAAATTAAACGAAGTTAAATGTATTCAAATTTAAAAACTATGTAAGCATCAGGATGCTGATTTAATGGTATAGCCAATAATTGCAAACATTGATTTTGTGTCTATAGTGTCCATTTTATATTTTCATTATTTCCATCATATAATAGAAACGTATGAGTGGTCATCATTGAAAATAAATTAAGAGACCAAAAAGATCTAAAATTATTTTAGATATTGACATAATATTATAAATTATAAATAAAATACAAATAAATAGTTTTTTCAGGACTTAAATCAAAGTTATATAATTCTACCAAGCATTATTGGAAGAAAAAGATTTTACGTGATAAAATAAATCATATATTGAAAACTGAAACAAATTTAAATCTTTTTTTTATAGAAGACTAAAGTGAAAAAGAAATTTTTTGAAAAATGTCTTTGAAATCGTATTTATCTGTTACTTAACATACATATTATTTCTTAAATGTCAGTAAACTGTTAGAACAGAAACAGTGACAAAAAATATAGAATATAATATGCAAAATTCACTGCAAAAAAAGAAAAAACTAAAAATCCTATGAATAACAACAACAATTTTAACCAATGTATCGAACAAACAGTGACAAACAAAAAGTCAAAGCAACAAGAACCCACGTAGAAGGAAAGAACATAATAATAACACAAACAAGAGAGAGAGAAAGAGCCTTCATTTTGTGTCACACTTCTCTTTCCCTTTTGTTTCGCTCCGCACAGCACCACCATTAACACCGACTTCAAGCACATTCTTAGCTACCACCTTCAACCTTTGCCTTTTCCTTCCCTTTTGTTTTACCCTTCTCTGTTTCACACAGTTATTAGATAAACAGAGAGAGAGAGAAAAGGCTGCCACGTCACCACACAGCTTCTCCATCCAATCCAAAAGCAAAATTTCCAATTTTTCTTCCCAACATAAATACACACATACATTTAAACCCCATTGCGTTTAGATTCTGCTGCCTTTGGTTGGCTTTTGTTTCTTTTTTTGCCCGGAGCCTCTTTTGTGAAGATTTGATCTCACAGAGGGAGTGAGAGAGAGATGGGGAATTCATTTGGGTGCTCGGCGTCCGGTGAGAGGTTGGTGTCGGCGGCGAGAGACGGCGATTTGGTTGAGGCAAAGATGCTTCTAGAATGCAACCCTGGTCTTGCAAAGTACTCCACTTTTGGGGGTCTCAATTCGCCCCTTCATTTTGCAGCATCTAAAGGCCATAATGAGGTTTCAATTTCAATTTTTCAACCTTCCTTTTTTCGTTTTTCTCATTTTAATCTTTCGAAGTTTCTGTCTTTACTGTTTTCGTCGACCCCCTTTTGATTTTCTAAGCTTCTGTGTTTTTGCTTTTTGCTTTTTAAATATGGGTTTCTGTTAGATTGTGGCATTGCTGCTTGAAAATGGAGCTGATGTGAGTTCAAGAAATTATTGTGGGCAGGTACGGTTTCCGTTTTGGTGTTTTATTTTTAAATGTGTGCTTAACATGAAAGGTTCATTTTGGGGCTTGGATATTATTAGTCTTGTGGGTGTTGGTTTTGATTTGATAAATTTACTCTGTTTGATTGCAATGGTGTTATGAATTTAGGTGAACTTCGGTGTTGGAAGGTTATGTTCTGAAAGTTGCACAATTTTATTTGGATGTCTGTTGCTTTTCTTTTTGATGCATGTGTATTGTGTACTGACTCAACATATGGTTCACTAAATGAGATTTTGGTTTGCTTTTATCCTTGATCTGAAGACGGCATTGATGCAAGCTTGTAGATATGGTCATTGGGAAGTTGTACAAACTCTTCTGCTCTTCAGATGTAATGTGAGTATGAGTACTTCACTTATTTACCGTGTTCATGTGGGAGAAATTCAATCTCTTCACTGTTCTTTTTTCTCCCTCTTCCTGTCTTTTTTAGTTATATTTGAACTGTTGTATCATATGGAGGCCATAGGACATAGGGTTGGTTGTTGAGAGTTGAAACTATGTGTTAGATGGGAAGGGAACTATTGGTTTTCAAGAGTATTTTCCTGTTTACATTGTTAAAGTTTCTTTTCAAGAATAACTAGATTGTAGCCAATTTGACAACAGGTTATGAAAGCAGATTATCTCAGTGGGAGGACAGCTCTACACTTTGCAGCCATCAATGGACATGCAAGATGCATCAGACTTGTTGTTGCAGATTTTGTTCCAAGTGCTCCTTTTGAATCTTTACATGCTCGCATGGACGCAGAAATTGATGGGTCAAATGTGAAAAACACACATGAACAAAGGTGTGCCTTTTCTTTTTATGATCTTATTTTTAGAACGGTATTTTACCAGTGCAGTGAATTTCAAATGTGATATTTTCACCATTGGTGACATGCTTGTATTAAAATGTTCTTATATTAATGTCACAATCTTATTAGTATTTATAGACATTTACCTGTTATGTTGTATGTTGCATTATTTATGTGTTAGATAAGAATATTAGTTGTGAGAGCTATGATTAACTTTTTTACTTAACCCGACACCACCTGACCTTATATAGTTTGGTTCAGGTAACTGGTTCGGCTTGCATAATCATCAATCAAGAGTTTGCTAACCTGAATTAAACCAACTTGAAATGAACATCTTCACACCATATATTTCAAAATGAACACCATATATTTCAAAATGCACAATATCTATTATTATTATTATTATTATTATTATTATTATTATTATTTTTAATATTAGTATTATTATTTTATAGTACAACTCGATCATTAACATTAACCAACCCGATGGAGAATGGGTGGTTTTGGTTTGAGTTGTGGTATAAAAATCAGAGAACCCAACCAGATTCAACCAATTGTTGTTTAATTGGTTTGGTTTTTTAATGGTTCAAACCCTAACCCAATTCAACCTGATTATACACCCTCATGAGTTTTCTTATAGTTTTATTGATGTTAAGAATGTTTTAAGGCATGACTATCCTGCAAAGTTACAAATATTTGTATATTATCTTGCTGTTTATTTACTTCATTCCAGTGCAGTGTGCTGTCGAGGTTTGTAAATAAAACAGCTGATGCTGGTATTACTGCCCTTCATATGGCTGCATTAAATGGGTACTTTGATTGTGTACAACTGCTACTTGATCTTGATGCTAATGTGTCAGCTGCAACATTTCATTATGGAACCTCAATGGATTTAATTGGTAATTTTTTTGTTTAATTTTCTGACAAATGTATGGTAGGTTTTTTTTCTTCTTGAAATTTACTGATGTGCATTGATATAGGGGCTGGAAGCACTCCATTGCATTATGCTGCTTGTGGAGGCAATTTGAAATGCTGTCAGGCAAGAATTTCTTCAACTTTGATTTGATATTCTATTTGGTCTTTTCCTTTGGACATGTCATGATGCTTTTATTCTTTCAGATCCTCCTCGCAAGAGGTGCCAGTCGGATGGCTTTGAATTGCAATGGGTAGGTTACTTTAAATGGAGATTTCAGTGCAAACTTTTGCAAGCCTGTAACATAAATGATTTAATCATATGAATTTAAATTTTTTTTCTCTAGATGGCTTCCACTTGATGTTGCTAGGATGTGGGGACGTCATTGGCTTGAACCATTGCTGGCACCCACTTCTCAAGCCACAATATTGACATTTCCTTCTTCAAATTATTTGTCCTTGCCTCTCATGAGTGTGCTCAACATTGCCAGGTAATTTTACAGTGAATATATCTACAATCTAGTTAGTGAAAATGATAAATATTTTTTTTTTCTAACGAAGAAATATTCATTCCATTGTGATGGACTTTGTCCAATTCCAGACATACTAAATATTTTTTTTTTCTAACAGAAATATTCATACTTTTTCACTGTTTTTCTATCTCATAAATAAGTATACATTATTAGTTTTTATTTGTGCATGTGGAAATGTGAAGTTGATAAATAATACTTTGGGGAAATGGCTTAGGCTCTTCAAATTATTTATTAAGTAGATAAAAAACAATAAATGACTTGGCTGACTGATTGTTTTGCACTTTTCCAAGAAATTGCTCCTCCAGTCAATAGATAAACATACCTATTAAATATATTATCTTTATCTTTTATCTTTATTAGTTAGTTTGTTATTATTTCTTATTTGTATTTTGGGCTTAGCCCATATTTGTTCTATTATAAATAAAGGACCCTATGTGTATATTGAACATAAGAGAGTTTTCACTATATTGAACTTGGTATCAGAGCTGGTCGATCCCGCTCTGGTTTCTGTCTCGCATCTGTCCGGTGTTGCTGTCTGCCACCGGCCACCGCCGCCCGCCATCGGTCATCCACCACCGGCCACCACCCGCCTACCGTCCACCGTCGCTGACCACCGTTGCCGACGGTCGTCTGCTGCCACCGGCCGTCTACCGCCACCGTCGTTCGCCGTCGCCGACTGTCTAAACCCTTGGAGTTTTCTTGTTCCTCGTTGGTGTGATTCATCTTCAAAGATGGCGTCTAACAATACTCTTTCTTTTTCCGGAAATCCATCCATTACCTTCGAGAAGATAAATGGAAAAAATTATCTATCATGCTCTGCTGCCGTTGAAATGTGGTTCCTTAGCTAAGGGCATTATGACTACCTTGAGCGAGATGGAAGCCATGTGCCTGCTGAAAAAGCTGATCAATGGAAACAAGCAGATTTCCAGTTGTGTGCTCTATTATGGCAATTGGTGGAACCCAAACTTCTTATATCTTTGAGGGCTTTCAAAACTTGTCACTCCTTTTGAACCCTTAGGCAATTCAACTAGATCCCATACTTTATTGTCATCCATTGATGTCAGTTCATCTCTCATATCATTCAATCAATTCTCTGAATTGTTACTTTCCATGGCTTGTCTAAAAGAGACTGGATCCTTATCAATGCTTAAGTCACATTCATGTTCAACAGAGTAAACCACATAATCATTCGAAATAGTAGGTCTCTTCTGCCTTACAGACCTTCTTAATGCTGCTTCTTGTGGTTCCTCTATCAATTGCTCATTTATGAGTTGCTCATTTGTGACTTGCTCATTGTCAACTGGCTCAACATTTATATGTTCATTTTGTGGAATTGGAACATTAACTTGTTGTCTCTGCTTGTTGTGTGACTGTGATACAACAAGAGGGATAACAACTTCAGAAGAGACATTAAGTGTAGAAACACTATCAGTATGCTCTTGAATGTCCACTATTCGTGATTCCTCACTCCCACTAAATTGACCATTTTCAATGAACTGAGCATTTCCAGACTCAACTATTCTTGTACTATGGTTAGGGCAATAAAATCTATATCCCTTTGACTTTTCAGGATAACCGATGAAGTAACCACTAATGGTTCTTGCATCAAGCTTCTTTTCATGTGGATTATATAACCTTACTTCTGTTGGACATCCCCAAACATGAAGATGTCTTAAACTGGGTTTCCTTCCAGTCCATAGTTCACAAGGAGTTTTAGAAACTGCTTTGCTAGGAACCTTGTTAACCAGATATACAACAGTCTTTAATGAATACATCCACAAAGATAAAGGGATATTACTATGACTTAACATACTCCTAACCATATCCATAAGAGTACGATTCCGCCTTTCTGCTACACCATTTTGTTGTGGTGTACCGGGCATTGTATACTGTGCACAAATACCCCGACTTTCAAGATACTTTGCAAATAGACCTGGACATTGTCCACTCTCATCAGTTTTTCCATAATATTCACCACCTCTATCAGATCTCACCACTTTTACTTTTCTATCTAATTGCCTTTCCACCTCATTTATGAACACCTCAAGAGCGTTCACTGATTGAGATTTTTCATGCAATAGATATATATAACAATAACGTGAGAAATCATCAATAAAGGAGATAAAATATTTTTCACCATTTCAAGATTTAGTGTCAAAAGGACTACAAATATCAGGGTGTATTAACTTAAGAAGTTGACTGCTTCTTGTGGCGGGATGCTTTGATATGTGTTTTGTTTGTTTACCCTTAATACAATCAATACATACATCCCAGTCGTCAAAATCCATTTGAGGTAAAATTTCATTTTTCACTAACCTCAACATCCTTTCTTTGGATATGTGACCCAATCTTTTATGCCATAAGAAAGCAGAACATTCATTTCCTGCACTAGAATTTCTATCAAAAACATGTTCAACATTAAACAGGGATTCAGAAAAATTAACATCAAGATTTAAACGGTATAAACCATCCAATAATGTACCAGAACCATAATAGTACGAAAGTTTATACAAATGAAAAATACCATTTTCAATCCTAAAGTTAAAACCTAAACAATCCAACTTTGCAACAGAAATCAAATTCCTAGCACAACCAGGAACATAGAGACACTTTTCAAGATTCAGACAATAGCCAGTGTCAAGAATCAATCTGTAAGTCCCAATTCCTTCTATCCATGCCTTCATTCTGTTCCTCATATATAAATACTTTTAAGTTCCTTTTATGGGCTGGATTGAAAGGAATCCCTGCATAATATTAGAAACATGAGTGGTAGCTCCAGAATCCAACCACCAGGTATTATTAGGTACTTCAATAATATTTGCTTCAAAACTTACAGAAACATAAAAAGTACCTTTCCTTTCGAACCAAGATTTTCTTTTCGGACAATCTTTCTTGAAGTGACCTACTTTCTTGCAAAAGAAACATTTCTGGTCCTTCTGGATACTGCCCTTATTCACTTTCATTGGGGCTTTGTCCTTCTTGTTCTTCTTTCCTGATTTACCTTTACTGAAGCTAGTACCTTCATGAGTTGTGAGATGGACAGAATGATCTCTCATTTTCTTTAATCTCCCTTCCTCTTGTACCAACATGGCTTTGATTTCTTGAAAGTTCCACTTGTCCTTAATAGTGTTGTAATTCACTTGGAACTGGCCAAATTCAGTAGGAAGAGAGTTCATGATGAACTGTACTAGAAAGGACTCATTCACCTCCATTCCCATTGACTTCAACCTTGCTGCTATATTAGCCATTCCTGTTACATGTTCATGTATGGGCTGCGACCAATCAAACTTTTTGGTAGTCAGCCCACTCATAAGGGTTCCCACAATAGACTTGTCAGTTATGTCTGATTGTGAGTACTCCTTGATCATTTTCATAAATTCCTTTGCGTTTTCCGTTCTGGGCATGAAAAGCTTTACGTTCTCTGCCATAGACATACGCATCAAGTTTAATGACAGCCTGTTAGACCTATGCCAAGCCTCATAAAGAGACTTCTTATCATTTGTACTGGTCTCTGTAATGGCTGCGGGTATTTCATCCATCACAATAGCCATATCCAAGTCTAGAACACCCAGTTGGAACTGGATTTGTTCTGACCAATCGGCATAATTTAGCCCATTAAACTTGACGACATTGTTGCTCAAACCTGCTAAATTCATGTAAGCTGGAAATAATACACAAGCTCATACATTAATGCTTTGATTAAAATTTATGGATTCAAACAAATTACTACACTAGTCATACATTCAAGTTCACCTTTTGGGTGACACTTAAACTGATAGGTAGTCAATAAAGTCATTCATTTAAGTTCACCTTTGGGTGATTCTTAAACTGACAAATTGCATATATACTTTAATAACAATCAATCATACTTTAAGTCTATATGTATGCTATCTTTGGATATACAAACATATACTAAGTACATGAAATGTCTCACTTTAATGTCATCAATTATAAACCATGCTTCACCTCTGGGTAATCCATAACATCCTTTCATCAATGACTAATTACTCTCCGAAATTCAACTTCATTGAATTTCCTTCTTCCAAATAAATATAATTCATAAAACAAAATTATATGATATATGTGAGTAAATACACTTTTCTAATTAAAAGCATCTGAAATCTTCGAACTTTTAATTCACATTTGCATTTAAACACAATGCACAACAATGTTAAAAAAAAAAAAATTTAACATGCTATAATAAAATTGCTTTACTGTTATTACAAGTGCCGCAATATAAAATTGCTTCCAAAATGGAATTCGGCGCTGCAACAATAAAGTTGCTTCCGAAACGGAATTCCACAGTTCAATCAAATCATAAACGTGTAATACCTTTAATGCAACAATGAATAAAAAAAAAAAATGGGCTTCTACGGTGAATGAAAATTCACATTACAGTGAATTAAAACAATCATGCAACAATAAGGTTGGATTACTGTGACGTGCGCAACAGCAAAAAAAAACTTGCACGAGATTCACATTACAGCGAATCTAAATTTTCTTTAACGCCAAACAAAAACAATTTTATCTGAAAATTTAAAATCCCTAAATTTTATAATTCAAAAATTAGGGTTTTAAAATTGGAAAAAAAAAAAATATCATTCATGAAGATTCACAAAATTCAGAACCTGGCTCTGATACCACTTGTAAGCAAAACTTTAATTTTTCAATTAAATGAAATTAACACACATGATCTTGAATTTATATGATACTCACTATTTCCAGATTCACAGTAAAAGAGAACTAACCTGGATCCATTGTGTAATTTCTTCCTGTCAATTATTTCTCCCTCCTCTTACTCCTCTTTAATGTCTTCTTGATGATATAGAAGTTGCAGGATGTTTTTCTCTGTCAGCCACAATTTCTTTTCTTTTCTTTTCTGAGAACGATCCTATTCTCTACACTTTTCAGAAACTTATGTTTTTTTTTTTACACAAGTAAAACTTTTTCCTCTTTTAATGATATTTTAATTAACTTTAATAAAATACCAAAATACCCTTTTGGAGTGAGAAGAGAGGGATTAATTTTAATAACTCTAAAATAATCCCAATAACTTTAATACCTCATATTCTAATAATCATCACATTAGAATCTTTACATCAAAGTTATACTTTTGTTAAATTATATGTTCATGTAATGTAAAGTATAACTTTGATGTAAAGATTCTAATCTGATGATTATTAGAATATGAGGTATTAAAGTTATTGGGATTATTTTAGAGTTATTAAAATTAATCCCTCTCTTCTCACTCCAAAAGGGCATTTTGGTATTTTATTAAAGTTAATTAAAATATCATTAAAAGAGGAAAAAGTTACTAGAAATTGCACAATGGATCCAGGTTAGTTCTCCTTTACTGTGAATCTGGGAATAGTGAGTATCATGTAAATTCAAGATCCAGGTTAGTTTTGCTTACAAAGTTTTCCTAATAAGTTGTTTTTCCTTGTCTTACTTCTCTTAGATGGCTTCTTGAAGAAATAGAAATTAACGATCAGGAAGTCTCTTTCTGTCAAGGTCGCGGTTTCTCTATCTTTTCAAGAACATAACTCTTGTTCTATTTTTTTAGGAACGTAACCCTTTCTTTATCTTTTTAGGAATGTAGCCATTCTCTATCTTTACTTCTACAAAATGGTTACTGAAAAGATAGATAATGGTTAAATTCCTAAAAAGATAGAGCAAGAGTTATGTTATTGAAAAGATAGAGAAACAATGATCTTTATAGAAGGAGACTTCCTAGCCAATAATTTTTATATTATCAAGAAACCATCTATGAGAAGTAAGAGAAGGGAAAACAATAGATTAGGAGAACTTTGCAATAGATCCAGGTAAGTTCTTTTCATAATTATGTATGTGAGAATTGTGAGAATCATGAAATTTAAGATCCTGTATGTCTTCGTTCAATTGAAATTAGAAATTCTTTACAATTGGTATTAGAGTCAGGTTACTGGATTTTATGATTCTCGAATTTTTTTTTATGGATTTTATATTTTTCGTTGCCTGTAGTGAAATCGTACGTGTAAATTGTTAGAGTAATTTAATTGCAATTTATTAGCTTTGTTACCCCATGTGAATGTAGGGTTTTTGGTTTCCGAAATTTAATTGGTTCTTGCTGCAGCTTGTAAATTGTATTCTGCAATATTTTAATAGCAAATATGCCTAATATTTTCCCTGCACATTGAAGTTTAATTGGAATGCAAATTGAAATTTAAAGTTACTGTTAGGTTATTGATAGTGGGAAGTTTAATTGGAATGCAAATGAATATTAAATGTTACGTTATTTGATTGAAAAGTGCGTCCACTCCAATCGAAATAATGCATGGCAATAAGCATGACATAATGTAAATTTGGAATCCCATTGGGCGTGTACTGGGAGTAGTTTAAATGCCCAACTTTAAGAATTAATTGTATGGTAACTTTCTAATATCAAATTTATGATTTAATTAGCTCCGGAGTAAAAATAAAAGATGTTAAATTATAAATATATTAATTGCTTTATAAGATTACCTAAAGGTGAACCATTGTTTATAATAATTAATAACTTTAAAGTGATATATTTGACATACTTAGTAAATATATCTGTATATCCAAATATAACATACATGTAGACTTAAGTATAATTTATTGTCCATTAAAGTTATTTATTTTAACATTTTAATTGTATGGAACCTATTAGTTTAAGTGTTATCCAAAAGTGAACTTAAATACATGACTAGTGTAATTATTTTGTTTGATACCATTAATTTTATCGAAGCATTAACGTATGAGCTTGTATATTGATTGAGCTTCTGTGAATTTATTTGGTTTGAACAACAGTTCCAACTGGGTTTGTTTGACTTAGATATGACAATTATTATGGATGAAATGCCCTCAACCATTATAGAGATCAGTTCAAGTGATGAGAAGTCTTTTTTTGAGGCTTGACATAGGTTTAATAGGCTGTCCCTAAACTTGATGTGCATGTCCATGATAGGGAATGTAAAGCCTTCTATGCCTACAACAGAAAACACAAAGGAATTCATGGAACATCTTTGTGGTCCACCATTGACCTCAATGCTGGTGGTGGTTGTTAATATGGCAGTGGAAATGGGTCTCCCAAAAACAGAAACTCTTGGACCAACTTTAAATAGGAAATTTCTAAAATAATATTCTCCTAATCACTATTGAGATATTGGAAATATTTTTACCCTAATAATCCACTATTTACAATAGTTATCCTATGGCTTATCATGTTCATTCTTGTTATCATCACATGATTCTATCTTAAATTTGTTCATACATTATTTTACAACAATACAAAACAATATGCTTTCCTTTCTCTATACCTGTCCTTATCTCCGGAGTAAAAACCCACGTCTATCCTTGATACTTGATTAGTATGAAATTGTCTCATCTTCATCCTCAACAGGCAATGGGAATACTTGTATCTTTGTCTGTAGCCGTTTAGATATTTATTAAATAATGTTTTTTTACTGAAAATAAAAATCAAATAAAATGAAACGTGATATTAAGAATTTAATGCTAAAACAACACATTTTATTCTTTTCAATGAGAAAATTATAATTGAAAATCACGTATTACCCGGACCATTGTTTGGTCAATCTGAATATTCCCTGTCAACATCGAGACAAGTTTGGACAATATTCGCATGTACAAATTTATTACTCATCCCTAGTTGATAGTGGTATTAGTTGGCCTTTATCAATAAAAAACAGTTGCTATGTTCTCATGATATGATTGCTCACAGTACTTGCTAAATTGAATGTATTAAATATGTAACACTGCTTTTGGTGGTCTCCATTATAATGTACTTATGATATCATGTTTATCATATTGTGTCAAATGATGCTCAATAGAGGATAATCATGAATGTGACTAGTGAAACACATATCTCCTTATGTTTGTCTCAGTAACTATCTCACACATCTTTGGTATTGAATGGATTTATTGTATATTTTTAATAAAATGGTGTAGGCTAAGACAAATGCTAAGAACAGTGACTTTCCTTAAGTTATTTGTGGTATAGAGCATGTTAGAAAAACATTTTCATTATGGAATATTTCTTTTACATTAGAGGGTGGGGCCAAACTCATTTTCATTGTGTATTTGTCTTGTGGTGGAGTGATACACAAAGATCTTGCCTATTGTATGATTCTTAAAGACAGCCAGATAATACCAAAAGATGGAGTTATCAACCCTTGAAAGAGAAGGAAAAAGAGAAAATTACTTTTTTTTTTGCCAATCTTAGAATTAGATGCTAAAACATGTCTCTGTTGTTTATTCTGGATGCAAATGCAAGACTGATTTGAATAACTGCAGAGACTGTGGATTGCAATCAGCTGCAACCTCCTCCAGTGAAGTTGATGTTTGTGCTGTCTGCCTGGAGAGGTCATGTTCTGTGGCTGCTGAAGGTACTGAATTCAATCTTCTGGACTGTTTATTTTTGTCTGCTTGTCTACAAGAGGATATTTGATGAACTGCACAGGCACACTCAGACAAGTTGAAGGCTCACTAGGCTTAGATAAAATATTCTCTCTATGCATTCAACATGAAATACTAAGGTCTTGTTTGATTTTTTCAAGAAAGTTTTTATCTTTTAAAACTAAAACGTATTTGATCATTGTTTTCTCAGTAGATACTTTTAATATATATTTCCAAAATATGGTTTGGAAATCTATGACCTATAAACACCTAGAAAATGTTTTTCATTGGTGTTTATAGAACATGGTGGCACAACAGTAACTACGTTCATTAAGGCCAACTTTGTGATAAACTCATCAATTGAATGCCAAAGACACAGAAACTACAGAAAATATGGACACAAAACTCACCACTTTTAAAACCTGAAAAGATAGGCAAATAACTCAGCACTCAGAAACTTTTCTTGAACAAATTTTAAAAACAGATTTAAAAACAACTTTTAAAAGCTAACCAAATCAAACAAATCCTGAGTCATTTCTAGTGCTAGGCATTGGAGCTTACTACTTTCTGTGGATTCTTTCACAGTGCAATTGATTTCAAGCGTTTTACATGCAGGATGTGGACATGAGCTTTGTGTAAGATGTGCACTCTATCTTTGTTCAACGAGCAATGTTTCTTCTGAAACTTGTGGTCCTCCTGGCTCTATCCCTTGCCCTCTTTGCAGACATGGAATTGTCTCTTTTGTGAAGTTACCAGGTTCCCAAGCAAAAGAAAACAAAATGCACGTGTCTCTCAGCCTGTGTACCCCATGCATGCTACACCCACGTGACCAAGATAACTCTTCTGTTTCTCACACCCCTGAGATTCGAAGGAACCGTGTAGCTTCAGTTCCATCAGAGATGCTTTGCCCTGTCACATGTACTCCATTTCCTTCTGTAGCTATTCCTCTGTGCACTTGCAACGATGGTCCTTGCCCTACATTTGAATCCCGGGAAGCAGCAACCCGAGACGAACCGGTTCGCCGCTCGCAACCATCCTCGACGATGGATCGGGATAAAATGGAAGGTCCAAGGCTGGATAAGACAACATGTTCAGGCAAGTTTTGGGGTAGAAGAAGTTGCAGCAGGGAGCATCAATGCAATTCAGAAATAAATGCTTGACATAATAGGTTGGTGCATGGCCATTCTTATTTTGTGGATATACTTCATACAATCTTAGATCAATCAATAAAGGAGTCTATAGTTTATCTTATTAACCAGCCTCATATGGTGAAAATCCATTGTATGTATATGTGAGAGGGATAGATAATCTGGCATGTCAGAATCCCACCACCTTTTTGGTGCCCAGACATGATATTTTTAGTAGAATGAGTATGAGCTCTTTGCTATTGCAATTTAGTTGGATTTCATTTTTATCATAGGAAACTAAGTGTTCTTTCAAAGGAAGAGAAAGAAGAAAAACACCCTTCTGTTTGGCATGTATCAGATTCTGTTTGTGTAGTATATTTTGTTGTAATTTATCTTTATAGGTTTACAAGAACAAGTTTGAGTACTGTAACAGCTTGTTGCTGGATCTGTAATTGATCTTCTTGTGAACTGGAGAATGTTTATCCTATCAACACTGATGTTATGCAGAGTCCTTGTTCAACCAGTTAGAGATATAATTAAATTATTATATATAAATGACTGTAAATTTTACTTTATAAATTAGTATTATAAGATTATTTAAGTCAAAATCTTTCTCTCTTTCTATATTATTTATTTATTTATTTATATATTAAAGGTTATTCTTATGTGATATTATGAAGATTGATTTTTGATAAACTAAAAGTAAAAGGTTACATTTTTCTTTAAATATTCGGACAAATAGTGTTATATAAGCAAAAGCTACTAATGTTTTAACCAAGTGTTTTAAAAAGGTTTTCATTTGATAATGTTATTTTTAGTAATGTAATATATATAGTAAAAGAACACTATGATCTGTGAGGCTAGTAGTAGGAAAGAAATTAATATTAATAGAGAGTGAATAGGAAATATATTTGTCTTATTTTAATTTAGTTATGTAGAAAATTAAAAAAAGTGGAAAATAACATGAATATTGAGATTAGAAAAAGTAAAAGATGATATAATTTTTATCGTTATATAATTTGTTTAAAATATTTGTATTAGACTACAAGTGATGGTACAAAATAAATAATTATAGTAAAGAGCTGAATAATACTTTCTTTGAGAACTTTTTTAAAGAAACTATGGATATAGACAAAATCTCTTACTATATTATCTATTAGTTTAGCGTTGGCCTACTCAAGTGTTGTCTTTTAGGTTTGAATGAAGTGCCTTTTTGTTTTGATCATTAATTTATATAAATAATAACATCAAAATTAATAATACATACTCAAATTTGGTTATTTTGTTAGAATCTTTTTTCGAATTAAGGAGTAAACTGTTGTGATTATTAATTTTCTTACAACATTAAAATGAATCTCTTCTATGCAGGGCTA
Source organism: Vigna reflexopilosa (assembly GCA_027742785.1). NCBI lineage: Eukaryota > Viridiplantae > Streptophyta > Magnoliopsida > Fabales > Fabaceae > Vigna > Vigna reflexopilosa. The sequence continues at coordinate 27,201,250 of CM050928.1, read as the reverse complement.
CTTCTATTTGTATTTCTAACCATTTCATCTTACACTTTCAAATTCTTTTTAAAATTTTAAAACTATCCTTTACCGTACAAAAAACTCTACATCCCAATTTTTTAGGTTTTAACGGATTTTAAAATTTATTAATTTTTTTTTACAATTTCAACAAATTTTGAAATCTATTGAAAAAATTTTCAACCAATTTTGAAATCAATTAAATTTTTTTTCAAAAACTTCAACAAATTTCAAAATAACTTTTCATAAAAACTAAAACTAACAATTCAAAATATTTTAAGATCAAAGCATATTTTGTCCTAATTTTTGAAATTACAATTTAATATCTTTCAAAAATAATCTAGCTCCGACCTAGTAATTTAAATATCATTATTTTTATATTAGAGTTCGCAAATATTTTTATTTTTTTATTAAAGAAAATGTAACTTAATTTCGTTATAATTTGAGTTGTGAATTACGTTTCTTAATTAAAAAAAACTATTATATATATATATATATATATATATATAATTTATATGCAAAAATAAATATATTGAATAGATAAAATGTCAATACACAATTAGTGCACAAAGCTATCTATTATTGTATTTGTACTACATGAAGTATACCGATCGAAATTGATTGTCATTTATATAAGTATACACTGATGTCCAGGTATAATCATCTTCTTCTATCCTAATAAAATATAAACCTCTTTATGAAACATATCTGACTTGACTGTCGGAATGTCTTCTGCAGCTCAACCACCAATCGGGAAAGATTACTTGAAGAATTGGACGATCGAAACATAGTAAGGAAGGACGACCGACTCCAGACAAATGTTACCGAAACAATATTAATAGATAAACTGCTGAATTTATTGAATACCAAAAATAGAGTTCTAGCAATATCCAAAAATAGTAGAATTATTTTAAAATGTTTTCCACTCTTTTAGTAAATATCGCATATGTGCTACCTACCTACTTCTTAGTGTCAAACCACTCAATAATACATGCATATACCAGTATTAGATACATTTGTCCCCTTTTCTTATGATTTAATAATTCTACTAAAATTCCTATGACATCACCAATTCCACAAAGAGAAAACACATAAGATTGTGAACACGCAAGTAATTACCAACCAAACTCCTTTCAATTCCTTTAAATAAAGCATGTTACCTAGCAAAAACACAAATTTTAGTAGAAAAAATAAATTTATTTTAGATGTGAAAAAAAAAAAGATAAATAAATTCATGACAATTCTTATTTAAGTTGTATGTGTCATTTTTTATGTCAATTTATCAATGATGTGAACTCGTATCAATTTTTTTAACAATCCTTTATTCAAGGTAAATAATCAGCTAAAAATTCATTTTTCATCTTGTTTTTGAGTTTATTTTCACAATATTTATATTGAAAAAAGATATTTTAATTGTAGCAATTAAAACAAGTAAAGTTAACACCAATAAAATTAAATAGTGAATCAAGAAATAAGTGAACCATTTTCTTATTTTCACCGTTCCTTGACATAGCTTGTATTGGAAGATACAACTTTTTATAATCTGATGGTTCATCATGTTCGTAATGGTAACTTTTATTGAAAGATACAACTTTTTATGTTCCCTAAAATTATCAAGATAAAACTTTATTATCAATTCACAAATTTTCTATAAAATATGAGAATCATAATAACTTTTTGATAGAATAATTGTATTTCATTTCACAAATAAGTTTTAACTTTTTTATATATATATTGTTTATAACAAGAGTTTTTGAAATAAATATTAAGTGTTTAAAAATAGATAGCCCAGATGAAATTTTTTCTTCATTGTTTGCTGTCCAGGTAAAAATCTATTGTACTTCCATTGTTATGTCAAGTTACTTATTTTCTGACATTTCTACCCTTAACATCACCATTAATGGCCTCACTAAGTAAGTGAGGAGGTCAATGATGTGAACAAAAATGCATAGAGAATTGAAAGAGTATTTGAATTTGAGTAATTTAGTTGGAAGTCATATCCAACTAATGACATCTTGCCACGTTTGAAATCCATATCCATAGAGAGCACGACACGCACCCTCTCTTTATAAGGGCAATTATTATTTTGTTTGCTGTGTTGGATGTCTTGTCTCTTACCAAGCTTTTCTTTCTTTCTTCCATAGTTTTCCATAGAATATGCATAATCACCATTCCACACTTTTCAGATAATGCCTGCAAACGTGTGTCGCTACCAAATTATTCACCAATTATATTCATGCCCATTTCTAGATACATATCTTATTTATCATATAATAATTATAGTAATGGTATAATACAAAAATAAAATAATCATAAAAATATAATTTTTTATATTTTAAAAAAAATTAAAAAAAATAAAAGTAGTGTCAAATACGTATAAAAAATTTAAGTATGTCAAATACTATAATTAAATGTCTGTAATGTTTCTTGCCAGATATTTCATGCAATATCATTCAATATGATTTTGCTTAACTTTTGTATGTCGGTCTCACATTAAATAAACGATTATACTCATCATAGATTGTATAATTAGTTGAAACAACTTTTGATAAATTTTACATTTGCGTAAAGATTTCATATACTTGTATAAATATTGTCTTTCACTAAATTCATATAGTTTAGGAGTTAGAAATTATAACAATTTCAATATATCTCTCTTTCAATCTAAATTAGTGATATGATAATTTTTTAGAGAATTTTTATTTTTTTTAATCTTAAATATATCGATATAACATCACGATTTGTCATTAAAAAATAAATAATTAAAAAAGTGTATTTAAATTATTTTTTATATAAATATATCCAAACATATTATTTCATTTTATATATTACATACATTCAAGATAAATAAATTATGTTTTACAAACCATATTCTAATAGGTCGGTTAATAGGCATATATCATTGTTCTGTCGGCAGTGTTTGTATATATATAGTTTTTAAATGTGAGATTTTTTTAACTAAGGTTAATTCCATCAAGAAGTCGTGATGATGGATCAAAAAACATAAATTATAGAGTGTGTTCACGACATATTATTAATGAATACAAATTAAAATGTCGAAAAATGTACTTGTCATAAAAATCTTTTGGTTTTTTCGAAAGAAAAATTAATACTACTCGAAAACGACAGGGATAAAAGATTATCCATCAAGTTTAAAGCTTCAACTTCATATCACCATTTTTTGTCCTTTTTTGTGTTGTAGACTTCACTTTTTTTCTTCGTACTTAAACTTCATCATTGTCTACAACAGTAATGGATTACTGCTTAATGAACTACTTTGAGGAGTTTGTATCCACACCAAGTGCTATGTGAAACTCTTGTTCTACCATTCATGATTAGATATATATAAATTTAACCAAAAGAAATCATAGATATGCATGTGATAGCAATACTGGTTTGAATGGTGAAGAAATTGAACTGATAGAGCATGAAAAATGTTAGCAACAGCTCTGGTAAAGCTATGTTCTTTATTATAACAAATCATAGATCCTTAAAAGAAACATAAGACTAGTTTGGTCCCCAACTTCTCATAACCTAGAATAGCTATAAGTACAAAGTACATCAAGAATATCTACTACCTTTTAAACACCACCAACCTCTCAAAGAAAATTGTAAAAGAAAAACAGAAGAGAGGAAGAGATTTCATGAAAACACACTTAACCTTATTGTTCAACCATGCCAAACCCTAAGAAAACCAGATGAAACAAATCTCAAACACTGAGATTGAAACGAGTTATAACTTTATTTACTGAAACCCTTTTCTTTTCTTCTTCTTCTTCTGGAATCACCTTCTCCTTGCAGCAGTCTCTCTCTGAGCATTGAAGTAAACTGCAGCAACTGGTAGACCAAGGCCATTCTCTGCTGAGAATCTCCTTGTGTTGAAATAGTCTCTTGAAGAAGGAGCTCTCACTGTTTGTCTTCCTCTCTGCTTGAACAAGATGAACACATATCTGTGGATTCCTATTACTGGTTTTGGACTCTCATACCCCATAATCTCTTTTCCTGTAAGAATATTATTACTTTAACAGTTCCCTTTGTTAACAAAAATGCCCTTTTTACAAGCATCTTTAAAAATTATATTCCTTTTTATTTCTGCTATTAAACTTGACAAATAATATTACATATGGTGGTAAAGGTATATCTAGTATATAATAAACATTATCCTTAGATTAAGAAATACTGATAATAATAAGAATGTGGGGTAAGAGAGTGACTAACCAAAAGAGACATCTGTGGTGCCAGGGATATCTGTAACCATCCTGGCAAATTCTCACTAAGTTAATAATGGAATTGAAATCGCAAAGAATATGGAAAAAAATACCATAGAGAGTTTGGTTATACACAAACCAGTGAAGATGTTCCCTTAGATATGGATCACTAGGACTTGGAGCATCTGGGTCTGTCATGATCTAATGTTCCATTTGATACATAAATATACCCTGAGTTAACTGGTACTGATAGAGACATATATATGATGAAACACATAGCTATAGGGTGAATGAGTGATTGTTTTACCAAGGTATAAGCAGTTCTCATGTCATCACCACCAATCTCCACGCGTGGCTTGGCCATAACAGTAGAAGGCATTAACTCATGACCATTAGCAACTTCCTTGGTGGAATATGTCACATTCATTCTCACACTTGGGCTGAAAATGTCAACCACTTCTCCTATCACTCTTCCCACAGAAAGTGGTTCCATGAGCCTAGACATGAATTGGAATGAAACTGCAGAGAGAAGGGAAACTTTGAGAAGAAGGGCATATGAGAAGTGAGATTTTGAAGGCATTTTATAGGTGCCAAAAGGGTTTATGAAGGGAAATAAACCATGAACTTTGCTTGGATTATAAGCATAAAGAGAGATTCCATACAAGCTTGTCTATTTTGGGAAAGAACACACTGTTTAAGTAAGAAATTTTGGTTCTTCAAAATTGTCAAGGGAACATGCTCTAGATAATGAAAATGCTACACGTTTATTTATCGCAAGTGATTGCTCTCAAAAGCTTGATGTTGTATTGTGTATATCAGATTTTATGTCTGATAAACGGTAGAATCTACTATGTGTCCTTAACGTATTGGCTGAAGCAGACTGAAGAATTTGTGCTATTTGTCCCAATACATTATTATATCTTTGGCGAATGAGAATTCAACTTTTTCACAAGGTGCATGCACATGATTTATCATATCATTGAAAATGAAATCTTATCAAGTTTACCATTTTTATTTTAAATTCAGTGGAGAAACAAAATCTAGTTGAAAATTTGTTCACAAATAAAATATACATTAAAACAAAGTCATTAAAGAAAAATTTTCATGAATACTTCTGAATTTTTATACCCGTTTGCAACATTTAATAAAAAAAAAACACATTTTTTTTTTTACTTTTCTAGTTAATTCATTTTACATTACTTTATATTTTAAAATGAAAAAATTATTTTTGTGATATATATATATATATATATATATATATATATATATATTATATAGAAACAACGGATGGTCCAGCTTTGCCCAAATGTTCAATAGAAAAATTATGTTAGTCTAATCTAATTTATAATTTAAAGGAGTCAAAATATTTTGGTTAGCTTGATACTCAAACCGATCTAAAAGATATTTTTTATTGAAATAATTTTAAATTTAAAAGAATAAATAAAATACTTAATTTTTAAAATAAGTCAATAATATTAATTTCAGTATACCGATATAATGATTTGAATTATAAACTTTGATACTTACATATGTTTTGATAAAATATTTTTTAATTATAATAATAAATTTTAAAAGTAAGTTGATCCATAAGATTTTCCTTTAACCTAAATTTGTCTAGATGTTAAATAGAATAGGTCAAAATAGATCTACTTCAATTTAGGTCATTATTTGTTTGATTTAACTTGACCTATTTTGAGGACCGTTCGTACTAGCTCATCTTATCAAACTCATTTTAACAACTTAATAGATATGCTAAGTTGCTTCTGAATTTACAATATTGACATGTTAATTTTCATATTATTACAGTATTGATATACATATAAATACATGAATAAGATGATTATACATCAATACCATTAATTTAAAAGGTAAAGAAATTACTCTAAGAGAAAATAATAAAAAATATATATTTATTAAATATTGAGTGTTAAAATTTAGAAGTTCAAATTCTAATACAGATAAATTTTTGAAAAATTATTTATATATATTATTGAAAGAGAAAAAAGGGTCCTGAAAAAACAACCTTACAAATCACATTGTAATTTTGTTAGGGAACCACGCATGACATGACCTAATAAATTCTAAACTTCTCATATGTACATATACTTATTAAAATTGTATACTAATTTTAAATATAATGTTTAAATTATTTAATGTTCAATCCTATTTTATCTCATTCCTATTTTTGAGAGTATATAAAAATTAAAAAAAAAAGGTTTATATCCATATAAGAAAAAGTTTCAAGTATTGGAGGTAACAAAAATACACGTACATATTTATGAGTTTGTCAATTATAAGTGGAAGTTGGTTTTGGCACCAAAATCACGTTTAGTTCATAATCGATTTTGGGTTTGGTAACTTGTTTCCATATTAAAAATTTACTGCGTGGTGTTTGGAGAAGAAAAAGATTAACGTTTTCCATACTCTAGAACATGTAGCTTCACGTTAACGTGACTCATAAGCAAACATCATGTAAAAGTAGAAATTGTTTTGAAAAAATATTGCAAAATATTATTTTTTTTTCTGAGAAAAAATGCTCTAAATTTACGATATATAGAAAAGATAATATGGTGTGGAGTCTTTATTATTACCTATATATATATATATATATATATATATATATATATATATATATATATACACACACAATTGAATGTTATCAAAAGAATAAAACTTAACCTTAAAGATAAATGTTATCTAAGGGATAAAAGACAAAGTAATCGCTCTCAATAGTTTCCCTGAAATTGTATACGTGTTAAATGCATGTAGCATATGTAAGTTATTGACATTGGAATCCACTTTCTTTCAATTGTGGAATTCTAGAAATTTGATCTACAATGAATGGAACCAAGCCTACTATCATAATGGATCGTACACGTATTAGTTGCCATTATTTTCTTCAACCAGCGTACTAGGTTTTCATTACCTAAGTAAAATTCTGATCACACTCATATCATATTTATACTTATATCCTGTCATTTGTCTTTATATTTAAATGATATAAAATCTCCAACATATATCTTATGTTAACTATATATTTCAAGTGTAAGAGTGGATATATGTAGATGAAAAATTAAATTTAACAAAGAACAATTTTTTTTTTCTGTGAGATATCAAATTTAACATAACTATGACATTATGTTGAGGTAAATTTTAAACCTAATTTAATCCTATTATAGATAAAATTTCAACATATTTATATACATTTTCAATTTTTGCACTTCTTCGTTCATTCAATTTTTCTATTTTTTTTTTAAACTTTGTCACTTTTCAAATTTTATCTTGTGAAATAATGAAAATGTCCTGTTTTTCACATGAAAAAGAAATGTATTAAATAAAAAAAATGATATATTAATCTAATGGTAACAGTGTACATATATAACAAATGCTAATAATACACAATTATATAATTATGATTAGTATTAATTAACATCCGAGGTAAATAAGGTAACAAGTAATGTTTACAGTGATTGATTGACAATTACATTAATTGTAATATTAAAAGGTAATATTGGATGCACAAATCAACACTTAATGAGAGAGTCATCCCAAGTTTGTCTCTCAATTGATTGAATTGTACAAGTTAATGTTTTAGTGACACAATCAACAACTTGATCGAGTGATGGAACATAGGCTATAACAATTTTGTTTTGCAACACTTGATCTTTGATATAATGCATATCAATCTCAATGTGTGTCAGCGAGATTCTTCGTCTTGACCATACACTCTTCCATCTTCTTCTCTCTTCTTCTAATGTTGTGAAACTCGAGTTTAGGATAAGTGATTTGAAACCTTGTGTGTGCACCGACTAGACTTTTAGCTTCGTCCCAAAGACGTTTTAAGGTGTCACAATGCAGTAACTGTGTTGCTATTTCAATCATCATTGCATTCATCAACCATCCAAAGAGTTAAGTCATGGACCTACAATCGTCAAAGGCAAGATTATGTTTTTTTCCTAATTATGTAGAAATTGTGAATTCTTCATGACACTCTTTTATACCTAGCATATACCTATCAAGTCTGCAACCTTTGATAATAGAGAACACTAATGATTTTTATAGTGGATAGTTGTCTTTGTCAAGCTTGACAGACACAATGGATGAAAGATCATTTCTATTACTTGAATCTCCAACTAATGTCATGGTTTATATTAGATCACGAGCCTTTCAAACTTAAATGTTATGATACTAAGAAAGAAATATATTGAAGATATGAGAATGATGTATTAATATGATGATAATAGTGTACATATATAGCAAATACAATGGATGTCATGGTTTGTATTGGATCAATAGCCTTGAAGGCTTAAGACTTGAGTATACACTGATACTAAAAATGAAATTTATTAAAAATAAGAGATGATATATTAATCTAATAGTAATAGTGCATATATATATATATATATATATATATATATATATATATATATATATATAAAATCCTAACATTACATTATATACAAGAAATTGGCTAATTACCGACGGCATAATACCGACGGTCTCAAGGTCGTCGGAAAAAGTGAGGTATCGACGGTCTTAAAGAGAATTACCGACGACCTTAGTGAAATTAAATTACCGACGTTCAAGAAGAGATTAGCGAGGGATGTGTGGCCTTCAGTAATAGGCTCGACCCATTAAAGTAAGTGATTGGGTGTATTCGTCGAGGTTGTCCCCAATTTCCTGAAATTGTGAAAACCCTCCCTGCCCTACCTTTCTCGTCTACCTCTGCCTGTCCGGTGGCATTGTGTGCCTGTTCGTTTTGTTCGGTCTCATCGAGGTTCTTCGTGCCGTTGTAGGTGTTGCAGGTGGGGTGGTGATTCGTGGTGTGCGTGTGAGGCTTATGTTAAGAGCTTGCGGTGTGCAGGAGCTTCCATCGAATTGAGTGTTTTGTAGTGCTAGATAAGTTCTGTGTTTTCTTGATGGGTATTTAAACGTTTGATATCACTTTCCTTACTCACACTCCTTTTTATTTTTGTTATGTTTGAATCTCCACCAAATCTCTAATGGGGTGAATTTCTAGTTCTAAATGTTGCTCTTTTGTGAAGAAGGAAGGTTTTCTGGATTTTTTCTATTATGTGTTGGTTTTTGCACTATTTGAAATGCTTGTGATAACCAGCAAGTTGAGTGTTTGTTCTCCGAATGGTATAGTGTGTGTTTGAACATTGTTACTCTTATATGTTTGATAAAAGTGTTGCCTTTGGGTTGTGCATGGTTTTTCTTTGTGTCTTCCTTGTATGCTTTACATTGACATGAAATTTATGAAAACATTTCAACCACCAGGCTTGCATGCCCTTTTTCATATCATAAGACGACACTTGGGAGGAGTCGAAGCAGTAAAAGAAAATGATCGGGAGATAGGAACCACGGGACAGTAAAGGAAAACAGAAGTGCCTATTAGCGCACCAGCTGAAAAATCCCTTTTCCTTTACTCTAACAAGTAAGCAAGCTTCACTCCTTTCCTGTTTATTTATTCATTGGGGCGTGGTTTTGTTAGTTTTACAGGAAATTAAATGAAGCTTAGGCATGGTTACTCTCCATCGAAAGGTTTTCTATTTTTATTACCATCCTTTATTGTCATTAGAGTTTTCCTCATCCTTTATGAACCAGAGCACAAGTAATATCTAAATTTTGTTCTCTAATTTGATCTTTCTACTATTTCTGTGATTCTAAAGGTGTGTTTGTGTTGACACTTTACTGACGACTTTTTGTCATTATCGAGGGATTTGGGTCGTGGGTGAGTCTATTCTTTTTTGTACTGTATCTTATCATTATGACTAGTTAAGATCCTACATATAAATAAGATAACAAATCATTTTTATAATTATTGATCGAAAATTATATTAATTACAATAATTAAATCGAAAGTAATCCTAGATGCAAAAATATATAAAATGTTTTTAATTACATGTTTAAATTAGAGTTGTCAAAATGGGCTATCCGACCCAATTCAATTCGACGCACTACAGATTAGTTACTTAGTGAGTCAATCCAACCCGGTTCACTTATTAGTGAACGAAAAAATTTGAACCCAACCCGACTCACCACGGGTTGATGGGTTAAACGGGTTGACTCACTAACTCACCTAATTACAAGTCTTTCCTTTTCTACGAAAAAAAAATTACTAAAATTTTCTAATTCAAATATAAATAAAGGGGGAGGGTTTCAAATTAGATTTATGATCAATCAAACATAAGATTTCATTCACATAAAGATATCACAAAATCTCCTCAACAAAATTTTTAATGACTTCATAGCGATTCAAATTTGTTTCAACATAAAAATTGAGTTACTAATAAGTATTGATTTGTGAATTTTTCATATTGTACAATTCCATACAAAAATAATTCACTCGAGCCTTCATTTGAATATTTTGAAAAATGACTAATCCAACAAAAAGTACTTATTAAAAAGATTAAGTGGGTTGGTGAGTCAGCCGGCTCACCACGGATTCAATCCAGATAAGTTGGATTCTTAGTAAACTAAGTTCAAAATTAACCCATATTAAAATTTCAAAAAATATTTCAATCCAACCTAGCTCAAACTCGTGATAGACTGAGTTAGCTCATGGATTCCAAGAGTGTATAACTTGATGTCAAACTCCTATGCAAGGTCAACACAACAATTTTCTATTCCATATTCATATTCATATATACTATATTTTGAATTTGAATATATCAATATGAGACCTTCGACAAAATCCACAAAACATATTTATATTCTTTGTTTCACGTTATCTTTTGTTCCACAAATCATATGTATCATTAGTATTATAATATTTCTAATATATATAGTACATTTCCAATGAAACTTTTTAAGATTAGCACAATAAAATACTATAGATGCTAAAAGTATGCAACTTTAGCATCAAGTCAATAATCCAAATTCTTGTGTCATAGTAATTGATGAATAGAATTGTGAATTTATGTTTGGAGAATGGACATGTCAATTATTCTAATAGAATCAATTTCTCCTAGATTCATGTCTCATAGGTGGCCGGTTCAGGTTAAAAGAGATGGTTAAGATTCAAAAAAAAAAAATAGCATGATCAACCCTTTTCTACAAAATTAACTACTTTTTTTGGCTATTATATATTCTGCGAATTCTCACGAAGAGTAAGAGGAAACAAATTAATGTAATCATTTCATTCCCGTATTCTGGTTTAAAAAGAATTATAAGTTATAACCAAAAATGTGTTAATTGATTTAAATATAAAAGTAAGTATATATCTCAAATTTAGAAAGAAAATTTCATAATCAGAAAGAATTAATTAAAAAATGTTATAAACTAGATTTGAGGCAACCTAAGAGGAAACTAAGAATGTCTAAATATGAAACTAAATATAAGCAAAACAATAACAAACGTCTTTATATATATATATATATATATATATATATATATATAATATTCTAAAGTTCAGGATTATTATTTAAGTTCATTAATTTTATTCTAGTTTTTTTAGTTATAATAATTAATATATAAATAAAAGAATGAGGTATGAGGATGTCTCCGAAATAAAATCAATAAATGCATGGATGTGAATATGGGAACTTTTTGAATATAAAATTTTCTTTAAAAAAACAGATTACATGTAAAAGGTATATATTTTCAGAAATTAAAATTTGATAAAGAGATAAATTCTAGTATATGAAAAAAACACAATAAATATATTAAAAAAAAAGGAAAAGAGGGTCTATGTGTTTTTTTTTTAAAATTGAAAAAGGGTATTTTTTTTATTGTAATTGGGGTTTCACATTTAAAATAATTTTAAAAAATAGTATTGCTATGCATCTTAAAACATTTACTAATCGAAAACATTAAAATTTTATTCTAATTACACACGATCGAATCTAGATTATTTGTTGAATTTTTGTTGTTATTCATCTTACATGTTTTCAAACACTAAATATCTAACCTAGAATCCAAATTTCTAACACAATCTAAATTTGTTATTCACTACTTCGATGATTCATTATATATATATATATATTAATAAAAAAATAGAAATAAAGGAGAAATAAACGATTGTGTAGGAGAGACGTGTAAGAATAATTTTAAGTGCATGTACAATTATCATATAAAATTATGGAATTTTATTTCCATAATCAGAGATGCTATTTCTGCGACTGTTGTATTAGTTGTCAGAAGAAGAAAAAAGCTTTATCACAAATTAATGGGTTGATGTATATATTCTTTTCCCCACTTCTTCAGAAACACACAGAAGAACACGCAAAGAAAAAGAAAAGGAATAAGCACAAACGAACAGCACGAAAAATTCATTAACCACTACCAATAATTTATCATATTTTCAGCTTCTAGTTTTCCTCGTAATATTGTTTTATTACATTCTTCTGTCTGTTTCCCCAGAACGCATGAAATGTCTGTCACCATCTCATATGCAAATGATACAGGAAAAAACATGTTTTCAATCTCCATCATTTTTTTATTATCAAATTTGATTTTATTCTATATTTTTAAATTCGTAAATATAATATTCTAATTTAAAATATAATTTCATTTAACTCTTTTAATTACACGACGGTTAAAGGCATAATTTTAGAAACTAAATTCATCAATTTAAAAAAGAAAAAGAAAATTATTATAATTGTTTTTCCACATAAACTAACCAACATGTATGATTGTTCATTAGTACTTTCATCCATCACATCAATTTTAATGTAGTATTTTGTTTTGCCTGAATGTATTTTTGTATTGTTAATATCTATCACAAGTGTGTTTATTAATTATCTTATGCCTATATTTAATTTATTTTGCTTTCAAACAATTATTTACTGACGAAACAATAATTATATTTTTTAATATTTTAATAATTCTTTTTAAAATAAATAGACATTTCGGAAAAATTATTTTTTTTTTCTAAAAATACACAAATTAGTATTTAAAAAATTGAAAAAATACAATGATAGGTTTGAATTTTAATTTATTTGTTTATATTAATTTTTGAAAGTACTATAAAAATCAATTTATAATCAACGTTTCCTAAACCTCAAAATGTGTAAGCACAGTTCTAGATAATTAAAAAAAAGTTTAATTACTCATTTAATATCTATATAAATATGTAAAAATTATTTTTTACCTAGAAGCAATATATGTAAAAAAAAAATTAATATGATTTAATAAGAGTCTCGTTATTTTAAAATATATTTATTGAAAAAAGTATTTATATATTAATGTTAATAGTGAATAATTTTCCCCACTTAGAGTTCTATGAGGATCATCCCAAAGTTTCCCCACTTTTTGTTGAGACACACAAATCCACTCCCTAATGCTTTACTTGAGATAACAGTCGAAGTTTTCAGGGTCAGCTTCCAAAACTTTTTCGTCTATGGTCGAGACGCATGTTTCTCATCTCACCATCACATTACATCACATATGCATGCTTTACGTTTACAATATATAATAAATGTTTCATTTTATTTTATCAGACAACTACATGACTTAAACTCATATCACTACTATACTACATCCTGTATACAAGGTGATGTCTAATAAAGCAATGTCCAATACTCCTAACTTAACACACGATTGTATTAATAACATTATCATACAAATATAAATAAAACAATGATGTATGACATATATTTAAAAATAGACATTAAAATTATTATAAGAAAAATGTGATTTACTTACCGATATTTACATATAGATTTTAATTCTTAGGTAACGTAAGTATTACATATGAACTCTACATACAAATTTATAAAAGTGAATTATATACAAATTTTATATAGATTTTTATCTACCAATTTTCTGTATGTAAATTTTTATCTACCAATTTTTTGTATGTAAATTTTATTACAAAAAAAAATTATAAATTACCTACCGTGATTACATACGGATTTGGATCGATAGATAAAATAGGTATTACATACGGATTCACTGTGAATTTTTTTTAAATACGGATATAAAAATAATTAATTATTAAATATTAAAATTAAAGGTTAATTCTCTTTTCTCTCGAAATTTTCACTCTCTACTATTTTTTTTCCTCTGCAGACCCTTTGTTCCCAAATCCTAAAGTATCAACATTCTCATATTTTCTCATAGGTTCGAGAGGAGCCACCGTGATGCTATAAAGAGCAAATAGGATAAGAACAAAGTTGCGGTCGGTTCTATAAGCCATCGTTTTAGAGGTGGAAGACATGTCGCAATAGCACGCGGGTCACGATGCTTGTGAGAAAATGTTTCGAGGGTCAGAACCTCATGAAACGACATTATTTCATTTATGACCTCCTCGCTAACGAGCTTTAGTCTGACCTGCACTCTCTCACTAGTGTAGAAAAAACCTTTCTATACCTGTTAAAAAAAGGGGTTTTTATATCTGGAATCGGTATAGAAAATATTAACTTTTTATATCAGTTCCAATACTGGTATAGAAAGTGTCACTTTTTATACTGGTAAAAGATACAATCGGTATAGTAACCAATATAGAAAAATCTCTCACCAGCCAAAATTATCGAACCTCCTTACCTTATTGGAGAAGGAAATTTCGAAAGTCTATCACCATGAAACACCACTGCTAAACTTGTATTGCATGCTAACAAACACAAGCATCCCCTCTACAGATTGCATAAATCATGGCAACCCCAAATCGCATCTACATTGCAACGCAGATTAGACTTTCAAGATAAAAAGTCACACGTAGCTTCAAATCATGTCTCTCTTTATTGCATATTTGAAATCGTTAGCAACAACGAACACCATCGTGTGTGTCATCTAAAAAACCAAAACCAAATCAGGAAGATGGACTTGGATTCCCAACAGGGTCAAGAACAGAACTACCAAACCGAATAAGAAAGCTCGAGATGGAAATGTGTTTAGGCACATCACCATCTTCCCCAAATTAAAATTTGTTCTCTGCCAACCAGCATGGGAGCCACGAAACCACACTGAAAAGGGCGATGCACCATCTTCGTCCAAGAGAGATTGCATCCTCACCTGCACCAAAACTAGACCAACCACCGCATCAAACTAGAGCTCCACAGTTCTCGCACTGAAAACACGAGACATCGCACATGACCCACAAAGCACACACCTAAAACAAATTAGAGCCACCCACGACACCGACGAATCACACCTTGCTGACAATGTTCTCCATCTCCGGCCATGGACCTCCATGCATAGCCATTAGAAAATGTGTGCACCTAACGCCACCAAAACCAGAAACTTGAATCACGTAGCATTGGCCACCAGATCTTCAAAACGTTCCTGATTATTCACTGAAAAACGCAAGCCCCTTGCGCCAACAAAATGTGAACAATTCGCACATGAATGGAACTTCATTGTTTCGGTATAAATTTTGTGGGACCGAGAGACTAACCTGGATGACGTGGCTTTATTGCTTTCTGATGCTTGGATTTTCACTTTTCCTAGGTCTGAACCGCTCGCTCTTCTTCAGTCTTGACCGTTCGACGATCTTCAAGCTTTGATCGAGGGGTGAGGTACCTGCAATGACACTCCGACGCCCAAGTTAGGCGTGTAGTAGAAGAACCTCGGTTCTTAGTAGAATACTTAGTGAAGAGTTGTCACTTATGAAAATATTTTTGAGTGTGATCAGAACATCAGTAGAACGTAAGTGGAACCTGAGAGGAACATACCTGGCTTTTAGCCTTAGCCCTGTATTTATAAGTTATCACAAACCCAATAAAATATAAACAGAATTACCTAAAACAGTTTTACCTGGTTACTCGTAAATTATTTTTTTCTCAATATCTTTAATAAGATATCTTTGATTTTGGTGGACTACAAGCCCAATAATAAGAGTTGACCCAATTATGGTCCAGTATAGACATTATGTTATACATAATCGATCGGCAATTCTTCGTAACCGCTCATCCCGGATACCACACCGTACACTCATCATGGCCACAACCGCAAATCTCCATAGCACCACCACCCATTGATGAAGCAGCCATTATTCCGACATCCATGCAACAACCATTGCAAAACAGATCACAAAAGAGAGAAAAGAAGGTCATTTTAGACTGAAAGTAGAAAACTATGTAGGGATGAATTAGAAACCACTTTCTATACCCATTATAATTAAAATGGATATAGAAAGGTTTTTGGTTTATTACAGTTATGACATAGTAACAACTTTTTATACTAGTTATAATTAGAATTAGTATAGAAAGTTTTCTTATTTATTACAAAAATATATCTACGTCCACTTTCTATGCCAATTATAGTAATAACTGGTATAAAAAGTTTTATTCTTTATTTTAAATTTTCCATTGCACCCACTTTCTATATTCAATTGGTATAAAAAGTGTTATTTTATTTATAATTATGTCATCGTACCAGTTACTATAACTAATGAATTATAACTTATATAAAAATACGTTATAAAAATGTTTTTTATACTAATATGTGTCCACCAAAACTTTATTGATCATAAACCATTTATTTTCCCACAACAATAATTGAATCATGATGTAATTAAAATACACAACCAGAATTACTTTTAAAATAAATATTTTAAACTTGAGTAAAGTTACTTGTTTCATATTTGAGTTGGCATATAATATAGGATATGAGTAGATGAATATCATATTTCATCAAGCCATTTATCTTCCGAGAACTGTATCCTTCCTTATTCCTAATCCAATTTTCCATTTTACATTTTTATCAAACCAACTTTCTTATGAAAATCCACAACTATTCCTTATATTTCTCCACCACCAAAATTCACCTTTAGGACTTAGTATATCATTGAGACTTCTCCATGATCTATGCCTAGACTCTATTTATATCCTTCCATAACTTCACTTTTTTTATTTTTATTTGTTTCTAGTCTTTATTTCCATTTCTCTAATAAAGCCATCTTAAATATAACATTATTAATTTGTTTTTGTTATTTTGACCAACTCTTTGAATTAAATCCAACCTATCTTTCTACCCTCCATTTTCCATCCCACAATTTTTATTTTTTTTGTATTTTCATAATATTTTCACACGCATAACCTATTGCCTTAAACAACAACATATAATACAAAGACAACACCGTTTTAACTTATTGTCTACCATCCCATTTTATAAGTCTACTCTTGTTTTTATTAATCACTATTCATATATTTTAATGGGGTATGTGGTTTTTTATACAAAATATTTTAAATTTTTTTATTTTTTAATATAATGGCGGAGAAAAAGTTGACAGATTTTCATTCTTTATGTTTATTTTACGGGCTGTTAACTGATGTAGATTGTTTTAAAGAGATAATTAAGTGACATAAAAATGACTTATTTGGACGTTATTTTATTTTTTTAGTACACTAACCACTATTAATATAACATTAATTTAATAATATTTTATTAAGTCATTTACAGTATTTATCATCTACTTTTTTCCGATAAAAGTCCTTTTTGTTAATGAAAACAATTTATAGCAACTAAAATTTGATGGAAATTACTTTCCGTCTGTTAATTCATCTTTTAGGTTTTCTCTCCCTATATATATATATATATATATATGAGAAAAAGTAAATGCATAAGATATAATAGATCCACATGTCAAACATAAATTTTCCGTGATGAAGTCGATTTCACTCGTTTCCTTCCCAATAAAAAATAAAATAATATATATAAGAAACATTTTAGATATGCTTGTGGAGGTTGGAATAATTTTTGGGTTAGGTTATCATCCTTGGCCATAAACTCAAAAGTCTTAAGACAATGTCTTCTTGCACCCCATATTTTTCTTCTGCGGCCCCCAGTTTTTTAATGCCCATTTCACCCTTCTGATGTTATTGTTCAATCAAGTTTCATTGTTGTCCTGCTATGGTATTGTTAATAGTAAGGTATTTTTTCCAACATTGAATTTGGCAAAAAAAATTATGTAGGTGATAAAGTTAGTTAAGTATATATAACTAACTTATTTCAATTATATTTTCAAATCTAAATATATATTTCAAAATATATAATTTAAAAACATGTTATAGTTAGTATAATTCGTATATATATATAACATTGAGAATTCAAATGTTTCTTTCACATTAAAGTATTAGTATAAAAAGAAACGAAGAGAATGTAAAAGGAATGTAGGTAAAGAAACGATGAGGATGGAGAAATAAGTAAGTAACAAATTTAAGGGAAAAATCGAAAAAAAATGACAAAATAACACATGGGATTGTTGGAAGACAACATTAATATTAATTTAATGGAAAAAAAATATGATTAAACTATTTAACAAAAATTTGAAACAAAAATTGGAAGAAATAAAAATTTTAGCCTTAAAATAAATTAACTTCCAAATTAAAAATTTTAAAAAAATGCCAAATAGAAAACTTTTGGATAAAATGGTTTTAAAATATGTAATCCAAAAATATATTATAGTTAGTGTAATTGAAATATATATAAGATTGAAAATTGAAAAGTTTGTGTTTCGGTAATTTTAGGGACTGAGAGACTGACCAGGATGACGTGATTTTCCTGCTTGCTGACGCTTGGGACGATCGAATGACTCATTTTTCCTTGATCTGGACCGCGCGCACTGCTTGACTTCCTTCAATATTGACCGTCTGGTAGACCTTAACCTTCAACCAAAGAGGGGAGGTACCTGCGATGACACTCCGACGCTCAAGTTAGGCGTATATTAAGAGAGAACTTAATTCTCGACTTGAGAATTATCAATATGAGAGAATAGAATAGGAGGTAAGATTGCTGTGTGTATTCGAATGTACCTGGCTTGTGAGCTTCCTTTTCTATTTATAAGGTGTTTCATAAAATATAAACGGAGTTAGTATAAAAACAACCAAATGAATAAAAACGATCTTACTTGTTCGCCCAATCCGATATTCTTGGCTTTATTTTCGATCTACTTTTATTGTGAATATATGTGGATTACATAATCCTTGATTGGGCTTTCTGGCCCAATCTAATTGAACATAGGCTCGGTCACTCTCTCCTTTTTTTCTTTTATGTTGATTTGACCGGATCGCTTGGTTTTTAGTAGATAACCGATCAATCATAACATCGTATCATACATCAGATCGTTCGATTTTTAGTAAATAATCGATCGATCGTAATATTGTATCGTACATCAGATCACTTGATTTTTAGTAAATAACCGATCGATCGTAATATCGTATTGTACATCACATCACTCGATTTTTAGTAGATAACCGATCGATTGTAATATTGTATCTTACAGTTTATTTGACATTTAAAGAAACGAAGAGAATGTATATAAGGAAATGATAAGGATGGAGGAATAAGGAAGTTTGAATTATTAGGGATATTAAAAGCTTTAAAGAAGATGATAGGAATAAATAAAAGTGGTCAATGCAATGAAGATGGAAGAACTGTTAATTAAAAAATTGGAGGTGAAAGTGATAGATATTGATGGATGATGGAGTAAGTGCGAGTACCTTCCTTCTAGATTAACCTCTTCTTTTTTTATTCAAAAGAGAAAAAGTGTTTCCTGCTCTTTGAATTTTTAATCTTATGTTTAATTTAATAATAAAGCTTTTTTCAGAAAATCCTATAAAGTTTCACTTTTATCATATCTATGTGACCATAAGATCTTTTCTTTTCTTCCCTTCAATCATTCACCCTCGTTGCCCATATTTGGAAAAATATTAATACACTGTTTTTCTTTCGGTAAATAATAATGCATGCATGACTAAAAATGAGGTTATATGGAACTTACCGTACCGTCTAAAATTAAATAATAATATTATTAAAATTATTAGATTTTTATTAGCTTTGTCATACCTTTTACAAATAATTTTTTAATTTGACCAAACAAAATTTTAAAACAATAACAAAAACAAAGAATCAAAGATTTAGAACAATAAATAGATAATAAGTTTATCCTATAATCGAAACACTTAACACAATAGCATATGATTTTACACTACCAATTACTTTTAAATTATCATCGATATTTTTTAATATAGTTATAAAAGTATATACAAATTTATAGTAGTTGACTCACGGTTTTAATTTTAAAAAATTTTCATATTAAAAAGAATATACTGGTCCGGACGGTTCAGACGGACGACTCCAAAAAATATAGTGAGCCGAATAGCCATATCACAAAAGTAGGGAGAGATTAAGGTCCAAGGGAGGCTTAATCAAGGAAAGTTGAGATTTACGGTTATTAGGCCGTAGTTGGGCCTTGATTAAGGTATTTCTAATCTTAGTCTCATGGCCAACACTATATATAAAGGTCAAAGGTAAGATGTAGATATGTTCATTAATTATACATTTATTACTGTATTCCGATTTCCGAACGGACTTATTAACTGACTTTAGCATCGGAGAACCTTTGACAGGTACCCTCCGGGACAGACTTAAAGGAGGAAAGACGGACGATCGATCGACAGAAAGGAGAAATTGTGAAGGGGTTAGGTGTCTCGGCCTTGCACCAGAACATTTTGGCGTCCACTGTGGGGCCGAGTGTCCAAACCTAATGATAGTCACAAGGAACATGACCACAGAGGATCCAACGAAGGTGATAAGAATGTTGCAACAGAAGATGGACGAGATGCAACGACATCATGAGGAGGAGATGGCGGCAGTCAAGGAAGAATGTGCAGCTTGCCTAGCTCAGGCGAAGGAGGGGGAGAGATGAGCTAAGGAGAAGGAGATAGAGCGACGAGGTAAGGAGAAGGTGACGGAGGGGCAAGGTAGAGAGCAAGACGACAAAAGACAGGACCGAACGCATCGAGAAGGCACAACCGAACATAGTAGTGCACCGGACCACCCAACGTGGAGGCTGGAGGAGTCGGGGGCAAAACAGAGTAGAAACAAGGGGAACCAGAACGAAAATGCGATAGTAAGTAAGTAACTGGCGATAAAGGAGGAGGATACGACCGAGGTCAACTGCCGTTCGTGCAAACGATCATGGACGTTAACATTTTAGAGCACTTTGTTCCTCCTCAACTCAGCATTTATGACGGTTCGACAGACTCAGACGATCACATCCAAGCCTTCTCGACACGGATGGCGTTTCGCATAGGCAACCGAGCTATCTGGTGCCGGGCGTTTTCATTGTCTTTGGAAGGGGAGGCCCTAAAGTGGTTTAACTCCCTTCCTCCGAATTCTATTAAGAGTTTTGAGGGCTTGAAGGCCATGTTTGGGAGGCAGTTTGCTAGCAGTCGCACGTAGGATATGACGGTTTTTGAACTTTCCAACCTTAAGCAGGGGAAAGAGGAAACTTTAAAGGCATTTATGGACCGGTACCAGAAGATGGTTAGGAGGGTGAAGGGGATTAGCACTGAGCTCGCACTTCAGTATGTCCTTCCGGCGCTAAAACCGGGGCCCTTCAAGGACAGTATATGTCGAAGGAACCCAAAGACAATGGAAGAACTAAGGGAGCAGGCGGCTGACGAGGTGAAGGTGGAAGAGATGAAATAGTCATACAAGAAGGAGGCCCTAGAGGCCAAGGAAAAGCCGAAGAACAGAAAGTTGGAGGGTCAGTTTGGAAGACCCGGAGGACTGAGGCTGAGAGAACTCCCCAGGGGGCCTCGCTTCCAGCAGTATACCCCTCTTAACACGCCACGCACACGAATTCTTTAGGAGGCGCTGAACACCGAGCTTATTTCAGCCCTTAAGAAACGCCCCACACCGCTCGGAGCGGATTGTAACAAACATTGTCTGTATCACCAGAATTTAGGGCACACCACAGAGAAATATGTAAGGATAAGTCACGACACCGTACCGGTCGAGCAACAGAGGAGCCCTAGGCGGAGTCCTGCGAGGTGAAATGACGACAGTTGTGCCTGTGAACACAGGGAATATTATAAGGATAACCGTTCCCAGTCCGAACGACGACGCAACAGGAGTAGAAGTCGAAGTAATGAGGCATATACCTTTGCAAAAAATTACAAAAATGCCATCGCGTCAGTTTTAGACATTGGTTCTTATTGAACCGAGGCATATACTTTTGCAAAAAATTACAAAAATGCCACCGCGCCATGTTTTACTTCGGTTCCAATTAAACCGGTCTCAAAAGCGCGAGTTAAAATCTTTTTTTACTAGTGACATATTGATATGAGACATTAGTGAGTTATGCACTTGTGGTGGTGGAATAGCTCACCCACCCAAGCTACCACACACAAGGTTAGTCTGTCAACCATCCTTGGTCAAGGTAAAGTCTCTAGACTAAGACCTCTTGTACCTTTGACCACATACTTCATCCTTCTCTATTTGAGATTGGGTGGTTATTAGAACGAGAAGATAACTCCCAATACTGAACCTATATATCAATACATAAACTAATGAAACATCACAATAGAATCTCCCCACAAGATCCATGAAATTACGCCCAACACATATATAATACTCATCATCATCACAATATCATATATGAATAAAAACCATAATACTTTTATGCATAAGATACATTGCATTCTATCTCAAAGAACCAAAGAAGAAGAAATAACGCCTATCACCAAACTTCTTGCAAAATATGGCACTCATTGCCAGTCATGGCACTTAGTGCCATTATTTTTACAAAAATTTATGCTCAATGACACACTTCTACAGTCCAATGTCTTAGAATTAAATTGCTTCAGACCTTAGTGCAAGATGGCACTCAATGGTGTCCTACTACTGCTTAACGTCAAAACATTCGTAATTTACTATGCTCAACTGTTCAAAACGGGTGCTCAACGACCTAAGGCTAAAATATGCACAAACCTGCCAAATGAATTGGCACTTAGTGCCAGCTTGTCACCGCTCAATGCTGTATCAGGATACAATATATAAAATTATGTGATTTAGGAAAAATGAAACATGCTCAAATAGTCAAATTGGTATTCTCTTCTTAATACTTTGGTCAATAACAATTTTTAATGTTAGGGTAATACCAATTAGCTCAATTGATCAGATTCTAAATTCTGCAATAAACATAAGCTCAATCAAGACAATTCAACATGACAAACATCTAACAAACCAAATTCAACATATCAATTTCATTATACAATTCAATCATCCACACATTTCATACTATAATTATACAATTAATAATTTTAATGTATCAATCACGTAAATATTGTACAATTATCCTTTCTAATTTTAGAGGCAAACTAAATTGTTTAAGAATCCTTAAAACACCTTCAAATACATAGAAAACCTCCTAAAAACAACAGGCACAATAAACATATATCATTATCATTACTCATTAGTAAAGATTCTTATAAAATAATAAATACTAAATGCAAACAAAAATAATTCACAAACACACAAAAAAACTTGTAAACAAAGAAAAAAAACAGAAAATCAATTTATTCTATTAATAAAACTGATGATATAAAAGTGAAAAACTCACCTCAAAAATCACTATAGTAATCAAACAAGTGAATAATAAATAAATAAAAAAACTAAAAAGAAACTAAATACTCTAAAATAATATTTTATAAAAACAATGATGTCATAAAAAAATAATATTTTTAAATAATAAAATTTATTTATAAAAATTCTATTTATATTTTAGAATTTTAATAATAAAAAAATCAAAATATCTATAATATATAATTAATTCTAAAACATATTTTTTTACACGATTTTCTAAATTTTTAACTATAAACATAGATTTTAGACATATTAATATGAAATTAGCATATGACCTTCAGCTTACAATTTTAGTATAATTACTTACAAAGATGAATTCCAAAATAAATAGGATTGCTTAACAAAATTTGTTATTAAAAGATTATTTTATACAATTAACTTTTTTAGTACGCAAATATACATGTTGCGAAAGAAAATTATTTATATGAGATAAATTTCAATTAAAATTATTAAAAATAATTAAGGCAATAGACAACTAAGCAAGATCTTATAAAGAAGCAAGAAAATTTTAAAAGTGTGCCTAATAGTTAAAACCTAATTAAATATAACTCACGTGCATATATATATATATATATATATATATATATATATATATATATATATATATATATATGCACACACAAAATATGTAACTATGGTGCATATCTCTTAGATGATTAAATTAAAATATGTTTTAAATTTTTAAATTAAATTAGCCTCCTAATGATTCTCCCTGTTTGCCTCCCTTCACTCTTTTACTAATCAAAGCAAAACAAATCAGTGTATTAGATCTCTTTTTTTCATGCTGCTACAGAACACAAAAATTCACTTGAAAATTCTCCTCTTAAATATCTTTTCTGTTTTTTCTTCTCTCTAATTCATTTTTAATTCCGACCAAATGCAATCTATCTCATTCAACGTGTTTCCTTTTTTTTTCAAAGCCACATTGGTTCGGCACCTTTTCCAACCTAATTTTAACTATTCTAGAATCTCATTTTTCTACATATCACTCCCCAAACTCAACTTCACTTTAATATTTATTAAGGGGAAAAAAATCTATTTTATGAAAACTGAACATTCAAAATACTAGTTAAGGCCACTAATTAAACCGGTTCAACAAATATTAACTAAATAGTGTTAATTTTTAAAATTTTTTAAATTTAAAACACAATAATATATATATAATAAAAAGATTTTTTTTTCATATTTATTTTTTAATTTTATTCTCTAAATAATTTTTATTAATTTTATTTTAAGATAATTTTTCTAAGGTCGTAATAATAATATCCATAAATAAATAAGTTGAAGATTGAAAGGTGGGAGAGAGGAGTAAGATAAAAAACAAGCACAAATTTGCAGCATGGTATTAATTAATATATTCACATAAGAATTTTGAGTTTTCAGTGGGAAGTAAAATAATTAATAGGGCTAAATAAAATCTTCAACACTACCCTGAAAGGCAAATCTACAGGCCAAATCCAATTAATGAAAAAAAGGAAAGAAAGAGAGATAAGAAAGAAGACTACAAAGTATCGTTTTCCTCTGACTTCTGAGAACCTTCTGGGAATCGGTCCCAAACGGTTAATCGATGCACGTGACACTATCACGTGTGTCTCCGCGTGCCGGGTCTCGGATTCCCTATGCCATTGGGTATCTAATCTACAATGTTCCTTCACTTATCTGTGTCAATTACAGACCCTCTGATTTGCTATATGACACTGACTCAACCACGGCGCTTCCTGATTCTCGCGGTGGTTTTGGCAATCCAACGGTTCAGCTTTCACGTCCCCAGGACCCGGGTGGTGCAGACGCAGAAGCGTATCTTTCTTTGCTCCACCTCCTTCTTCTCCACCGCTCCCTCCTCCCTCCCTCGCGCGCTTCGCTCCAATCGCCACACCGAACAGTTTAGGATTCAACTCCGCCGCGTCCTCACCGGAGATCCGTTTCGTCGGCATCAAATCGAGCGGCTTCACCGCCGTCATGCCGGACTCCCTACTTCCCTGCGCGCCACCAGCACCGCCGTCCGTTTGGTAACTTGCGTTACCGTTGGCGTTCGCGTAATTTGACATTAGAGCATAGATATTAGTGCAGAGCGATCTCATCTCTGCGAGCTCTTTCGTCAACTGAACGTTCTCCTTCCTAAGCCTCTCGTTCTCGTCGATGAGCTCCGCCGGCGCAAGCGACGGTGTCGAGTTCGACGATATTACCTGCTCCTCGCCAGAGTTTGACGGCGATATGATCGGAATAGCAGTCAACGGCATCGACGACGGAATAGAAACCGTTGCCGGAGCCGTCGTGGACGGCGACGTCGAAGCCACCGGCAACGAGATCTTCCGCCGTTGGATTTCGCTCAGAAGCTGCTTCTCGCCTCGACGAAAACACTCGTTCGAGAATTCCCACCGATCAGGTACAACCTTCCTGAATCCCTGCAAATCAGGCAAAAACAAAAACGAATAAGAAAATCAGGAAAACATAAACAAAATAAAAATAAGCAGGAACAAGAAATTGGAAAATATAGCTCTGTATTGAGTGATTGAGTTAAAATGAATTACGTAAGTGTTGAGCTGGCGAACGAAGCTGGAGAAATTGTTGTGTTTAAAATATTTAGGAAGCAAGTCTCTGGCGAAGACGGTAGGGTTCCACACGATGAACGTTGATCCGTCGTCGTTCCAGGAGATAACATCGTCGATGGATTGGTCGTCGACGAGTTGAAAGGTTTTGGTGAGAAATGGCGTGGGAATGGATCTCTGAGAGTCTGCGGTGACAGAGACGGTGGTGGAGGAGTCAGCGTTGTGTTCCACCGGAGGCGGCGGAGCCATGGAGGAAGCGCGCAAATGAATGGTGTTGAAGAGAGAGAGGGGAGAGATTGGGGTTATGGTGGTTCTAGAAGGTTCCGTTGTAAATATAAAGATGAAGGAGAGAGAAAGCAAAGAAAGTTAGGAGCAAGAATGGAAAGGAAAGGGCGAGAAGGTACTCCGTTACATCTTATGTCCAGAAAGTTCCGTGTGAATAAGGGATTTGTTTTTTGTTTATTAATAACCGCATTTGTTGCATGTTGATGGGTGTGGAATTCTCCCAGCATCCAACTAAACATAGCTTCCACGTCTCTTCTTAATTCAAGAAACTTCTACACCATCTTTTCTAAAACAATCATCTTTTACAATTTTTTTAAATACAAATCTTTTACAATTTTTTTTAAAATTAAATCATATCACCCATTATTAGATTTTTATTTTCAACTCTTTTTCTCTTTTATTTAAATAGCTCAGCCAATTATCATAAAGGAGTGGGTTCCATGTGGAATGATGAAAAAGTTGTGTATTATCGAAAACCAATCTTAATAATTATTTCTAGAAAAAAAAAATTGTAGGAGCTGTACAGAGGTTTTTTTTTCTTTTTTTAAAAAAATAAAATGTTTGCTGGGTGTTAAGAGAACAACAATTAAGATAGATAGATTTGTTCTGGAAAGAGGGAACTGAATTTAAATTTACAACATTCATTTATATATTATAAATTAAATAAATTAAGATTTTTAAGATATATTATAAATTAAGATTTTTAAGATATATTTATCGTTGGAATTGATGTTTGTAAAATTGTTATGGACATTTAAAAGAAAATATTATAAATTAATCTTATTTTGAATTGAGGTAGGATTTTCAAGATATATACTTAGTGTTGGAATTGATATTTGTATAGTTGTTATTGACATTTAAAAGAAAAATGAAAGGTTTGTAATTAAGTTTGAAGTGTTGTTTGTATATGATATTGTAGGAAGTAGTTTTGAATGCAATGTAAAATCTATTTTAGTTGATGGACTTAAGTTGACTGCGAATCTTGCAACAAAGGTTTGAGATTCTCTTTCTGTTGTAAAGCTATGATTATCAAGCTTTTGTGACACTTACACACACCTGTAAAATAACATGTATATGTTTTGTTTCTCTCTTACTTATGTGCACGAAAGTACAGAACAGATCTAAGAATATTGATATTGTAAATGGAGGATCTTATAATCTGATTTGGTTGGTTAACTATTACATCTGGTTCGAACTGTGTCTTTGTTTTTTCATAAAAAAGTTATGGTTATCAAGTATTTGGGACATCTAAACACAGATATGTCTTACTTCTATCTTGGCATAATTTTATAAATTAATGGATGACATTTTGTTAGTGAGAGAAAGTTACCATCTAATGACAATAATTTTGTTTTTAAACATTAAAATTAAAGTCTAAAACAAGTTCATTATTCATTAATTAAGAGAATTTAATCCCAAGCACGACTAGGATAACTTTTTAAGACTAACAAATATATATATTTTTTTAATTAACAAAGAATGTTGTAGAGCTCCATCATCCTCTCCTCGAATGTTGTTCCAGTGATGGCAAATTGTTTGGTTCTTGAAATGCTTGAGTTTGATAGTTTAATTGTAGAATTCTTGACACCTGCATAAAACTAAAAAGAAAACAATTCTCTCGAAAGTAATTTCTATTTTCTAGTGTAGCTCATTGGTCAACTTCTACTTAGCCCCTACAAACTTGTACTGCTACTAACTTGGGCATAAAAATTCATGAACTGCATATCTGGATATTTCTAATAAAAGTATATGTTCTTACAAATGCCCTACTCAATACGTAGGATAGCTTGATTGGGTAAATAGGAATGTAGGTTGGTAGGTGGCCAATGTTTTGTTTCGGCATCCCTAGTAGTATACAGTATACTTTCCCTATTTTCACCCTACGATACAGTATACTTTCTCTTGTATATTTTCTTGTTTTCACCTTGGGATACTATATAGGTAAAAGTTAATATTCCATCAAACTGTACAACCCTTATAGCAGAGAGATTTTAGGTACCAGAATATGATATTGTAGTAGTGCAAAATTTATGTTTTATTCATAGTCATCCAGTAAGTTATATCATACGAAATATTTCTTTTACATTTACCTCATATTGCCCACAAATTACCTTATTTTTATGACTCCAATTTTCTCAAATACTATCTACAAATTCTGTTTTGTTTCTCGTTTGATTCCATTAGATGGAACTCTTGGAAGTGGGTTATAGGTTGATTATGGTAAACACAACTTATTTCTACCCACCTATTATTCAATTCTCACACTTTTTGAGCTATTTTGTAACAAAAACTAAGGGTTTAATATTCTCATCTTTTTCTTTCCATAGATCCAATAATTTGTTAATAAGTTATATAATCTTATGTGTCAAATTTTCCTTTGTTGATACCTTATTTAGTAGTCTTCTCCAACCATAAGGAGAGCCTTCGAACTACAAAAGGACTTAAACATATTAGTGTTTTCCCTGTGTATATTGTATTGTAGTGCGTCGTATGTAAACTTAATCATAAATACTCGCTTGTTTTGATTTTTCAAAATCCATATGTTCTTGCTTTCTCGGGTTTCTTAGTTATGAGTTGGTTAAATTCTTGTTTTTAAGTAGTTTCTCAAACTAACATGATTCTTCTTACATATCAATTGTCATGCCTAACTATCATCATTCCATCCACCTAACTCTTACTTTGTTTGATTTACAATTTGAAATAACATGCAATCTAGAAAACTTATAAACAATAAAAGAAGATAGAACGTATTTTAGGTCTACGTCCACAATAAATTATATAACTAAATAGATAATAACATCTCATAGTACTAAGCGATGTGAGACTAAATTAAGTTTCACAATACTAACATTGTCCTCCAAGAATTTGACTTTATTTCCTACTTTCACTTTTCATACAAAATTGTCATCAAATCGGTTGTCTTGTTGCCCTTCCTCATATTCCTCGTGTAAACCATTCCATCACAACAATTCATCCATATCTCTATCACTAACTTTTATGTTCTTTCACGATCCATACTTAGATTCTAAGACTTCCTCACATAATTCATAGTTTTTCACACTTAATCTTCATTTTAGTTTTTGTAATAAAGTCATTTTAAACTTTTTAGTGTCTTTTATAGTCACCCGTTTTATTTTCTTGGTTTACAAAATTTTTTCCATTTAATCCAAGTTATCTTCCTATCCTCAGATCAAACCCCATCCTTAAAGAATTTTTCATTTTGTTTTCGTAAAAATTTTTGGTTACAAAACCAATGACAAGTGCACTTGTTCTAGTGTAAGAAGTGATAAATGTTATTATCTCCTAGGAGACTTATATAATACTCAACAACTCTTGCACTCAATAACTCAATTACTAAAAAGTTCACTAAAACATAAGAAACTCTTTTTGGTATTTTCATCAAACAATTGATGTTCAAGAAAATGTAATAAATTATGGTTTAATAGGTTCGGAGGTCCCTATTTTTGTGGGTTTGTTCCAATTGGGTCCTCCTATTTTGGAACTGATCAATTGGGTTCCTAATTTCATACATTTGATTCAATAATAGCATTTCCGTTAAATGCAGTTAACGACATTAACTTTTTTAACAAGTGGTAAGCTGAGGCATCCAGGTGGCACCGTTTGAGCTGTATAGGTGGATTTTTAACATTTTTAAATTATTGGCAAATAAAATAAAAGCAGAATAATGAATAAATGAATTTTTGAAATATAATTATAAATCATTAAACCAAAACAATGTTTTCTATTTTGGGGTCAGGTAGCTTGTGTCTGCAAAATTGGAGAAATCTGCGAAATTGGGGAAATTAGGGTTCATACTCTATGTCTATGGATAAGGAATATCTCTCGCAGATTCCTTCCGTGAACTAGTCTGGTCGCAATGGGTTAATGACGTTTGATCCAATGATTGAGGCCAAGAAGAATCTCCGTGAAAAAGATCAGAATCTCGTTGAAAATGGGGCTAAAAATTCGAGAAAACGATTGGGATTTTTTATAACTTCTGCAGCCAAAACAATGCTCACGGTAGTTGGCGTGGTATCAATATTAAGTTTGTCTAGTTTCGGGCCTAAGTTAGGCACTCGTTTCAGCGTGCAAGGCTGGTGTCACAAAGTAGAAAATGTGGAGAGATCTACGACTAAAAATAAGGGTGAGAGACCAAGAATTCAGTGTCCACCTGGAAAAATAATGGTGTGGGAAAATGGGGAAGCTCGATGCCTAGTGAAAGAGAGGGTTGAAATTCCATTTTCAGTTGTTGCTGCAACTCCTGATATAAACTATGGATGTGGTTGACAATGGCTTTTGTACTCTGCATTGTATATCAGTTCACTCTCTTCTCCCTTTCTTTTGTTCCTTCCTTCTACTTTTTTGTCATATGCTTTTGAAAATGTTATATTCAGTGGCTGACTGTCTTGGTTTTGGTAGGTGTTGCAGTTCATCCTTTATTTTGAAAATGGGAGAAATTTTGAATAAACACGACAATTTAATAAACACGATAAAAATCCACTTATACAGCTCAAAGGGTGCCACCTGGATGTCTCACCATGCCACCTGTTAAAAAAGTTAACGTCGTTAACTGCATTTAATGGAAATGCTATTATTGAATCAAATGTATGAAATTAGGGACCTAATTGATCAGTTTCAAAATAGGAGGATCCAATTGGAACAAACCCACATAAATAGGGACCTCCGAACCTATTAAACCATAAATTATTTATAATTTGTTAAGACTAAAGTACATCCACTTCATTCTCATGCATTAATAAACATCTCAATTCCATATTTATGTCAAAATCAACTCACAATTATACTTAAATCTTATCCCTTTGAGCCTATGATCACTGATCAAGCTTCAATCCCGTGAATATTCAACAAGAAATCATGCATTAAGTTCAAGAGTTTTAATATTACTAATGAATCATGTTCTATCCCTATATACAACCTCTTTTAAGTGTTTAATTTCGGTTTTAGGTTCAAGTCATATCTCCCAATATATCAAGAACCAATCCACATCAAGCATTAAACATGGAATTGAATATTAACCTGAATTGGAAAGGCATATATTATTAACAATACAAAAATTATACAAGAGTTCCATGTTTTACAACTAATCTGAAAAATTAAGAATAGTCCTCTATGGTAGAGAACTTAGGATTCTATAAATTGAAGAGATAGGTAAGAAATGGAAGGTAAAGAAAATATGCAAACGCTTTCCTAAGGTTCTTGGCAGCTGCTCGATGCTTTAATTGCACCTCCATTTTGCATTAACACCTCTAATCTCGTAGTTCATCTTCCCTTTCAACCCTAAAAGGGAAAAAACCACCATGGATGAAGGAGGAAACCCAATGAGGAGAGGGGGAGCTTTCCAACACTCTAAACAACCTTTAGGAGCCTCTCATAAGCACCCTAGGTGATTTTATTCCTATAAAAATGAGGAATCCTTGAAAACCCTTGCGAAAACATGATTAAATACTTCTGCGTATCAAGGCTGACAGACTCACCCAACAACTTCATTCTCGCCTAGCGAGGCCTAAAAA
The DNA here is from genome assembly GCA_027742785.1 of Vigna reflexopilosa. Lineage (NCBI taxonomy): Eukaryota > Viridiplantae > Streptophyta > Magnoliopsida > Fabales > Fabaceae > Vigna > Vigna reflexopilosa. The sequence goes on along the minus strand of CM050928.1, from coordinate 27,169,363 downwards.
TTGATGTTCTCTAACTTGTAACTCATTGGATGAGACATATTTTTGCCTAGTGACTCAAATATTACAGATTTGGACGGTCATTTTTCACCAGTGAGAAGCCAACTTGCCCAGCCACTCAGCCTAGCACTTAATGGTGATGTTTTAATTGCTCGGGGCAGTCCATGGCAGTATAAACCTACATGTGAGCCTTTTCTTAATGTTTACCTCGTGGGTGCGATTCTAGAGCTCTTCAAGTGGGTATTTGTCTAAAAATCATTCTTTATTATCCAATCATGCTTCATTAATTCCAATTTGTTTTCTTCCATTAGAATTTCTTCGTATTAACTTATTTTACATAATCAAAACAGAGATTAGAGGTAAACAAAGATACACTAACTAAAACACAAGAAAACATGAAAATACACTAAATTTAGGAAACAATACAAGGTAAAAGATATGAATAAATTGCTTTATTCACAAAAAAATATACATAAAAATACGTAAAATCAACTATTATCAATTTTACATGTTATTTTTGTATTTTGAATAAGGATAATGGTAACAAAGAAATGCATGATTAACAAACGACAATAGTGTACCATTCCATCTAGATAATTTATTCCTAACTCTACCTACCACATCTTGTCAAAATTGTTGTTTTCATAGGTTTCGTCTTGTTTAGATACTTAAAAGGGTTTTGCATATAACTACAATTTAGAGTCTTAGAGAAATTTTATGGATGTTTGCAAAGGGGTTAGAACACCTTAAGTATGTTGAATTAATATATGTTTTATTGTTGATAAAAAAGAATCCTCTTAGGATAAATTTTAAGTCCATAATATTTTTCATGTAAGCTTCACATACAAATAAGGTGTCATTGATGAAGTGCAATAGGTTGAACTCAATTCCCTTATTCCCATACTACCTTTGTACAAAATTTTCTTTGTTACTTACTAGCCCCTTTGTTAATATTAGGAATAGAGATGAAGTCAGTGAATCCTTTTATCTCAATCCTTTTGTGGGCAAGACTTCCTTAGTTAGTCTCTCATCCATTCCTTAGTTGGACACTCCTTCACCAAAAAACTATAAATGATTCCCATACAAGCTTTTATCCAACCAATCTATTTACTAAAGTCTAGTCTATCCATAATATAATACATAAACTCAAAACCCATTAAATCATAGGTTTTTCATAATCAACAATCATTATTACTATTTTTTTCTCCTGATCTTATCCATTACTTCATTAGCTACAAGAATATTATTTTATTTTGCTTGAACGGAATCAACCAAAAGTTAAACGGCATTGTATATAATCACCTAATTCTTTCCATAAATCTTTGAATGTAGTGAAATATTAGCTCAAGGGTTTTCTAGAAATTTTTGAATTTAGTGAAATATTAGCTCGTCAAAGGTTAGATCTTTGAATGTGTGTATGGTTATCACTCTCCATTGGAAGAATCTTGTGTCAGGTATTAGTGTGACAAAACATTAACTCTCAAGTAAAATAAGAAATTAAAAAGGAATATAATTTTCAATGTCCAAGAATGTAAGAAAAACACCTTTCTAAAAATTAAAGTAAAAACAATAAACAATTATTGTTTCTTTTTTCTCTTACTAAGAAAAAGGAAGTTTATTTAGGATGGGAAATAAGGAACCATAAGTCTCCTCTTATAGCAATATATGCATGAAAGAAAGAGAAAAGCTTATTGGTGTGAGACTTCTATTATTTTATTCTCAACTATTATCCTACTTCAAAATTTTGATTAAATCAATCAAATATTCACATTGTTTATTATTATTTGTCATTCATATTGGTTACATATTTTATAAGTCATGGTAGGATTTTAAACAGACTTTATATAATATTTACCATGTTTTTCATATCTTTTTCTTATACAGGGTCTCGAACAAAGTGATATTATATGTTAGTGTGTTTTCTCTTAAAATGAAAGACATTTTAATTGTATGCACAATAATATTCTCTTATTTGTTCTCTAATTTCTCTATTAATCTTTATATGTATATAGATTTCCTGCTTAATGAGTTACTTTATGTAATGAAAAAGAAATTATAATATCCTATAACTTTGATATTAAATCAACTTAGTGCTCCTTGTACAAGTGCATACACATATTAACGAATCAACATAGATTCTAACAACACATTTTTATCCTTTAAAACATGATCAACACTTACGGTTGTGTTCACTTGCGGTGAATTTACTATTCATGAGAGTTGGGAAGCGACGAATTATAAATTTAACGTGTTCACTTCCATGGATTTGCGGGATGGGTACATTGTTCACTAACCCACTCATGAGACGAGATTTGGAGGGATGAAAGGCGTTTTGTCTGAAATGCCCCTGTTATTAAAAAGAATTTCCAGTTGAAACCCAATTTAATATTACCCACTTGCATTGCGTACACAACGTTCACTTGCACTGCATTTTTGCACAGAAGGTGCACTATTCATTCACGGGTATCACTGTTTTGAGCTACAGGCTTTGTGATAAAGCATTGATAGATGAAGTAGAGATAGGTGTGAGCTTCTGCATGTTTGTGTCGTTTTTGAAGGGTTAGTGGTATATGAAGAAGCTGAGGTTGTTGGAAGATGAAGAAAGGAGGTGATTGATCAGTGTTTGAAGCTGGAGAAGGCTGGAGAAGACGATGAAGAAGCTACGTATTCGGTTACAGCAATAGTCGTACTCGGTTACAGGCCATGTAGAAGAATGCGCAGCTGTATCCGGTTACAACTGTACCGTATTCAGTTACACCCATGAAGAGGAAGAAGCGGAGCTGTGTATTCGGTTACGTGTAGCTGTATCCGATTCCAGGCGTGGTTCTAGTGGTCGTATTCGGTTACTCCTGCTCTCTTCTCTGCATGTTGGTGGTTATGGCGCCATGTTGACGACGGTGGAGGTTGCAGCAATGGACGAAGGTGGATGATGCAGCGTTGGAAGGCGTCAATTGGAATCCTGAAGGTAGAGGATGCAGCGACCATGAGATCTCCGTGGTGGTGGATGATGCAGCGAGGACGAAGGTGTTGGTGACGATGGAGGATGCTCTCTGTGGTGGTGGACCATGCAGCGCGCATCCGATGGAGGTTGAAGCAGTCGAGGAAGCTGTCCGTAATAGATGGAGGATGGAGAGAGCATGTGATGGTCGTTGAAGCAGCGACGACGGTGTCCTTCATTGTGGAAGATGGCAGCACGATAGTGGAGGTGGTTAAGGTCACCGCCAGGGCAGTAGGGGATGGCCCAACCTATTAAGTTGTTGGACTCAAAGGAACCCAGTAGGGTGCTGAGGAAGGGGTGGGATAAGCGAGAGAGAACAGTGATTTCCTAGTGGGCGCGGCGAGTACCGCCGTGGAGGGATGATGATTTGTCGACCACTTTGAGCGCCACGTGGCCGGAGTTGTGTTGCACGAGAAACACAGTGCCCATGGCTCCTTTGCCTCGAGGTCAAGTTCCTCCGCCATTTCGTTACAAAAGAGAGAGAGAGAGAGACAGAGCTATCTAGTCTGTGTTTGTTTGATCCACCCTTGCTGCTGCTATTAACGTTTGAGGCTCCTATTCATTGCAGGTGCAAGAGACCCCACACCTTCAACACTAGTTCCTTCTGGGTTTTCATTATTTCTCGGGGCTTCCGATGCATTTAGTTTTCATAAGATTTTGTTTGGAGGGTAAAGAGCAACGATCAAATATAGATTAATACGACACTTAACATGCAATAAAACAAAACACGCGAATAAAGTCAACCATTTAGTATTTGGTCTATTTATTGTTAAATTGTAATGTGAAAAATACATACTTTTGAAACTTGTAATTTTACCAAAATTTAAAAGATAGTTTGTTGATGATTTTTAAACGTTCTTTTATAATCCTTGTTGTCTGAAGAAGTATAAATACTTATTAAAATAGTCAATAAAGTATTTTTAGTGGATAAATAATTTGAGAAGAAATGGGTTTGATTTCAAATTTTTTAAGATAGGCATTATGAAATAAAATACGCGTGGGTGCTTGAGTATACATGAAGATTATCTTTATACAGAAAATGGGTAATATTTTGTTTCTCACAATGCAAGATGGATTATAAAAAACTGCATGAGAGTTTAGATACACACAGGAAACAGGTTGCTTTGTGAGTGTGTGGAAAAGAGGGGGAGAGAGCCACGGGAAAAATTGGTGTAGTGTGCACCACCGTGAAGAGAGAAAAATAGGAAGGGCTTCTGATGTGTATTGAGTGTTTTAGGAGTGTATCTTGTGTTTGTGTACTCTGCATTTCCAAGTTCTGATATTTTTTAGTAGATACCAGCAAGTTATTCTATGCTTTCAAAGTTCATATCCAATCCCACACATGCACTTGACTTATATATTTTAAAATAAATTCATTTTACTATATTCAAAAATAAATTCATTTTACTAAATTATAATTTAATTAAATTTTTAAAATTATTTTTAATAATTATTCTAAATTTTTACTCTTAATAAACATTTTTACAATTAAATATAACATTAACAAATATCATTTTACATTACTTTAATACCCAGAGAGACATTTTGGTAATCTTCATTTTCTAACAATTAAACAAAATTTTTTTAATTGTCACATCAATCAAATCTTACATTAATTCTCAAAAACTTTACCTATAAATCCACTTTCAATTACCTCCAAATTCACTCAAATAATACAAAAAAAAATCACCCTTAAATCTTCTCAAATTCACTTATTCACTCTCCTCTAAATCTTCTCCAATCACCCCAGGTGAACACACCTTAATAATCACCATCATCGTTTGCTGTTCACACATGATGAAAAGTCAAAGTGAGTATAATAATAATTATAAAAAGAAAGTCAAAGTGAGTATAATAATAATAATAAAAAGTCAAAGTGTCTAAGAATTCTGTAAACAATAGTACTCTCCACCTAATTTGACATGATATACTAACCTTTTCACTACTTATGGAATGTCTGGATTTATTCAAATTATGACATACACAATGCTTCTCATTATTAATTCAAATTCTTCTTCTTTTGTTTCACTTTCAAATTCAAATTACTAATTAAAGATATTATTGATAAAAATCACATCAAATTATTAAAATAATTGTATAAAGTTTATCTCAAATTAGTATATGTTATTATAGCTAATAAAAAAATGGAAATCTTAACCTCCTTTATTTCTGTGCAATGCCCTTAATTCATTGTTTCATTGTTGATATTATAATTAGAAGCATAATATATATATATATATATATATATATATATATATATATATATATATATATATATATATATTATGGGTTTGCTTTTTTAATTTCTAAGTATAAAGTATGGTAATTTCTGTCAAATTTTAGTTATTAAGAATTGTCTTAATTTTAATAGAAACTTTTATAATGTTGGAAGATAAAAAATTTGAAAGAAAGTAACTGTCACTAGACCTAATAAAATATTATGAAATTAAATATATATCATCACCTGAGGTGATGATAGAAATAATGCATTAATCGTAAAAGGGTCAAAAAAACATGATGTATCAAGACCAGTCACATTTTAGGTAATGTATTATAATAATAATAATAATAATAATAATAATAATTTTTTATACTAAAAACAAAAGTTGTCAGAAAAATGAAAGCAAGTAAAACAAATCATGTTTACTTTGACCGTTTATTAAAACACAAATTAAAATAGATATACTATGTAAGACTATTATTCTTTTTTTTATTACACTAAAAATAAAAATTACAAAACATAATATTTTGTACAAAAATTATATTTATCTTAAAGTATTTGTAGAAATTATTGTAAAATATGATTGTTTTTGTTTAATATTTAAATTGTCACTATCTAACCAAAGGATAAATTTGACTTCCACATACATTTTAATGGGTGAGAGAACACGAGGAAATGTTCCATAGATTAAACAAGGAAAATGACACCAATGAAAAGTAAATAAAAGGTTTAATACCTATTTTGGTTCTTCATTTTGGAGGGTCTATTCAAAGTTGTTCTTTTTTTTTTTCAAAAGTTCACAACCATCCTATATTTTTACAAAAATGGTTCACGTCAGTCCTTTTTGCTTACGGCGTTAAAAAAAATTAACGACAGAGGTGCCTTCGTGGCAAAGTTGTACAATTTATCATTATGTGTCATTCTCCTATTCTACTCTCTGCGTTTTCCTCACTCTTCACACCCTCCTCCTCTGAAAACTTATCTCTGCTGGAAAAACTTTTTCTCTCCACTTCCTCAAACTCCACATTCCTCTCTTTCCTAGTTCACTCCTCCCTCTCAGGACATTTTGGTGAAGGTCCTCGATGACATGTTGCCATCATTTGTAGAGCTGGGAATAATGAAAGAAAGCCCCTCGTAGGCAATCCCACCAGGTCCCTTGAAAATGGGTCTTCCCCACCCAAAGTCAGCATCATGGATTGGAAGCCTTACCCAACTAGTGATGTCAAGGTTGGGACACCCAAAGTATGTGATCCACGAACAAGCGCTTTTAGATCAGGCTGTAGCTCTAAACAGTGAAGAGTTGATCTCAAATATTTGTTGTCCATTCGCATTATCACTTGTGATCAAACTTCGAGTGAAGTTGCCCTTGGGAATCTCAGACCATTACTCTCTGTAAAGAATCCACTTATCCTTGATAGTCAATTGTTGGTAGGAAATTGCATTGCCCGAACCTTTAGCATTGTTGCAAATGAATTATTGGGTTCCATGCATCTTGTTGTAAAAAGATCAGAGACAGTGTAAAATATGTGAAGACTTCATAATCACATGAGAAAAAAATTGTGAACTTTTTAACGCCGTAAGTTAAAATGATCAACTTGAATTGTTTTTGCAAAATATAGGACGATTGTGAACTTTTGAAAAAAAAGAGGACAACTTTGAACACACTTTATAAACTGAGGAACCAAAATAGGTATTAAACCTAAATAAAAAAAAGAAATGCCCTATTTATACTATTTGGATTAGTGAAGAAGAAATGAAGAATTTAAAAAAAAAAAATCAAGCCAGTCTTTTTCTAACATAAAAACTATTCAATCTACGTTAGGAAAATTGGTATATATAATAAAAAAAAAACTTCAATTTTTTTATCCTAAAGTTTTTTTTTTTTTACAACAAACTTTGATTCTAGCCATTCTACCCATTTCAAACAAGTGGAGAAAAATCACTTTGCTTTTATTTTATTTTAAACTATACGATAGAAAAGTGAAAAGTCATAGGCTTTGTCCTTTAAGACAATGAGCTTAAGTTGAAGTAAACCAATTAATAAACTATTATTGCACGTTATAATAGGTAATTCAAGAACCTTTATTGAAAAAATGCGGAAAATAATAACAAAAATAGTTTAGGAATTATTAAATAAATTAGTAAAAAGTTAATCTCTAAAGTGAAAAAAAAAAACTTAAGAAATTATGACACAAATGACCTATTCAAAATCAATCATTTCAAAAAATGTGAACTATAATATTCTGAAATTGGACTTTATTAAATAATGACATATTTCAGAGCTCAAGTTTATATAAGAAACAAACACAAGAAGATATACACAGATTTGGACAACTCACTGAAAATGCAGCAAAGGGACCAAGTACGTCATGTTTGGACATGCGATGCAACTAAGCATCATCTGTTAGTTAGTCTCGTGAAACTTCTGAAACAGATAGTGTGGTACTTCGTAAGTTGTAACATTGTCTAGCAAGAGAGATAAAACCCTAACTGACGTAGTTATAAAACAAAAGAAAAATATTTTTTAATAATTTTTTTTTGACAACTTTTTTTACAACATTTTACGTAATAACTTTTTATTGATTTGTTTCAAATATATATACCAATAAAATAGTGATACATAATATATTGTAACAAAATTGTTAAAAAAAATTGTTAACATGTCATAATCCATCAAATAATGAGGTTTAAACTACATATACCTATTTTATATTGAAATAAGAACTAATGAAGAAATTAATTATTTACAATAGGATAAATTTTAACATATAATGAATTTAGTTTGAACAAGTGTGAAGAGCTCTTCATCTTATGAATGGTTGTATAATTAAAAAATATTAATTTTTTACTAATTACATTAAGTTCAATGTTTAAAGTTGTTGTTAATGGTGATGAGAACAATGTATTAAAATTAAGTTCACATATTATTATGAATAAGTGTGATATATAACTTTTATGGGATATGTTATCATAATTTAATGGTCATGTTATTTGTTTATATATGCAATAACACCACAAAAATTTCAGTTATGTGGGTGAATTTCTATCCGCATCTCAACCTAACTCTCTGTCTAGTTGTAGGAAAAAACAAAACCTTATTTCATGTTTATATACATTTAAAATGATATGATATTTCATTTAATATTTGTACTATATGAAATATACTGATGAGAGTTAATGATTATTCATGAGCAATTATCAGGTATTAATGGGTCAAATTGTCTTACACTTGGTATTAATAATTGATTATTAGGTTTGATTGCCTAAAAATATATTGTACTAATGGTTAATCAATGGGCTTGCCTGCCACATACCCTGTAAATATATTATTGATATTCATGTACAATCATCTTTTTATCATCTTTATCTATCCTAATTAAATATAAACCTTTTTATAAAACATATCTGACTTGAACGTCAGAATGTCTTTTACAAGTCAACAATCTATTATAGTAGGTTGCGTTCTCAGAAAAGATCAAAAGAAAGTAGAGCAAGGAAAGACGACTGACCCTCATACCAATGTAACTGAAACAACATTTAAAAGATAATTAATCATTTACATGAACTATTTTAGAAAGAGATAAATTCTCTATAAGTTTTTCCAAAGTTCCTATCATATCAAATTCATCAAGGGCATATGAGAGGATTATCATATGACTTGTGGATACCACCCAAGCCATTTGAAATTAGAGAGGAAAAGAAACATGATTGGGAAATTAAGCTAATCCTAATTACAATGTCTTTTATTTTAAATTTTCTAGTAAGTGATTTTTTTTTCAAGACTTGTAAGGAGATAAACCCAATTACGGAAGAATAATAAAGAGATAAGCCCAAACAAAAAAGAAAATAAACCTCACATAAAAAGAATATTTAATTTTTTGTTCAAATTTGTAAAGAAAAAAAAAAGGAACACATAATATTATATTTTTACAAAGAATAAATAACTATTATTGATAACAACTATAAGTACCTATCAAAAGGCTTAATTTTTACTATGACAAATGAAACAATTAACAAATCTTCCTAAATTTTCAATCTTGTCATATAATAGTCTATGTTAATATGTTCATCTGCACTAGTTAATCATTTTGTGAACCCATCAAATTATTTATGTGACCACAAAACTTGTTTTTTTTATTTTCAGTTCTCACATATGTAAATTAGGGGTGGACAAATCGAACTGAACTGCACTGCTAAAAACTGTACTGAACTAAAAACTAATTTGTTTAAACTGAACTGTAAAACAGTTCAGACAAACTGAATTGAACTGTTTTTTGTTTTATCAAACTGAACTGTACTAAATTGTACTAAACTGCAGTATAAACTGAACTGAACTATTAACTGAACTGTAAACTGCACTAACTGAACTATTAACTGAACTGTAAACTGCACTAACTAAATTAACTATTAACTGAATTGTAAACTGCACTAACTGAATTATTAACTAAACTGTAAACTGCACTGAACTATTAACTGAATTGTAAATTACACTAACTGAACTATTAACTGAATACTAAACAAAATTAATTTTAACTGAACTACTAATTTTAAACTGAATTGTACTAATTTTAACATTGCACTAATTCTAAAATCTGATTTTAACACTATCTAATAACAAAATAACTTTAGATTATAATATGAAATTAAATTATTTTGATTGCAACTTTTGTAAAACAAATTCTTTTTTTATTTGGAATAAAAATTTTCTTTTTTTTATTTGGAATAAAAAATTTCTTTTTTTATTTGGAATAAAAATTTTCTTTTTTTATTTGGAATAAAAATTGTTAGTTTAATATTGAAAAATGTTTCGAGTCAACACAAACATTACTTTTAATATAATAAAATTTTATTTTAATATTTATTTTATTTTATTAATAAGTGTTTTACAAATTAATTTTTTAATTATTTGATATTATAATTTTCTATTTTATTTATATTTATTTTATTATTATATGTGTATGAAAATTATTTTATTTTTTATTTATTTATTTTATTTTATTAATAAAAAAATATAAAAAATAACGTAACAAAATAAATATATATATATATATATATATATATATATATATTTATTTTGTGTAACTTAAAAAATATAAAAATATATATTATCTTTTTTATTTATATATGTTATATATTTATTGACAAAAAATATTAAAATTTGTGATAAAAAAATTGTGTTAAAAAATTAATTATTAATTTTTTTATGTGAATAATTTCTTTTATTAATATTTTATTATTAAATAATTTTTTTTTGGCAAGAAGAAATAGTTGTACTAGAACTAGAGAAGAGGAAAGAATAAAAACAGTTCTCACAGTTAACTGAACTGAAACTGTTATAAGTTCAGTTTTTAAAAACTGAACCAGTTAACTGAACTTTTAGTAAAAGTGGATCAGTTATTTTTGCCCAACCCTAATGTAAATAGTGCTTTAGAAGGTTTTGCTTTAAAAAAATAAAAAGACAAGAAAAAAAAAAGATATTTAGTATTTTTTTTCAAATTTGATAAAGAAAATTATTTTCAGATTTTTTTTTAGTTTTCATAATTATAATTATTTTCCTTTCAATTTATGTCTTGTGTTTACAGAAAAATAATAAAAAACAGTGTTTTATTATTTTCGTAATTGATTACATATAAATATTTATTAATAGTATCATATTAATTAAAAATAAAAGAAAATTTAAAATATATAAACAAATACAAACATTATTTTATAAATTAGTTTTGTAAAATTAATTAAATTTAATATTTATTTTTTAATATGATATTAATCATAATTTAGAATTATTATTTTATGATTATGAAACAAAAACACAATATGCACAAATCATTATTATTTTAACAAGCCTTAAGAGAAAAACAAAAGGTAAAAAAATATAGGAGTTGTAACTGTAGATACTCCACCTCCAAACAAAAGAATCTTTATCATATATATCTGCTTCTTTATATTCGAAACAATTCAACCTATCAAAACCAACACAGCTATCTCAAACAAACAATTCTCCCAAGTTAAGGATTAATTAACTATTAATTGCATTAGCTTTTATTTAATCACTGATTCATTCACTAACAAACAAACAAATCAGATTGGGCAGGGCATTTGAATACTAATAATGGGTTTATCTAGGGGACTTCGAACGGATTTCTTGCAATTTTTGGATATATTTGGAGATTTAGAAAGAAAAAAAGAAAGAGGAATGGAAGACGTACCACGGCGGCGAGGTATAGGCGCGACGGAGAAGGGGGGCGGCGGAGAGGTCTCGACGTCAAAGTGGAATGGCAGGCATCAATCTGGAATGTGGAGGCTAACGAAGGAAATTCGCAGAAGAGGAATCGTTGCGGAGGCTGACGGCTTCGAGAGAATTTCAGAAATTCGCGTGGAGAAGACGAAACTGTTCACAGTTTTTTTTAACCTATTTAAACAATACTACAGCGGTTCAAAATAAAACCGTTGTCATATAGTGGCATAGGCCGCAGTTGTGCAGGGAACCTCAGCCTATTTGGTTGAAAAAAATAAATCAAAATGACATTTTTGAAATTTTTTCAAACTATATGCCGCGGTTGAGCGTCCAACCGCGGTCTATTCCCTTAAATATTTAAAATTTATTCAGATTAGGGAATAGGTCGCGGTTCCCAAAGCAATCGTGGTCTATACCCTGACGTTTCCTAACTGCCATTTAGGGAATGTCAGTAGGTTGCAGGGGGAATAGGCCGCGATTTTTTGAGCAACCGCGACCTATTCCCCCTATAACCTTCTGCAGGGCTAACTGATGGGGAATGTTAGAAGGTTGCAGGGGGGAATAGGCCGCGGTTCTGTGAGCAACCGCGGCCTATTCCCCCTGCAACCTACTGACATTCCCCACGTTGTCAGCCCCTGCAATAAATTGGCAGGGGAATAGGCCGCGGTTGCTCACAGGACCGCAGCCTATTCCCTACCAATTTATTGTTTTCCTAACGTGGCGTCAAAGGCAGAAAGTTGACTGGGGTATAGGCCGCAGTTCAGAGGGGAACCGCAGCCTATAAGTTCAATTTATTTTCAAAATTGTCACCGCGCAGTATTATGTTGCGGTTTCTGGTGAACCGTGACATAATGTGCACTGTAAAAAGCCAGTTTTTTACTAGTGTGTATAATTTTGCAAAAATACAAGCATTATCATCATCTGTCTCTAAGACTACAAGTAATCACTCGGTGATCTAAAAACCATGACACACTAAAGAAAAATCACTTTCCAACCAAAGCCTTTGAAAATTCTCCCTCTAAGCATGCTCTGATACATAAATGCCCCATAAATTTAACATAAGTAGAAGTTTATACCGCTAAAAAAACTTAAAAGCTACCCACATATTCATCCAACTTTCTTTATAAATACGAGCACATGAAACAAAGACAACTCCTATCTCTCTCATCAGTATTCACCTTAAGCAAATTGGTAGATGAAATGTGTCATTTTACTTCCATAAATGAAACCATCATACCTTCCATAGTTTGAATATGAAAAACTTCAGCACTAAAAAATCAAAGACAATATTATTCATATGTCTCTTAAATTTATTTCCAGTTACACACACTAGCGCATTAATTTGAAAAATAGCATAAGGAATCACAATTAGATCCTAAAATCTACTATGATTTCTTATCCTCTAAATCATTCAAATAATTACAATAATGAATATAATTTTAATCACTTTAACTAAATGACTACAAGGAGACTTCATAAACTAAATAATCAAATCCCAAGAATAAAATTGTAAATCCTGAAAAGTTTCTTTCAACCATGCCCACAACTAGGGATGTCAATGTGTCGGATTGGGTGCAGATAGTACCTACCTGCAAAATGAAAACTTCACCCGCAACCCGCCCGTTACTCGTTTCAAAAAAACTTGCAAATATTTTAAAACCCGTAGGTACCCACGGATATCCGCAAATATTAAAAATATATTTTATACATTTTTAAAATAAAATTAGAAAAAGATATATAAAATTTAATATAAATTAAATAAAATAAAAGTAAAAATTTAATGTAATAAAATATAAATTAATTTTATTTTAAATTAAATTAAATTAAATTAAATATAAATTAAATTATTATTTTTATTTTTTGTGAGTAACGGGTACTTGCAGGTCAGATAGTATAATACCTGTACCCGACCGGTTTATAAGCATGTATTAAAATACCCGCAACCCGCGGGTAGAAATATCCGCGGATACCAACTACTTATGACAGATTTTATCGTGGACGCAAATTTTTTTGTCATCTCTACCCACATGCACATAACAATACAAAAAAAAAAAAAGAAATGAGAAAAATATTCAACATTATTATTACTACATAAAAAACACATAAGACTTAAAATCACTCCTTTTTTTTTTCACCTCAATAAACCACCATATAACAATTTCCAAAGAACTTAAAATTTTAGTTGGTGGCAGTCATCCAACCAAATCAAGTGTCTCCAATCCACATATTTCATAACTATTTTGCAACTTTTTAAGAAATAATATCATCCAAAATCCAATTAGATACATCCTAATCATCTTTAATATATTAAAGAAAATATTGACAATAAAAAAAGAAAATATCACATATTATTTTCTTTTTTAATAATATTTTTATATAATTACAAGTGATTGATGTATTTGGATATGTCAAATTAACTTAAATATCATAATATATTAGATATCATAATATATTGTGATACCTAACATTATTTTATATAAAATTATGTCAAAAAGAAAAAAAAAATAAACTTAATCAATTTCAAGAAATTAAAAACAAATTTAAAACTTTTTTTAAAATTTTTTTCTAAATACGATTAGATTTGGAAGGCATGATATTTAAAAGGAATACTAATTAATGATATTTCCGAAAAAATAACTAACAGTCCCCAAATCAGTGTTGTAATATGGTTAACACTGACACATGCATGCCGTAGCAATTGAAGACGAGATATAAAAAGTTGCATGCATATGCAGAGACAGTTTCTCTCAATCAGACCAAATTTTTGCTGCCTTAAAAATTGTATTGTGTGATGATTTTCCTATTGTTTTTACCAAACTGCGAAATCTTGCTTATTTTGTTCCTTGTCTGGTCCCCTGCATTAATTCCAATGATGCTGCACCACCAATTTTTGTATATAGCCACAACTTTTATTATCTTCTTATTAAATGATGATAATTATCCACCAAAAGAAAGTGACTTCTCTTGTTCTTGTCACCTCTTGAAATAACAAATTAACATGCCAATGTGGAAAAAGTAAAACATAGAATGCTGATCTTTTTCTGGGGATATGTGGTGTGAATGTTTGAATATGATGAGAAGCTTCATAAGCCAATACCTTAATTTTTAATTCAAATAATAGTCGTATTTTCGGTTGAAAGTAAATTCAATAAAAATATCAATTTATAGTTTATAGTATATAAGTGGATATACATTTTATTTTATAAATTGATTTTATAAAATTGAGTTAGATTTAAAGTCTAAAGTCAGGTTAGAATTTATTTTAACAATTGATTTTGTGAGATTGAATTAAATTTAAAATTAACTTCTTAATATTGTCAATAAAAAAAATTCTACTTTCATTATCATTATAAATCTTACTTTATAATTTGATTTGATGAAATTGAGTTAATAATCGATTTTGTGGGATTGAATGATTTAAAGTCAACTTCTTAACATTTATTAGTAAAAGAAAAGTTATGCTTTCATTATCATTATAAATAAATAAATAAACTACATGTACTAAGAAAAATAAATTTCAATACTTTTTTAGTTAGCTTTTAAATTTTTCAATGATGAATGAGAAATATGTTGCACTTTTGCTAAAGTTCTTCAAGTTATTACTCAATCCACCAACCCAACTAAGATGATTCAACTTACTCACCGTAATTTCTTTTAATTAAATGCTATTTTATATAAACAAAAAGTTTATTATCAAAATAATGAGTTTCATGTGATTTTGTTGTTTTACTCGATATCTTATTTCTAAAAACTATAATAATTTAATTTAGTCGGTAGGATTTATTAATAGTTTTTTCTTAATAAATCTTTGAGTGATTGATGACTTAATGTGCTATGGATTATGACATTATTAGAAAAAAAATGCAGATTAATTAACGACCAAAAGTAACGGAAAATATTTTTGTCGGTGGAAAAATTGCGATTGAATTTGTCACGGATACCAATATTCATCAATTTTATATAAAAGTGTTTACTTTTGTGATTGCATTGTTGGGTCATAAGATATTTGGTAGCGAAACCAATCACGATTACAATTAATTTTTAATTCACTTTTTCATAAATTTTACTCTTTTAACGTTATTGTAAATTTGTAAAATAAAAAAAGTTATTTGTGAAATGAAGTTCACTGTTACTTGTATATTTTAAATTAATTTTATTTCTAATTATAAAATGATACTTTTAACATAAATTATATTTAATTATATTTTTTTCTTTAACTATGTATGATTTCCATGAATCGGAATTATTTAAAATTAAGATTATGAAATTACGTCCAAATCCTGTCATTTGTAGTAAAGAATTAGTTTCAGTTTAGCCATAAAATGTTTCTAGACATTTTATTTGACATTCTATTCATTAGAATCGGAATTCCAAATTTAATTCCGTGGTGATAGAAAACTAGTACCTATATTTAATTATTTGCTTAATTATTTCACAATAAGGTCAAGCATACAAATTATAGAAGTTAAAATCAATATTTCGTTTATTTGGTGATATAAAAATATTTCATTTATTTGACTTTATTTTACCTCTATGATGACAATGACATCTATTTAGTTGTTGGAGGTATAAATGAGAAAGAGAACGTGTATTCACATTTAACATAATGTTTAGTTGGTCAAAAGTGAGTTAATTTCTCAAGTGATGAATAAGAAAAATGTATTAAACAAATTCAAATAGTTGAATTATGAACTTTTAGTAAATGAAATTTATAGATAAAACTAATAGAAAGTAACTCATCCTTACATAATCACATTACAAGTATAAAATTGTTCTCATTTATATTTACTCGATACAATATCTTTAATACACACTCCATATGCACATTTTATTATAGGATTATATATTTGTGGATAGTCCAATTAAAATATAATAAAAGATAATACGATATGTTCTAATACAATATAAGAAGTGAATTTAAATTTAATTCATTTTTAAAAAACTAATATATGATATGAGAATTGCTTTCACTTGTATTATAAATTGATATTTATTTCTGGTTGATGAATAATCTTCAACATATGGCTAACAAATGTATAATTAATATTTAATCATAAAAAAAAGTAAAAAATACAGTAAATTCAACAGATGAGCATATACATCTTGTTTTATTATATTTTAATATATAAGTTTGTATTATGAAATTCAATAGACGGTACTGATGTTATAATCTTAATCATCATGATGATGTTAGAATTGATTAAATTCACAAGATCCTAAACATATATTTTCTTACATGTTTATGTCGATGTTATTGTGTTTTTTTTTATATGAATACTTATTTATCAATTATGGATATGCGTTGAAACTTTTAATTAGTCACATGCCTACACTTTATGTAATTTTTATTCGTACTTTAGTAATTGTGAATATTTATTTTTGTCATATGTTTTAGTTTTTTTATCTTTACATGTAAGTTTATATACAAAATTTAGGTTTAATATCTATTTTGGTCTATCAGTTTGTTAGGTGTATTTAAATTTAAATTCACAAACCTCTCATATTTTATAAAAAACGGTTCAAGTTGGTTCGTTTTGCTGACAGTGTTAAAAACTAATGGTAGAGTTGCCTTTTTGGCTATTGAATGAGTTGTACAATTTATCATTAGATGACATTATAAGATGAATTGAGATGTCAGTTTTAAAAATAAAACTTAATGACGTGAATTACCTTGGTTGAAGTGCTAAAAGCCATAGTTCTCACGGAGAAAAAAAAAAAGTCGATGGAGTGGAGCGATGCCACAGCGATTCAAGCTATTGTGGAAGTGAGAACCATCAGGCACATCAACACTGTCACCGGAGGAGTTGCTGCCGTGGGTGCATAAATGAGAAATGATACCAACCTCACTACTCATACTGGAGGTGTGTCCGCAGCCGCGGCTGCTGCTACTAGGCTTAACCAAATGATGAGTAACTAGTTCCTTCATCCCACATACCATATATGTATATTATCACCATTGCCCATTTTTCTTTCTTTTCCTTCGTGGAGAACTGAAGAACCTAAATTTTAACTCAACGAGTCCTTTGACCAAATGTTAAGGAGCTCGTCCAATTCTTTTATCTAACCGTGCTAGTTTTCTTCAAAGCAATGCGTTCACATTTTATTTCTGCTTTCATTTGTTTGGAATGTGTAACTTCATGAAATTGTAATTTACAAAATAAATAAGAAAGATGCCTTTACTTTTTTTAAAATATGGCGTTTTGTTTATTTAGACAAAATTTTACTTAATTTTGAGTTAATTATAATAAACATACGAGCAACGACTTATCATTAGGATATGATTGAAATGTTGGCAAAAATGTTTTTTTAAATAAAAAATAAATGTATTGATAGATAAAACAAGCCTTGGTTAACGATTAAGTTGTATATAAAAGAATATAATTGTAAAACTTTTCACACGATTTTTTAATTTAAAATAAATATTATTTATTTATTGTAAAGATAAAGTGATAGTTTTACTATTACAATATATGAAATTGTTAGACGGGTTATGTTTCCACAATACACGAATTTAGGTAAACCTAATTAATCTTTGGCACCTTTCGCAACATTCCTTCTGTTTCCCTCTTTTGGTCTTTAGATAATGTCAGAAGGTAGTGGAAACAAGATTGAATAGGAGGGTGGTTTGTTTTTAGTTGTTTTTTCTTGTGTATGTTCCTACTATCCCTGTATTTTGGGCTTGTATGATTGTTTTTAGAATATTTAAGGATTGTTTTTAGAATTTTTTATACTTGTATGATTGTTTCCCAATATCTGGTATATTTAGCTTCTTAGTGTCTGTGGGCAAATTCCCAAGTCCAGAACTTCACTGTCCTCAATTTTTCTCAATTCTATTGCCTTCTTTGTTAGAATTCAATTTGCATCTTCAACAAGCCACAAACCCAATTTCAACGTCAATTTTAGCATATTCTTCTATTCCAAATCACGAATTAATTTTAACCTAAAGGTAATGAAGGAGGAGTTGTAATGGAGGCTACAGTGTGGCTCGATATTTAATGTGACTGGTTAATGGTGATGAGGGTTATAGTGATTGTAGAAGAAGAAGAAGTGTGATGAAGCTTCTAGTTTTGAGTGGAAAGGGGATTATCATGTGACAGCTTCTTATTGACTGAGTTTATCACGCAATGACTAACTGGACAGGTTATTCAGTTTTGGTCAACGGAGTAACTCTATCATTAGCGTTTTTAACTCCTTAAATAAAAAAGACCAACTTGAACCATTTTTTCCAAAATATTGGACGTTTGTAAACTTTTGAAAAAAGTAAGACTAATTTGAACACACTTAACAAACTAAAAGACCAAAATAGGTATTAAACCCAAAATTTATATATATTTTTGTTTACTTGAAAATGTCAAAGTGTTAATTACAGAAAACTAAATTTATTTTAGTACCATAAAATTTGCATCACTGTTGAATTAACAATAACTTTTTAGTAACTACAATGACATTCATTACTTTAGTAACAATAAATTTATAGTTTAGTTTTGTTTATATTTATATGTTATTACTTAGTTAATAATATGACAGTGGATAATATCAAATTTTATTCAATTTAATTATACAAATAATAATATTTTAACATATATAAATTATTTACATTTATTTTATATTATTTTTTCTTTATTTTATAAATATATAAATTTATTTTTTATAACTATTCTCTTTATAACATGTATCAAATGAAAATATATGCCTTTATACCATTATTCTAAATGTAAATAAATTACAAAATATAGTGACAAATATAATTAGTGATGGTCTAATAAACTTTAAGTTAAGTAAATCCTACAAAACTGACTTGTAAAGTGAAGTTTGTATCGATTTATATATTATAAATTGTTTTTATTTTTAGTCAATGTAGAATTTTCAATAAATATAATATTTTATTTAACTTTTAAATTAAATAAATTTTTAATTAAGTTTGATAGATAATGATATTAGCTGGAATTTCTATATGTTTAAAAGGAAAATATATAGTCTTGTAGCATTAATGAAGACAACATTTGATTCAACAAATGTAACAAATATCTTAGCATGCACATTTCAATGAGTTCATAAAATTATCTTAGCCAAACACAAATGTAAACCAAAAATTTATTATTCAAACTTTGATGTCAGATACTATGCTTGATTTAATACATAAATGAATGAAAGTTAAGTATACCTAAGTCTGATTAAAAATTATTTATATCAGTGATTGAATTTTGTCCGTGTCGACAAAATTAAATAAAAATATTTTCATTCTATAGACAATATCTTTCATTTTCATTATTTAATTCATTAAAATTTGTTACTATTATACACTTAAATTCGTAAAAATAGTTTTTTAAATTTAAATCCAAACATGGATATTCTCTATGTTTGGGGAATGAAAATACGTATTACCGCACATTTGGTTGGTAAAAGCGCGTTTTGGGCTTGAACAGCAACTGGGCCTTTCTCATTGAAGATGACATCATAAACTTAAAACTAAAAAATATAAGAAAATTAAAATATATAGTATTTTTTAATTTAGTCTTTAAATATTTAGATGACAGAGACCAAACCAAATCAAGATGATGTGTATACAAAACTAAAAGAGATTACAATGATATCTGTAAAGACTGAAATAAATCATTTTTAAATATATGAACCAAACCATAAATTTGTACAAATGTACTTATTAAATAAGAAATTAAATTTAAATAATAAAATAAAATAATTTAAAGGATAAAATTAATTTATATGTAAGTTAAATATATTTCCTTATAAGAAGATATAGGAAGATTTTCATATTGTAATCATGAAATTCACTTTGTGGACTATCTTCTTATCAGATATAATTAATTTCTCTTATAAATAAATAACGTTTTACATTTAACTATTACATTAATAAGATACCTTTGTTTTTCACAAATTGGGAATTTTTCAAAAGGTCACAGTTGAACATTGTTCTAACAATTGGAACCACTTTTTAGGAAATTATTGTTCTATACATATATGTTAAATTTAAAATAATTGATGAATTATGTTATGTTTTTTAATCTTACCTTTTGTGACTTTTCATATTAGTTGAGAGTTATTCACAATAAAAAAAATTATATGTCAATTTTTAGCTCTTGCAATCCTAATTTTAGTTTTAAGATATTATTTGTGCTAGAGCTTTTGATTTAAGATCCAAACTTTAACACAACTTTTGTACTTTCATTTGTAATTAGATTAAGAATTTTATTTGGTGGGCCTTTGGGTCCAAAGAAACTATTTGGCCCACAAGCCTAAATCGTGATCACCAAAATCAATCAATGCATTGACTTGAATTCAAAATAATCAAGAATTGTCATTCTGATTAGTTTTCATTATTGAATTATAAGATTTCTCTAATGGAAATAAAGTGATATGAATAGGCATCTTTGTGAAATTGTGACAACTCTAACGCATGTATTTGGATCGTTGGATTGATGTTTAACATTTGGGAATCTCATTTTCTTTTAAATCAATTTTTTGTAATTTTAACACACAAAATCGCCTTTCCAAACACATTCAAAAAGATTGGATACCATGATTTTATATTTTGGGAAATATGATCTAGGTTAGTCTATGCGATATGCAATTATAAAAATCTACAATTTTTTTTTGGAAACATTGTGAAATTGTTATCATTATATTATTTTCACACCAAATAAACTCAACTTTAAAATGAAGTCGCCAAAATGACTTTTAAATAATATTGTTGATGAATTTTTAAGAAGTCAAAACAAAATTAGTAATAGTTTTGATATATGGATGTAGAGAATAGTTTTTTAAATTTATTTTATTTCAATGAAATGAAATGAAATGAATGACATTAAATAGTTGGTACATAAAAATAAAGAAAAACTATGCAACTAACCCATGATTGTATTATGGCTTATGAAACAATTGTCAATAAAAAGTACATATTATTAAAAAAAACAAAATAACAAATAAAGTAAACAATTTTATTTCTAATTCGCGTGCTAGAATCAACAATCCTTTACTTAAACCACACTTTGTTATATATTCAGTTTATTCCTTTAATAGTGTATATTCCAATTTTTTCTTAGTTTTATGAAGACTTCTAGATTCAAAGCCTTGGTCATGATATAAACTATTTGCTTCTTAATGCCACACTGATTAAATTCAACTTCCCTTGATTTGTCAACTCTCAAAAGGAAATGGAATAGAACATCAATGTGTTAATTCTTATCATGCATTTTTTATAATTTGATTGTTAAACTATTATTAAAAAAAATTATGCATTTCCTTTGCTTAATTCCTATTTTGTCAAATACATGCATCATCTAAATACTTTGGGTAACACATGCTTCTTTAACAATAAATTTGACTTCAGTTTTGGATAGTGATACCATAGCCTATTTTTTAGAACTCCAAGCAACTGGTCCATTTGAAATTTAAAAAAAAAAAAAAACTAAAGGTACTTTTTCTATCATCCAGACCTTTGGCATAGTTGTTGTCAAAGTAAGCTACCAGATTTTCACTTCCTTCTCTTTTGTAGAATAACACTATCTCAGTGGTTCCTCTCAAATAACACAAGTTTCTTTTTGTAGCTTGGTTATGCATGGTCATTGGAGCTTCCATGAAGCGAGCTAGTAGGCTTACAACCTACATTAGGTTCGATCTTGTGACTGTTAAGTACATGAGACTTCCTACCATTTGCTTATGAGTGGTAGCATCAACCTTCAACCCTCCAACATCCTTTGTGAGCTTATATCTTGGAACTAATGGATTTTTCACAATTGAGCAATTTTGTAAACCAAATTGTTTTATTACTTCATTAGGATATTTCTTTTGAAAGATAAAAATGTCATTGAGAGTCTGCGTGACTTCCACTCCAAGAAAAAATCTCATGCATCCCAAGTCAGTCATCCTCAAATCCTCTTTTCATTGAGTTCTTGAATTCTTCAAACATGTTATTAATATTTCCTATAAAAATAAGAACATCAGCATCCAAATTTACAATAAGAACATATGTTACTCCTTCCCTTTTAGTAAAGAGAGTATGATCAATCATGCTTCTTTCAAAATCCTACATTGACAAAGTATGATTCTATTTTTCTAAACCACGCTCGAGAATCTTAAGCTTATAATGAGCCTTTCTTTTGTTATTTCTCTATAGAGGAATGCCTTTTTGACATTAAGTTAATAAACTTTCCATCCTTGATAAGCTATAAAGGATAAGACTAGTTGAAGGTATCCTAGTGAGCTACAAGTGCAAACACCTAACGATAATCAATTCCAGCTTGTTGAACATACCCTTTAGCCAAAAAATGGGCCTTATATTTATATATTTCTCCTTTTTTGTTTATCTTGGTCTTGTAAATCCACTTGAGATTTGTTAGCTCCTAGGTTTTGTTTCTTTTAAATGTTGTAATTTCACTCTTCATTGCATCCATCGTACCTGAATTTTGGATGCTTCCTTAAAGGTGATGGGGTTATTTGTTACAAACATATCATGTTTTTGCTTTTCCTAGGTGAGCTGCTCCCTTTCATCTTCTTCCTCTTCTGATAATCTAGCTCTAGATTCATAATCCCTTATCCATACTATTTGTCTTCTATTCCTTTAAAGGATTTTAATTATTTCATTCTCTATTGCTTTTGCTTTTCTTGTAGTTTCTAAACTTTTTGTAACCTTTTATTTCCTTGCATTTTATGAATTTCCTTCAACTTCTTCAAGTTTGTCACATATAAGATCCAGAGTGTTGGCTTCCCCTAACTTTTTTCAATCCCACTTTTTCATTTCATAAAAAACTACAACTTGATTAGTGATGATTTTATTTGTTTCTAGATCAAGCACTTAAGAGGCTTTGGACTCTTCACTAACTCCATGTACGTGTATTTAATGCTCTTTTATCTAGCTTTTTTTTGGTTACATTAGGAATATAAGCATAGCCTATACAACCAAATACTTTAAGGTGGCCGACTAATGGTTTTCCTAGACTTCTTATGGTGACATATTTGGCAAGGTTGAGGTGAGACATCTCTTTAGAGCATATGTGGCTAGGTTTTCTACCTCTGGCCAATACTTCTTCGGAACCTCTCGAACTCATATAATCATGTCTAGTAGTGTTTGATTTCTTCTCTCTACAACACCATTTTGTTGTAGTAAGTTGTCTGGTGATTCCATTACTCCTAGCATAATAATTGAATTCTGATTAAGTGAATTTTTCCCATATGTTAGTGCATAAACATATGTTATGCTGTATCATGTTTCTTTCTCAATGGATGATTTAAACTTTTTTAATGTATCAAATGCTTCTAACTTGACATGCAAAAAGTAAGTCCATATTTTTCAACTATAATCATCTATAAAAGCAATGATGTTTCTTTTATGGCTATGAGACTTGGGAGTAATTGCACCAGATATGTATGAATGAATAAGTTCTAAGGGTCTGGATGCTCTCCAAATTCTTTTCTTTTGTAAAGGATCACATTTTTGCTTTCCTATCATACATATGTTGCACAACCTGGATTGGTTCTTCAATATGGATAGGTCGTGAACTATCTTTATATAGGAAAGAGTTTGTAGGCCTTTTATGTTAAGATGCCCAAACATTTGATGCCACAAGCTTGTGATATTATCAGAGGTGACATTGTAACACATTGTTGTTGATAGATCAGATAAAATATATGCCAAAATTACAAACATGCAATTTGCTGATATCATAGTTCGTATAATCAAACCTTTAGTATTATGATAAATGCTATAATATCCATTCTGAATTAGTATAGATAATTTTTTTCTTGAAGCTAACTAATACTAAGAAAATTTGATTTAATGTCACCAGTTTGATGACCACAACTAGTTCGTCTATTTTTAGTTGAATGTTACATTTTCCCATGACGTTAAGTTTGGAATTGTTTCCCAACTTAACATTGTGACTGAATGATTGTTCAAGCTTAGTGAACCACTTCTTGTCTCCACTCATGTGATTACTACATCCTGAGTCCAAGAACCAAATATCATCTCGTCCAACTCCTTGTAGATCTTCATATGACTAAGAAACATTTCTTCTTCCTCATCTAGTTTGACATGTTTCGTATAATTTGCATAGGTGGACATTCATATTTGAAATGTCCTAGTTTGTGACATAGGTAGTATTAAATAGTGTATTTCTCAAAAGCTCTCCCTCTGGCCCTACCTTTACCACGTCCTTTACCTTTAGTGTTTTTTGTTCCTTAGTTCATTAGCAAAAGCATTTTTTGTAACCTTCAATACTTGTTCAGTCACTTTCTTCCTTTTTATCTAGTGTTCATGGATAAGCAATGAACTTTGTAGCTCATCTATTGTCATCTCATTGATATCTTTGGATTCTTTAATTGAGCACACAATAGTTGTACTTGTTAGAGACTGTGCATAAAATCTTTTCCAAAACATGTGCATCTTCTATGACCTCACTTGCTCCTGTCATGTTATTGACAATTACCATAATCATATACATGTAGTTATTCATGCACTTACCATTATGCTTTTTAAGAAGTTCGAACTCGTGTCAGAGCCTTTGAAGTTAAGCTTGGGCTACAATTTTATTATCTAATTCTTTAACTCTTCCATATGTTGATAAATGAGTTTGTTTTGTGCCAAATTGACATCTTATGTACCTAACTCCAAATTTTCTCTTTTGGAAGGTTGACTTTTATAGTATTGGACTTGGTGATCACTTGTTGCCAATGATTCAATGATTGTAGTAGCTTCTTTAGCATTTTTCATTATAATGGTTCCACATGCCGAAGCATCGAGTCACATCTTGGTTTGTGGCCTAAGCACACTATAAAAGATGTTGAGTTATGCTACATCATCAAATCCATGATTAGGACATTTCTTTGATAAGGCTTTATATCTCTCCCATGCTTCGTACAAATGTTCACCAATTCCCTGAGAGAAAGTTGCAATGGTAGCTTTGGTACTAATGTATTTAGAAGGTGGGAAGAATCTTTCTAGAAACTTTTTCTTCATGTCCTCCCAGCTTGTTAAGCTTTGATTTGGGTGAAATTGCAACCAAATTTTGGTTTTGCCTATGAATGAAAAAGGAATCAGTCTAAGATAAATAACATCCTCATCATCAGAATTTGTTCCAACAGTTCCATATAGCTCGTAGAAAATGGTCAAATGGTTAAAAGGGTCTTCTTGATCTAAATCAACAAACTGATTTATTGTTATAAGTTAAAGCAATGAAGACTTCATTACCACACCTTTAGCAGGTCTAACAATACTTGAGAAATGGTTTGGTCCTTGCTGTTGTATGTAATCTCCCAACAACTAGTCTATTGTCATCTCATTGATATCTTTGGATTCTTCGATTAAGCACACAATATAGTTGTACTTGTCAGAGAGCGTGTGTAAAATCTTTTCAACAACATGTCCATCTTCCATGACCTTGCTTCCATGACGTCGCCTACTCCTCTTATGTCATTAACAATTATCATAACCCTAGAGACATTCATTCATGCACTCACCATTTTGCATTTCAAGAAGTTCAAACTCTTGTCGAAGCCTTTGAAATTGAGCTCGTTTATCAATTGTTGGTGATTTAGCAATTGTTTTCTGGTCCTTTAGTTTTTGCTCCTTCAATGTTCGAAGTTCTACTCCAATGAATGACTTTAGTAGTTTATGCTATTCATAGCCCTACTCCATCATAGTCTAATACTCTTTTGATCTCAACAAATTTTCTATTAGCATGGACCAATGATCATAGTCACCATCAAATCTTAGAATGCTAAGGAAGTTGTTGCCACTAGCCATGGGTTTTTCTAAATATCGGGCTCATGTGTTTGCTCTTGATACTAGTGTTTGGTTCATATTTGGATGCAAAGAATAACTCTTTAAGCTTAATTTATTTCAATGAAATGGATTGCATTAAATAGTCGATACAAAAAATAAGTACACAATTGACCCATAACTGTATCATGGCTCACAAAAGTGAATCTCTATTTATATATATATAATAAAAAGAGAAGAAAACTTTTGTGTGAATTTTACTAAATTAATCCAATATTATTATATTTTTGTTAGATTCCATGTTTCTTTTATTGTGTTTGGATTTTTTTTATTACAATGTACTACCTATGGCTTTATTAAGTGTTACAATTCTTTTTTCTCTAAGAAAATAACAAAATTAATAAAAAAATTATAGTCAATAATTATATTAAATTATATATTATATATTTTATTTAATAATTATAATAAGTATGATATAAAATATTAATTTAAATATAATAAAATTATAACATATTAGATTATTTAATAAAATATATAATTTTATATGTATACATAATATTATATTTTAAAATTAGTTAAATTTTTATATAAAGTTTTAATTATAGAATCAAATTCACCTTAACTTGATTCTAATCTATTTAAGAAGTTTTAAAAACTGTGTTTTTTTTTTCTATTTGAGAAAACCTCCTAAAAATGAACCTTTTCAAATATAAACTTAAACAGATCCATGGGTCAAATTTGACAACTCTAAAGAATATTTATAATCATACTACATATCATAACACAAACCATCTTCGATTTGCATAGACAAAAACAAAAATTAAGATAGACACCCAGTTTTGTAATTTTCAAAACTAAAAACCCACACCCTATAATTAATTACTTTGTTTTTAGAAAACAAAATATAGATTAGTTGAAGCACATATCGTAATCATATGAAACAATTTAGAAAGCAAACAAAAACTGAAATTGAGATAGTACTTGTAGTTATAGATAAGTAGAAAGTATAAAACAATAGTAGAAAAGACAGAGATACTAAAAACTGGACGGAATGGTGGAATAGGACTTCACATGAGAAGCAATGATGGAAAGTTGGCAATGAGATGAGAGTGTTCTAAAAGAAGAGAAAAAGCATAACACAGAATTTCGATTCCAAAACATTTACCAAAAAACCATCACTGCCTCCAACATCATACAGATAAGGTACCAAACTCCTCTCATGTCCCTTTCCTTCAATCTAATCACAATCCACACCTTCACGTGCCCTAATTCAATAACATCGTATTTTCTTACATTATCGTCCAATGGTAAAAATTATTATATATATATATATATATATATCTATTTATATATTATATAAAACTCTTATTATAATCTACTATTTTCCCCACTGCACTATCAAATAATGTTGATATGATATGATTCTCCCAGAACTTTCATAAAATATCTCTCACCCATAACATGCACCTCTCAAACCTTGCTTTATTTTCCCATCATATCAAAAAGAGAAGCAATAACTCTGCTGCAAAGAAATGGAAAAAATAAGAAACATCTTAGCTGATTGCATGTGCTCATTTCCTTCATTGATAATAACCACCACACATGCACAGTTTCTCAATATCTTCTCACACATGGTACAAAAATTTACTTACAAACTCTTAAAGAAAGAAAACTTACATGTCATAAATTAGAGAAAAAAAGAAGATAATAATAATAATAATAATAATAATATATTTTTGTTATTTATAATCTTAGACACAAATTTAAAATTCATCTCTACTTTAAATTTTGATAGATTTTACTTTTTAAATTTTAAAAACAAATAAATATAATTATCTTAATTAAATCATATTAAACTTTTTTATATGTTACATGTTAAACGATATTTACGAATTTAAATGTTGACTTAAAATATAAATCAAAAGGTTTAATATAACTAAATTAAAAAATTATATTTATTTATTTTTAAAATTTGAAATAAAAAAAATTTCAATTTTACATTAAAATTAAGAACTAAAAATACATTAAATTTATAATAATAATAATAAAATCAAAAGACAAATAAATTGTAAATAAAACTGGAGTTGGTGGAAAAGGTACACTAAACATCAATATTCTTAATTTTGTGCTCTTTTATCATCCTCGTCACCATTACATGCTGCTGCACCTTCTCTTTGGTTTTTTGCATGTGGGACCACCTGTGTGGGGACACGTGGAAATCACACGTTAGTCTTTTTCCTCATCCATATATATCTCTTCGACAAAATATCCTTATCTTAATAATTTAACCTATGCATGCAAAGACCATTCAGAAAATCATGTGAACAGATTAATATATAAATAAATATATTATTTAAATATTTTAACAGTTGGATCATGATCCAGTGGCTGGAAACAGCTTTCATCTTCACAGAGGCAAATTTATTACACCTGATCCTGTGATGGATTGTACGGCTGAGATGATCTTCTCCTCGGTCTTCTCATTGTTGGACCCATTGAATCTACTGCAAGATGCAACACCCGATTTAAATTATAATAAAGAATAGAAAAAAAAGGTGGTCAAAAAAGTGAACCGTCTTCACAAATTAAAACAGGACACAAAAATAAGTGGATCGTCAGATCATTTTCATCAAATAAATACATTGAAAAACATCGCTGTAAAGTTTAAAAGATATTTTTCTAGAAAAAAAAGCTTTTAATTAATTGACACAAATAAATTACCAACATTTTGTTTGCTTTAATTTAATTTATAAAAAATAATATCCACTCTTCCTAAATCTGCCTACAAAATCCACAATTAATCCAAAATAAGTCTGCCATAAATATTAAGATTAACTATTTCAGTAAATATAATTTTTGTTCAATAACATTATAATATATATATATATATATATGAATAAAATTATATGTTATAATGCATTACTCTAGTGTTATAACTGCAAACATTTAATGTTTAATGCATAAGTTATACCTAGAAATTAGAAAATCTTTTTAGATAAAAAAAACTCGTTAAATCCTCAGAAATTATATTTATATAAAAAATGAAGGAAGAGAGAAAATGTTGTTTAGTAAAATATCGTATGTTTAAGCTGTTATGATTGGATAATTTTTTTGTTATTTTTTCCTATTTTCTTTTACTGTGTATTACTTTTTTATCTTTGATATAAAAATAAAAAAAAATAAAAATAAAAATAAAAAATAAAAATAAAAAATGGCATTCGATGGCGGGGCCAGATGGAAAGAGAAAAAATCACTCATTGTCTACAAATATCTAAGAAGCATATTCGTTGTTTTTGACACCGCTTACGTGCTGTTTGGTTTGGGGCTTTATATCGTCAACCACCGGTCCACCGCCACCACCGGTCCACCGCCACCACCGTTTTTATCAAAATAAAAAAAGAAATAATAACATGCAGCCAAACGCAGTCTTATGGTTATCAGAACTCTCCTCAGCTCAAACAAACCCAATCCACCGAATCCAAAGCAACGGTAATAACAAACCGGTGGTAGCTAAAAGGCGCCGGTGGTTAAACTTGTGAGGGGTGCGATCACGTACCTGCGGGTGCATGGAGTTTTCTGGTGCGGCGGCGGGGATGCGGTTTCAAATCCAACGTGGAATCGGAGGTGTCAGGGAGGTCGCGATCGAGGCGCAGGGAGTGGCGCGTGAGAGTTGCGGCGCCTTGGTTTTCAAGCATTGCACGCACGAAGGCGGCTTCCATGGTGTTGAGGAAGTGCAAGTGCTTCTCCTCCGTCCAGGACGACGGCGTTTCGGTCGCAGGCGGCACGTGCGAGGTGGAGTTCATTGCGGCGGCGACGGCGGTAGTTTGTTCGGAGATTCCTAGGAGGAGGGGTTGGGTTTTTATTGAGAGAGCTTGTGAAGAGGTTGGTTGGGTGGGTTAATGAGAGTGGGAAAACAGAAATAGCTGAGATCAATTATTTTTTTAATATGACAAAAATGAACTTAGCTAATATGGAGAGATAAATACAGATAATCAAATGTATGTAGGATGCATTATTAATATATTATTATAGAAAAATATTATTCTTAGTGTATATATTTTTTAAAATATTTTTTTAGTATTGGTTAAGTAACATTTTTTATACATCACAAGTGTAAGTAAGTATTGTTGTTTATTTTTTAATGAATACAGGTGAGAAGTGAAATTCATTAATTTATATATGTTAAAAAATGTAATTAAAAGAAAATATAAAAATGTTAAAAAGACAAAATGACATTCCTAATGATGATGCAAATTCATATATTATGGAGTTAAAACTTTAGTTCTAATAATAAAAAACAGAAAAAAAAAAAACATATACCGACTGTCCTTGTTTTACGAAAAAAAATCATGATATTTGATAGATTTTAACATTTCGCCTTTGCAATAGAAGGTATGTAATAATATAAGTGATAATGTTGCTATTAAGTAAAATTTCAAAATATAACATTCAAAAAGATACAAATAACATATTATTTTGGTGTAAAAGTGAATCAGTCTCAAATTTTTAATTTCAAATTAATTTAAAATAGTCTTTTTGAATATTTATATTATTGCTTCGGAATGTCACTAATTTTATTGGTGACTAATTTTAATCTTAAACCTCATTAAACCATCTTGAATTAATATAATTTTCAATCAATTTTGGTTTTATTAAGAAAACTTAAACCGGATGAGTTCAGTATAACAAAAGAAAAAACATATTGGTTAATTAAAGTTAATTAAAATAAGCTTGTTAGTTCTGTAAAAACTGTAAAATACACCTTTCTATTATTTTTTTAATTTATAAATCGATTAAAGCAATTAAATCAAAGTATTTCAAGAAGAAATAATAGTGTAATTTTTTGTATACATGTAATAATGTAATCAAAGCATACTCTTAATGAATGGATATTTCCCTAAATAAAAAATAAAATAAAGTCTTAATTTTATCCTCCATACAATTATAAATAGATATAGATTATTATTCATCAACTTTAGTTAATTAAAATTTTTGTAACTTTATTTGCATTAATGAATGGTAAGTGAAGCGCGAGTAGCAATTGGACACACCATACTCGAGTGGGTAGGTTTTGAAAGGTGCAAAAGTTACAAAATATCTCTGACCCTAATGAGAGTGAAAGAAGATATTTTGAAGACAAATGAGAAAAAAATATATTTAATATTATATCTTAAAATTCTAGAATGTAACAAAGAAGGTAGAATCAATTTTATTATAAGGTAAATATATTTAAATAATTATACTTTTTATTTATACTATTATTTAAAAATATACACTATGTTATTATATTTTTTAATTGAACAATTTAATCTTTTAAGAAATAAAAATAATTTATTTATTCTTTATTTATAAGAATAAATAATTAAATAATTTTTTAATTTTAAAATAATAAAATGGTTTCTCTTTTAAAGATAACGACTATATACATTTTTTTAAATTATTAAAAGTAATTATTTATTTATTTAATAAAATAATTAAATAAATAATCTTCTTTTCAAATTGGTTAAAAATTATTTTAAAACTAATGTTTAAATAATTTTTTAAAACTAATGTTTAATATTATATATATATATATATATATATATATATATATGAGGATCTGAAAAAATAGAGTTAAAAAGCTAATAGGAGTATTACGTAATTAAACCAGGCTTTAATTGTAAAATACAACCCTAATATAAGTAGATTTTGAGACATCCTGGTTCGTAGTCACTTTATCTCTCTAAACTCCTGTTCTTTAAGTTTCTCTGCCTTCTCTTTACCACTTCTTCTCTCTGAGTTAGTAGATTTTCGATCAAGTGGTGCCCGAGCAGCCGCGACGTAGAGGGCCTCACAATTGCCCGATTAGTTTCTCTTTTTCAGTTGGTGAGCTGTTCTTCTCCTTTCTGTGGTTTTCTTAGGGTTGTGATCATGCAAAGATTCTGCTTTGCATGTGATTAACAACTTCCTTCTTTACTTTTTAGCTCAAATGTGGTTGTAAGGGGGTGTTCTTGATCACCAAATGGTGATGTGTAAGGTCTTGTTGAGTCTCTCGTG
Source organism: Vigna reflexopilosa (assembly GCA_027742785.1). Taxonomy (NCBI): domain Eukaryota; kingdom Viridiplantae; phylum Streptophyta; class Magnoliopsida; order Fabales; family Fabaceae; genus Vigna; species Vigna reflexopilosa. The sequence continues at coordinate 27,137,142 of CM050928.1, read as the reverse complement.
AGGTGCTAGTAAGCGGTCGGAGTTTGGGTTCTTATGTGCTGTGTATCACTGAGGTAAGGGGAGCTAGTTATATTCTTTAATTTTAAATGTGTGATGTGAATGCATGATAAATTCTGAAATGGATGTGTTGTTGTGCTTAAATCTAGGTTTCAGTAACTAGAATTTCATGTGCTTGAGTGCTGAGTTTGTGAACCAGTAATGCGATGTTTGTAAACTATTTTTGATGAGTTGGAATGCTAAAATTTGACATGTTGGCAGTGCTTGGGGTGGAAAATTTTGTTGTAGCATTGTTTAGATGGAAAGTCAAGTACTTGGGTAGTATTTTAGGTCATTTAGAGGAAGTGAGGTAGTGATTTTTAGCAAATTACTTGAGTTTGTCTTGTTAAATTTCTTGTTGCCTTGAGTTGAATTAGGTATAGTGTTGCTTGGTTTATAAAGTATGTTTGAGTGTGTGATTTGTTATATCTTAGAGGATCTTCCAAGGTGAGATTCCAAGTTGTTTAGAATGAAAGTAGGAGCTCAGTCTTGGGGGTTATCCTGAAACTTCAATGGTCAATCATTCTCATATAAAGAGGATTAAACCATGTCGTGAGGAGTAGCATGAGGTCTTAGTCTTTGGGGCTTCCAGTATGCCTCAAGGCCCAGAACAGACTAACCTCGTGAGTGTGGTAGGGTGAAACCCATTGGCAACGACTTTGCAAAGCAGTAGAGACCACCATAAGTGCATGACCCGCCATAGCTCAACTCTCATTTTAAGTCCAGACGAGTCAAGTCTACAATATAACATGTTAGGATTTGTGTTGAAGTTTACTTTGCTTGAATTGAATCTTGTATGTTTATGCTATTATAAATGTATGACTTTTGTATAACTAGCTCACCCTTCTACTTCTTTCTGTGTCTGCTTGTTTGTGGTATTTTCCTTTTTGCAATGATCATCCATTTAGATGTGAGCAGATGTTGATGAGGTGCCTCTGGAGCAAGCCTTGGAAGGAGATGACACTATTGCTTAGCTTAGTTAGGATGCATAACTATTCTATATATTTTGAAATACTCTTTAGTACTTAAAGTTTTAAATTTATAGTCATTTGGATGACTGTAAGCTTAATGCTTTATTTACAAGTCCTTAACTGTTTTATAATATTATATTTGATAACGTCGATATTATATATATATATATATATATATATATATATATATATATAATTTTATAAAATTGTTAATGCAAATACATAAAAAAAATACTCATCTTCGTTAGTATAAGTAGTTTAATTAAGTAATTCAAATAATATAATCATATACTGTATCTATTTTGATCCCTCAAATCATGATGTTGGTTCAAAGTAGTTTTACATTGTGTATAAACGATTTAAGTTAGTCCTTTTTACTTTTAGCGTTAAAAACTCTAATGATGTAGTTGTCCCCCTAGTCAAAATTGAATGACCTATCCAGTTAATTAGTGATTGTGTGGCATGCTCAGCCAATGAGGGACTGCCACATGGCAGTCCCTTTCCCATCCAAATTAGGGTTCGCGAGAAATAGGGATCACAACGGGTCGGGTTGGGCACGGATAGTGCCACCACAACCCGACCCGACAAAAAAAATCCACCTGTTACCGGCACGGATATCTGCTTAAAATATATCTGCGAATATTTTAAAACCTGCGAATACCCACAAATATTTAAAAAAATATATTTTTATAAATTATTAAAATAAAATTTAAATAGAATTACAAAAATATATAAAATATAATATGAATTAAATTAAATATAAGTTAAAATTTAATTTTTGTTTCGGTTGTATTGGTCTGATGGTCAGTCGTCCTTCTTTGCTTTGTTCTCTTTTGATCTTCAATGCTCCCCGAGAATGCCATCCACTGGTTTGTTGACCTGCAAAAGACGACACTCTAACGTTCAAGTCAGATATGTTTCATAAAGAGGTCGATATTTTATTAAGATAGAAGAGGATGATTGTACCTAAACATGTATATTTATAAGAAGGCCTGTGACATACAAGCTCATTGATTAACCATTATAGTTTTAGGCAATCAAACCCAATAATCAGCAATCAATACCGTATATATTGTAAAGCATAAACCAATCTGACCTATTAATACCTATTAATTGTCCATAAATGACAATTAATTCCGATTGGTATACTTCATATAGTATAAATTTAATTAAATTTAACCTTGTAAAATATAAATTAATGTTAATTTTAATTAAATTTAACTTAATAAAATATAAATTAAATTTTTATTTTTATTTTTATTTTTTGCGGTTAGTGGATATCCGCGGGTACAGATAGTATAATACCCCAACCTGACCCGTTTATAAGCGGGTATTAAAATACCCGTTATTCGCGGGTTTCGGGTAGTAAATATCTGCGGTTATCAACTATCCTACGCGGATTTTATCCGCGGGTGTGGATCTTTTCGCCATCCCTAACGAAAAATGCTCTTTCATTTGTGGCGGCTGTTGGTTCTTCCATTGCACGAAGGACCTCGCAGTGACGTGATTAAAGGGGATTTTTATATTGTAGTTCCTTCTTGTTTGCAGGTCTGGAGATTGATGGAGATGATGTCTATGTTTCTTCTACAATGAAGAAGATGATGCTGCAAAGAAGGATATGTTTATTGGCCATAGCGGTTCGCGAGAACACAATCTGGGTTCTTCGAGTTTGTGGAGAAGACCTAGATGGAGGAAAATTTCTTGCGGTGCGCGAAGGTGATGAAGGAGATGAACTCGCCGTTGCGGCGCTATTTAGGTTAAGGATTTCAAATGTTGGCTGTGGAGGTTCGAATTAGGCGATTTGGTTTCTGGGCTTTTCTGATTTCTGGTGCAAGTTTTGAATCAAGTGAGAAGGAACTCGCGATAACGGTTCAAAGGGTGAATCACGATTCTGGTTTGGGATTTTTCTGCAGGCACCCTCACGATTGAAGGAGCATGGTTGTGGTAGAGGCGAGACACAATTTAAGGTTTGATGTGTTTCTGATTTTGTGCAGGTCGCCATGGCTCCGGAAGGTGTATAGTGAAGGTCAATGGTGCGATGTTTGTGCATGGAGGTTGATGGCGTGGTAGTGATGGAGATTTGATTGCTCGAGTGTGATGACGTTAATGGTAACATGGTGGCCTTGTGGTGACGTTTTACACGAATCCTAACTCTTTCCACATAAATTTTAAACTTTTTTTAAAAGGTATGATAACTTTAAATAAACGTTATAATTCGAGGGACCACAAAATTTGAATTGATTTTTCTTATTTTATTTGCTAGATAACAAAATCCTCTATATTTGTTATAGTAAATATTTAAACTTCACTAATCTATGTGATAAAGTGCTATTTAAAGAATCTATGAAGAAATTTTTTATGGAACATATATTTATTAAAAAAATATTATTAGTTTTATTAATATCTTTTAAAAAAATCTTGTGTGCTATGGTTAGATGGTGACATGTGGCAACATAGTATTTCAGACCCTTTTATCTTATTATGCTGTGGTTCATTTTTTCGTTTTTGTTTTGGATTATTGCAAAGAGCCCATAACGGCCCACTTTTTAGTTATAAATTCACTCTGTCACAATCCTATTCATTTAATAAATTTATATTTATTATTAGTGAATACCTATATTTCCATATTTATATTATAGTATGAAGTTTTTATTTATAATCATATATATATAAAAAGATAAAATGTAACGCCCCAACTTTGGGTGTCACGAATCATAATTAAATTAAGATAATTCAATATCCTTTTAATGCGTAAAATGATGCCAATTAAAATTTTGAAATTTAAATCTTGCAGAATTCAAATAAAGTACTAACTTCACCAGAAAATATAGTCCAATTGCAAAATTCCAAAAACTAATAAAATAAACCAAGGAATAAAATTTATCCAATTACATTATTTCTGAAAATTTATAACTCAAAGCTTTAAATAAAAGGTTGTCCCCCACTCTCATGTCGCTATCACGCGTCTGGAGTATCTGCTACACTTCCTGCTCCCGTAAAACCAAGGTCATACGATCATCGCAAGACACACACACCACCACCAACATAAACAAATATGGGTAAGCTACCATAACACAACCAATAACAATAAAATGTGTACCAGATAAATAAACACAATTTAATAGTAATCATTCATCTACAACACTACCCTTACTCACATAATTGTTTCTATTTTATGTACAACATCACATATACCTCACTCAGAACTAATCACATCACGCAACCTTCATCATGAAACACACCATGAGCCTCCACAGTACCATAACTCCACCGTGAAAAGAATCAGTCACACTCAAGTACCCTACCTCAAACCTATACTCTCCATCTAATATTGGTCATTCATCATTATCTAAAGTCTCATTCAAAAGTCTAATGTACTCAAACTAAACCCTTTCGAATTCAATAAATTACAATTAAATAAATAATTAAACAACTAATAAATAAATACATAAACATCATTCCAAATAAATAAATAATTAAATAAATATCATTCCAAATAAATAAATAAATATCCTGCCAATCCAATAATACATTATTTATTACATTAATTAAACAAATCTCATTAATGTCTCTTTTTGGAAATAAAATAATTAATTTGACTTTCCAGTAAATTTAAAAATCTTATACTAAGGTTATATTATTTCCTTTACCAAACCAATTAACTTTTAATTCTAATTATGTTGTTAATAAATTCTAAATTCCAAAATATTTAATTTTAATTAATTTGTTTCCCAATAATTTATTTTCCTTCTCATTCCAAATTATTTTTTTTTTCCAATAATTAATTTGATTCCAATTAATTACTAATCAATAAATTTCTCTTTATAATAATAATAATTACCATTTTCTTCTCTCTCTTTACAATTTAATTTTATTAGTTAAATTCAATAATAATGAATTATAAATTTAGCACACGGACCATGTGGCTAACCCAATTTAATTCTTATTAAAAATGTTAAGTTTTTGCTCACTGGACCTGCGGCCCAAATAGTCCAACCCCAACTGTCTAGACCAGAACTCAATGTTAGTAGTCCACAGGCCCAACACTGCTTGCCATTGCCAACCCTAGCTGCTGCCACTGCCAACCCTAGCTGCTGCCACTGCCAACCCTAGTTGCTGCCACCACGACTTCGCTGCCAACCACCGCGTAACGGTTGCCGCTGCCTTCGAAACCACAACGAGAAGTCTAACCCAAACGAACCAGAAACGCCATCCCCATACACAGAAACACAACACCAATCCCTAATCCAATGCGAATGAACCCTCAATCTCAAATCAGAAGAAAACACAGAAACCCCCAAAATCAAAATCGGAAAGGAGAACAGGAAAACCCCAAAATCCCCAACGAAACTCTAATTGCAAAACGTAGAGTCCCTTTTCGCAGAACGCAGGAGCCCTCACCGCGTCTTCCTGCACCTCCGCCGCGCAATAGTCGCACCTCCCTGCGAGCCAACATGACGAGAACCGAAAAAAAAGAACCAGGACGACCGTGTTCTTGTGCAGTCGCCGTGCCTCCGCTGCAACCTCGTCGCGTCTTGCCGGAACGTTATCGCGTCCCTCACCTCCATCACTACACTCTCACCGCTTTTCGCAAGAAGATGGAGAAGAGAAAAGGAAGGAGCTCCGAGCTTCTGGCCAACGCATTCAAGGGAAAAGGAAGACTGAAGTGTAAATGGGAGCATAACCCCCCCTCGCAGAAAAAAGGCTGGGCATTCAATTGGGCTCCACTGATTCAAGCCCAATTAGAATCAAAAAGAGGGAAGAAAAGAAAAGTCTGGAATCAATTGATCTGATCGATTTTGTTCTCTAAAGCTAGCCCAGATTCCAATTAACTCTTAATTAAAGAATCTCCAGAACCCTAATTTTTTATCTTAATTGCAATTGATTGAACCTTTTGATCTCTTCTGAAATAGAATTCAATACGTGAATTCTTATAAAATTTAATTACATGAATTCTTATAGAATTCATTGACGTAGAATTCAATTACTTGAATTCAAAATTATATTAACATAATAATGCAATTTATTTATAATTAAAATTATCAATCAAAATTTCAAACATCATTCTATCACAACAAAAGTGGTCAATCAGTATTCAATTAAATTAATCACCATTTAAATGCAAGGATAGTTTTTCATAATCATAAAAGATACTCAACAAAATTTCCACATTGATTGTATAATAAAGAAAAGTAAGCTTCCCATACCTTAGCCGATCAAAAAAAATAAGCTTTCACTCTTTCTTTTACAGACTTTTCTTTCTTTCAGTTTCTTTGTCTACTGCTATCTTTTTCCTTCTCTCACAAAAGTAACGTATCCCCTTTCTACAGTTTCCTTTCTTTTTAAATAAAACTTAAAGTAACTGCTCTTCCTAAAATCTTTCAACCACTATTTAAAAAACTTAACTGCTACAACTTTTATTTTCTTTTTCTGCTTATTTTATTTAGTATAAGCCTCTTGCCCTCTCAGCCAAAATAAATAAATAAATAAATAAAATTTCAATAAAACAAAGTTTCTTCTAAACCTCTCTCCCTAGGATTTGAACTCACATCCATTCAAACTTATACACACATCTCTACCAACAAGCCAACACATCACATTGATAATTTCAAACATTACAGTGGTAACAAACAATCAATAACTTATGCTGCATTCAAATTAACAAAACCATTAAATAACATAAATTTTATGTTCTAATCAAGACTAGAACACTGAATCATTCGACACCTCAAAGAGCTCTCACTCATTGAGCTACACAATACTTTATAATAACATGCAACTTCATTAAAAATACTCACGTTTCATTACACTATTAATCTTAAGCCCTATATTTTTCTCGGGTCTTACATTCACCCCACCTCAAAAAAATTTTCGCCCTCGAAAATTGATCTACTCAACAAAAAGATAAGGATATTCTTTCTTCATAAACTCTTCTAACTCCCAAGTCATCTCTTTCGTAACTTCGTCCCAAAGCACCTTTACTGTACGAATGTCTTTGCCTCGTAACTTCTTGGTTTGCACATCTAACACTCGTACCGGTCCAGCCTCTATGGTTAAATCTTCCTTAACCTGGATGTCATCCACCTCTAACACATGACTAGGATCTGGAATGTACTTCCTCAATTGAGACACATGAAAAACGTTATGCAAGTTTCCCAACTGGGGTGGTAATGCTATTTCATATGCTACTGGACCAATCCTCCTAAGCACTTGATATGGTCCAATAAATTTCGGAGACAACTTTCGCGACTTGATAGCTCTCCCAACTCCTGTCGTTGGTGTCACTCGCATAAACACATGATCTCCAACTTCAAACTCTAGTGGTCTCCGTCTTTTATCTGCATAAGACTTTTGTCTGCTCTGTGTTGCCTTCATCCTCTCATGAATCATCTTCACCTTGTTAGTAGTCTGTTGTAACAGCTCCGGACCTACGGTTACCGATTCTCCATCTTGAAACCAACACAACGGCGTTCTACATCTTCTTCCATACAACGCTTCAAAAGGTGCCATACAGATGCTAGCATGGTAACTATTATTGTAAGTGAACTCGACCAACGGTAGAACCTCACTCCAACTCCCAAGATGATCCAAAACACACGCCCTCAACAAGTCTTCTAAGGATTGAATGGTTCTTTCGGATTGTCCGTCAGTCTGAGGATGGTATGCCGAACTCATGTGTAACTGCGTGCCTAAAGATCTCTGCAATGTTTGCCAAAATCTCGATGTAAATCTCGGATCCCTATCTGAAACAATACTTGCAGGCACTCCATGCAACCTCACTATCTCCTGGATATATAATTCTGCCAGCTTCTCCAACGACATTCGCTGATTGATCGATAGAAAATGAACACACTTTGTTAACCTGTCCACGATTATCCAGATGGAATCGTAACCCTTCGGTGATCTCGGTAAGTGAGTTACAAAATCCATCGAGATGCTATCCCATTTCCATTGAGGAATCTCCAACTGCTGTAACATTCCTCCCGGTCTTTGATGCTCTACCTTAGCCTTCTGACATACCAAGCACGATGATACAAACTTAGCCACATCTTTCTTCATTCCGCTCCACCAGAAAGAATCTTTCAAATCCTTATACATCTTAGTCATACCAGGATGTATACTAAGACGACTCTTGTGACCTTCTTCTAAGATCATCTTTCTCAACTCTGTCTTTGCTGGAATGCAAACTCTATTCTTGAACCGAAGAATACCATCAACACCTAAAACAAAATCTTTGGTTCGATCTTTACCCAACAGTGCAACTATGTGTTGCAACTCTTGATCTACCATTTGTTCTGCCTTTATCTGCTTTAAGAAGTCATTAGTGATTGACAAGTGACTACACCAGATATGGTCTTGATTAACCTGTACACCCAAATTCATATCTCGAAACTTCTCGACCAACTCTAGTTCCTTCATCATCAAAGCAGCCATGTGGACTTTCTTTCTACTCAGCGCATCAGCCACAACATTTGCCTTACCCGGATGGTACTGCAACTCAAAATCGTAGTCCTTCAGATACTCCATCCACCTCCTCTGACGCATGTTCAATTCCTTCTGATCAAACAAGTACTTCAAACTTTTATGGTCGCTAAAGACTTGAAAACGCGCTCCATAAAGATAATGCCTCCATGTCTTTAAAGCGAACACCACTGCAGCCAACTCAATGTCGTGTGTAGGATAATTTTTCTCATGCACCTTTAACTGACGAGATGTATATGCCACTGGTCTTCTACCTTGCATCAACACACAACCCAACCCTTGATACGATGCATCACAGTACACTTCAAAAGCTTGCTCAGTGTCTGGGATCACTAAGACTGGAGCCGTCGTCAACCTCTTCTTCATTTCCTCGAAACTCGCCTCACACTTATCTGTCCAAATAAACGGTTGATCCTTACGGGTCAACTGTGTCAGTGGTCCTACTATCCTTGAGAATCCTTCTACGAATCTCCGATAATAGCCTGCCAACCCCACAAAGCTTCTTACCTCCGTCACCGTTGTCGGCCGTTCCCATTTCAACACAGCTTCAACCTTTGCTGGGTCTACCGAGATTCCCTGAGCAGATATCACGTGTCCCAAAAATTGAACCTCTTCCAACCAGAACTCACACTTAGACAATTTGCCATACAATTGATTCTCCCTCAAAATCTCCAACACAATTCTCAAATGTTCAGCATGTTCTTCGCGATCCTTTGAGTAAATTAGAATGTCATCAATGAACACGACAACAAACTTATCCAGACAAGGTCGAAAGATCCGGTTCATGTAGTCCATGAAAATTGCTGGAGCATTCGTCACCCCGAAAGGCATCACCACATACTCATAGTGTCCGTAGCGTGATCTGAAAGCTGTCTTCTGAACATCCTCTGGTTTTACTAAGATTTGATGATAGCCAGACCTCAAGTCAATCTTCGAGAACACACCGGCACCCCTCAACTGATCTAGCAAATCGTCGATCCTTGGTAAAGGGTACTTATTCTTGATAGTAACTTTATTCAACTGCCTGTAATCTACACACAACCTCGAGCTCCCATCCTTTTTCTTTACGAGCAACACTGGCGCTCCCCACGGCGATACACTAGGTCGAATAAACTTCTTCTCTAACAGGTCTTCTATCTGCTTTTTCAACTCTGCCAATTCAGCTGGAGCCATTCTATAGGGAGCCATAGAAACTGGTCCAGCTCCTGGTATCAAGTCGATTGCGAAATCAACTTCTCGGCTAGGTGGCAAACCTGGAACTTCATCTGGAAACACATCAGCATACTCCTCCACTACTGGGACACCCACAATTTGCTCTTCTGTATTCTTTTTCTTCTCTGTTGTCATCACCACAAAACAGACTGCTCCTTCTTTTATATCTTGCAAAACTTCTCGTGATGTAATCATTTGCACATGTTCTTCTGTTGGGAAAATAACCTTTTGTTGACCGCAATCAATGAGAACACCATTGGTCATCAACCAATCCATCCCCAAAATTACATCTAAGCCTTCCAGCGGTAGACACACCAAGTTAACCTTGAATTTGCGTCCTGCTACTTCTAACGAACACCCAACACAGACTGAACTAGTTGAGACTTGCCCTGAAGCTGGTGTAGAAACCACCAACTCGCTCCCCAAATCATATACAGGTAATTCAAGCTTCCCCAAACAAGCAAAGGATATAAACGAGTGCGTTGCACCCGAGTCAAAAAGAACATGAACACATCTACCATTCAAGAAACAAGTGTCTTGAATTAAGTTACCTGACTGAGACGCCTCGACCCCCGTCATAGCAAAGACCCGTCCTGCTGCTTTCGGCTTCCCTCCAGAAAACTTTTGTGTCTGTTGCGCTCCTCCTGGTATCCTCCTCTCGGGGCATGAAGATGCAAAGTGTCCAGGCTTATGGCAGGAGAAACATTTCCTCTCTTCAGGCTTTGGAACTGTCAGTCTCGGACAATTTCTTCTAATATGGGGCCCTCCACACTCGTAGCACTTCAAGGCTCCAAAACCTCTCTGTTGTGGCCTAGCATACGGCTTCTTCTGATTTCTACCTCCAGAGAAACTAGCCTTCTGAGGTCTCACCACACGATGTTGGCTCTCTTCCATTCGCTCTGCCACCAAGGCTTCCTCCACCAGCGCCGGAAACTCTTTGATCTTCAAGTGGATGAGCGCCTTCAATATGTTGTGGCGCAAGCCTCTCTCAAACTTTCTACATTTCCACTCTTCACTCACGTTCTGACTGTAGAATCTAGCCAGATACTCAAACCGCTCCTTATAGGCTTGCACAGACATGTTCCCTTGTACCAAGGTCATGAACTCTCCTTCCCGCTGCAACTTAGCACTCATCGGAAAGTACCTCTCTAAGAATCTTCCTCTGAACTGCTCCCAACTGATGGCCTCCCTACGAGCATTCATCTCCAACCGCATACCTCTCCACCAGTACTCAGCCTCTCCAGCTAGCATATAGGTAGCAAATACCAGCTTCTGCTCCCCAGAACAATCAATCACCTCAAAAATCTTCTCATTGCTACAGATCCAATCGTCGGCCTCGTCCGGCGTAGCCTTCCCATTGAACTTTGCAGGATTATGACGCAAGTAGTCATTCATGCCCACCCGATGCCTGTTTGTTTGCTCATTCTGTTGCCCCTGTTGCGTCAGCTGCGCCAGTTGTGCCTGTTGTCCATGTAAAACTTCTGCTATCTGCTGAAAAGCCCGCGCGAAATCAGCAGTAGCACCGGTAGGGGTAGTTGTTCTTCTTGGGCTCGACATCCTTAGCCAATTATAATACAAACATATAAGACACCATTCACACAAAATATCAGAATTACACATCAAAGCTAGTCGAACTCACTCCCCAAAAGCCCAAAGGTTCTTCGAAAACCAGGCTCTGATACCACAAATGTAACGCCCCAACTTTGGGTGTCACGAATCATAATTAAATTAAGATAATTCAATATCCTCTTAACGCGTAAAATGGTGCCAATTAAAATTTTGAAATTTAAATCTTGCAGAATTCAAATAAAGTACTAACTTCACCAGAAAATATAGTCCAATTGCAAAATTCCAAAAACTAATAAAATAAACCAAGGAATAAAATTTATCCAATTACATTATTTCTGAAAATTTATAACTCAAAGCTTTAAATAAAAGGTTGTCCCCCACTCTCATGTCGCTATCACGCGTCTGGAGTATCTGCTACACTCCCTGCTCCCGTAAAACCAAGGTCATACGATCATCGCAAGACACACACACCACCACCAACATAAACAAATATGGGTAAGCTACCATAACACAACCAATAACAATAAAATGTGTACCAGATAAATAAACACAATTTAATAGTAATCATTCATCTACAACACTACCCTTACTCACATAATTGTTTCTATTTCATGTACAACATCACATATACCTCACTCAGAACTAATCACATCACGCAACCTTCATCATGAAACACACCATGAGCCTCCACAGTACCATAACTCCACCGTGAAAAGAATCAGTCACACTCATGTACCCTACCTCAAACCTGTAGCCTCCCCACAGGTCCCCTGTAGCCTCTCCTACAGGTCTGCTCGAGTAGTCCCGCTTACCTGGCTAAGGAACATGTTTCCTGTCACTCAAGGACAAGACAAACACCATCACCCCCACACAAGGAGGGCTCAATACCCGAGCTCTTCCTTTTCGCACACAAGGCCAAAGGAAGTTGCTATCTCGATCGGACGATAGTCTCAGGCTTTACTAGGTACAACAGGTGGACTTATCCTTCACTCTTGTGCTCATCAACTACACCCTTAGGTACAACCCAACACTTACTCGTTCCAACATATATCTCTAAGTACAACAAACGTTCTCACTCTCCATCTAATATTGGTCATTCATCATTATCTAAAGTCTCATTCAAAATCTAATGTACTCAAACTAAACCCTTTCGGATTCAGTAAATTACAATTAAATAAATAATTAAACAACTAATAAATAAATACATAAACATCATTCCAAATAAATAAATAATTAAATAAATATCATTCTAAATAAATAAATAAATATCCTGCAAATCCAATAATACATTATTTATTACATTAATTAAACAAATCTCATTAATGTCTCTTTTTGGAAATAAAATAATTAATTTGACTTTCCAGTAAATTTAAAAATCTTATACTAAGGTTATATTATTTCCTTTACCAAACCAATTAACTTTTAATTCTAATTATGTTGTTAATAAATTCTAAATTCCAAAATATTTAATTTTAATTAATTTGTTTCCCAATAATTTATTTTCCTTCTCATTCCAAATTATTTTTTTTTCCAGTAATTAATTTGATTCCAATTAATTACTAATCAATAAATTTCTCTTTATAATAATAATAATTACCATTTTCTTCTCTCTCTTTACAATTTAATTTTATTAGTTAAATTCAATAATAATGAATTATAAATTTAGCACACGGACCATGTGGCTAACCCAATTTAATTCTTATTAAAAATGTTAAGTTTTTGCTCACTGGACCTGCGGCCCAAATAGTCCAACCCCAACTGTCTAGACCAGAACTCAATGTTAGTAGTCCACAGGCCCAACACTGCTTGCCACTGCCAACCCTAGCTGCTGCCACTGCCAACCCTAGCTGCTGCCACCACGACTTCGCTGCCAACCACCGCGTAACGGTTGCCGCTGCCTTCGAAACCACAACGAGAAGTCTAACCCAAACGAACCAGAAACGCCATCCCCATACACAGAAACACAACACCAATCCCTAATCCAATGCGAATGAACCCTCAATCTCAAATCAGAAGAAAACACAGAAACCCCCAAAATCAAAATCGGAAAGGAGAACAGGAAAACCCCAAAATCCCCAACGAAACTCTAATTGCAAAACGTAGAGTCCCTTTTCGCAGAACGCAGGAGCCCTCACCGCGTCTTCCTGCACCTCCGCCGCGCAATAGCCGCACCTCCCTGCGAGCCAACATGACGAGAACCGAAAAAAAAGAACCAGGACGACCGTGTTCTTGTGCAGTCGCCGTGCCTCCGCTGCAACCTCGTCGCGTCTTGCCGGAACGTTATCGCGTCCCTCACCTCCATCACTACACTCTCACCGCTTTTCGCAAGAAGATGGAGAAGAGAAAAGGAAGGAGCTCCGAGCTTCTGGCCAACGCATTCAAGGGAAAAGGAAGACTGAAGTGTAAATGAGAGCATAACCCCCCCCTCGCAGAAAAAAGGCTGGGCATTCAATTGGGCTCTACTGATTCAAGCCCAATTAGAATCAAAAAGAGGGAAGAAAAGAAAAGTCTGGAATCAATTGATCTGATCGATTTTGTTCTCTAAAGCTAGCCCAGATTCCAATTAACTCTTAATTAAAGAATCTCCAGAACCCTAATTTTTTATCTTAATTGCAATTGATTGAACCTTTTGATCTCTTCTGAAATAGAATTCAATACGTGAATTCTTATAAAATTTAATTACATGAATTCTTATAGAATTCATTGACGTAGAATTCAATTACTTGAATTCAAAATTATATTAACATAATAATGCAATTTATTTATAATTAAAATCATCAATCAAAATTTCAAACATCATTCTATCACAACAAAAGTGGTCAATCAGTATTCAATTAAATTAATCACCATTTAAATGCAAGGATAGTTTTTCATAATCATAAAAGATACTCAACAAAATTTCCACATTGATTGTATAATAAAGAAAAGTAAGCTTCCCATACCTTAGCCGATCAAAAAAAATAAGCTTTCACTCTTTCTTTTACAGACTTTTCTTTCTTTCAGTTTCTTTGTCTACTGCTATCTTTTTCCTTCTCTCACAAAAGTAACGTATCCCCTTTCTACAGTTTCCTTTCTTTTTAAATAAAACTTAAAGTAACTGCTTTTCCTAAAATCTTTCAACCACTATTTAAAAAACTTAACTGCTACAACTTTTATTTTCTTTTTCTGCTTATTTTATTTAGTATAAGCCTCTTGCCCTCTCAGCCAAAATAAATAAATAAATAAATAAAATTTCAATAAAACAAAGTTTCTTCTAAACCTCTCTCCCTAGGATTTGAACTCACATCCATTCAAACTTATACACACATCTCTACCAACAAGCCAACACATCACATTGATAATTTCAAACATTACAGTGGTAACAAACAATCAATAACTTATGCTGCATTCAAATTAACAAAACCATTAAATAACATAAATTTTATGTTCTAATCAAGACTAGAACACTGAATCATTCGACACCTCAAAGAGCTCTCACTCATTGAGCTACACAATACTTTATAATAACATGCAACTTCATTAAAAATACTCACGTTTCATTACACTATTAATCTTAAGCCCTATATTTTTCTCAGGTCTTACATAAAACATGTTTAAGATGGTAAAAGGAAAAAAATAAAAAAACTAACTTAAGAAAATTGATACTTTCGCATATATAAATTTTTTATATTTATTTGAGATTATCTTTATTTTTAACTCTATGAAAAAAATACAAAAAATTATATTTTTATGAAATTTTACTAACCTTCAAATCCTTGTGAATGTACTCAGAACCTTTTATATCTTTGGTGCAATTTTTCATATAACATATCCTACACCAAAATCTAAAATAATTTTATATATGAATTTGTCTTCTTTACCATTTGGTGTAACATTCTATGGGAGCACATTTCACACATAATTTAGATATACCACAATCTTGTGATTAAATAATCTCGAGGAGAAATTTTATATAAACTTCACTCCAACCTCCATTTAGATGCAACCACAACCCTAATATTGAACCTTTGATTCAACCTCATTCATAGCTATGTCCTGTTCATTGTCATAGACATTAAGTGTTGTTTAAATGCATGTAATTATTTACTTTTTTTTAGAGTTTATTACTACATATACTTTAATAAAAAAAATTGAAATTTCACCTATTATAATATCATTTTACATGGGTCTTCAGGTTAGACTTTTGTAAGAATGACCGATGCTTTAGGATATTGTTTAAGCAAACAATTTCTTAATATCTTCTTTCATTTTCTACTAGCAAGCAATCTTGTTTGTTATTTAACATCTAGGATGCATTATGTAGGAGGAGAATCATAATGAGTAGAATGTTACTTTTTAGGTCTTTACTTCACAATGCATTTGTTAGAGCTTAGACATGATTGAAAACATGTGATTCAATTCATATTTACATCTTAAATTTGACTTAATTAGTTTATTAAAATGTATAATATGTTGGAAAAATTTGACAATATATTTTGGTGTTGTTTGCAGCTTGAAGCAATGAAGCAATGAAGATAATGAAGATCGTGACAATGAAGACTATGAAGGAAATCTTTGTTAAGTAATAAAGAAAACAGTTTAAGATATGTTATGGTTTGTTTAGCTTTGTAGCTTTATAAAACTTTGAAAGGTTCATCCTTAATAATGACTTCAAGATAATTACTTTAATCATGTAGTTTGCATTCTATCATTGAAATATATGTATGAATGACATTATTATGAATTCAATTATGAATAGTTTGCTTATGAACATTGTTTAAAGTGTTGATACATTGTGATTTCTAGTTGTGTAATATTGTAATTTGAAGATATACAATATTAAAATTGAACTTTTTTATAAGCAATGTATGCAAATTGTTTTTTAAAAAAAAAAATCGTATAAAATCATATTTTAATAAATGTGGCTTAAACTGAAAGACAACATTTATACAGGTATGGTTTAAACTAAATCTGAAAATTGTTGTCTGTGAGGATATTAAGCAACGGTTTTAACAATGTTTTACCTATGTTCAGCTCACTTACACCATGCTTAAAAAATCATTGTTTAAACTTTAGCCCAAGGTTTTTATGGTTCGGAAAATGTCTTGTTCACTTAAATGAATTTGAAAGAGAGTGATTGAATGAATTTGAGAGGATTTGAAAGTAAATTTTGTTGTTGTAAAGTTTATGAGAATTAGTGTAAGATTTGATTTATGTGACAGATTAAAAAAATTTACTTTCAAATTTACTCTCACTTACCTCCAAATCTACTCAAATATACAACAAAAAATTTATCTTCAAATTCATTCAATCACTCTCCCCAAATTCATTTAAAGCCAAAATGATTTTTATTGTACTAAACTTTATATTAAATCTTAAATAAAAAATTATAATTTAATATAAATTAAATTTTAACAAGATATATCATTATTATTATCAAATCAAATTAAATTAAGGCAATTAACAAATCAATTTCAAAAGATTATATTACATAATCGTTATTGTATCATATTTTATTCATATTTATTAATTAAAATGATATATTTTAAGAAATAAAACTATTTAAAAAAGGATATTAAACACATTATAAATTTAATATTATAATTTAAATAATTCATTTTAAATTTAAAACTATAATTTATATAATATTCTTTATAAAGCCGTACTCTTATACCCAAAATGTGAATAGCATAATGTCTAACATGTAGACTTTCAAAAATTTAAGTGATATAATTCATGGAAGATCAACCACACCTTCAATACCAATGTCTTACAAAAGAGCTAATCAATGCAAATAATTTTAGTATATTAAAATATAATTCAATAAAACATATGCGTAATATATTTTTCAAACATATTCAAACCACATGTATATAATACATATTTTAAATCTATATAAAAGAAAAATCAAATGTAGAATTTTTTTCTCCATTATAAAAACATGGTTGTTGCATGATACAAACTAAAAGATGAACTAACTATCTAATTAAAGTGATAATAACAAAAAACAATATATGAATAAATTCACCACAAATTTACCTATACTAATAGTCATGATATATAAAATTTGGCTGAAGGAATAATATTAAGTTTAGATTAAGAGATTAACACTTGTTATAATATATGTTTTAGTTAACAGTCTACTTATTTTTGTATCTCATATGGCAATATCATATGACAGAAACGTCCAATAGAATCTATATATATCTCATAAAATCCCTCTAACTTGTTACTTATATCACATAACAGTTCAATGGAACTTTTTTAGTTATATATATTGACGTGTATATTCATCACAGTAATACTTTTCTGGTAATTACTTATTCACATCATACTACTTTAAATAAACTTATTGTTATAAAAGAAACAATGCATGACAATACACACACTCAAATCTTAATGATATTTTATATTTAGAGAAAAAATAGTGAGGAAGTTAGATGCAAAATACACGAATAACTAGAAATTATGCATAACGTACAAAAATAGATTTCCAATTCCAATCTATTAATTGTTTCCTATTTTATATCTCAACAAAACTTTTAAATAATAAAAGTCAAAACACTAAACACCCCGATGACAAAACTGGGGTTCGTATATTTAATTGAGAAAGGCTAATATGTAATAAAAATGAGAAAACGAGTGATAAATTATAAAATCGATCGTCATATATTACTTTTAGAAAATAAAATTTAGATTTTTTTTTTGTAATTCTTGACGACAAACTAATTAAGAAAATATTTTTTATTAAATGAAAATAATAATTATAAATAAATTTTAAATCAAGAATAATAAAATTTAAATTTCATTTTAAAAGATTAAACAAGTCGTACTTTTTGAAGGAAGTAATATACATCTCTCGCATGCACCTAGTTAACGTTTTTGGTTACATGGATCATGCCTCTATTTTAAGGTTCAACTTGGTCAAAGTTAAGTAGAGACGATTGCTAACTTTTTATAAATATATAATTTTCTATTCCGAATAAGATAAAAACTATTTTTAACATTATTTTGGTAAACTTCAACATCAATTATTTGAATTTTAAAATCGTAAGAAAAAAATTCAGATGACCAAAGTGCAAGTTATAGCATATTAATTAGGACTAAAAAATGGTAAAAAAAAAAAGAGAGTGTTGAAGAGAGTCAATTCAACGGTTCATCGAGATAAAATTAGTTAAAGTCAATATAATTTATTGTTATGGGAATAAGAAATTTTGCAATTTAACTTGATTTTAAATGAGTTAGTGATTCAATTAACACATATGTTTTATTTTCTAGCTTACTTTTTATATTGTAGTACATTTACTTGATTAATCTATTTATAAGTGTGCATATATAGTCAACGTGTTTATATATTTTATCAAGTGTTACTGTAGTGAAAATCAATTATCAACCCATATGATATAATATGGTAAATCATTCAAACATTAATGAAAAATGTTCTAATATTTTAAAAAAATCAATCAATTTGTCAGCATACACAATTAAAATTAGTAATTAATTATAAAAAAAAAGTAATGTAGTAACAAATTTTTACTTCATTAGTAATTTTAGAGGGATCAAGATAATATATACGTGAAATTCACATATTTGATCATTGTCACTAATATAATAAAAGTAAATAATTTGTATTAAAATATTTTGGATGTTTCTCCCAAAAAAAATGATTTTGAAATTGCATTTGACATGAACTACATTTTCATATTTTACTCATTTGATATTCTTATATTTGATGATACTTTACTATATTACGTTTGAAAGAATTAATATGAAACTCCACACTTATTATTAATTTTTAATATTAAGAAGGGATTCAACTAATTGAACAATTAAATATTGAAGTTTTCTAACTAGAGTGAGCAAGTTCAATTTAACTTAGAAGTATTAGATCTTGCTTTGGCTTTTGAAGTTGAAAACCCGACTACTATCATTGAGGCTAATAGTCATGAAGAAAAATCCCATCACAAAGCTTGGGAAAGCTCAAACAGGTTTAGTATGATGTTTATGCAAATGAGCATAACAAACAACATTAAGTTTATTTTTCCCAAAATTGACAATGTGAAAGAGTTTATGAAATTTTTGGAAGTGTTTCCAAACTACTGATAAAACCCTTGTTGGGACATTGATGAGTACCTTTATTACCATGAAATTTGATGGTTTGCATATGAACGAGAACATGATCAAGATGACTAATATCGTAACAAGATTCAACTCCCTAGGAATGACAATGAATGTAAGTTTTCTTATACAATTCATTTTGAACTTTTTATCGTATAAGTATGGTCCGTTCTAGATGAACCACCATTAAAGATAAATGGAATGTGCATGAATTGAACAATATGCTAGTTCAGGACGAGACTAGATTGAAGAACTTAGGAAGCCGCTCCATTCATTATATGAGGAATCAAAAAGCTAGAAAGAAAATTGTTAAGAAACATGGAAATGGTAAACTGTTAAAGATTGATGAGTCATCAACCAAAATCCAAAAGAAAAATGACAGATGTCATTTCTACGGAAAGTTTGGACATTTTGAGAAGGATTGAATAAAACATAGATCTTGGTTAAAAAAAAAGGTGAACATAATGCTTACTTATGTTTTGAATCAAACTTAACTAAAGTTCCCCATAATACTTGGTGGGTTGATTCTAGATGTATGAATCATGTTTCTAATGTGATGTAGGGATTCTTTTCAACTCAAACCATAAACCCAAATGAGAAGTTCATCTTCATGGGGAATAAAGGGAAAGTTCACTTAGACTTAGACCTCATTGATACTTTTTATATACCTAGTATCACAAGAAATTTAATTTCTTTATCTAAGCTTAATGTTACTAGATACTTTTTAAGTTTGAGAATGATTGTTTTAGTTTATTTAAGTATACTTGTATGATTGAATTTGATACACTTTATGATGGTTTATATAAATTAAATTTTGATAATTTATATACTAAAACTCTAATGATCTCGCATCATAATGTTGGCTCTAGACATAATTTAGTGAATGAACGATCTCTTTACTTGTGGCATAAGTGTTTGATACATGTTTTCAAAGAAAGAATGCAAAGATTAGAAAAGAATGAAATCCTTTTTAATTTAGATTTTACTGATATGAATGTGTGTCTGGATTGTATTAAAGACAAACAAACAAAACACATAAAGAAAGGAGTCACAAAAAGCACTCAACTTCTTGAAATCATACACACTAATATATGTGGTCCATTTGATGTAAATTCCTTCAATAAAGAGAAGTATTTCATCACCTTTATTGATGATTTTTCGTGTTATGGACATGTCCTTGTACTACATGAGAAATCTCAATTAGTGAATGCATTAGAAGTTAATATAAATGAACTTTTAGGGCGAATAGATAGAAAGGTGAAAATTGTAAGGTCAGATGGAGATGGTGAGGATTATGGAGGATATGATGAAAGTGGACAACACCTCGGTCTGTTTGCTAAGTTTCTTGAGAAACGTGACATTTATGCTTAACATACAATGCCACACACACCACAACAAAATGGTGTGTCAAAAGGGCATAATTGAACCTTAATGAATATGGTTAGGGGTATGCTAAGTAATTCATGTTCACTTGTATCGTTGTGGATGCATGCTTTAAAGACTATCATGTGTTTGTTGAATAGGGTTCCTAGTAAAGTTTTTCAAAAGACTCATTTTGAGTTATGGACAAGTAGGAAACCTAGTTTGAAGCACTTGAATGTTTGGGGTTGTCAGACAAAAGTAAGAATTTACAATCTATAAGAAAAGAAACTGGATGAAAGAACAATTAATGGATATTGCATTGGTTATCTAGACAAATCAAAAGGGTATATGTTTTACTGTCCTACCCATAGTAAAAAAATTGTTGAAACTAGAAATGCTCAGTTCATTAAGAATGGTGAAACTAGTGGGAGTGAAGATTCATGAAATGTGGAGATTAAGGAATGATTAAGTTCTTGTAGCCAGCAATATCTCTTCCTCAAGAGTTGTTGTTTCCAATGTTGTAGAACCATACAACAATCAAGAAGAACAAAAAATTAATGATCTTGAGGTTAATTATTAGTCGGTAGTAGAATAACCATAAGAAGTAGTATTAATAAGATCTCACAAAAAAAGAAAGTCTACTAATTCGAATGATTACGTGACTTATCTACAAGAGTCAAAAACTGAATTAAGTATTGATAATGATCTAATTTCTTTTCAGAAGTCACTAGTGGTGATAACTCTGATAAAAAGGTTAATGAATAAAAGCTTAAATCAGTGGCACAAAATGTTGTACACGACCTTGTGGAATTTCCATAAGGATGTAAGAGAGTTATGCGTAAATAAGTATTTAAGACTAAACATGATTCTCATGATAGTATCAAACGTTATAAAGTTTGACTTATTGCCAAAGGTTTTACTTAAAGAGATGACATTAACAATAAGTAAACATTTTTGCCTGTTTCTAAGAAATATTCCTTTATAATTATCATGACATTAATAACTCATTATGATCATGAGTTGCATCAAATGAATATTAAAATTTCTTTTCAAATTGATAATTTAGAAGAGAATGTTTGTATGGACCAACCAGTGGGGTTCATTGAAGAAGGAAATGAACACATAGTTTGTAGACTTAAGAAATCGATATATGGACTTAAGCAAGCTTCTCGACCATGAATTTTAAGTTCAATGATACTATTATGTCATTTGGATTTAAGAAAAACACTATTGATAATTGTATATATCGGAAGGTCAGTGGGAGAAAGTTTATATTTATGATTCTATATATTGATGATATCTTGCTTGTGAGTGATGATCTTGGTCTATTAAATGAGACTAAGAGGTTTTAGTCTAAAAACTTTGAAATAAAAGATATGGTTAAGAAACACTATGTGATAGGAATAGAAATATTTTGTAAAAGATAACAAGGACGATTAGGTTTGTTTTAAAATACATATATTAAGAAAGTTTTAGAGAGATTCAGAATGGTTACATGTTCAACATCTCCCGTTCAAATACAGAAAGGAGACAAGTTTAGTCTCACGCAATGATGTATTAGCTTTGCATGAGGCCATATATTAACTTTTGCAATTGGCATGCTTGGTAAATACTAGAGTAATCCAGATCTGGATCATTAAAAAGATACTAGAAAGATACAAAGAAAGTTGTAAGACTTTGTCAACTATATGAATATAAGAAAGTTTACTCTTGGTTATGTGAATCTTTTAGCCGAAGGAGCGATTTTGTAGAAAATTGAGAAGCATTCTATTATTACCACATCCACTATGGAAGCTAAATTTATGTCATGCTTTGAGCTCACGATTTAGGCTAATTGGTTGCAAAACTTTATTTCAGGACTTATAGTTGTCAACAATATTATTGAGCCACTGAAAATTTATTATGATAATTCCGTAACAATCCTCTTTTCTAAGAACGACAAATATTCTAAAGATGTTAAGCATATGGAATTAAAACACTTTGCAAAGTTCAAGAATGTAGAGTGTCCATAGAACATAACCAATCTTATGATTGTTGACCCTTTGACAAAAGGGTTACTGTCTAATTTTTTTGTTGGTCATGTAAAGAATATGAGCATTATGTCTACTAGTGAATGTTAATTGTTGAATGTTAATGTTATTAATGTTTATGTGACACTTTAAGCTCTTTAATATATAAGTTTCTGAAATTTATGTTTTCTTCTTTTTTATATGCATGCAAATTATGATGAAGAAAACAAAGTATGTTATTATCATTGAAAATGACATTATGTTTGAACCCATTATAGACTTCTCATTATAAATTCATATTAAGGAGAAATAGATGATACAACAGTATATGTCGGTCGAATGATGTGAAACCACCATGACTCTTGTTATTTATGTATTTTTAATTATGAATAATGATGGAACTAATATATGTAGGGCCTTTAATTCACATTATGTTTATGTATACAATCATATAATGTTATGATATCATATGAGTCAGGTGGGAAAATTTTGTAATTAATTGGAAAATTAATTTTGTTATGTAACTCATTTGAAATATTATAACGAGCCTATTAATTATTATGGAAAGTTATAATAAAATAAAATAAAGATAAAATAAAATCTAACTTGATGGATGTTTATAAAAAAAGTTAAAGTTTTATATCTAGTTACAAGGTTCTTTCACACACTAGTGAAAAAACATTGTTTAACGTGGTTATTTTGAGCTTTTAACGTCTTCTTCACAACCGACGTCAATACCGGTGACGTTAATGGAACGTCGAACATCCATATAACAGACGTCTATACAGACGTCAGTCAGTGTCATGTCCGACGTCACTAAACGTCGGTGCAGTCCTAACCCGACGTCTAAAGGCAATATATATAGATGTCGGAGTAACCATTAACCGACGTATAAGAGCACATAAAGACTTCAAAAATGTCATTAACGTCGGTGTATGCATTAACCGACGTCTAACATAGTCGTTGTGTTTTAGTGCAGTTTTGTTCCTGTCTTTGAATAGCCCGGTAGCACACTGTCTTTGCTAGTTTCCCCCGAAAAAAAGCTTGCGTCTTTTGAATTTCTCATGACATTTCAACCCAAAACCGAACCTGGGTTTTGCTTAGTTCCATTTTCAACCGCAAGAGGGAAAAATTACGGTGAAACGATAACTAGGCAACGACCCAAGGTCGTTTTTGGGTCGAAACGCCACGAGAAATCCAAAAGACGCTGCTTTTTCTAGGAGGCAGCTAGCAAAGGAAGAATGTGGTTCTACGTTACCCCAAGAGAGGAACAAAACTGATCTAAAACACAACATAAGGAAAACAAATTTTAATCAGTTGAACCAGAAGACTAATATAATCGGACTGAACAAAATTTAAATGGTTTAAATAAAAAAACACGCACCTGGAATGCAATGCTGCAAGAGAGAAAAAGGAGAGGAGGAAGACGATGATGTTATCAGAAACTGGAATGTAATGGCGCAAGAGAGAAAAAGGAGAGGAGGAAGACGACGATGTTATCAGAAATTGGAATGCAATGTCGCGAAACTGCGAGTCTGTTTAACATGAAACGAGGCGTTGGTTGCTATAGAAACCGACGTCTAGCTGACTATTAGACGTCCAAGATAACTTTTAATCTGCCTATTAGACGTCGGACAAACGGGGCGCCGACGTCTACGACATTGATCGGATTGACGTTTCATTTCCTGTCAGGGACGTAGACGACGATTGTCCTGGGGCGCCGACGTCTATAACATTTTAGACGTCGGCGCCCTGGTACCAGACGTCGAAGTGCCTTCGAGTTTGGTGAATAACATTAATTACAGGCGCATAGACGTCGGTCACTTGGAATTCCGACGTCTATATTGCAGAAATTGACTATCTTCCCGCCTTCCGGACAGGCCCATTGACGTCAAGTTAAGGGAGCATAGACGTCTTTAACATTATAGACGTCGGGTTTTGACTACGGGACGTCTAAGCGTCTGGAAATCAGGTGAAGAGCATTAATTGCAGCCAGATAGACGTCAGTCCCCATCACAACCGACGTCAATGGGCAGAAAAGACTGTCTTCTCGCCTACCTCAGGCCCTTGGACGTCGGTTTAGAGCAGAGGAGACATCTACTATATCATAGACGTCATTTGCCCTAATAACCGACGTTGTGTTTACCAACTTATTTACGGTAATGCCACCGTCGATTAGTATACGTCAGGCTACCCTTGAACCGACGTCTTGTGAGTGACGTTAAACAACGTTTTTGCACTAGTGACATAAAACTACCAAGGCACTGTGAGAGAAAAATGAAAAGTAAATAGATAAATTGTGAAAATGAGGTTGAAGTACAAATATTTAAAAACGTATTTTCATTAAATCTTTCCTATATCAATCTTAATATCCTATTATAATTTATGTGTATTAACGTGTGAGAATCATAAATCTTAAAATCTTAGAATAGTTTTCTGTAAGAAGATAGAAAATTAACAAAAGTTTTTATATTTATCTTTTATGTACAATTGAAAACTGAGAAATCAAAAATAATTTTGTTTCCCGCATAATTCATAGATTCACAAACGCAACCGAGACCTAAATCATAAAATGCCTAATAATCCTAATAAACTTATTCAAATACAACATTTAAACCTTTAAATGCAACATAGCCAACTCATATAAGCAGAAAAGGTTTCTTATACAAAGTTTTAGGGATTGGCACGTGGGGATGCTAACAAAGCATATTGAAATAGGTTTTATTATCACAATTTTTATTTTCAAAAAGTAAAAATTTGTCTTTATATTAATCTCCGTGTCCAATAAATACATAATTTTGGCCTCATTTTCATTTCTACCAAGTAACGGAAATATTCGTACCTGTGTTTATACCAATTTTTTTATTATTTCAACATTAATTAACTAACTTTTATTAAAAAATAAAAATCATGGCAAAGAAAACATATATTATTAAATATTCAATGTCATTGCATGTTATTGATTCTTTAATATTAAATATTTATAAAGAAATTAGAATTGTATCAATTTTAAATCAAAGTATCTAATAAAAATAAATAAAACTGAAAGAATTATATGTAAAATATTACACATAATTAAAATTTCACCATAACAAAAACATCTACTAATTTTGTAAAGGTTAGTCAAATAAAGTTGGTAAAGTTAAAAGATATTTTTAAAATGTTATAGAGGAAGACAAATATTCAAGCTTAAAAATTATCAAATGTCTATTTACTTCTTTTATATAGATTATAATGATTTTTTTTAATCTTCTAATTAATATACATCACCATGGAGAAAAAAAAGTGAACACAATAATAATTTATATTTAAATATAGATTTTTTTTTATCTTTTGGACTTTAATTTATATTGAATAATGATAAACAAAATTCATAATTTTGATATTAAATTATTATATTATAATAATCATTAGTAAAAAATTACATTTTTACAGTGCACATTATGCTACGGTTCACCAGAAATCACAGCATAATATTCTGCGGTCGCATTTTCGAAAATAAAATGAACTTATAGGTCGTGGTTGCTCTGAGAACCGTGACCTACTTCCCAGTCAAACTTCTGTCTTTGACGCCACGTCAGAAAAACAATAAATTGTTGGGGAATAGGCCGCGGTTTTGTGAGTAACAGCAGCCTATTCCCCCTGCAAATTCTGACATTCCTCACAAGTCAGCCCCTACAATAAATTGGCAGGGGCTGCCTGATGGGGAATGTCAGAAGGTTGTAGGGGGAATAGGCCGCGGTTCTCAGAGCAGCCGCGGCCTATTCCCCTGCCAATTTATTGTAGGGGCTGGCTGATGGGGAATTTCAGAAGTTACACTGAGAATAGGCCGCAGTTGCTCTGAGAACTGCGGCCTATTCCCCCTGCAACCTTCTGACATTCTCCAAATGACAGTTAGGAAGGCAGTTGGGGGATTCGTAATGTCAGGGAATAAACCGCGATTGCTCTGTGAACCGCGGCCTATTCCCTAATTTGAATAAATTTTAAATATTTAAGGGAATAGACCGCGGTTGGGCACTGAACCGCGACATATAGTTTGAAAAAAATTTCAAAAATGCCATTTTAATTTATTTTTTTCAGCCAAATAGGTCGCGGTTCCCTTCACAACCGCGGTAGTAATGTTTAATTAGGTTAAAAAGAACTGTGAACAGTTTCATCTTCCACGCGCATTTCTGAAACACAAACGCGAAGCTTTCTCCTCTCCGTTAGCCACCGCGATTGTTCTTCTGCAAACGCGAATTATCGCCGGCCATTCCACATTGACGCCAGCCATTCCTCCGTCAGCCATTCCACACATTGACGTCGTAACTGTTCTTCTGCGAACTTCCGTCAACTTCATCAACATTGACGTCGCGCCTATACCTCTCCACCGTGCCTTCGTCAGCCAAATCATCAACATTGACACCGTGCCTATACTTCTCCGTCGTGCCTCCGTCAGTCATTCCTCCGTCAGCCAAATCATCAACATTGACGTCGCGCCTATACCTCTCCGTCGTGCCTATTCGTCTTAGCTGCCCATTCCAGGTATTGCATTTATGCCCTTCGTCCTGTTTGCTTTATTCGATATAATTTTGTGGTCTGTTTTTGCATAATAACATATATGTAGACATAGAAAATAGATAAAACTCTATCACTGTCATTTTGTGAGAAATTAATTATATTTGTATCAAAAGCCCATAATTCGTGTTATGATATCAATATGAGTGTGGGAATCAAATCGCCATGAGGGTACTATAACAAGTAATATATAATAATATATGATTAGATAATAGTTTACATTAATCATTGATTGTATGACTGAATTGATTGTATGATTGAATTGATAATTTTATATAGAAAATTGTATAATTGTAATTTTGTAATATTTATGAATGGATTGAAATTGGATTAATTTACCATGCATTAGTACTGAGTACGAGAGAGGGGTAGAGGAATTTACACAACTTGCACAACGTAATGAGGGTACAAGTGATGATGAAGTGAAGTTTAGATGTCCTTGTGTGAACTGTTTGAATGGGAGAAAGTTGAACGCAACCCAAATTAGAGAACATCTTATATGTGATGGTTTCCTAAGATGCTATACAGCATGGATATGGCACGACGAAGAAATGCACTTTCCGATTGACTCCCAAACTGAAAATGTTATTGATTCCACTATGGAAGAAGATCGACCGGATGAAGACAAATTAGAGGACATGATCCGCGATGTTGGCGCCTAAAATTTTGCCAAAGCTCATGTGTATGAGACGATGTCGACTGATGCGGAAACACCTTTGTATGTCGGTTCAACTAAGTTTACACGTTTGTTAGCAGTGTTAAGGCTCATGAATTTGAAGGCGAGCAATGGATGGACTGATAAGAGTTTTACAGAATTGTTGACGTTGTTGAATGAAATGTTGCCAGATGGAAATACACTACCACTCGTAATTATGATGCAAAGAAAATTCTTTGTCCAATGGGTATGGAGTATAAAAGGATACATGCTTGTCCCAATGATTGCATTTTATATAGGAAAAAGTTTGAATTTTTGACAAAGTGTCCAAAATGTGGCTTATCACAATACAAGTCAAAAAAAATAGTGAAGATAATGGTCAGATAGAAAAAAATGGATCTGCTTTGAAAGTAGTTTGGTACCTTCCAATAGTGCCCAGACTTAAGCGTTTGTTTGCGAATCCCAAAGATTCTAAAAACCTTAGATGGCATGCAGATGAGAGAAAAATTGACGGGCTGCTTCATCATCCAGCTGATTCAAAGCAATGGAAAAATATTGATCAACAATTCCCCCAATTTGGTAAAGAGTGTAGAAATCTTAGACTTGGTTTAGCCACTGATGGAATGAACTCATTTGGTAATCTGAGCACCAATCACAGTTGTTGGCCAGTTATATTGATAATTTACAACTTATCTCCTGCATTGTGCATGAAGAGGAAGTACATGATGTTGTCTATGATGATATCTGGTCCAAAGTAGCCTGGAAATGACATAGATGTTTATCTAAGCCCACTAGTTGAAGACTTGAAGTTTTTGTGGGTTAATGGGGTTGAAATATTTGATGCATTCGCTTCTGAAACTTTTGTGATGCGTGCAATGTTATTTTGCACCATTAATGACTTTCCATCTTATGGTAATTTGTCAGGATACAATGTTAAGGGTCATAAAGCATGTCCTATCTGTGAAGAAAACACTGCAGCTCATCAATTGAAACACGGAAGAAAAACGGTGTATCTGCGTCATCGGAGATTTCTAAAACGTAATCATCCATATCGAAGGTTAAAAAAAGAATTCAATGGATATCAAGAGAGGGACGAAGCACTAAATCCATTTATTGGCCTTCAAATTCTTGAAAAAGTTAATAAAATACATCATGTATTTGGGAAAACATCCAAGAAGTCATCTGTAACGACCCCTTGGAAGAAGAAATCAATATTCTTTCATCTTTCATATTGGTCAAAGTTAGATGTTAAACATTGCATAGATGTGATGCATGTAGAGAAGAATGTGTGTGATAGCTTGATTTGGTTGACATGAATATCCGAGAAGAGTTGGCACCCAAGGAGATTGGTAAACGTACTTATTTCCCCCCTGCATGTTACACAATGTCTAGACAAGAGAAGATATGTTTTTGTCTTTGTTTAAAGAGTATCAAAGTACCACAAGGATACTCTTCAAATATGAAGAGTTTAGTCTCGATGCAGGACTTAAAGCTTGTTGGAATAAAGTCTCACGATTGCCACGTCTTAATGCAACAATTGTTACCAGTGGCTATTCGTGGAATTTTGCCCAAAAATGTTAGGCAGACCATAAATAGGTTGTGTTCATTTTTCTTGTCAATATGTAGTAAAGCCATCGATCCTACAAAGTTAGATGAACATCAAGGCGAGATTGTTATCATCTTGTGTCAACTAGAGATGTTTTTCCCTCCATCTTTTTTTGACATCATGGTATATTTACTTGTTCATTTGGTTAGAGAAATCAAGTTGTGCGGACCGGTATACTTAAGATGGATGTATCCTATTGAGCGTTATATGAAGATTTTGAAAGGGTACGTTAAAAATCCATATCGTCCTGAAGGTTCAATGATTGAAAGGTATATTGCTGAAGAAATTATCGAGTTTTGTTCAGATTACATGACATCAACGAATCCAATAGGAGTTCCTTGCACATCATGGTTGAATAAATTTTCTACAAGTAAAAGCATCTGAGGTGTGAATGTGGTGACAAAAGATCGCGAAGAGTTGTTGCAAGCACATCTTTATATATTGAACAACACAGATGAGGTGATCCCTTTTTCGGAAGCACACAAAGCCATTGTTAAGAATAAAAATCCAAGACAATCAGAGAAATGACAGTCGATGGAGCATAACAAAACATTTATATCTTGGTTCAAATATGAAATTAACAAAGAGCCACATTCTTCTCAATCTTTATTATGGCTTGCAAATGGTTTAAAGTTTGATGTCGTATGTTGTACAGGTTATGAAGTCAATAATTGCACATTTTATACGAAGACTTTGGATGATAAAAGCACAGTACAAAATAGTGGAGTCAGTTTAGAAGCTGAGTCGCTTCAATTTTCCACATCAAAAGATCAATCTCCTGTACTTGGATCAATGAGATATTATGGTATAATAGAAGAGATATGGGAGGTTGATTAACCAAGTTTTTTGTTCCATTGTTCAAATGTAAGTGGTTTGATAATCAGAGTGGTGTGAAAATAGATGAATCGGGTATGACACTAGTTGATTTTCGAAAGGTGGGTTATCGAGACGAACTGTTTATCATGGTACATCAAGCATCTCAGGTTTTTTATGTCAAAGATCCTGCGTTTGACCATTGGTATGTCGCTGTTCAAGGCAAAAAACAAATTGAAGTTAACGAAGACAATCTGATTAATATTCATATTGCTGACAACCATTCATTTCAAACTACAACATATTTGGATGAACAATCTCTAGTTGACGACGATGTACATGCAATTCGGTCAGATCATGATGAGGGAATATACAAATGATGAATCCATATCTTTATGTATGAATTTCCAATTTCTGTATAAGTATTTCCTATGATTACTATTACATGTTTTGTTAAATTATATGATATTACATAAGTCTTTTATTAATATTTCATATTGTTATTTATGTTGACAGATATATGGCTGATCATCCACATTCTTCAGGGGATGAGGCTCTCATCCCCCTTCCAGATCCACTAGAGGACCCACCAGGATGAAACAACTTTTGATCAGAAAGAATAGTGATGAAAGAACACCGGTGAATGTCAACGTGATCACGGGTGTGGCAACTGGCCCCAATGCAGATGACTTCTGATCATACCTTGTAGTAGTGGCACGTGACAAGATTAGTATTCTTACTCCATCTTTTGATCATGTGTCTGAGGTTGATCGGAACATTATATGGAACGATATATTGGTAAGTTAGTTAATATCATTTGAATTACAGTTTGTTTATATTGATATCATTTTCTACTAATACAACTTTATTATTTTTTTTCAGATGACATTTGACATTCCAAATGTCGAAACACTTAGAAATAAGTGTTTATCAACTGTTGCTGAAAACTTCAGAAATTTTAAAAATAAGTTGACCTCAAGATATATTTTTGGAAGCCATAAAAATAAGTCTCCATGTACTACATATAAGTCCATTGATGAGGAGACTTGGCGGCTTTTTGTACAGAGTCGGACATCAGAGGAATGACAGGTTAGTATAGTTGATATTATTCAATTCCTCATTAACAAATATATATCATATGAACTAATTAATTAAATATGTGTGACAGGAAATTAGAAGCAAAGCACAACAAACAAGTGCTCAAAACAAAAACCCCCACCTATTATCACGTGGTGGGTATAGGAAGCTTGAGGAGAAAATCCTCAAGCAAAAGGCAGATGCTAGACCACCATCTCAGGGTGATAGCCCCCCTCAGCCTCCTTCTCCACCTTCTCGGCATGAGAAATGGAAGTTGGTTCGTATGAAACCATCGGGCACCTACTCTTCTGACACTGCACGGGAAATTTCTGAAAGAATTGTAAGTTATCACTGTTCCTAAAATAATAATAATTTCATTATACATACTACATTAAACTTTTTAAAGAATAATGGTGTTTTGTAATGTTACAGGACTCCTTGGTTGAGCAGAGCTCCCAAGGTCAATTCACTCCAGAGGGTCGCCAGGATATTCTTACCGCTGCAATTGGACGACCTGAGCACCCTGGACGTGTACGTGCTGCTGGAACTGGAGTAGGAATTCAAGATTATTTTGGGAGCTCTTCTCGTCAGACTTCATATGCATACAACGAAGCACAAGAACAAAGGCTGACACAAGATATCACAAAAAAGCTTCGAGCGGACCTTACGGAGGAGATTAGGACACAACTCAGGACAGAGCTTAGATCACAGCTCAGGGATGAATTGTTTAGTGAGTTCAACACCATGTTCCAGCAGCAGTTTGAGAGTTATGGCATGCGCCCGATGCCATCTCCTGTACAGGAACAGGAACATGTTGAGGAACAGGAACATGTTGTGCCTCCCACTGGTAAACTTAATAAACATTTATGTGCAATTATTTCTATCATTTGTATAATCTAACATTTACTCTGACAGGGAGAAGCGGGAAAGGAAGTTGTTCAACACTAGCCGTCCCAGGGGATGACATGGACGATGCTAGTCCATGTCTGTTATACATTTTAGACGATACTGAGACGGTGCTAGTAGCTCGTGGAATAGTGTTTAAGAAAGCGATTGTTGTTCATGGTATGGAGCTATCAGAGGATGAGGTGAAGGTCTCAGTAGACGAAATTATCATACTAGATGCCTCAGTTCCTCTGCCCACAGATGAGATTTTCACTGTGGAACATGCATTCCAGTCTTTTATCACTTGGCCTAAACATTTGGTTGATTCAGTTTCTGACCCCCCGGTATGGAATTCTACTTTACACTTCTCAATTTTAAAGTTTACATGTTATTGATGTCAAAACTTATCTTATTTTTCCATGTAACAACAGACGCAGGCACAAGAGAAGATTCCTCTATCTGAGGATGATCCTCTTGGTTCATTGCAGCTACTTGCTGACATCCTTGAAAATAAGCCTTTGGAGGTTGAATATGATGCAAATGTATTTGGGAGAGGCTTTGAGGTTCCATTATACCTCCATAGTCAGGATGTTAGAGAGCTTGCGTCAGGAACAGAAGAGTTGAATATTACATTACTTCAGCTATGGATGATGTAAGTCTATGAGCAATTATTTATATAAAATTGATTTATATATCAAGTATACTTATATCAATGTTAATTTTTTATTTCAGGTATATGTTTGGGATCAGTAACAAATTGGGGTACTCTGATGATTATGGGTTCATTGATCCCCAATCCATTCACGAATCAAATGATTTTGACCAAATGAACACACATCTCACAAGAAGATTTGCAAGCGGCAAGAAAATATATTTTTTTGCCTTATATATTTGGGTAAGTGAACTTTGTTAATATAATAAAGTTCCATATGTGATTTTAATATCTAATAATTAAGTTATTATGAATTTCAGGCGCCATTGGCAGCTTCTTGTTATTTCTATACAGGAGAGCTATGCTTTGTGGTTCTGCTCATTGCACAAGTCTCCTCCCACACATCTCAGACAAGCAATTGATTGGTAAGAATCTCAATGTTTGGACTTTCTTTGTTATATAAATGAATGCTAAAACCTTTTTTTTATATATAGTTCTATTCCAGCAAGTATGATGATGGTTGGGAGATCAATTGCTAAGAGTAGAAAACTTGCATGGATTTCTCTCAAGGTTTGACATATGCTAAAGTCATACTTTCTTATAGTTGTTTTGTTTTAATGTTTTTCACTAACTATTTACAACTGTGATGATATATTGTAGTGTAACAGACAGAAGAGGTCATATGAGTGGATATTATGTAATGTATTGGATGGCCCACATTGTTCGTTCCCATATCACAAGAGGCTGGGAAACGATAATATTTAAATTTAACAAATTTTGATTTTCTCCAACATTTGGAATTCATATACACTAATTAATATCAATTGTCTTGTGCAGAGATTCAAGACTACTACAACAATTCCTGAGAAGGCACTATCATTCATGAGGAAAACTGTTGCAAAGTATATAGTTAGATTATATAATAGTTCGTAGTTAGTAGATTTAAAATACATTTGAACATGTTAAAATGTTCTTAGTTCTTAGTTATTAGACTTTGTATTTATGTGATGTTGAAATACATTTGAACATGTGTTTGATCTGTTGAAATTGAATCTGTGTACATGCTTTGATATGCAGGTCTGTTTTTGTGGTAGTGGATATCGCAAAAACAGACCTGCTATTTAAAAAAATTGCAGGAGAATATGCCGCAGTTGTTACCACAACCGCGGTAGAAACTGTGACATTTTTTATTTTTTTTTTTAAAAAAAGACTTTTGGCTGTGGTTATGGCATGAACCACAGTCTATTCCTGACTTTTTACTACGGTTCCAACCGCGACCTATAGTGCAACGATTTTTTTTTAAAAAAAGGGGGTTTTGGCCGCGGTTCCTACTACAACCGCGGTCTATTCCCCCGCTTTTTACTGCGGTTGGAACCGTGACCTAAAGTCTCAAACTTCTTACCGCGACTGAATATGCCGCGGTTCATAAACTGCGACGTATAATGAAAGACAACCGCGATCGTTTCCCTTCGCTGCAATACTGAATTGAAATATTTTTATATAATTATGATAGTAAAATTATACTCATGATAAGAAGTTAGAAACTAAAAATAAAAATAATTATATAAAAAATATCAAAAAATATTCTATAAACAAATGATAAACAAGATTCATAATAATGATATTAAATTATTACATTATAATAATTGAAATATTTCATGACAATAAATTAGAAAAAAAACTAATTATATAAAAACATATAAAAAAATATTAATCTATATTATAAAAATAAGTAAGAGTTAGAAATAAATAAAAATCATCAAATTGTATCCTATAAACAATTTAATACATCATTGAAGTATCAACACAAAGGAGAAAATGTTTTACATATAATTGAAGATATGATAAATCTTTGTAAATATAGAAATAGTTGAACATTAGATAGATAATGAAAATTGTTTTAGCAAAATAAATTATTTTTTCAAAAACAACAAAAGTTCAAAATAAAATACAAAAAAAAAATTCTTTTTATATTACCTATTAAGTAAAAGATTTACGTAATTGAGGACTAAATTAAGAGTTAAATATCTTTAGATAAAAAATAAATAATAAATAAATATATTTAAAAGAAATATAAATAATCAAATATGAAATATAAAATTTGTAGTAAATATTGTAATAAAAATAAAAGTTAGTTAAGATATTAGTGAATTTTATGATATAAAATAAATCAAATAGTAAAAAGAAAGAGAAAAAAATGTATAACAAAAAAATATCAAAATATATATATATATATATATATATATATATATATATATATATATATATATATATGTGGGGTTTGTTAATGTGCATATGCTTGTTTTTTCAGTCGGTACATTTTAGTAATGTATCACGGGTTTTAATAGACAAAAATATCCTTATATATCATGAATTTTAAGTTTTAAGGTCAAGGGTATTTTAATAATTTTTATTCTAATACTAAAAAAAAAAGAAACTTCCTAAACCTGTACTCACCTCTCTCATTCATCTCAACCCTTTCTCTTCGTCTTTTTTACTCCAACATTTTCTCTGTCATTTCTATTGTAGCCCCAATTGAAAAAAAACAGAAACACTGACGGTCAAACAATTTTTTACAAAAAAAAATGATTTTATAATGAGTTTTCATTCTATAATTTTTGGCTTATCTAATTTTATCTAATTTTCATAAGCATAATGACATATGAAAGAATTGGTAATTCGCTTGAAAAAAAAATCAGAAACACTCGCTGTTAAACAATTTCTTACAAAAAAAAATGATTTTATAATGAATTTTCATTTTATAATTTTTGTCTTATCTAATTTTATCTAATTTTCACAAGCATAATACATCAAAGGAATTGGTAATTGAACTGGAAAAAATCAAAAACACTCGTTGTTAAACAATTTCTTACATAAAATGATATTATAATGAATTTTCATTTTATAATTTTTGTCTTATCTAATTTTATGTAATTTTCACAAGCATGATGACATCAAAAGAAATTGGTAATTGGCTTGGAAGTTTTTAAGAGATGATGATTCAACATCTGCAGATGATGAAATTAGAGTGGTTAATTAGTGAAGATGATGAAATTAAAGAGATCTTGAATGAACCTTTGCCGGAAGGCGAATATGTCAATGACTCAACTCTTTACAAAGGTAAATTGTTTAACGACGAGTATTTCTGATTTTGTTTTCAGTTGGATATATCATAGGATGATAGAGAAAATGTTGGAGTGAGAGAGATGAAAGAGACAAGGTTGAGAAGAATGAGAAAGGTGAATAAGGATTTGGAGGTTTCTTGGTTTTTTTTTTAGTTTTGAGAATAAAAATTATTCAAATACATTAATTTTAAAACTTAAAATTCATAATATAAGAGTATTTTTGTCTACTAAAACTCGATTCACATTATTAAAATATACTAACTGAAAAACACACATAGGCATTAGCAAACACACTCACCCACACATGTATATAATTTTAGTCAATCTTTGCATATTAAGAATGAAAGGGTGCAGGCGCTGTGTTTTTACGAAAAGAAGTCGCAGAAATTTAAATTTCTACATAATGTGTTTTCAATTATAGTTATAAGAAATTTTACATTATTATTTTTTATTTTTTATTTTCTAATTTTTTGAAAAAATAAAAAATTTTATATTTTTACCACAAATTTATCCTGCTCCAGCTATAAGCATGTCTTAAGAGATGAATCTCGAAGTTTTCAAAAGAGCATTAGATTCTAAGTTGACATTTTAAGTATCATTCTAGATTACGGAAGTGCCAACTAGTTGTTTTGATAATTTACAGCATGCTAAAACTTAATATCAGAATAAAAAAACACGCGCCCATAAACATCAAACAATAACTCGGGTAAAAAAAAAACACACCATTAACGATTTTTATTTTCAAATTAGTACAAACAACTTTTTTTATTCTTTTTAATCTGATTATGATTTTTAGTTGCATCTCAATATTTAATATATTTTTATATATTATTTACAAACTAATAATATAAACCTCATTCGAAAGATATAAATTTAAATTTATCATTAATAATTTAACAAAGTCTAATTTATATATGATATTAATACATTTATACACCATAATATATATATATATATATATATATATATATATATATATATATATATATATATATATATATATCAAACATGATTTTGAGTTTTTCAAAACAAAAACAACTCATATAAAATATCTACAAAAAAATTATAAAACTACTTCGTTCCATTTTTATCTTCCACTAAAGGAAAATCGTCACTTATCTCACTATCGACTCATAATATGAAGTAATTATCGTAAAAGAATAACAAAATATAAAAGAATAAATGATAAGCTAGTGAACAAAAGTACTTTCTTAAATTATTTAAAATGTGTCATATATAAAAACTAAACATATATAAAATACAACATGTCACACATATTAACACAAATAGTTGATACTAGACTTAATTATCTGGATATATAACTTTGACATTGAGCTTTACTATAGGCATGCACTTATAGTAGTATTTATACTTTGCTGACTCATAAACAAAGGAATTATCATCCTACTACTTAGAAGCTTAGTCTTCTTTGCACCTAGGACAAAACAATTTAATGACTAGGACCTCCTATGACACTCACCACATAAATCATTCTACTCTATTTGAGTGTAAATAGTAATTAGAGTTCATGATACCTCCTTATTAACCTCTCATATGTCAATACTTACACTAACAAAATCACAATCATTTCTCTTTAGATTAGTATCAATAATTCTAAGATAAACATTTACAAAATCACACGTTAAACATACTAAAAGAGAACATATAAAATGGAATTAGACTTTATAATTTCGCTCAATAAGGATATCTACTCGCTCAACGAGTAGTGCCTGAATGCCCACTCTTCCGAAGATCAGATAGCTCTCCCAACGAAATAAACACTAGAACTCACAGACTTAAATTTTTCTAAAAGTTGTCCAGCGTGACTTTTATTTTTGTTTATCAATGTTTATTATAGTTGTATTTATAAACTATAAACATGTAAATTTTCCTTCACAATCCATTTATGATAATTAAGTATCACTTATTTGGCCTGAAAAAGCTAATGGATTATTAGTATTTAGGCTTTTTATTATTTTGTTTTCTATATATAATTTTTTAATTAATTAAGTTTTATTTATTAAAATAGACTCAATTGAGTTGTATTTTTTTAAAAGAAAAATTGTTATTTTTTGTTGCTAAATTGGTGTTAATTTTCTTTGAAATTGTCACCTACAAAAATTTAAGTTTATGTCAAAATATAAGTAATTTTTTAATTAAAAAGTGTTCTGTGTAAAAATTAGAAAGATTTTAAAATAAAATATAATTGAGATTTTGAGTGTGAGATACCTATATTTAAGAAAAAAAATAATGTTATTTTTTTTTAATTTAAAACTTAATTGACTCAAAAATAAATATAAAAACTATGATTAATCAAATAAATAATGATCAAATTATTCTTAAATATTTATTTTAGACAACAAAGGTAAGATAAATAAACGAAAATGTAATGATATTATACATATTTTTATATTAATTTGATATAAAATATAACGGTAAAATAAATATAAAAATATAAATTTTTTATTTAAAAAAAAAAATATAAGTAAAGATACTCAACTTAAAAAGTTCAAGTGTCTAAAAGAATATTTTTCTAAATGAAATTAATAGGACAGAAAGAAATGTATTTCTGTTTCAAGCATGTGTGTGTAAGTTGGTACGATGTGGACCATGATTCAGATCTGGTTGTATTCAAACATCAATTAGTACTATGAATTGAATAAAATAAGTATTGCACCCATAATCATGAAACGTGTTTCTTGAACAAATCCTCCACAAACACGTAAGTTATGGTGATGGCTTGTAACAGATATAAATACCTGAATCCGCATTGATAATTAAGCATCAAACTAAACAAAATGTCGACCTCTATGCATGAAAACTCTTCACACTGGTTGTTCCTCCTTTTGGCTACCTTCATTATCCTCTTTGTTTTACGTACTGTTCTCGATTTTTTATCCAAATGGAATAATAATTCCATCACTACAATGGCCAGAAAAACCTCACCACCATCTCCTCCAAAGCTTCCAATAATAGGAAATCTCCACCAACTTGGCACTCTCACTCACCGCACTCTCCATTCCTTTGCTCAAACCTATGGCCCTTTAATGTTACTTCACTTTGGAAAGGTGCCAGTTCTTGTGGTCTCAACGGCCGAGGCAGCTCGTGAGGTTATGAAAACCCATGACCTTGTTTTCTCCAATAGACCACATCGTAAGATGTTTGATATCTTCTTGTACGATTCCAAAGATGTCGCATCTGCTCCATATGGCAACTACTGGAGGCAGATAAGGAGTATTTGTGTCTTGCATCTTCTCAGTGCAAAAAAGGTTCAATCCTTTGGTACAGTGAGAGAAGAGGAAATCTCCTTAATGATGGATAAGATTAAGCAGTGTTGTTGCACTGTGACGCCTGTGAATTTAAGTGATTTATTTTCAACAGTCACAAATAACATAGTGAGCAGAGCTGCTCTCGGAAGGAGATACAGTGGAGGAGAAGGAAGTAAATTTTGGGAGCCAATGAATGAGATGATTAAGATGTTGGGTGCTCCTGTTATAGGGGACTGCATACCTTGGCTTGATTGGGTGGGAAGAGTTAATGGAATGTATGGTAGGGCAAAGAGACTGGCTAAACAGCTTGATGAATTTTTTGATGAAGTTGTTGAAGAGCATGTAAGTAGAAGAGGGCATGACGTGCATGGTGATGATGATGACGACGATGAACAGAATGATTTGGTGGACATTTTGCTGAGAATCCAAAAGACAAACGCCTTGGATTTCCAGATTGATAAAACAGTCATAAAGGCTATAATCCTGGTACGTAAGATTAATACAATGTGGTATCTATCTGTATAAGTTCTTAATATACAACCACTCTATATTTCTAACTTCATAAAATCTTTACTTTTCTTAAACATCATTTAGTTCAATCCTTAATGTCAAAGATGATGTGAGAAAAGACTAAAAGCAAGAGAGATTTCACAAATCAAATAGGGACTAAAGCAAAGAATTGGTGAAAGTTTTAAGATAAGCTATCGGAAGTTTACCTATCTTAAAAATCAATCCAGAGATTTATTCGTTAATTTTGTATTTCGAACATTCATACAATATTAGAAATAACCTCTTTAATTGATATACTGGTGATTCATTTTGTTGAATATGGTCCTTCATGGAATTTGAAGGTAGACAATGAGATTTACAGTTGATGGGTATTTGTTTCAGGATATGTTTGTAGCAGGCACTGAAACTAGCTCCACGATCCTAGGATGGATAATGACAGAACTCTTGAGGCACCCAAATGTGATGCAGAAGCTAAAAGATGAGATAAGGAATGTGGTTAGTGGTAGAACTCGCATAACTGAGGAAGATTTAAGCAGCATGCCTTATTTGAAAGCAGTGATTAAAGAAAGTTTTCGATTGCATCCCCCAGTTCCCTTGTT
The DNA here is from genome assembly GCA_027742785.1 of Vigna reflexopilosa. Taxonomy (NCBI): domain Eukaryota; kingdom Viridiplantae; phylum Streptophyta; class Magnoliopsida; order Fabales; family Fabaceae; genus Vigna; species Vigna reflexopilosa. Next base: position 27,096,656 of record CM050928.1, on the reverse strand, counting down.
GCTTCCAAGGGAATCCATGGAAGATGCCAAAGTGATGGACTATGACATTGCAGCAGGCACCCAAATCATAGTTAATGCTTGGGCAATAGCAAGAGATCCTTGTTATTGGAAGAAACCTGAAGAGTTTGAAGCAGAAAGATTCTTAAAGAGTTCAAGAGATGTGAAAGGACATGATTTTGAAGTGATACCATTTGGAGCAGGAAGAAGGGGTTGTCCAGGAATAATGTTTGCCATGAATGTCATTGAGTTGGTTATAGCAAACCTTGTTCATCACTTTGATTGGGAAGTGCCAAGTGGAGTAGTGGGAGATGAGACACTCGACATGATTGAATCTGCAGGGTTGACCAGTCATAGAAAATTTCCTCTCATAGCATTTGCCTCCTACCATGCATAAGTTGATGTCAAAGATAAGCATAGTAACTTGAAAGAAAAATAAGGGACTATATTCTCAACATTCATAATAAAATCTAGGGTTATAATAGGTTAGTTTATCTAGTTATTCTTATTTTGTTATTGCAACTATTTGTTTGTCTTCAATTTCTACGTGTAAATCATATGTACGTTGATATGTACTCAGGATTTATTAGAGAATTTCAAGACATTCTTGCATGTTTATTAAGAAACTAAACAGTACCCCTGCACTGTGTATTTTCGTGTTCTGTATTTATGAGGTTGGAAATTGATTTTGGTGTTATGTGTTTGTGCCTTTTTTTCCTCTCCGAATGCCTTAGTTGTTGGTATCAGAAGTTAGAACCTAGAAACAATTTGATTTTGTTTGTTCCTTCTCATGAATTCTAAGTTTCTGACAATAGAAACTTAATTTATACCGTGATTGTTGAAGGTGAAATATAAGTGAGACAAGTAGTTGCATCTTCCCTTTTTAGTAACTTAGTTTGTGCATTGATGCCATATATGATTTCAAGATTTGGTTAATTTACCATGGAGTGCTAGTGTTCTGTTTTCATCCCAGAGAAGTGGGTGACAGTGATCAAACATGGAGTAGCTGGGGTTTATATTTGAAGACTTTTGTTTATCTGTTATAAATTTTAGTTTTATTATAGAGAATATAAGACTCAGTTATTCTTATTTCCTCTCTGAGTTAATTTTTTATATATTTTCTCATTAGAAGGATATTTAATTATAATTAAAGAGAATGATTTTTTTTTTCTTTCTAATAAAGATGAAATATTGGATATTATTTCATATCAAACCCTAGAAGACCAAGTCTACATGAAGGTAGTCCGTTGTCCATATAGATATATATATTTGTTTAGTGAGAATTCAGATTTCTTTTGCTTGATTTGGTACTGTTTTGGCATGGTGAGGGTCCAATTTCTTATATAGGAAGTAATGGAGTTGAATTTCTTTGCTGGAATTAAGTTTAACATTGGGAAAATTCCTTGGCTAAATATAACTATTTCAAACCTATAGCTAATGTAAGAGATGCGTATGTTTTCTTTTCTTGGATGCCTTGAGAATTGACGTGATTTGTTGGCAAAACCAATAAAGTTTGATACATAATTTTGCTCTTGGATGAAGCTTGAAAGATGATGGATTTTAGTTGTGAGAAACTACTGAAGTTTGGAGAAGGATTTGATTGCCAAAAAGTAGTGGAATTGTTGGACGACACTTAAAAGAGGTCTTCTTGGCAGTCTTAGTGCAGCCAATTATTGCAACCAGAATTGGAAAGTTAAAAGAGGTTTTATATGGACTTGTTATGGTATATGTTGACCAACATAAGGTGTCCAATTTACCTTAGAAAAGCCAAATCTGATTCCATTTTTGTTTTGAGAATTAAGTAGTTGCTGGAATACTAAAGTTAAGGTGGTGCAGTGCCAAGTTGTTTGTCTGTTTTGAAAAGGCTTTTAGTTGTGTGGTGGCTGGTCTGTAAGTCTCTAAACCAGTTTTACCAGTGTTTGTTTTGGTGAGAAGTTTAGGCTTGGTGAGGACAATAATAGTTAAAAGGCATCGATGGGAGTAGAAAGGGGCCCCAAGAACAAGAGTTGGAAGGATAGTGATGAAGTCCATTCCTTTCTCTTTCTTAAATTTCTATGTTTCTTGTTCTACCAGAGTTTTAGAAACGAAATACATCTAAATCTAATTGCATTGGAGAGATTAATGGTTTAATTATATTTTATTTATATATTGATTTGTATCTTTGTTTATGATGTATTAAGTAAACCTCTACAAATAAGAACACATGAAGAAACTAATTAAAACTTTGGTGATTTAGAATATGAAAATTGGATAATGAAAGACAAAAGGTGAAGGTATGAGTGAGAAAAAGTACTAATCCAACCAGTATGTGAATTGTCACGATAAGAACACATTGTCCCAACAACAAGGCCTTCCAATCCAGTCCATCAGTGCAACCATCTCCCTTGTAACAATCACTTCTCCAACAACAACTTCAGCAGCATGAAGAAGAACATAATGATTCAAATGATTATTATAATTATTAGGATTTTTTTGTAGTTTTACAAACATTTACTTGAAGACTTATTTGTTTTTCTCCAACTGAATGACATTATAACTATGATATTTAATAATATGGATTTCATTTATGATAGATGATTGCATTGTTTGAATTGCGATATTTGTCTGTACTGTCTCAATGATATTAGTTTGCATTTGATTGTATTATAGGCAGGTTCATTGTGGTGGATAGAGAATATTGCCCATTGCACGTGAATTTATCCTGAACTTAACCGACGAACTTATTGACGGTTTATTCTATCGGTAATGTAACTCGTTTTGTCACGTCATTATCGACGGATCATGGTCGTTGGTAATTACCGAAGGACGAAGGTCGTCAGTAATGTAACATGTTTTGTTACATCAATACAAACGAATCTTGATCATAGGTAATTACCAACGGTCGTATGCTATCGATAATTAGCAATAACCTTCATTCTTTCGATAATTACCGACGACTTGTACCCGTCAGTAATTACCGACGGATATGTTATTGGTAATTATCGACGATCATGATCCATCGGTAAATATTTTCAAATAGGTATTTATTGATGGATTTTTGCAAGTCGATAATTCATAGAAAAATTGACATTATCGACAGATTTTGGTATTTATCGACAGATTTGCTTTGTCAATAAATCAAGTTTTTTTTTTGTAGTGTAACTATTTGCTAATTTTATTCCTTCTAACATACACCTTGCTACTAAACTAGTCAATATCCCCTTCGTGAAGTTTCAACTTGTTCTCAAGGTGAAATGTAGGGAACTCCTTATTGATGGTGATTGTTACTTCCCAACTATTTTCAATGGATAAAAGATGTTGCCTTTTGATTAAAACTTCTATGTCGCCATCTTTTATGGGTTGTGTATCCAATAGGGCTTCTAGTTAAACGTCTAAGATTAACTCTTCAATGAGTGCAACTGGGAGGGCTTGGACAAAATTGGTGGGTTGGACTGCATGCTTGAAGAGAGACACATGGAAGACTTGATGGATTCTGCTGTGAGCAAGAAGGTCCAACATGTAAGCAACTACTTTTATGCATTCTATCACTTTGTAAGGGCCATAGAACTTGGGACTGAGTTTTTCATTAGGTCTGCGAGCTAAAGATCTCAATAGATAAGGTTGCAATTTAAGATAAACCCAATCACCTATTTGAAACTCTACCTCCCTCCTATGCTTATTGTCCAATTTTTCTCTTGGGCTTTGCATAAGTTTCCCTTTATTTCCTTCAATAGCACATCTCGTTCATGTTGTAGTTGATTAACACTTTGCACCTTAGATGGAATAGTATTACCCTTTAAAAGCAAGGAAGGGTCACGACCATAGAGAGCTTTGAAGGGGGACATCTTTTTAGAAGCATTATAGTTGGTATTGAACCAAATATTAGCCTATAACAACCATTGCAACCATTTCCTAGGTTGAGAACCTGTCATTTAGTGTAGATAGATCTCCAAGCAATGATTAACAACCTCTATTTGGCCGTCTAATTAGGGATGGTATGTTGTGCTAAATTTTAGCGTGGTGCCGACTTATTTAAATAACTCACGCGAGAAATTACTCATAAATAAGTTGTCTCTATCTGAAGCTGTTGTGGAAGGGAATCCATGAAGTTTCAATTCTTCATTAGTGAACAACTAAGCCACCTCAGTTGTTGTGAACAGTGACTCAGGGCTAAGAAGTTGGCATATTTGGTGAGTCTATCCACCATAACCAAAATAGTATCTTTCCTTTATACCATAGGTAACCCTCCAATAAAGTCCATAGAAATATCTGACCAAACTTGAGTATGATATGATAGTAACAGACCTATAGGAGCTAACGTTTCTGTTTTGTTACACTGATACACCTCACACTTCATGACAAACTCGTTGACATCCTTTTTCATGCCTTTCCAGTAAAGGAATCCAACTATCCTTTTAAATGTTCAAAAGTACCCATTGTGGCCTTTGAAAGGAGACTCATGCATCTTTTTTATGATGCCAGGAATGCGTGAAGAATTCTTGGGTAACATTAATTTTCCGTGGTAGAACAATTTCCCATTCTTTAACTCATAACCCGCACGACCTTTAGAATTGAGCAATAACTCTTGAATTAGAGAGACTAGTTTAGGATCTTGTAGGATTTTTGTTTCCTAAGACTTCCATTCATCAGTGTGAAACATAAACATAGCGAAAAAATTAATCTTTGCGAGGGACAAAGCATCAACCACTTGATTCTCCTTGCCAGGTCTGAAATAGATCTTGAAGTCATACCCAATGAGTTTGGAGGCCTATTTGAATTGTTTTTCTGCCAACAACCTTTCATTAGTGAGAAATCTTATACTTTTTGGTCTGTTGATATAACAAAATGAATGCCCATTAGGTACTACTTCCATTTCTAGAGTACCTGGACTATTGCCATCAACTAACGTTCATACATCGACTTTTGTTGGGCTCTCTCAAACAGGGTTTGGCTCCAAAAGGGGTCAACCTTCCTGTAATAAAACAAACTTTTATCCTTTGCTAGAAGCATTCGTTTCCAAGGTAAGGGATTTTGAAAAATCTGAAACTTCCAACACTGACAATTGGGAAACAACACCTTTCAAATGTCAAACACATCTTGAGCCTATGTTGCCCAACGAAAACCCTCCTTATTGAAAAAATGTGTGAGTGGTTTGAAAATCTTACTAAATCCTTGCATAAATATTCTATAATAGCCAGTTAACCCTAGAAATCCCCTCAAAGCCTTAACAATTTCAAGAACTGTTCAACTCCACATAACTTCTACCTTCTTTGGGTCTGCTTCAAACACTTGTAAATACCTCATTCTCTACATCACATACTAATTAGACAACATTTTAAAGGAAACACAGTACACAACATCCACTATTCTGGATGAAAACTCTTAAATATGATTTTTCCTTCCAATGGCTACCTTAATAATCCTCTTTTTACATACTGTCATTAAATGAAATCATAATTTGAATTCTACAATGGCTAGAAAAACCTCACCACCATCTCCTTCAACGCTTCCAATAATAGGAAATCTCCACCAACTTGGAATTCTCACTCACTACACTCTACATTCCTTTGCTTAAACCTATGGCCCTTTAATGTCACTTCACTTTGGAAAGGTGTTAGTTCTTGTGGTCTCAACGGCCGAGGCAGCTCGCGAGGTTATGAAAACCAATGACCTTATTTTCTCCAATAAACCACATCATAAGATGTTTGATATCCTCTTTTACGAATCCAAAGATGTGGCATCTGTAGGGAGGTTCAACACATAAATAAATCTCCACACTAATAAGATATTGTCCGCTTTAGGTCAAGCCCTCACGAATTTGCTTTTGGTACTACTCCAAAAGGTCTCTTACCAATAGAAGTATCTTATGTTATAAATCCAGATCCATCTCTTGTTTTAACTAATGTGGAACTTTATTTGTATCCTAACAGTATATGCTCCATACGGCAATTACTAAAGGCAGATAAGCAATATTTGAATCTTGCATCTTCTTAGTGCAAAAAAAGGTTCAATCCTTTGATGCAGTGAGAGAAAAGGAAATCTCCATAATGATGGATAAGATTAAGCAGTGTTATTGTTCTGTGATGCCTGTGGATTTACGTGATTTATTTTCTATAGTCACAAATGACATAGGAGATATAGTTGAGGAGAAGGGAGTAAGGTTTAGGAGCCAAAGGATAAGATGATGAAGTTGTTCGGTGCTTCAGTTATAAGGGACTTATTACTTTGGCTTGATTGGGTGGGAAGAGTTAATGGAATGTATGGTAGGGGAAAGAGAGTGGCTAAACAACTTGATGATTTTTTTGATGAAGTTGTTTAGGAGAATGTTAGTACGAAAGATCATGATGATGTTAATGGTGAAGACCACCACAATTATTTTGTTGTGGATCCAAGGGACAAATGTTGTAGGATACCCATTGATAAAAAAGGCTTTGATCCTAGTACATAAAATTAATACAAACACAAGTTTATGATATTTTATATTTTAAATAAATTGCATGTATAAGATTTGTTTATATGAATCTCAAATTTGAATACATTTAATTGCCTATCTCAATCTTAGAATCAGCTTGGAAAATAATGATTACATTTACTTTGTATATAGATAAATTTGTATAATTTCTATATAATATAAGATTTTTTAAAATCGAAGATTTTCATTCACTTTATATTGTAAATTAGTCTTCCAACAATATATATGCATTTGTCTTACATTTGGATGCATTCAATAACAAATCTTTAAATTTCATACATTTTATTTAGTAATGTTAGCAATTTTGGATCATTTATTTATATATATATATATATATATATATATATATATATATAAATAATGAATCATTAAATGTGTTTGAGCCATTGTATTTTATTAGTCAATTATAAAGTGATCTAGTTAAGTAATTATGACTAAGGGCATATATGCAATGAAAGGTTTATTGTGTAAAGACGAGCAATAATTTTAATTTGTTGAAGGGTCCAAATTATAATTATTGAAACATAGGAAAAGTAACCGTAAGAGGTTACCTAAAGTGGTCATAGTTCCTGATCTATGAACACACTCATTATTCCTATTTCTTTCTCTTCATCGCAATCAGAGGAGAAAACTAAGGAAACCTAAGGTGTTCTATAGAGAAAAGATCAAAGACCAATCTACGAGTTCATTAATTGTTCTTGTTCATTAATTGTTCTCAATGACCAATCCTTCAAGTACACTTCTATTTTCTATTCTAAAGGATATTGGGAACTACTCTAATTATAGGTTTAATGCTTATTAATCTGTATGTAAATCATAACATGACAATTGGTATCTTAGCACATGTTAGTTTATGATTAATCAAGCGTGAATCCTAATTTAATTTTATCTTTCCAATTTTATGAGAAATTATGGCTATAAAATTTGTGGGATTTCATTTAATTGTTTATAGTCTACATTAAATTCTTGGTCCATTAATGAATGCTATATCTGAGTGATTTGGATTATGATAATAGTATCTCATAATTGATGTTCTCCCATACCAGAAAACCAAAAGGAGGTAGTGACACAATCCTTTGGTTTGCATTCTGGTTTTCTTCGCTGCTCACGTGGCATAATGTTAGGTTGCAAGAAGGCGCGACCTATAAGATCCGTATAAATAAAAGGATTTTTTTACTTTAAGTATTTTATTTTGTGGTATTACATAATGAATTATGATGTGAAACCATGTTATGAAATATTTAAGGAAGGGGGAAAATCAAATTAAATTTGGTTTTATATTAATTTTCGAAAAAGGTTGAAAGAGTATTTTAAATATATTTGTTTGCGCTGTTTTATCAGTGGATGAAACTTGGTCTAATGGTTGTTGTCTGTGCATGGGAGGGGGTGTGTGTCTGGTCTTGTGTTCAAAAACCCCCTCAAGTTCGAGAAGACTTCTAGCTTTTTTTATTTTCCACCTTGGTGGCGTGGGACCCACAATAAGATGAAAAAGAGGAAGTGAACCCCTTTGGCATGTGGCTGCAAACAGAATGGCTTTAAAGCCTTCCTGCTTTTGGGTTTTATGCACATTTATAATGAAAGAGAAATGTTTTTGGCATTGCTTTTTCTTTTATTGGTTGCCTTTTTGTATGGCTTGGAATTTTCTTGGTTTGCTAAGTTTAGAAAGGCATTTAGTTTTGCTTTTGGTACATAGTTAGCATGAGAAAGAAGTTGGTTGGATTATTTTATTTGGTTATATTATATATTTGGATGTGTGCACGTGAATGGGTAGAGAAAATGGTTCTTTTTGTGTTATGGTTTTGCATGGGTACACGTTCCTTTTGTTATGAGGGGATGTTTCATTCGTTGTTTTTCTCTTAACATGTTTTCGGAAAAGAAAATAAATTGAGGGGGCTTCATTGTGTGCATGGTAGAGTAAACGTTAGGAATTCAAAATAGGCTTAGCCGTGTGAGGGTGCTTAGGAAAGTGTATATTCTTTTCATTTCCCAGGTTTAAGTTCACAGGATATCTTTACTATCCTTAAAGACCACCAATTATACCCATTAAAGTGTGGTTATTTCTAGAGTTGATAGAGAGTCAAGGAAGGGCAACCCAAGGTTAGTTCTAGCAAAGAAATTTTCGGGCAAACTAAGTGGATGAGGTAGGCTTGGGTAGATAGTAAGGTTAATTAATATTTAAGTTGTAATATGGAGGCATAGGAGGGGAGACACCAAAAAGAAACTGTGGAAGGAAATTGAACAAAACCCTCCTCTGTTTTTTTTACCAACTAGTGCATCTGTGAGAGAGTGTTGAGCCGCCATATTGTCTTGGGCATTAGGACCGTGAGTTGGATAGGAACCAAGAGGTGTGGAGTGACGTTTGGTGCAACAAGAGGAGTGAAGCCATTTTCAGTCATTGCTTGGGAACCTTAGAAGTCTTGGAAACTTTCTGGAAATTAGAGGTAAGGGGTGTAACTTTGGAATATAAAATGGTGTATGATGGGTGGGTGTTATTGTTAAATGTTGATGCTTATATGTTCCTTGTAATACTTGTGCTTCTATGTGTTGGGTTGTATGAAGAAGAGGGTTAACCATGCATGTTTCGAAAATTGGGGTTGTTGTAAATGGATACATTATTTGGGTTCATTTTCGATGTTGAGAATATATGTTTATTCACTTTCTTATGATACGTTGCCTATTAATGTTATGGTTGTGATGGTGAAGTTGTGAGAGCAAGCGTTGTACCATTTCTTTAGAATTTTTTGTCAAACCGTTTTGCGATATGATAGTGTGTTGAGTTCTCTGCGGAGATTGAGATTTAAATGTTACCCTATCCTCGTGCACGAGGACTCGTAGCGGCAATGGCTCGCAGTGGCAACGACGACAACGACAAGATCCTTTAGAGCTTATGAAAATGGTGACTTGTTTGTTGTTTTCGTCTCGCGACAACATGAGGCATGCTTCTCTTATCTTGATTCATTTGATCGCGACAATGCTTTTGGGTTTTTTTTTTCACATTCGTCGTCGACAAAGGATTCTGGTTCTGGTTTTGGTTCTGCTTTCTCTCTCATGGCGGTCCTCCTTCTCTAGTGTGGTGGTTCGACTTGTTATCGTCGTAATAATGCGTTTGTTGTTATGGTAGTCGTAGGAGTTGCGTTGCGTCACGGCGACATTGCATCGTAGTGGATATTTAATGATCTGGTTTTGGTTTTGGTTATTGTTTTTGTTCGCCATAGTTGTCAAAATATCGTGGTGGTGGCTCGCAGAGATGTGGTGGCGGTTTTTGCCCCAACGATGACTCGCCCAGGAGGGAGAAATAGTGGACATGGACCATGGTGGTTGTTGGAACAAGGAGTTCTGTGTGTGAACACATGTCCCGTGGGGGGCCATTCTAGGTTGGGCTCAATGCAGTGTTAGCCCGTGTAATAGATTCCTAGTTTGGGTCAAGACCATTACATGTCCATTAGTGATCAAAATAAAATATTTGAAATAAAATATTTTGAAATAAAATAAAGTAAATAAAATTAATAATTAATTTTGAATAAATAAAATTTACTTTTGGTTTTGTTTATAATTTTGAATGAGCTATTGATAATTAATGAATCATCAAAGTGAGTCTCCTTATTCTTTAGTTCATAGAGAAATTATGTTTATGCATATCCATGCGAGTATTGGTCGGTCTAAAAAAAGTTTAATATTTGGCCAGATTGTATATGTACCTATGATGGTGACATCTGATAATTATAAGGTTTCATATGTCAATGATAAAATCAATCCAAAGATAGGTTTGTATTGGACATGTTCTTATTATCAATGTTGATCATTACACCAAGATACATCTAATAGTTAATATTATTGTCCAAAATTTGATATTGATCGAGCATTGGGTGTCTTGAGATGGGATAGACCATTAATTACTTGAGTTATATTTATATAATTATTAATTTTATGGTGTGAGCTTAATTTCTTTGTTTCTTTTTTATAAAATAAAGTTACGATGACTTCAATATTTGCTAACTTAAATTCAGTTCTAGTCCTCAACGCTACAAATTTTAAGGAATCGAAAGAGAATATAGAGATAATTCTTGGCTACATGAATCTCGACCTCGCGTTATGGATTGAGAAACCTCCTTCTCTTAAGGACTCAAGTACCTCTAACGAGAGGAGAGAATATGAGAAGTGAGATCGCTCAAATGACATGAGTTTGATGGTCATTAAGTGCAGCATTCCAGAGGTTTATAGAGATACTATATTTGAAGAAATTACAAGTGCTAAAGAGTTTCTTGTTGAGATTGAAAAACGCTTTGTGAAAAACGAAAAGGCAGAAGTAAGTGAACTTCTTTAAAACTAGGTGAGAGAGTACATTATGAAAATGTCAAACATTTCTTCAAAACTTAAGGCGTTGAAACTTGAGTTATCAAAAGACTTACTCATACATTTTGTTTTAATCTCTCTTCCTATACAATTTGGACAATTTAAGGTTTCATATAACTATCAGAAGAAAAAAATGATCTCTTAATGACAAGTAAATCTTACATAACTGTTAGATATTAAGTTGTGTTTATGTTAATTAGGGAAACATAGACCTTATGCTTATTATTTTATTTTTACATATTCATTTGTATTTGGACTTAGCCTACATTCTTATTATTATAAATACATTACCCTATGTGTATGCAAAGACACACAAAGGAGATTTCTCCTCATCTCTTCACTATTTCATAATAACTTTAATTTCACGGCTGTTAAGATATGGAGGTCGAGTTTAATTTTTGTGGTATAATTGAAAAGAGAAAGCATAACGTTGAAGAACAATGGATATTTGGGTGTTGCTCCCTCCACCACCATCTTTGCTCCCTCCACCTCCCCAACCTTATGCAAATAAATTTTAATTACAAAAATAACATTTTTTACCTTTTTTTTTAATTTTAACCCTAATTAATTACTTTAATATGAAACCCTAAATTTCTACCATTTTCAGTCGCAGCAACCCCACTTCCCAACTCTCCTTCTCTCTTTTCAGATTCTCACCCCCAACTCTCACATTCGTTTGGTTTTCTTCTAACTCTTACTTTTCTTCTCCATAACCGTTTGCTTTCATTCGTGCAGCCCACCCCTAACTCTTACTTTAGTTTCGTACTCAATACATGCTTTGCTGAGGAACTCGGCTTTAAGCTTCTCTGTCATAGTGAGAGCGATCATCCTCTCAACCTCTCTCTGTAACTCGGCTTCCCTTAGTGCCACTGCCTTTATGGCCTCCACTTTTGCCACCTGCGTCATTTTTTCCCACACAGCTTTCTTCTTCGTAAGCTCAGAATTAGCCTCAGCCACCACCGCTTCTCGCTCATTCTCAAACACCTTCACCTCTGTCTTCACCTTTATCTCCTCATTCACTCCCTCTCCATACCTTTGCGTCGATATTATCTTTGTCTCCGCATCGATCCTCGTAGCGTTCTGCAATGTTTGCCCCTCCCTCGACTTGGCTTCAACCTCTCCCTTCATCTTTGCCTCTGTCACATCAACCTTGGCTTGGTTGATAGCCTCCATCTGAGTCTTTTAACCCAAATAAGAGAAGTATTTGTGGCCAGCCACGTCCACCAGTTGCTTCACATTGGCGTTGTAGATGAGAAGCCCAAATTGGTTAAGCTCCAACTAAACCTTGTCAAACACTTTCTTTTTAAACGACTTGGTGCCTCTGAAAACATCCTCCATGATCACGGATGCCGCAAGGACACGTGTCTCTCCCTCGATGATGCCCTAGACTAGCTCCTCAACGTGGTGAGAGAGCTTGTTGTGGGAACAGAGAAATTTAGCGTATTTGAAATACTAAAAAAATTAATTTAAAATACAATAAATTAATAAACTAAAAACTACAAAAAAAAAAATCAACCTTCAACGGATGTGGCCACATCCGTTAACGGATATGACATATTCGTTTAACTTATGAAATAAACTAAATTTAAATAATCAATTAAATAAAACAAAAATCAATTTAATTAAATTAATAATTATTATTTCATTAAATAAAATAAAATTAGTTACATATAATTACCTAACATATTATAAAAAAAACTAAAAATTTTAAATACTAAATAAATTAGTTTAAAATACAATAATTTAATAAACTAAAAACTACAAAAAAAATTAAAAAAATAAAAATCAACTTTCAACGGATGTGGCATATCCGTTTAAATATCAAAAATCAAAAGAAACAAAAATAAAATTATACATCCCTACAGATGTGGCATATCCGTCAATGGATTGTTGACATCCGTTTCAACTTAACGTTTTTTAACAATATTTATAACATTATTAAATATATGGAAATAAAATAAAAAATACAAAAACATAAATATATATCAACAAATAAAATAAATTATTAAATCCAAAATAATCTAAAATAATCAATAAAGTAAAATAATCTAAAAAAACATAAAGAATAAACTAAAATAATAAAAAGAAGTTATCATAATCCTTTAACGGATGTGATAATCCGTCGATGGATATCAACATCCGTGGAAGGATTACCATAACTTCTTCCTGCACCTGGGAAGAAGCTTTCCTCTGCTGCCTCCAATAACCACGACCACAAACACCGAGCTCTGCAATCACTGGTTCCTTGCACCACTTGCAACCTCCCACCAAGCAAAGTCCACCACTACACACACTCAGAGCACTACACACTCTCGGAGAGGACAGTGAAACAGAGGAAGAAGAAAGAAAGGGATAATTGATTTCCTTGTCCAAGTTCGGTGTAAGGGTGCATTCTTATAAAAGGGAGACCATTAATGTAATTAATAAAGTAGGTTAATGTTGGTGAAAATTTACTACACAGTAAATAAGGGCAAATTTGTCATGGGGAGGTGTAGGGAGTATTCAATGGTGGTGGAGGGAGCAACGTTCTCGGTATTTTTTTCAGATATGTTTTTCGACAGGTACTGAAACTACCTCCACAGCCTTAGGATGGGCGATGACAAAACTCTTAAACACCCAATTGTGAAGCAGAAGGTACATGACTGAGTCTGCTGGATTGTCCACTCGTAGAAAATTCCCTCTTGTTGCACTTACATCCCCACAAACAAAAGAAATAATTGTTATTCAATATAAATATAATAACGAATTATAGGATGAAAAATAAACAATGACGTTTTTAGTCGTGTGATATAGTTAATGACTGGTTAGAAATAGTTCATTAATTAAATTTCTGGTCACTCCTTTTAAAACACGACAGAAGATGTCTTTTTCTTTGTATTTGGAAGGAATATCTTGTTGGTGCTATATTTATACGATTTACATATTTCCTTATACGCATCTCAACTAAGTCAAGTTCGGCTTTGACTTTGGTTTCCTTTTGTGAAACCGCTGGTATTAAGGGTGGGTTTTGTGAAAACCGTCGATATTAGCGGGGGTTTCTAGAAACCGCCGGAATTTTCAGGGATTTTGTGAAAACTACCAGTATTAATGGGGGGTTACTCAAAAATCACCGGAACTAGCTGTGGTTCTCTCAAAATCGCCCCTATTTTGCATGGTTTAGTTAACCGGGGTTTTTAAACCGCCGAAAATGTATCCAGTTCATTTATTTTTTATTTTTTATTGTAATAAAATTGGATTATAATAAAAATGGTTTTATTGAAAAAACAAACAATAAATTAATATGAACTAAAATTGAATAATATTGTATAAAATAAACTACATTGTTTAACCTAATATCATTTATACATAAAAATTAAAAAGAAAGATGTTCATTACATATGTTCAATATAGATATTCAATACATATATTCATTACAAATGTTCAATACTAAAAATATGACTCATAAAGATATTCAATAACAATAATAATTTTCTTCTTCTTCATTAATCCATTCTTTGACACACTCCCTTGATTAGGTATGAACCTTTAAGTTAAAGTTATGTGAAATCAGAATAAGTAGATTAGCTTAAGTTCATTAAGTAACAAGTTGGAAACCATATTTATCTATAATATATGTATGATGGAATAAAACCATATTTGCTGAATATATGTATGCATTATTTAGACTAGTAATTGAGCGTAATGTGTGATAGATTAGTGGTAAATTGAAATCCCTGTCTTCTTGCATGGTTGTGATTAGAGTGTTTAACCTTGCTTTGTGTTTGGTAGATTATTACATGATAAACTTGTGTGTATGAATGGGTATATGTGGCCTTAATGATTCTTGATATAACTATTGTCTTTGATGGTGTATTTGTTGTTTTGTGTGTATGCACTAGTCTGGTGTTTCAAGTTCAATTGTATATACAAATTTTGAATTTAATTGTATCTGGTGCTTTTGAATTTAATTGTTTTTGGTGTGTGTTGTTTTGGTCCTGGTAGTATTAGATTAAAGGAGAGTGATATGTATAGAGGAAACCTTTCTTCTAATTGGTCAGTGGATGTTTTGGTTTAATTCAAGGGTTGAAGGTTTTGGATTAGTTTTTTCTTATGATTAAAAGGTTTTGGATTAGTTTTTGCTTATGATTAGAAGCTTTTGGATTAGTTTTCTTTGCTTATGATTAAGTTTGGGAGGTATTGTTGGTTGGTATGGTAGTGCTATGCTTTTGGCAGAAACATTTATACCTTTCTCTAGATAAAATTGCAAATTAGATAAGGAAATTAGTGTTTTAATGGAAGCATATCAGCCTCGAAAAGAGTAGCCAGTTTAACACATTTAGCAGTCTAATGTAGTAAGCATTATAGGGTTGGGTTTGCTGCAACTAAAATTGTCCAAAGTAACTCTAAGTAGGTCCCAAAAAACATCATTTTCTAAAGTTTATCTTCTATTCGCACTGATGTTGAACCAGGGATGGACCTCATGTACTATGACCAATTTCGAAAAGTAGCCTTAACTTGAACTGATGATATCTTCCAACAGTTTTGGAAGAACATAAACAAACAAAAGATGAGGAAACATACATAGTGATGAAAAGGGAACAATAAGTTAATTATTGAAGGAAACATAACACTTACATTAACTTGAACTGATGACTGAAAAAAAAAGGCATTTGCAGACTGAATAGGTGCAGGAGTGCATGTTGACTGAAAAAAAAATGTATTTGGGGACTAAATAGGAGTAGGAATGCACGTGCTTTGGCTTGTCGAAGGTAGCTTTAGTCTGTATGTTCCTACAAATAAATGAATGTCAAAAAATGATAACATGAATAAAAAAGTATTAGACATTTAAAAAAAGGAACTTACTTCTTTGAGGGGCAAATATAGAGGGAGAGGATTGGACTTGAGGAGCAGCACTTTGAGGTGCTGGTGGATTGCTTCTTTGAGGGACAGATAAAGAAGGAGAGGATTGGACTTGAGGAGCAGCACTTTGAGTTGCTGGTGGATGATTAACTATATGACCCCATGTATGAGAGACACTTTGCTAATGCATAAATTATTGAAGACTTAATGGAGCATAACTTTCACAGGCACAATGGCCAAATCGAAGTCAGATAAACAAATTAAATTGGATATATCAATTGTTCATCATTGTTATATAAAAAAAACGTTTTGTTATCTTCTTGTCCAGCTCATAAGCTAGAACCACTAGAATAGATTCTACAAAATATACCTTCTCATGTACTGATTTCTTGACTTTTTTGACGATGGAAAAGAAACTCGATTACTTTACTAAAATAGTTACATTTTTCAACTCGTGGAGGCTTAACATGTTTTCAAATGTAAGATCGGTAGGTAACACTTGCTTCTACTTACATACGGATTACAGCACTTACATACGGATTCTATCCTTAAGAAATTCTTCCGCCACCATGCGTGAAAAGTACATACGGATTTTACATACGAATATATCCGTATATAACTCTCTTTTCAAGATCCGTATGTAATATCTGTATGTAATATCTGTATGTAATACCTATGTTACATATGGAGCAAAATCTGTATGTAATTATCGGTAGGTAATAACCATTATTCTTGTAGTGATTATTTAAGGTAGGTTGTTGTTGTTAAACCTAAGACGGATTTAAAGCTTGTTAATATTGTAGACAATAGATAGGTGTATATTAGCAACTTATGGAAAGTGATTCAAATGTTGTTGATAACCTTGTTTATAATGAGATGGAATGTGGTTCTCCCACATATACATGATTAAGCTGCTTGGACCTCAACTTCCTTCCTTTTCCCTAAACTAAAATCAGGTTTTTTAGTGTTTCTAATTGAAGTGCTTCTCCTTGCACCTCTAAGACTTTCTCCCTACACCTTCAACTTTTCTGAAACTTTCACAAGTGTCCTCAGTAAAATATTTTTAACCTAGGTAATTTTTTTACCTTTTCTCTTTCCTAATAAACTCATAGACCTAGCCCCACACACATTTGCAGATTTCAAATTGGAAACCCTAGACACACAGCGTCACTACACCCCATTCTTTTTCTTCTTCATCTTTGCCTCACTCACGTTGCACCCCATTTTTCTTCTTTTTCATCGTTGCCTTAGACCCCTTTATTCCTCTTCTTCATCTTTGCCTAGTCACTATATTGTGATTTTCCTTCCTTTGAAAAGTAAAACTTTACTCATCACTTCTTCTTCTTCGTTGCTCATGTAGATTTTTCGTTCTCACACATGTCAATGGTTCTTCTTCATTTAGATTTTCGTGGATATATTATATATTATGTTGTTTTGGTGGGTTGAAATTTGGAAATGGTAAAAGAGGTCGAGATTTGAAGGTTTTTGAAAACTGTGGATTTTTAATAAATTTTGAAATTTAATAAATTTTGAAATTTGTCGAGACCTTTAACAAATTTTGAAATTCGTTAAAATTTTGAAGGAAATTCTAAATCCATCAAAACCGAACAAATTTTAAAATTTATCGAAAACTTTATTCTATCAATATTGGTGTTTTCATCCTGTTAGTTAGTATTTTTTATCTTCCTATTAAACTAGTATCCTAAAGATGAAAAGTTAGGATAAATATACCTGCTAACCAGTTTAAATTAAAAATTTATTTATTTTTATATTATATTATTTAAATAAAAACTTAAATCATTACCATTTATACATTAAATTTTAATTTTTAATTAAATTAAAATAGTTTAAATACTAAATATATTTATTATGTTAATTTATTTAATTAAATAAATTAATTCATCAATGAAAATTTTTAAAAATGTTCATATAATTATATATTTTTTAAAATAGATACAAACAAAAAAAAATTAAAAGATAAAAAAAAAATTCAATTTATTTTATTTTTATCGGACCAGCAGTGGGCCGTACCAACAGGGTTGGTGTAGACAAAATAAAATTTGTGCGAATATAGTATGTAGTTATGGGTGTGCATCCTCATGATTCCATCAAAAAAATTTCTTTTCTTAATACTTTCAATTTCTTAAGCATCTCTACAATCTAAACTTAAACACTTATATATATATATATATATATATATATATATATATATATATATATATATGTAAGACACGAAAAATCCATAACTCTAAAAAAAATGTAACACCTCAAATTAGTATAATCACTCTTCTAATCTAAAGTATTTCAATTTTGATATTAAAAAAAGGCAATATAGCATGTAATTTATGTATTACAAGATTCCTTATAAGTTACATAATAAAGTTTAATACAACACGTAAATGTATTTAAAATTAGAGGAAATATCACTACTACAAAAATGACCTTTAACATCGATTATTGAGGAGTAATAACATTGACTTTTAACCTGATGTAGATGTTGCGGATGTAATAAGTCCACCACTTTCTATGCCGGTTGTTAAATAGTTGATGTGATATTTATTTGGCAAATTAAAAAAAAAAACTTATATTATATTGTTTTATTACTAATCAATGTTATACATGAATTTTTTTTAATTAGATTTTGTTTCTCTTTATCAAGCAATGCCTTAATCTTTGGCACCTAAATGCATAGAAGCATCTTTTAAAAATGATATACAAAGATTTTAGGATGATGAATACCATAGAAAAACATAAAAATTAAGCTAACCTGAGTTTCAAGCTGAAAATCAACAAAGACTATGTGATTTCAAATTCTGTGGTGGTTGTATATTAATCTCTCACCAATTTATTAATATAAGCTTGAAATTTAAATAAAGAAAAAAAAATACTAATAACTTCAAATTTTAAGTTTTAAATCAATATTAGTTGGAGGTTGCTTAAACAAGCTATCAACGTCAGTGGAGCAATAAACTTGTGTTGCAAGTGAGTTCATAAAACTTCCATTATGTGAACTTTAAGCTTAACTCAACTTCATAAAACTAGTTTGTAAGATAAGGTTTGCATCCACTTATATATACTTAATTGATCTTATTTTTAGTCGATGTGAAACTTTCAACAATGCACTTCATCATTTCCAACAACACACTGGTGATGAACAAAATGGCAACAGTTTGGTGAAAAACCACAAATCCAGAGACAAAGGAGTTGTGGTTTTTCACGAGTAACAAAAGGTCCATAATGTAAGAGAGAAGATGAAGATAAAATATGAAGGAGCTACAATAGCTTACTGTTAAAAACTTCCACATGGACTATTCTCTTCTCACGTATAATATACAACCATTCCAGGTGGCAAAAAAATAAAAAAAAAAACTCTATCGAGTCTTCTGTGAATATGATGTATATCTATCTGAAAGTTCTATCAAGTGAAGTAGAAACTAGATGATGGAGCCACAACAAGCTCATAAATAAAAATCTGCATTCAAAATTGGACTAAAGGCAACACCATTATTCTCATCTTCAATACAAGAACAACATTAAAATCAATAAAATATACATGAATAATGAATATTGATAAGGTTAAACCATAAAGACAAACCGTAAAAGTAGTTCCACCATAAACTCCAACAACCTGTAATTTAACACCATTAACCATGAAAGCAAATTAAATAAATTGATTATTAATATGTGAAGTAAATTCTATCAAACAACCACAATCTAGTGTCCTCTTGAGGCAACCTATATCGCCTTCAACTACCAATATTTATATTTTACTGAGAAACTCTGATACAATAATTGAACAATCCGTCATTAATATGTTTTCACATTGTATTGAAAAAAAATTAAGATATTTTAACAATTTTTTGACATCAAATTATATGTTATTATTTTATTAGTTTGTATATTTAAAACAGATCAATCATAAAATGTTATATAAGTGAGGTTATAAAAAAATTGTAAGAAAAAAATGTTAAAAATATATTTTTCTTTTAAAAAAATTACATTGTTTAGTAATATTTTTACTTGTATTACATTGTGGAAATATATTTTTTTCTCATAATTATTATGGTCCAGATTCTTTGTTCAACACTTCTGGTCCCATCATGATTGTTGCTATTTTGTGTAAATCAATCATCCACAGAAACATGTTACACCATAAATAAACCAACACGTAATTGGGGAAATCCACGAGTGATCATTTGAAGATGAAGCCAATGACGACTTTTCTGAATGGAACCATTTCCTTGTGGTTCTTCATTCCCATGCTAGCATGCTTCATCTCACTAGCCTTTCACATATTCAATCTTCTACCCAAACTCAACTCCAAATCAGGAAAAAACTTACCACCATCTCCTCCAAAGCTTCCAATAATAGGAAACCTACACCAACTTGGCAACCACATTCACCACACTCTCCAATCCTTTGCTCAAACCTATGGCCCTTTGATGTTGCTTCACTTTGGGAAGGTGCCAGTTCTTGTGGTCTCAAATAATGAAGCAGCACGAGAGATTCTGAAAAACCAAGACCATGTTTTCTGTAACAGACCACATCGTAAGATGGCTGATATCATCCTATATGATTCCAAAGATGTGGCATCTGCTCCCTACGGCAAATACTGGAGGCAGATAAGGAGTATTTGTGTCTTGCATATTCTCAGTGCAAAAAAGGTTCAATCCTTTGGTGCAGTGAGAGAAGAGGAAATCTCCATAATGATGAAAGAGATTAAACAGTGTTGTTCTTCTTTGATTCCTGTGAATTTAACTGAATTGTTTTCTACAGTCACGAATGACATAGTGTGTAGAGCTGCTCTCGGAACGAGATACAGTGGAGAAGGACGGAGACACCTTTGGGAGCTACTGAATGAAATGATGAAGTTGATGGGTGCTCCAGTTATAGGGGACTACATACCTTGGCTTGATTGGGTGGGAAGAGTTAATGGAATGTATGATAGGGCAAAGAGACTGGCTAAAGAGCTTGATGAATTTTTTGATGAAGTTGTTGATGAGCATGTAAGTAGAAGAGGGCATGATGTGCATGGTGATGATGATGATGATGAAGAAGAAGAGGAGAATGATCTGGTGGACATTTTGTTGAGGCTCCAAAAGAAAAACAAAAGAAGAAGAAGAGTTTGAAGCAGAAAGATTCTTAAAGAGTTCAATAGATGTGAAAGGACATGATTTTGAAGTGATACCATTTGGAGCAGGAAGAAGAGGTTGTCCAGGAATAATGTTTGCCATGAATGTCATTGAATTGGTCTTAGCAAACCTTGTTCATCAGTTTGATTGGGAAGTGCCAAGTGGAGTAATGGGGGATCAGACACTCGACATGACTGAATCTGCAGGGTTAACCAGTCATAGAAAATTTCCTCTAATAGCATTTGCCTCCCACCATGCATGATAAGAAGTTGAAGTTAAAGTTGGTAACATATAAGGAAAATAAGAGAATATACTCTCAATATTCTTGTGATTAATTAATGCAGAAAGTCTCTTTAACAACTTTTTTTTTAACAACTTTTTCATAAATTTATGGTTGATTTGTTTTAAATATTTTTTTAAAATAAATTTAAATATACGAATGAAACGGTGATACATGTTCTGTTATTAAAAAAATTATTAGAAAATATTATTAAAATATCATGATCCTTAATTAAATAACCTTCTTTTGTGTCTTTTGATATGCCTTATTGGATCTTTGTTCCGTCGGTATAACTAAACCTTTTTACGTAATTGTGATGTTTATTATTTAATATAATATGCAAAAGTTTTTGGGATTTTATTATATTAATATTAATATAGAGTTTAATACATTTTTAATTTCTTAAATATAATTTGAAGTTAAATTTTGTTAATATTTTAAATTTTAATAATTTTTGGTATCCAAACTTTAAAAGTAAATAAATATAATATTAATTTTTAAATAACTTTACATATTTGACGTGGTTAATTACAGTTAATTATTTGTAAATATAACAAATGACGTTATGAAATATGCATTCACATTTTGATATATATGTGATAATCGTTATGGATTTGTTAACCTAGTTAACGATAATTAAATATTTGTAAATATAGCAAATAATGTTATCAAGCATGTGTCTATGCTGTATCAGCAAATTTTTAATATTTTTTTATCATAAAAATTACATCCATTCATTAATTAATAAAGTATAGAGTTGAAATCCAAATTGACATAAAAGTTAAAGAATTAAAAATATATTTAAAATATTAAAATTTTATACTTTGTATGATGAGAAATATTTTAAAATAAATTCAATGTTTTTACAACTAAAAAAAAAAAGTTTAAGAATATACATCAATTATTATTTAAGACATTAATTAAAAGTGTATTTACTCTTCTTAATGTGCTTGGCATTATTTTTATATACTAGATATATTTAATTTAACAAATAATTATAATGAGTAATCATTATTAAAGGAGAACCGGTTTTAGTTATAACACAGTTTTAAAGTTCTTCTTCCATTACTACTTTTTGAAGACTTTAAATGCATATGTGTGACCTTCCAATTTTTTATTTCTTTTATTTGAATTGACCTTAAATTAGTTACTTTGGATATTTTATACTATGGATATTTTATATTCTTATATAATACTATGGATATTTTATATTTTTAATTTAACCATATTTATAAGAAAAGTTAAATAAAATAAATATAATTAATGTTTTAAAAATATAAAATATATTCGATATTTATCTTGTAAAGAAAGCATGAGAAATAAAAATAACGCAACTACCTGAAATGTGTATAATGATGTTTATGAGCATTATTTGAGATATATTTTTTAAGTCTTTTACTAAAAATAATGTATCGTAGTTGTTGTCTGCAAAAATATTAAGAAAATTACTTGACTAAATGTCAAACAATAACCCCATTTTTATTATATTAACATAAACGCTTATCAATTGGACAACTTGATTTAAGTTTTATTAATAAGTTTAATTTATAAATAGTTATATGATTTGGGAGTTAGTAATTAATATTTTATAGAATCATTTTGGTATATACAAGGAAATATTCATTTAAATTATATATTTTTATAAATATGAAACTAATTAATATATTTTAACGTTAGATTAAGCAACATAAAAGTTAAATATATATTCATAAGTTATATCATCTAATATATCAATTAATTGAGTTAAATATATTTTTAACATCTAAATTATATAAAATTGATTTTCTTTTCTGTTACATACTTTAATAATATTTAGTTGATAAACTTTAAAAATAAATAAATGTATCATTAATATTTGTGTATTCATTTTGTTTTTCATAGATAAATACTTTTCGGTTTCATGGAATATTGAAATGAATTCCTCAGTAACATAAAAAAAACATGAGTGATAGTTGCATACTTCAATCATTAAATATTATTAGGTATTTTAATAATATTTGTTTCAAAATTTACAAAAACATAAAATACTGTTAAATAATGAGAATCATCATTTAAACTAAGCATTGAGATTACAATATAAAGAGGAAAAACAAGAAAGACAAAAAAATAGATTATCTCCATTCTGCATCATGCAGATGCAAATATTTATACATCAAGATTATAACAGAATTAGTTATAAATCTATCTAATCTATCAGCAATATACACAGAATAATAACAAACAAAAATAATAACAAACAAGATCTTAAAACCTAACAAGATATTAAATCTTAACATATATATTAAATCCTAACAAGATATTAAATCCTAACAAGAACACATTTCTTTTCAAATCAAGATTTTCTTTGTGACCAATCCATATTGAAGTGACTCACCTTCTTTCAAAAGAAGCATTTTTGGTCTTTGTTGATTCTCTCCTCGTTAACTTTCATTAGGTTTTGTTCTCCTTTTCTAAATTGATTTTGTTGGAGTTAGG
Organism: Vigna reflexopilosa; assembly: GCA_027742785.1. Classification (NCBI taxonomy): domain Eukaryota; kingdom Viridiplantae; phylum Streptophyta; class Magnoliopsida; order Fabales; family Fabaceae; genus Vigna; species Vigna reflexopilosa. The sequence continues at coordinate 27,073,129 of CM050928.1, read as the reverse complement.
ACCATCACGAGTCATGAGTTGAATTGAATGATCCTTCATTTTCTTGAACTATTTAAACTAACATGAATTTAATTTCATGAAAGTTTCATTTATCTTTAAGGGTGTTATAGTTCACTTGAAAGTGAACAAACTTAGGAAGAGAGTTCATAATAAAATCTATTATAAAGATTTATTCACCTCCATTTTCATAGACCATAACTATGGTTAAATCTAAATCAAACAACTCAATTGAAACTGGATTTATTCATGTCAATTAACCTAGTTCAAGCCATTGAACTTGACCACACTATTCCTCATACCACACATATATTCATAGAAATTGTAAGCTAACACACGTTAATGTCTTGATAAATGTAATGGATTCAGACAAAAGAAAATAAAAATACTAGTCATGCATTTAAGTTCATCTTAAATGACACTTAAACTAACAAAATTTCTATACAAATTATTCATTTAAGTTCACTTTTAGATGATCTTACTAGAAAATCAATTATAGTTAAATCTACATGCTATATTTAAATATATAAATATATTTATTAAATATACCAAATATCTCACTTTAATGTTATTAACTATAAAAGATGATTCAGCATTAGATAATCCTATAAATGTCTTATAAGAATAATTAACTTTGAAACCCATAAATAATTAATATAGCCATAAGGCATCCTATATTGTACGAGTAATTGCCATTTTACTTTGGAATTAATTAAAACATACAATTTGATCACTGTGGTGATTTCAAATTTACCATACAATTAATTTCTAAGATTGGGCCTTTTTAAACCACTTATCTCGGTATACATTGTCCATAACACGCTACAATTGAATTCCAATTTAATGCATTTACATTCTCCAAATAGTGTTTTCTAAAACACCATAATATGAGTAATTTAAAAACTTATAATTTCGATTAGAATTCCAAATCATCCGAAATTCCACTTAATTGAATTTTCTCATACAAGTAAAATTAGCTATTATATATATAATCCATAAAACAAAACATTTATGCCATGCGAGTCACTGGATGCATTTTTTAAAGGAAAATTATACTTCAACATGTTTTGACAACATTTAGACACGAGATACGTGTCTAAATGTGATTGGTCCACATAGAAATTGAATTTAAAATGAATTGATGACGTGGCTGGGTTGAAGGGGTCAGAATTAAATCTGAAAATCATTTTTTTCATTTTCGCGTATTTGACACATTTGAGAGAGAGGGAAAACCGAAGCGCGTTGGAGAACCCAGCCATCATCGCCAACCAAGATCTAGTTTCGACCGGCCACCACTGTCGTCGGACTGCTGCTGCCGGAGACCTGCCTTTCGTCCGCTGTCTTCCCTCCACGCAGCCACCCAGACGTCGAAGGTGTGCCGTTGTGTTCTGTCCTCGAAGCCGTCGTGCTGCCTCCGTTGAGCCGTCGTTCGAAGACGAAATCGTGTCGTCGTCCCAATAGCCAGTGTCGCCAGACTGCCGTCGGAGTACTTTTATAAAAGGTAAATGATGTATTACTGACGGATTTTATCGACGGATATAAAAAATGTAATTACCGACGGAAATTATCCTTCGGTAATTACCGTCGGCCAAAATCCTTCGGTAATTTCGTTGATAATTCATATTACAGTTACCGAAGAACAAAAGTCGTCGATAAATCCTTCGGTAATTACCGTCGGCCAAAATCCTTCGGTAATTCCGTCGATAATTCATCTTACAGTTACCGACAAACAAAAGTCGTCGGTAAATCCTTCGGTAATTACCGTCGGCCAAAATCCTTTGGTAAATCCGTCGGTAATTCATGTTGCAGTTACCAACGAACACCATCCGTCGGTAAATCCGTCGGTAAAAAGAGCGGCAAAATTCCCGCCCATTTTTCCCCCTCTTTCTGTGCGAAGAAGACTATATTTTACTCTCTCACAGATGAGTTTCTTCGTTTTTTCTTTACTTTTATCTCAAAAGCATTTCTCACATTCTCTACAATCACTTTTCTCTCTCTTGCAACCATTTTCCTACACTGTCACTGCTGCCGTTGGAGAGCACCACCCTGCCATTGGAGAGCACCACCGTTGTTGTTGAAGAGTGTCACCGCTGCCATTGGAGAACGCCACCACTGCCGCACCACCGCTATCGCACCACCGTTGTTGCACCACCGCTGTCGTACCACCGTTGCCGCACCACCGTTGTCGCACCACCGCTGTCGCAACACCGCAGCCATGGGAGAAGGCCACCGTTGCCGTGGGAAAATGAAGAAAATATGGATTTTTCCCAAATTTTAGGGTTTCTAAAACAATTGGAGAACCTAGTTTAATCTTTGATTTTGGCTTTGGAATGAATTGGATTATTGTTTTGGTTTAGGAATGAAGAAAGTTTGATAAAAAAAAATTGAAATCTGAGGAAAAAGAAGAAGGGTAAAGAGGAAGAAGATGAACCAGATCGGGATATTTACCGAGGGACTTACCGACGGATTTTTCCTTCGGTAATTAGCGACGGATTTTTCTTTCGGTAATTATCGACAGATTATGTGGCAATTACCGACAGATTTTTCCTTCGGTAATTACCGACGGTCGTAATAGTTCATCGGTAAATATTACCGACAACGTTATTATCGACAGAGTTATGACCGTCGGTAATCCGTCGAAAAAATATCAATATCGACGGATTTTGGATATTTCCGACAAATTTTGGCCGTTGGTAATTCCATATATTTTTGTAGTCCGTGTCTAAATATTTTCAAAACATGTTATTCAAATATCATTTTCTTTTTTAAATTAAAAGCATTCGTTACAGTGAAAACTTTAATTCATATTTGCATTTCAATCAGCTAACATAACTTTCAATTCGCAACTTCCAATACAACTTCAATGCACAACAAAAATTCATGAATCCTTATTTGATATTAAAACATTGCAAATTACAATCCACGTGCGGCAGCGAAAACCAATTAATTTCCGAAAAAAAAAAACCTAAATTTCATAATTTAAATTATGATTTCTACAATTTGGAAAAACGAACTTTTGAAGAGAATCATACCAATATAAACTATGATGCAATTTCAATTTTCTAATAAAAAAAACTACTCTATTACACACCCACATTTAGGATTTATAATTCTCACAACTATATTAATAGAAGGGTCCAAAACTTTTTTAGTTCCATTATAAAGTTCTTTTGATTAATATTTTCTCTTCTCTTCTTTATTTTAATAATTTTTTTATGATATAATTGTTCAGATATCACCTTTTTTCGTAAGAAAAATGTCTTTCGTTTGTAATATTTTACAAACTTTAATAAAATACTAAAATATCTTTTTAAAATGAGAAGAAAAAGAATTAATTTTAATAACTCTAAAACAAATTTTTTTAATAATCATTATATTAGAGTTATTCTTTAAATTAAAAAATAAATTAATATAATTTAACACATGAATCACAAATTTTGATGTTGTTGAATAAATTTAGTTAAGTTATTAAAAAAAAATTTAAACATAGTGGCCGAAATAACATGAATCACAAATTTTGATATTGACAGCTAAACTATCCCTTAAAAGGAATGAGGATTGATCAAATAATTAACATTAAATAAAAGCTAACATTAATTAATCAATAATATCCAATTTATGTTATATATGTAACATATTGTATAATCATAAAATTATTTCATAATATAAAATTATAACATTAATTTGAAGGTGTCTATTTTAAATAATAATATATTAAAACAGAATTTTTTTATAATATTTTTATACAGTAAACATATCAATTTTTTTTTTGGATTTAGGATAATAATATCAAAACAAATTTTCATTTTACAATATTTTAGAACACCCTATTTTTTTTTATTGAGTTTAAAATAAGATAGTATAATAATAAATAAATAATAAACTACTGAAAAATAATACATCTACCATGTCAAAATATTTTTTAAAAATATCAAGCGTCAAAATATATTTTTTTTTCTATTTTTAACGCTAAGTTTTATTTCATGATCAAGAAGAGCACTACATGTGTTTTACGCGACTACGTGAATGTTACGCGACTACAAATGTGTTACACGAGGCCGTTCACGTTGCATGTTCTCTCACAACTGTTTCACTACATTTTATATCTCAGTAAATAAATAAAAAATGGTATTTGATGCCAGAAATTTTCTCATCCTCATTTAACACTATTTCTCACTATCTTTTTCTTTAAAAAATTAAAAATTAACTTTTCATTAATATCATTTTATTTTTACAAAAGTTTTCAAATGATAACAAAATGGTGCCAATAACTTTTTTCAAATAAAAATGAGGTCGCATTATCTTATATATAATATAAATTTTAATTATCAAATATGTGTAAAAGGTGGGTTACGTAGTATGTAGGATAAGATATATAAGTCTAAATGAAAATTAAATTAGTACTATTGGTTTATATATATATATATATATATATATATATATATATATATATATAAATATATATATATATATATATATATAAATATATATATATATATATATATATAAATATATATATATATATATATATATATATGGGGTTTGTTAACTTGTGTACGCCTATTTTTTAGTTAGTACATTTTAGTAATGTGTACCGGATTTTAGTAGACAAAAATATCCTAATATATCATGGATTCTAAGTTTTAAGATTAAGGGTATTTTTCGAAGGAATTCGTAATTGGTCTGGAACAAATCAGAAACACTCACTGTTAAACAATTTCTTACAAAAAATGATTTTATAATGATTTTTCATTTTATAAATTTTGTCTTATCTAATTTTATCTAATTTTTACAAACATAATGACATTTGAAGGAATTGGTAATTGGCCTGAAATTTTTTTAAGAGATGATGATTCAACATCCGCAGATGGAAATTAGAGAGGTTAGTGAAGATGATGAAATTGAAGAGATCTTGAATAAACTTTTTCTTGAAATTGAAGATGATGAAATTGTTTAACCGCAGGTGTTTTTTCAGTTGGGACTAGCGTAAGAATGACAGAGAAAATGTTAGAGTGAGAGAGATGAAAGAGAAAGGGTTGAGAGGAATGAGGGAGGTGAGCAAGGGTTTTGGGGTTTTTTTTTTAGTTTTGAGAATGAAAATTATTAAAATACCCTTAATTTTAAAACTTAATCTATGATGTATTAGGGTATTTTTTTCTACTAAAACTCAAAAGACATTACTAAAATGTACAACTGAAAAACAAACGTACACAGGTTAACAAACCTCTATATATATATATGTATATATAATAATTGAGGAGGACATGATCAAGACCTGATAAAACAATATTAATGTAGTTTACTAAAGTTGCATGTGTATAACTTTTTCTTCATTAGTTACCATTAAGTTATACAAAATTATTAAGAGATAATTATTTCTTTAATATTAAAAAATAGACTTTAAATCTAATTTAATTCTAAAAGTATTTATACTACGTTAAATTTTTATTTATTTATATATTTTAAATTGATTTTATTGACATGAAATTTTTAACACACTTTTTATATTGAGGTATATATTTTAAATGTAAGATTAAATATTAAAAAATGATTCACTATGTGAAATTGAGTGAGACTTAAATTTTAATTATAAGATAATATCATGATAATGTATATCTGTTGAGAAGATCGGTTACATATCTGATTGAGAAGATGGGAGAACCAAAAAATCAATCTTATGGTCCCCAGTTTCTTTATTCAACTTCACATCATGACTTTTGCTGTGCAAGTTCTGCCATGAAAGTACCAACCATTTTGAACATCTTATTATATACATAAACAGACCGAGACATTACCAGCACATTATTACAAAATCCACGAGCAATCACAATCTTGAAGCAGAAGCCAATGACGAATTTCCTGAATGGAACCATCTCCTCGTGGTTCATCATTCCCATGCTAGCTTTCTTCATCTCACTAGCCTTTCCCACCATATTCAATCTTCTATCCAAACTCAACTCAAAATCAGCAAAAAACTTACCACCATCTCCACCAAAGCTTCCACTAATAGGAAATCTCCACCAACTTGGCAACCTCACTCACCACACTCTCCAATCCTTTGCCCAAACCTATGGCCCTTTGATGGTGCTCCACTTTGGGAAGGTGCCAGTTCTTGTGGTCTCAAACGCGGAAGCAGCACGTGAGATTCTGAAAAACCAAGACCATGTTTTCTGTAACAGACCACATCGTAAGATGTTTGATATCTTCTGGTATGGTTCGAGAGATGTGGCATCTGCTCCATATGGGCACTACTGGAGGCAGGTGAAGAGTATCTGTGTGTTGCATCTGTTGAGTGGGAAAAAAGTTCAGTGCTTTCGTAGAGTGAGGGAAGAGGAAGTTATGATAATGGTAGAGAAAGTTATGGAGAGTTGTAGTTCTCTGAAAGCAGTGAACTTAACTGATTTGTTCTCTGATGTGACGAATGATATAGTGTGTAGGAGTGTTATAGGAAGAAGATATGAAGGGAGTGTGCTTAGGGAGCCAATGAGCAAGTTGGAAGAGTTTTTGGGGGCTTCTGTTATAGGGGATTATATACCTTGGCTTGATTGGGTTGGAAGAGTTAATGGAATGTATGGTAGGGCAAAGAGAGTGGCTAAACAGCTTGATGAATTTTTGGATGAGGTTGTTGATGAGCATGTTCGTATGAGAAACCATGATGGTGATGTTGTTAATGGTGGTGATATGCAGAATGATTTTGTGGATATCTTGCTGGAGATTCAGAAAACAAGCTCCACAACAGATTTTCAGGTTGATAGGACTATCATGAAGGCTTTGATCATGGTAAGAGTATCTATCTATCATGGTTTGTGTTTTAGTTCTTATGTATTGTGTTTTGCTATTATTATTATAACTATACTCCTTATTACACATTTTTCTCACTAATTTGAAGATGAGAGATGATGAATGATATTGTTTAATTTGAATAGATTAATTGTAGTGTTAAATTATACAAAAGTTTTCTATAACAAGCTATTGAGAAAAGTGAGACAAACAAAGGTATGATAAATAATATGATTTAATAAAAAAAAAACTAACCAAAATAATTATTAATTGAGTATGAATAAAATGCAAGATAGATTGTCGGACTGACTTTATTTTAATTATTATATATTCCCTTTCGCACCTTATCTTTTTAAGTGTGGTGGAAAGTTTTTTTTTAAAATAAAAAATGTAATGAATTTTATGAATTTTAATATAAAAAATGATTGGTTTAGATAAATTTTAGATCTTTAATAGGACTTTTTTTATAATATCTAATAATTTCTTTTAAAATTGGATACTTGAAATTTATAAATATTGGATTTTAGTCACTCAAAAAATATTTATTTATATTTCATTAATAATTTTATAACTCATTTAAATGATCTCTAAAATATTTTTATTTTGGTTTTTAAACTTTATTTTTTATCACAATAAAATTGACATATTTTTTATTATATGGTGATTATCGTGTTAGTAGAAAAAAAACACATAAAAGAAATCCTTCAACATAACATATGCATATATAATAGATCCAATACGCATAAACAGCAAAGCCTTAAATATATTTTTTAATTTATAGATGCCTAATTTGAAGTAAAAAAGAGTTAGATATTAAAAAATAAAAGTTGGTCATATATAAGATATTTATAAGTTATTTAAATTTTTTATATTTTATTTGTATTTCAACCTTACAATGAATATGTATAATTAAATATTAGATGGATAATCAACCAGTAAACAATACAAATCAATTAATGATATTTTTAAATTTTAAAATTAACTGCAAAATAAAAATATACTACCCAAAAATAGGAATCTTTTCTTACCAAAACTACATGTTTTATTTCTTTGTTTTTGGACTGCATACCTACTACCTTATCTGGTTGAGTTTCATCCACAAAACTAAAGAACTGTACTGTGTTATCTGTTTATGAAAAGCTTATCCAACAAAAGTTGCATTGATCAATGAGGATAAGCTGGACTCAATGAGTAGGAGAGAGGCTAAGTCGCAGAAATAATTTTTTTATATTTATTTGATTTTAATTTTTTTAAAATAAAAAATTCATTCTTTTATCTTTAAAATGTGTATGAAAGTGTAAATTAATTCACCTTATCATTATTCCTTACACAAAATCAAATAGCTTGAAAACTCAGTTGGCACAAATATACATAAAAAAGTTATAGGTTGTTAATTTATTACAAACAAATATAGAACATAAAAGGAAGTGATTTATACAGCAAGTATTTATTTGTATTATCAATTTAAGAAAGTATTTATTTTTATATATTATTATTTGCATTTAAATATAATACATTAAGATATTCAATACTATTTTCTATTTGAGACAAATATACATAAAAAAAATTATAAGAACTGATTTACTACAACCAAAAATAGAACCTGAAAGGAAGTGATTTATACTAATTAACATCGAATAAGTTGGTTAAAAGAATACAAACAAAATCAGATTTTGAGGTTCCAAAGAACACAATAAGCATTAATTATGAATCATAGATTGATGTTTGATTGTTTGATTTCAGGATATGTTTGGTGCAGGAACTGATACCACCCTTGCTGTGTTAGAATGGGCTATGACAGAGCTGTTGAGACACCCAAATGTGATGCAGAAACTACAAGATGAGGTGAGAAGTGTGGGTAGGGCAAAGACTCATGTAACTGAGGAGGATTTGAATGAGATGCCATACTTGAAAGCAGTGATTAAAGAGATTCTGAGATTGCATCCACCATCTCCTATACTGATCCCAAGGGAATCCATGCAAGACACTAAAGTGATGGGTTATGATATTGCAGTTGGGACACAGGTACTGGTCAATGCTTGGGCAATTTCCACAGACCCTTCCTATTGGGATCAACCTCTTCAGTTTCAACCAGAGAGATTCTTGAAGAGTTCAATAGATATCAAAGGCCATGATTTCCATTTGATTCCATTTGGAGCAGGAAGAAGGGGTTGTCCAGGAATAGGTTTTGCCATGGTTGTCAATGAGTTGGTTCTTGCAAACACTGTGCACCAGTTTGATTGGACTGTGCCTGCTGGAGTGGTGGGGGACCAGACTTTTTGCTTGTCTGAAACTACTGGATTGACTGTTCATAGAAAACTACCTCTTCTGGCCCTTGCATCTCCTCATGTGACGTGTTCCAAATAACATTATTGCAAGGATAAAGAAAAGGATAATACAGTATGAAAACATTGTTTTCACAACATTTTATTTAATATTATCTTGATTGATAGATAGAATTTATAATTATTATTATTAATTATGATGTAATTTTAGATAATTATAGAATGATAGATATTAAAATATTATCAAAAAAATTGTTGTTAAAATATTATTATCCTAAAGAAAATAAGAGACTCTTATCAATAATTTTGCATTATCAGAATAAACAAAAAAAGTTAAAGAATAAAATAATTTATGTTTCTCATTTATTCATAGCACAATGATATTATAACATATTTTTATATTTATTTGATATATATTATACAAGTAACATTGTTATAAAATTATAAATTTTTATATTTTAAAAAAATAATAATAATATTAAATTAATGTAAAAAAATTATCTGTATCAAATAATTGTTTTTTATTCATGTTTACACTCGAAATAGAGTTTAGTTCATGGTAACTTGGGATTGATTAGAGGTTTGGAAAAACTAAATAATGTCATAGGCAAGAAAGTAACTAAAGCTATGACAATAAAGGAACTGAAACGATGGTAAAAATATATACTTGAATTGTCTTACCTTACCTTAGTCATATGGAAACAATTGAATTTGAGACTGTTTTGTAACACAAATAAAAGAACTACCAATTTATTTAGCGATTTATATTGAATTAGTTTAACTAATACAAAAATGTTTTGATATTTAAAATAATTTTTAAGTATTTGTTACGTTATAAACTACTTAGTAATTTGTTGTTTACTTGATTTTCTTTATAATAATATTTTCTATATTTTAATATATTTCTTTATTATTTTTAATTAATTTCTCCTCATTTGTTATTACTTATTTTAGTTTTATAGAGGTAAATGACTATAGTGTCATTTTTTAATATTTTTTATTATTCCTTTTAATTGTGTATGTAGTTCAAATTTAAAAAATATTTAACATTATAAATTTGACTACATGATATTATATTAAAATTACACACAATAAAAACTGTAAAAAAATAAGAACGACGCTTTCCCATTTCTGCGTGCGCGGTTACATTACATGGAAGCAAAATAAGGACGGTACCACCCACCTAAAAGAAACTCTTTTATTTTATGTAATTTTACTTTTGCGTCAAAAATAATGACACAATCGTCACATTTAATTTAATATTTAAATATACAACAAATTTTAATTAATTTTTATAATATAATTTCTTACCAGCAACAGTCGCGCCCTCTATGTATTTATTTTTTAAAACTATTTACATTGATAGTGTTGGCCAAACCATCTCTTAGTTTTTTCAAAATAATATATTATGTAGCTTTTGTAGTAGGGTCCGTCCTTAAACTGGTTTTTTTAAAAGGAAAATGTTTTTTTCCCAACAGATTTTTGAGAATATTTTGACAACAACGTGTCGCATTGTAATTGAATACTTTTATTAATTTTTTTTCAAAAGGTTGATTTTGTGTTTTTAGAAAGAATGTTGAGAAACCTTTGGTACCTTTCATTTTAGAAAGAATATTCAGAAGAAATCATTTTTTCTTCTTCATTTCTTCCTTGGACATTTTTAAACTCTCTTTCCATCATTGAAGTGATGTCTCTGTCCATCGTTGTTCCTTTGTCGCTTGGGTCCATTAGTCACTTTGTTTGGAGCATTTTGTCTTTGTTTGTCTCGCGCATTGCCTATGTGGTTTGATCGTGGTTTCGTTGGCGTTATTTCTGCAAAGGTTTCGATTTTTCACTCGTGCATTGCCTCTGTGGTTTGACCGTGGTTTCGTTGACATCATTTCTCCAAAGGTTTCGTTTTTTTTTTTGCAGACTCCTATGTTTTCGTTTATTCGCACACTTTTGTGGTTTTGTGGTTTGATCGTGGTTTCTTCATTTCGTCGCACTCTGTATCGCACATTGGAGGTGTTTACCTATTTCCCCCTATTATCGTGGTTTCACCGTGGTTTCCAGAGCGGTATTTCTCCCAAGGGTTGGACTTTTCACACACGCCCCCGAGGTTAGTATCACCATTACACTGAATCTGACAACCCTCTGAAAATCCAAAACAAACCTCTTCTGCAACATTGAGTGAAGTCATCAAACAAATACAAGATCTCCGCACGTCGTGGGAGATAGATTTGACACAATTGAAAATCGTGTTCGAGTCGTAGACCAAGAACTTATTAACTTCCGCAATCACTTTCATCGACAACCACCTTCTTAGATTAGATTTCATTGTATACTGTTATGTACTTTTTAATTTAAAAACTTGTTATTTGATCGACTGTTGTTACATTTTTCTATTAATGTATGTGGTTTTTAATATTGTTATAATTTTTCATTACTCAATACCCTTCATTATTCAATTTTTTTAATTTAATAATGAAGTATTCCAATTTGAAGTTGTGGACACCATTAAGCATGACATACAAGGTTCATCCATTGACAAAACCTTGAAAACACAGTCATAACGACTACAAAACAATAATGGGGAGTGCAGTTACCATACCTGGGTAGCGTTGCTCAACTTTTAGTACATAATTGGATTTTTCCCCTGATAATCGATAACATGCTACTTGTAATCGATTACCAGTGCATGTATCCTCTGTGCATTGTGCAGGACCTCACTTGTGAACCTAAAAGCACCCTTACACTACAACAATAATACATTTTAGGGGGTTAGTTTCTGGCGGTTGTATAAATCTCGAAAATTTCCGACGGTTTAACCCGCCCCTAAATATTTTAATGTAATTCCCAAAATATCTATCTGCCTTCGTGCCTCATTTCTTCAACCTTAATCATTTCTTAAATATCACAAGCTTATTCTATTATTTTCCTCAAACTCTCGCTCTCTGCTTCTTCCTAAAACCTTTGCTCTCTGCCTTCGTCCTCAAACCTTCTTTGTCTGCCTTCATCCTTAAACCCTATTTTCTCACTCATTTTCCACCAAATTTCCTGCAGCATCTTCGTGTTGTTCTTCCCTTGCTTGGGCTAAGAATTTTGTTCGTCGTCGAGGCGTCGAGGCATCGTGGTACTCTATTGGGTTCGTTTTGGGAAATTAAACTTTAGATTCGTTCACGCGGCTCAGAAACCTGTCGAGAAATCTTTTCGATTCGTTTGTCTCCTAGATCTTACTCTCGAAATTTTCATTTTGCTATCTTCCTTCTTCCATTATTTTTATAATTTAACTCAAACTCTGAATGTGTTGTTACGTTACTTTTACCTAACTATTTCTTCTCTTTTTTCATTTAAAGCTGCGAGAGTATATTGACGATACTGAAGATTATATTAATATTCAAGTAAGTAGCTATCAATTTTGGGAAAGAAATCATCAGCAAAATAAGTAATGGATCCACTTCTAGACCCAGATTCGGAACTGCATCATCCAATAGTGGTTTCTAAGGCTTGAGATTTCTGCCACTTGCTTTTCAGCACTCCTTCATTTAACGTAAAAATAGTTGGGCTCTGGATTTTGGATGAAATTTGGTTACTTTTTGGGTTTCAGATTTCTTAATTGCTACATGTTGTCTAGAGTCCAAGGTTGATATTTTCCATAATGTGCTGAATGTTGAAATTGTAACCAGGAGTGGTTCATCCCTGAATGGTCTTGCTCTTTTGCCGTAGTATCGAACTTTTTGGGAGGATTTGAAGCACAGTTTATTTTAAGCTTCTACTTGATGGAGATACAACCCACTTATTTAAGGTAATGTGAGATTTACTAGGTAGGAATTCAGATGATACTTTTCTTTTTCTTATTTTTCAGTATAAAATTATGCTGGAATATAATCATGGAAATGAGATTTTTATTTTGATTGTTTTAATTTTTTTGAAGGCAATAGTAACAATATGAATTGTCTGCTTTAGCCTCCTGCCATTGATTTTTTATATTTGATATTCTGTTTGTTATTCTCTGTTGTATTAAGAATTCTACTTATTTTGTATTTCTTTAAATTATCACTGGTCTTTACAGTCTTGTTCCACGTGACAAAATACATGTTACTTCTAAATTCTGATTTGGTTCACCCCAGAATATATAATTGGGTTAGACATTTAGAAAATGATGAAGTTCTAGCTCTATCTGATCTTGGATGTTTAAAGTTAAATCCATTATTAGTTTTTCTTTTTTCCCCTTTCAAGCCAAGCATAAGCCTAGGTACAAAATCTATATCACTGTTCATCTTCAGCTTGTGCTACTCCAGCTATGACACATTGGATAAATTTCTCAATAAGCATGTGCATGCTATTTGAATTAATATAAATTAAAATTAAGTTATAAACTTTGGCTTTTGAATAAGTTAGATGAAACATGAGAGAACTTCTAAAGAATCAGAGGTACATAAATTGATTTTAACCAATGAGAAAAAATTGATGCATTTTACCTCTTTATTTTATTCCCTTATATGCTTGTTGAGGAGCTCATCTAAACCGGACCTCATGCAGACTGAGGCTAATTGGCAAAATATTATAAATCTGCTATCTTATTTGTTTAAAAATACAAACAACTCTCCTATAATATTTTAGGAACATGGGTCTGAATCCGTTTTTGTGCCTGTCATTTATTACTTTATTGATTATTCGGCAAATAATTTCAATCAGAAATAACATGATATCTGATGTGAATTTCAAACAAGGACTCACGGCTGAACATGTTACTAAGTCCATGCTTCTGAACATTTAGCAATGGGAGAGTGAAAAATAATATGTCAATGAGTGTAAAGTGTGTCATTTTTTCCTTAGCGCATAACTCTTCTCAGTAAACGAGGATAACAAAATATAGTGTAAATGTTGCTCTATTGTAATTTATTTTTCAGAGTTTGTTTGTGAAAGGAAATACTAGATTCAGCTGTCACAAATCAATTTATAGATCTGAAGCTAGATATAAAAGGTCAGTATTTTATAAATTTATTTTCTTTATTTTCTTCTTATTGCCACTTCTCACTTCTCATCTTTCTCTGCACTCTCTCTACAATCTGCACTCTGCAGTCTGCACACACAAAACACTTCTCAAATTCTTTCTTTTTCTGCTTACTTATTCTGTGTGATGTAAACTTTCATTCTTACTTATCAGAATAATTCTGTGTAGTGAAAAAGATGCAGAAATATACCGAGAGTCCTATTCTGATTAAGTGCACAAGAACACTTTTGGAGAAGATTCCAACTCCAAAGTATAAACCAACTCCAACTGCAAGAGAGAGTCCAACTCCTAAAACAAAACTCATCTGAAGCGTTCTTGTTGCTGCAGCAATCACCTTTTCATAATCTTTCTCAGCAAAGGAACAAGCCAGAATGGCCTGAGATATAGTGAAAGTGAGAAGTTATACAAAGGCTTTCTCTTTTTTCTGTATGTATAATAATGTGAATAGTAGGATTTAAGCTCATGAACTTTGTAACATGATCACATTTTACAACTAATATATATTCATGTACCTATACAGCAACAGCTAAACCATCAGCAAGAAGGGAAGATGTCAAGGTTTGGCAGAATGTCACAGCCACAACTCTTGCCAACAGAAGACCTCCTATTGAAATTGAAGATGAACTTTAGCATGAGTTTGGTCACTAATTAAACTAGAATTATATGTTTTTTGTTCTTGTTTCTAACAGAGGAGAGTGAGATTTCAGTTATAGTACACTTACCATTTTTAAGAAACCTGAAAATATGCAGGTCCTTGATGCTTGGAGGTACAAGATCCACTTTTCTAGTTAATATCAACAAGAGGGCGAATGCCATCACATACCTGATTAGAAAGGGTCGACATTTTGTAAGTTCATGTTTGTTTTGCTAAATGAATTGCTTGAACAATACAATATTAAAGTAAATTTTTTTTCTGACAGAACATTGGAATATCATGCATAATTTACAACAAGTTACAAACTCTTACATTTTTCAGAAGGGTTGTATAATTGGGTAAAGTTGAAATTAGATTATATATGATACATATAAGGTTTATGTTAAGATGTTTCTTGGGTATGCAGGTATGTGGTAGGGTTTATTGCAGGCAGTGTGTGGATATAGGCATGGGAGAAATGACAGAAGGAAGAAAGTGCATTGAGTGTCTTGGATTGAGATTCAGCCAAAGGTAATGATATCCAAATGAACTGTTTTACTTGAAAACGCTGCAAGAAAACAACTTTTCTGTGTGTGTGTGTGTACATTACAAGAAATGGGAATAGCAATTTTTCTTGAAATTTCAAGAGAGAAACGTTGGAAGAACGTTCAACTGTTGTTTGATGGGGATGCAGAATATGCATTGAAAGTGAATGCTGTAAGAACATTTTTTTGTATGTGATTTGAAATCTCTTTTGAAAGTGTTTAATTTCTTATGTACGCAATGCATTTTTCATTTTGTTTCTCTTTAAATCACAGGGGAGAAAAGGCTATGAGGTATTTCCTTTGATATTGCTTTCAAGTAGAAGAGAACCATCAAGACTGCCGAAAGACGCTGTAAATTCTGAGAATCTTTCTTTGAAATTGAGATGGATTAGTTTACATGGGTTTTCTATATTCATTCGTTGTGCGCGGATGTCGATAATAGTTGGGAAGATATTGGACCATTGCTTAGCAACCTGAAAAATCTTCGAAGTGTTTTGGTGCAATATGACACCGAGTTTCAATTGTCTAAGCAAATATTCTGGTCGACTATTTTTCAAATATTACCGAATCATAAATTTCAAAGCAGCACTTCAGGTGTTCTTTGATTGGTGTTGGAGCATACCATGAATTCTTCAATGCTGTCATCGATAACATATCTGAGGTTCTTCTCTCCCTTTTCCTTTGTTTATTTCATTCTCCATCATTTTAGCTGTTAATTAAAGAACGTAAATAATCATAATAAAGTATCTAATAGAAACTACAATTCTATACTTTTAGGACCGGTTGGTTCTACAGCTATACAAGTTCATCCAAAAGTATTTGATTTTAATAATCGAATAACCTAATGATCATGCTTATACTAAGTACTAGGATATTGATTTCCTCTTTCTTGCTTGACTAGTTTGTTGATTGTTTTAAACTCAATGATTATATAAAATGAAAGAGACGAAAAAAATATTATAGTTTTAGTATAAAATTTTTAATTCAGTTCATTTTCGTTTAAAATTTGTTAATTGTTTAGATATTTAAACATATGTGTGGTTTTTAATTATTTTTATTTTTATTTATATAAGAAAAGTTAACTATGCATTAAATATTGAAAGGTGTCTTTTACCTCTACTTGTTGCTTTCTAAATATAAATATTTAGTGATTTCGTAAATATTAAGTACATGTTAAATTTAATTTACAAAACATATTGATAATTCTCATAAACATATTGCTGGTTCAAAGTAAAAAAGGTTTTGTGATGGTCTTAACGCGTTACGAGGATAATTAAAAAATGTACTCTGAATCGCTTTGGTGTCTGTACAGATAATCTCTTTGAGAGTGTTTCATTATTGCTATCTCTTTTAACAGTTCATTACCTCATCAATTGCTTCCATGGAATTCGCGTCTTCATAATCCAAACTCCCGAGGTATTACGACGTGCTCATCAACTTCAATGGAGAAGACATCTTTAGGATTGTCTTGTACACTGTTTATAAGGTTGTTTCTGTATGATGAATTGAAGCCAGGAGCTTTTGTAGGCATTGTATATAAACTTTTGACATTATTTCAATTCATATTTTTAAGTATCTGTTCAGAAAACAGTAAAAGAAATATTAATTTTACTATCTGTATATAAAATTTTGAAATTTGTAAGTGGAGGTTGTGTTTTGTTCCTTCAATTGAGGAAATTTTCTTGAAGCATGCACAAACATACCTAGAGGCTCTAACATTTTGATGAATTGAGAGAGGTGCTCAAGGCAAATTGAGAACCCAAGGACTATAGCGGATGGTATAAAAGTTATTATATTCTTTTTTGTATCCAATAAACTTTACAATTTATAAAATTAGTATATTAATAATCCACTATTCAACACACTCTAAATGACCAAAAAATATCATGTAACTTGTAATCTAGTTGAACCCTTTACAAAAATCGTTAATTCACAATATTGTGTCCATTAGTATTAAAAAGCCTTTTTATATTGGTTACAAAAAATATAGAAACAAAAGTTATAGAAAATTAAATATTGTATAAAATACATTTTTTATTATAATCAAATTATTTGAATAATAAAAAAATTTGAATTATTTACATTGTGCGAGGATTGGGAAACCTTAATTATGTAATCCAGCAATTACCGGCGGTTTTCTGAAGAATCCCCGCTAATATCGACAGTTTGGCAAAACCGTCGAAAATAGTAGGGGTTTTGGTAAAACTCTCGCTAATACCGGTTTTGGCAAAACTCCCACTATTTCCGGAGTTTTACCAAAACCCCCACTATTTCCGACGGTGTATTAGCGGGGGTTTTTCAGAAAATCGTCGGTAATTATTTAGCGACGCAGTTTTTCCCAGTGGTTTTCCCAACCACGGGTAAAGTACTTTTCTGGGGTTAAAATTGCTGGAAATGACAAAAATAACCCCGATAAAAATATAAATTTTTATAGTGTTAGTGGGTCTTCCCTACACATAGGATTGACCAAACTTCACATTTTTTGATGTAGACACCATCAACCATGATCAGGGTTGATCCATTCACAAAACCTTAATAACATAGGCATAAGGACTCCAAAAAAACCCTGAGGAGTGCAATTATCACGCCTGGGTAGCACTGTTGAACTTTAAGTACAAAAATGGATTTTTCCTCTGGTAATCGACTACATGCTTCCTGTAATCAATTACCAGTGCATGTGTCCTCTATGCATGGTGCAGGACCTCACCTGTGAATCTAAAAACACCCTTAGTGCATCTTCCCATAGGACTGACCAAGCTTCATATTTTTTGTTGTGGACAACATCAACCATGACCAACAGAGTTGATCTATTCACAAAACCTTGATAACACAATCATAAGGACTCCAAAAAAAACCCTAGGGAGTGCAGTAACCATGCTTGGGTAGCGCTACTCAACTTTTGGTACAAAAATGGATTTTCCGCTTGGTA